>CM025783.1:24050535-24296668 GCA_014636745.2 Centella asiatica | reverse complement strand
GATGTTGTTAATCTCTAAAGAGATGCTGTTAATCTCTGATGAGATGTCGTTAATCTCTAAAGAGATGCTGTTAATCTCTGATGAAATGTTGTTAATCTCTAAAGAGATGCTGTTAATCGCTGATGAGATGTTGTTAGTCTCCGACAATGTTGATGTTAGTCTCAGATGACGTCAGCTTTAGTCTCCGATAGGCTAAAGTTTAGTCCCTGACGACGTCATCAGTCCCTGATGAGTTGTTAGTCTCCGATGATGTCACCCTTAGTCTCCGATAGGGTTAAGACGACGTCATCAGTCCCTGATGAGTTGTTAGTCTCTGGTGACATCATTCCTTGGTCTCCGATAGGCTAAGTTCAGTCCTTGATAACGTCATCCATAGTCTCTGATGAAGAAAAATTCCGTAGTCTCTGATGAAGGAGATTTCTTAGTCTCCGATAGAGGAAATTCTTAGTCTCTGATGATTAAGGATATCAGTCCCTGACGAGTTTGATAATAAGAAGATTATTCCTCGATGTTCAGTCTGTATCAAGACTATAAAACATGACTTTCTTAAAATGATTTCATGATGTTATTATGTCAGATTTAGGACAATTTAAGGACATCACATACACATTTTCTTTCATGAATTCTTTTTAAGGTATTAAAATATTACTTGCATAATTTATAGAATCTTTTACTCACCAGTAAGTTGAATTTGAATCTTTGTTGCAAAGGACCGAGGCAAGTATATACATTCAATCTGATGCTTATTTCAATTTAACGCAGTATCATTTGATTCGATATGCGTGCAAGACTTGGTTATATGTTCAATTGTTCTAAGAATGAGCATGCTATGCTTTAATTTCTGTTAGCATGATATGAATGATAATGCATGGATATAACTGAGCTTTGATTTTCAACTAATTCTAAATCTTATATCTGTGCAAATAAATGGGAATGATATACCCCTTTAAATGGGTTATGCCACATGGATTGTTAGAGAAAAGGAAAAGTGCTGATTTGTTCTTCACTTGACCTAGAGGAATATTATGTGACTACATACGTTCACACAAGGAGGGATCATGGGGGCACAGTTAGGCCAGCTGTATACCGTATGGTTAGCAGATCCAACGGGTTTAGCCCCCGACGGATATTATTACTTCAAGGAAGTTATGTTTTGTTTTAAGGAGGATTACACAATTGTTTATCATCAGTAATCCTAAAGATTCCTTAAAGACTTTTGAGGCATTAGTATTGATTCACCAAGCCTCTTAGTAGAATTGAATTCTTGAAACACATTCCATATTTATTCTCCCAAATTGTTTATATACTTGTTGGGCGTGAACCGCTCATTCTTGTTGAATTTTAATGTTTTGCAGGGCAGAATATTAAGGTTGAGCCCTCTGACAAGGGAAAGGCAAAGATGATCGGATACTGAGTTTAGCTAACCCTTTGTAGTACCGATAAGGAAGGAAGAAAGGAAGATGACTTGAGAAGAGATATTTTGCATTATAGTATAGAGATAGAATAGCTTCTGCTGAAAATATAATATTTTAGGTTGTAATAACTCTTTAATATTGTTTCTTTCAATTATTATATGAATGGATGTGTGGTTATCTTTTCCTTCTCTTGACGAAGCCCTGATCCAGTGAGAGATTTTGGGGTCGTCACAGTTGGTATCAGAGCCCAGTTACGGCCAGAAGTGATTCGTAAGGAAACACTGCCCGTAAACCACATCCAGGAGTAGGGAGTACTGCGGTATGTCCCAGAATTACTCCAGTAAAGGAATTTAAGAATTTGATACTAGAATTGAATTACTAGGATAGGATAATGGGCTAAGGATTAAGACTTTTGTTGGACACAAAGGTTGTTGAACACCTTAAGAAGTTGATGATCCCATATCTTATAATGAAGCCATTACTAGTGCTTATTCAACTCAATGGCTTGAAGCTATGAATGATGAGTTAAAATCAATGGAGCAAAATAACGTTTGGGAACTTGCAGAATTGCCGCAAGGTGTAAAACCTGTTGGTTGCAAGTGGGTCTATAAAACAAAATTAGATCCAAAAGGAAACGTTGAAAGATACAAAGCTCGATTGGTTGCAAAAGGTTTCACTCAGAAGGAAGGTGTGGACTATAATGAAACTTTTTCTCCAGTATCAAGGAAAGATTCATTTAGGATAGTTATGGCTTTAGTAGCTCATTACGATTTAGAGATACATCAGATGAATGTTAAGACTGCATTCCTTAATGGTAACTTGCATGAAAATGTCTATATGACACAACCAGAAGGGTTTATGGTTAAAAGCAAGGAACACATGGTATGTAAGTTAAAAAAAATCCATATATGGGTTAAAACAGGCTTCTCGACAATGGTACCTTAAGTTTCATGAGGTGATGGGTAAATTTGATTTTCAGAAAAATGTTGTAGATCAATGCGTATACTTAAAGATCAGTGGGAGCAAATTTGTTATACTTGTTTTGTACGTTGATGATATTATATTAGCAAGTAATAACATTGACATGTTGTATGAGACAAAACGTTTTCTATCGACAAATTTCGATATGAAAGATCTTGGTGATGCCTCTTATGTTTTAGGCATTGAAATTCATCGAGATAGGTCTCATGGGATATTAGGATTGTCCCAAAGAGCTTATATTGATAAAGTTCTTACTAAATACAAGATGCAAAATTGTTCTCCTAGTGTTGCCCCTGTTGTTAAGGGTGATAATTTTGGTTTATATCAATGTCCCAAAAATCAACTAGAACGTGATGGAATGAATCTTATTCCATATGCATCAGTAGTTGGGAGCCTTATGTATGCTCAAGTATGCACACGCCCAGATATAACGTATATAACTGGAATGCTTGGACGTTATCAGTCTAATCCAAGCATGGATCACTGGAAAGCAGCTAAGAAAGTTTTACGCTACTTGCAAGACACTAAGGATTTTATGCTTACATACCAAAAAACAGATAACCTTGAAGTTGTTGGTTATTCTGATTTTGGTAAGTGTAAAGACAACAAGAAATCTACATCAGGGTACATATTTATGCTTTCAGGAGGTGCTATTTCTTGGAGGAGTCACAAACTGGAGTTAACAACTACTTCCACTATGATGTCTGAGTATGTGGCTTGCTATCACGCTACTTGTCATGCCATATTATTGAGAAATCTTATTTCTGGACTTAAAGTTGTGATTTCTATTTCAAGACCACTGAAACTTTATTGTGAGAACAATTCAGCTGTTAGTTTTTCTAACAATACTAGTTCCACTGGTGCTGGATTTTATCTCGACACTAAGTACTTATTTTTAGAGAAAAGGTTGAAGATCAAAGTATTGTCGTTGAGTATATTAGTACACATGATATGTTAGCAGATCCATTTACTAAAGGCTTACAACCCAAAAGTTTTGTTGAGCATGTTACCAACATGGGTTTAGTAAGTAGACTTGATTAGTACTTTATTTTTTATGTAAGACAATATAAATTTGAGCTCTTTTATTATTATTTTTTGAACTTCACATTATGATTATGGTTTGCTATTCTTGTCATTGCGCGCCTTGAGAATTTCTTAGTAAACATTTTTGTGTGGACCATATGAATGAATTTCTAATATATTACCATTAAATGAATTCTATTCATACCATTATAACTAATGTTAATCTTTGTTCTTTTGAAAGTGTTAATCGTATAATCAATAGGGGTCTTGTGTTAATAGTGACACAAATGATTATATTGGTTTGCCTTAGTGCTTTTATTTGAATAAGATGTATATATAAAATTAATGCTTGGCCAAATTAAGATGTAAACATTATGTTTAAACGTAAATAGCATTACGGCCAAGTGGGAGACTGTTAGATTATTTTATATAATCTAAATTATGTGGCCTATACTATTTATGAAGTTGTTTACTTATAGCATTAATTTATAAATAATTTATGGGTTGGTAATATTAGGCCCATAAGTTAATAATTAATACCCAATTATTATATCTCATAATGGGCCTTAGGGTTATATATTTTGATGGATAATTGTAACCGTAAAGGCTATTATAAATATATAGAGGTAGGGTTTGGTCCCTGTTGCCGTCTCATATTTTTACACCCAAATATTATTTCATCCTAATTTTTGAGAGAGGCAATAGAAGACCTTTTCCCTCAAGAGTTTATACGAACATTAAAGTCAATGGCTTCTCTCAATTCAGGTACACATATTCATTATTCTCACTTTATGAATAAATATACGATTCATAATTATTAATGGCCTAACAACTTAGACTTTAGATCCTTCTTTTGTTGAGCAGTAACAAAGGGCAATAGATGTCATGATTCAATCAGTTGAGAATCACTTCCAAGACCTTATTTTCTATGGTCAGGATTTTGGTCTAGAATCCTAAGTTTTTTTTTATCTTCACCACCGACCTTCAATGTCAGCTTCTTTTGAAGAAATCTTTTAAAGTTAACAATGTTGACATTCTTGTTGTGTTCCAAAGCTTCAAGGACAGATCCAATCTTTTTCAAGTTGGCTGCAGCAAGTTGTGATGAGTAAAAGGTGATAATCTCCCCTTTGGAATTCTTGAACTCAATGGTCATGGGGTTTGTGATCATCTTTGAACATTCTTTGAATCCTTTTATTGGGGGAACATCCCTTACAACTGTTGAGATCCCATCATTAACCATGGTCTCTTCAATCTCTTTCAGCACCTTCCTGATAAGCACAACTCTAAACTTGATGACATGTTCGTTCTTGTGATAAGCAATTTCGCTTAGAACATGCATCGCCTCCTTAAGGTCAAGCTCATCAACGTCTTTGTTTCTAATGTGTTTTTTTTTGCCTATCAACAGCTTTGTAGAATAATTTCAGAGGTTTCTCCATAATTGTGGGCAAGTTCTTGTTATCTTTGATGGCTTTCATCAACTTCTCAAGCACCCCCCCTCAAGTCTCTGTTTAGCTCCGATGTGTTTAACACAACTAGATTGCTAGAGCAAGTTGTTCAGCATCCATCCTCCTGAACCAGTCAAGTGTGACTGTGAACTCAGACCTGTTTTTCATTTAGATAACAATTATCTTCTCTTTGTTTCTCTTTACCCTAACATTTATGCTTTTGATGGAGTGCATATATATGTCAGGCTCTTTTGTCTGTCATCCCTTAGAAATTTGGCCAGTGTAGGTTGTCCATATGTTATAGGAAAAGGAGTTTGAACTTTGGCTTGAGAAGACTTAGGTTTGGTAACATCGGGGGATGTTGACGGTACCTGAGAGTTAAGCCTTTTTGAGTTGTTTTTGCTTTTATCCCCTGATGCACCTTCTGGGGGTTGAGATTTTTTGGGCTAAGTTTTCCTTGATGCTTTGAGTTTGACACTTCTCTTCCTTCTCTTTCTCCAAAGCCATTTCCTCCTCTTGTTGAAGTTATTGTGCATAGATTGCATCAACTTCTAAAAGCTTCTTGTCTTAAGGAAAGACAAGCTCCTCTTTACCATCTATTAGTGCTTCAACAGGTGTTGGGAAGTGAGCTGTCTTCATGGCATCTCCGAGTAGCTTAGGTTCTGATTGAACAAAGTTCTTCTTTTTAGGTTCTTTAATCAGGATACCCTTGTCTTTGTCCTTTCTGGCTATGGGAGCTTCTTGTGAAGAAGGATCAATCATATCCCCTAATGGTAGTGGTCTGAACTTTTCAACAACAACCCCTGATGAAGTGTTTGAAGATTTCTCCCCATTTTTGGCAGCATCATCATTGGAAGTTGAGAGTGGGGTAATAACTTGAAGAATTTGTTAAAGGTTATCAACCATGGATTGTTGTAGAGTTTCCATCTTTGTCAATCTGGAGTTGAATGAAGAGAGTTGTTGGTCAACACTGTTTGTCAATTTTTTGAACTTGAACAGTGAGTGGTTGGTGGCAAAGGTATCAATAACATTTTGTACATTTTTTATCTTCTCTGAAAAAAAGGTTTGGAGCTTTGTAAACTCAACGTCCGTAGATTTGTCTATCATGATATAAGATTTCAAGATCTTGATAAGGATAGGATCTGTTTTACATGAGAACTTGTGGGTGAGAAGTTTTATTGTATCTGTTATTTCATTCTTCTGATAGTAAAAATCAACTCCCATGGGTAGTAAAAAATCACCCATTGGAGTGTCATCTTTTTCAGTATTTGAAGAACTAGGTGCATGTACATTGTCAACAATTTCTCTCTGTTCTTTATTAATAAGGATCTCATCCTTATCTCATTCTTTCTCTCCTTTTTATGTTTCTTCTAAGGCATCATTATGTATCTTTCCTTTTTCATTGCCTTCTAAGGCAGTACTCTTAGTCTCTCCTTTTGCCAAGGTCTTCTCAGAGGTTTGACCTTGACTCTCTACACTATGTATTCTCAGCCTCACTCATTATTGTCCTAATAGGGCTCTTATGGGCTAGGGTCTCATCAACTGTGGACAAGGTTAATAAAACATTTACAACAAGTGTATCCATAGTTGAAAGTTGAGGAATGGAAAAAGATTTACTTGTATGTACAATTGGGGATGTATATGTATCAATAGAGGAAGTATTTACATTGGTTCTCATATCCCTGATTGATCATTGGTGATTGGATCATTGATAAAAGAATCAATCATTAATAGATCATGACTCTCAATCACTAAATCATTTCGAATGGGATCCTCCAAGAAGTGAGAAGTTCGAGGATTTTATGTCATGATACTTAGAGTTTGTGTCATAACATTTGAAGAAAGTTGAGGTAAAGAGAAAGAAGGGAAATGTGTAGAGGGGAGTGTTGGCTAGATCACAAAGTGAGGAGGTGATCCATCAAAAGAGTTTGTGTGTGCACTCACTATGTTTGATTTCTGCAATTGGTTCTCAGAGACCCTGATGAGTGTTTCATCAAGGTCTGTGGTCAGTGTTTGTGTCTTACTCAACTTTGTCCCTGGTTGGGGACTATGTTCAATAACTAAATCAAGCCAATCATACTCTCTCCTTGCTCCCCTTCAGTTATTGTGGTTATTTATGAGGATTTCTTTTAGTACCTTTAGTCTTTTGGGAGACTGAGGGTTGGGCTATAGAGAGTTGTTGATCAGAAAAATGATGAACTACTTGGGTAGGCTGAGAAGTGGTAGTTATCTCAGCTATTGTAGTTGGAGTAGAATAAATAGGAGGTTGAGAAGGAGATTGTGTTACAGTGTTTACATGTGCCATATGTTGTGAAAGCACAAAAGAAGCATCTATGTATGCCTTCTTGTTGTTTTGAATGAACAATCTTTTGGTCTGCTTGAAGCACTAGATTGTCATATCAATATTCTCAAAAGAGAGGTTAGGCAATTGGGTATTGACAAGCAACATAAGAAATCTTGCATAATAAACCTCTGATTTCCTAGAGGATTTCTCTCTTAATTTTATTACTAAGTCATCAAAACTCATCTTGTTTATGTTAATTTTAACATTTTTAAGTAAGGCATAAGCGATTTTAAAAGTAAATGAAGTGATGACTTCAAAATTACTAGATTTACTAGAAAAAAAAACTCTAGTTATAGTGTCAAAGAGATAAAGATAGTTCTCTATTGACATTAATACGTTTCAAGTCCTTGAACTTAAGGGCTTGAGGGTTATTGGTCCTATAGCCTAGTTAAACTAAAAAATTTAATAACTTTGAGTCTGAGGGTACTTCCACAAACTCTGAGTTGGGTAAATCTAAAGTAGTATTAGGAGAGTAGGAGAGATCTTACCCTTTTGTCTATGCATAGTGAAAGAAATGGACTTTATCTTATCCGGATTGGAGTAAGAATAGATTAGTTTAGCACTTCTCCACAAGTCCAAAATCACTTGCTCATTTACTGTTGACACCAAAAATATGACCTTGCTGTATAGAGAGTTCAACAGATATTGCATCACAGGTTTGTAGCATGCATCCACTTCGTCAATTTTAGAGAAACCTATGAAGTTGGTTTGTGGAACAATGAGTCCACTTGATAACTCTTGTGTTGAAGAGTTGGGAGCCATTTCTTTAGTCAAGAGATTAGGTTTCTGAAAGAGAGAGGAAATCTCGAGCAGTTGTTAGAAAGAGAGATTAAACGTTTGGTGTGTCGTCAGGGAATATGAAATTGCGTATAAATATCTTTTTCAAAAGACCTTAATGTCACGTCATTATATGTTAGTTATTATCCCCTGAAGTTATGTTAGAGATAAATGATGATGATGATGATTATGTAATAAATTGTGCAGCTGTTGACACAACAGTATGAGTGGTTCACAATAAAAAATGGTGAAACACTTATTGAAATGTTTGACAGATTCAACAGGTTGGTAAATGACCTGAGATTATATGGGAAGGCCTATGCTAACAAGGATGTGAACAGAAAGTTCATGAGAGCCCTTCCCATATCATGGGATCCAAAGACAACAGCCATTAGGGAATCCAAGGACATGAATCTTCTAGACTTGGATAGGCTTTATGGCACCTTAAAGACATATGAACTTGAGGTTCAACAAATTAAGAATAAAGTGCTACAAATGCAATGAGCTAGGCCACTTTGCAAACGAGTGCCGCAAGGCCACAAAAGATGGTGAATCCAAAAACAAAGAAGCTGTTGTGGACTACAAGAAGAAATACTTTGACATTCTTAATGCAAATAAGAAGGGAAAAGCATATATAGCAGAGGGAAAGGACTGGGCTGACTCTGATGAAGAAGAAAATGAAGAGTATGTCAACCTAGCCCTGATGGCCTCATCCACTGACAGTAGCAGCTCACAGGTAAGCCTCGAAATTTCCTCTAACATGTCTAAATCTGATTGTGTTAAAACTGTTAAGGAAATGGCCTGTGAGATAAAGGATCTCTATGACACCCTGAGGAGTGCTGTAGCTGAAACTGAGAGATAGCAGAAAATAAATGAACAGTTATCTGCCAGGAACACTCTTTTAGAATCAGAGAACTCCAGACTTGAAAGCCTTGAAAAAGAACTCTCAAGGACTAAAAATCTTCTTGACTGTGCTATCAAAAGGGAGAAATGGACCTCAAATCTTCTTAGTCAAGAAAGGGAAGTCATTAAGAGATGGAATGAGTCTAGCAGGAAACTGGAGGATCGTTTGAAAAGTCAGAAATCTGATCCAAAATCTGGTTTGGGCTATGAAGAGACTCATATGCAGCAACCTCCCATTGAGGTTGAGATGGCAGCTAGCTTTGGAAAAAGGCCAGCTCAAACTATCAAGTTTGTTAAGGCAGCAACAAAGCTAGAATCTGGGAATGTCTTCCCAGTAAATGAAGCTTCCACTAGTGGTGGGAGAGGCAAGAAAATTATCCTTGCCAAAACACTCAACCCTCCAGTTATGAAAGAACTAGACTGTGCATTAGTGGATACACAATCGTCAGGGGGAAAGAGTGCTTCAGGCCATTGTAGCCCTTTAAGGGAAAAAGGCCTGTCAGGGGAAAGCAGGAAGAATAGAAATGGTAAGCTAGGTGTTAGTAAAACTAGCAATTATTCTTCTATTCATGAAACCCCTAGAAACATGTGCTGGAATTGTGGTAGTTGTAATCATTTGTCTTTTCAATTCAAAGTAAAACCACAAATTTTGACTGGCACAATTTTGTATGCTGATGATTTACCAACTATTAAAACCTGCTCCTCCAAGGAAAAAGGTAAGATAACTGTTGAGAAATCAAAAGCATATCTTGAAGCTCCTAAAAAGGAGAAAGTTTTAAATTTGCCAAAACCAAAAGTCACTGATAAAGAAAAAGTTGTATTACTTGTTACTATGACTAAACCAAGAGGACCCAAAACAAATTGGGTACCAAAAACAATTTAAATGTTTTCTTGTGTGCAGGGAAAGAACAAAAGTAGTCAAATCTGGTTTCTAGATAGTGGCTGCTCAAGGCATATGACAGGAAACAAAGCCCTGCTCACAGAATTCCAAGAAAAGGCTGGTCCAGTAATTTCATTTGGTGATAACAGCAAAGGAATAACTCTTGGTTATGACAAAGTAGCAAATGGGAGTCTCATTTGAAAATGTAGCATTGGTTGATGGGCTCAAGCATAATTTGCTAAGCATAAGTCAACTAAGTAACAAAGGATTCATCACTTCCTTCAAAGGAGATCAGTGCCTAATCTCAAATGAAAGTAATGGGAAGCTGGTTTTGTCAGGGATAAGAAAAGGAGATCTCTATGTTGCTGATTTTAATTTAGTAAATGGAGAATCATGTTTCTATAGCAAGGCATCTCCTGATGAAAGCAGGCTATGACACAAAAAGCTCTCTCACCTGAACTTCAAGTCAATTAATGATCTAGTGAAGAGAAAGTTGGTAACTGGACTACCCCAAATGGAGTTTATCCAAGAAGGATTATGTTCAGCATGTCAAAAAGGGAAGCAAAGGAAGTCATCCTTTGTCAGCAAGGAAGCCACCATGATCAAAGATCCAATTCAATTGCTACATATGGATCTCTTTGGCCCTGTCAACATTATGTTAGTGTCAAAGAAAAGATTTGCAATGGTCATTGTGGATGACTACACCAGATACACTTGGGTAAAGTTTTAGCATGCTAAATCAGAAGTATCTCAACAAATTATTGACCATATCAAGAAGGTGGAAACAGAATCAGGGTTGAGAACAGATAATGGAACTGAATTCAAGAATGCAGCTGTTGAGGGATTTTGTGTGGAGAAAGGCATAAATCATACATTTTCTGCTCCAAGGACTCCTCAACAGAATGGTGTTGTAAAAAGGAAAAAAAAACCCTGATAGAAGTTGCTAGGTCAATGCTAGCAGAGGCAAAGATTCCCACCTATTTTTGGGCTGAAGCAATTTCCACTGCTTGCTTTACTCAGAATAGATCTCTAATCAACAAGGCTCACAACAAGACACCATATGAGCTAATGACAGGGAGAAAGCCAAGCATCAAGTTTCTCCATGTTTTTGGATGCAAATGTTTTGTTCTAAGGAATTTTAGTGAGAACTTAGGAAAATTTGATCCTAAAGCTGATGAAGCAATTTTCCTAGGTTATTCTTTGTCATCCAAGGCCTTCAGGGTTTACAACAAAAGACTTCAAGTGGTGATGGTCTATAAATGTAGCTTTTGATGATCAAGAAATTTCTGGGCTTGAAGACCCTGGTTTTCATGAAGAACTCAGGTTTGAAAATGAAGATGATATTGATTGTCAAGAGAATGAAGCTTATGAGTGCAAACAAATGGAAAATTTATCCATTCCTGATGTCAATCCAATCAATGTAGAACCCCCTTCAACAGATAGAGTTAATTTCCTGGACAACAGATCAGGGGATACTCCATCAGGGGATCATTCATCAGGACATGCACCATCAGGGGATAATTTGAACCTTAAATTATCCACTAATTCAGGGGGAGAGTTTTCAGAAGCTGGGAGCACAGGCTTAGGGGGAGGAGATGATAGTCAAGCAAGCTCATCAAGACACATCTCTAATCCCAAATGGGCTAGAAGTCACACAACAGATCTGATTATTGGTGACCTAAACAAAAGAGTGCAGACTAGGAAAACTACATCTAATGAATGCCTATATGCTTGTTTTCTTTCTCAAATTGAACCAAAGAAGTTTGAAGAAGCTATTCAAGATGCTGACTGGATCTTGGCAATGCAGGAAGAGCTAAATCAATTTGAAAGGAATCAAGTATGGAAGCTTGTACCTAAGCCCAAAGATAAGATCGTAATAGGTACTAAGTGGGTATTCAGAAATAAGATGGATGAAGCTGGCATTGTTGTTAGAAACAAAGCAAGACTGGTTGCAAAAGGATATCTTCAAGAAGAAGGGATTGATTTTGATGAAACCTTTGCACCAGTAGCCAGACTTGAGGCTATAAGAATTTTCTTAGCCTATGCAGCACATTCAAATTTTAGAGTATATCAAATGGATGTGAAAAGTGCTTTTCTGAATGGGAAATCGGAACAGGAGGTGTATGTCCAACAACCTCCAGGTTTTGAATGCTCAAAATTTCCATATCATGTCTACAAATTGGAAAAGGCACTTTATGGATTGAAGCAAGCACCTAGAGCTTGATATGACACACTGTCAAAATTTCTGGTGGAAAACAAATTTTCTAGAGGTATCATTGACAAAACCTTGTTCTTCAGACAACACCAAGGTCATCTGATTTCGGTTCAAATTTATGTTGATGATATTATTTTTGGATCCACTGACACAAGATTGTGTGAAAAATTCTCCAAACTCATGCAAAGCAAATATGAAATGAGCTTGATGGGTGAGTTATCTTATTTCTTGGGATTGTAAGTGAAACAAGACTCTGATGGAATCTACATTCATCAGACAAAATATGCCAAAGAACTTCTCAAGAAATTTGATATGGAGGATTCAAAAGTAGCAAAGACACCTATGGCCACTGCAACCAAGATTGACCCTGATAAGAATGGAAAGAAAGTTCATTTGAAGACTTACAGGAGAATGATTGGATCATTGTTATATCTGACAGCAAGCAGGCTAGACATAATGTTTGCAACATGTCTTTGTGCAAGATATCAAGCTGACCCAAAGGAATCTCATCTCATTGCAGTGAAAAGGATCTTGAGATATATCAAGGGCACTACAGAGTTGGGACTTTGGTATCCAAAGGAGTCTGGATTTGAATTGCTAGGATATTCTGATGCTGACTTTGGTGGATGCAGGATTGACAGAAAGAGTACAACAGGAAGCTGTCAATTTCTAGGAGGAAGACTTGTATCTTGGTTCAGCAAAAAGCAGCATTCTATTTCAACATCTACTGCTGAAGCTGAATATATTGCAGCTGGAAGTTGTTGTGCACAAATTCTATGGATGAAAAATCAGCTGATGGATTATGGTCTGAACTATTCCAAGATTCCAATAAGGTGTGATAACACAAGTGCCATTGCCATTGCTGAAAATCCAGTACAACATTCCAGAACTAAGCATATAGAAATCAGATATCATTTTATCAGGGAACATGTTATGAATGGGAATATTGAATTACAGTTTGTACCTTCAAATCAGCAGCTGGCAGACATATTCACCAAAGCTCTTGATGAAGCCACATTTTCAAATCTTGTGGGAGAGCTAGGAATGGTGAATTATGCGTCAGGGTCAAAGTCAAATTCATAGGATTTGGTATTTCTATCTCATTTCATAAGTTCTTGATAAAATCAATTGATATGTGGTTATATATGTTCAAATTGTAAATATGTATATACTTGTATTTTCTGCATTTTGTTGTTTTGTTTTTGTTTTAACTGATGCATCAGGGTCAGGGCTTCCTAAAGGACGCATCAGGGTCAGGGTATCCTACCTGTGCGTCAGGGTCAGGGTATCCTACCTATGCGTTAGGGTCAGGGTATTCGACTCATTCGTCAGGATCAGGGTGTCCGTCTTGTGCATCAGGGGTAGGGTATGTACATACAGTAAATCATCAGGGTAAGTTTAAATTTTTTTTAACTACATCGGGTTGCTAGGTCAGTTAAGTGATGACAACTCATCATTAAGTTCTTCTCTCACTGATGACGTGTCATTATAGAAACTGAACACTGAACTGACTCCCTGATAGCGTGTTTTCAGGAGAAGTTTTCAAACGTCAATAGGCGGGTATTAATACTCTATCTCTCCTACTTTTTGAAACCCCCCAAAACATTTAATCAATACCTGATATTTGCTAGAGTTTTTCTTTTCTCTCTCATCTTTACAGAAACCCTAGAACTTCAAGTCTTCAAAGCATCCATGGCACGTCAACAAATTCAGAGGAACTTGATAGTCCCACCCACGAACTACGTGGGCTTCTCTGACATTGATGAGGTAAGTGATTGCTTTAAACCGGTAATGAACTATCTACTCACCTCTGAGTATAGTAAAGCCATTTTTACTGATGAAGAAATGTCGGGGGAGGCACTGTCACAACTGTGGACAAGTGCCAAGTTCATGTACTCCACCACCAAGCCTGATGTGGTCAAGGGTATCTCATTCAAAGTTTCGTCTGCGAAAGGAAAAATAACTCCTTCCAGACTTAACTATGCTTTGGGACTACCCATTCAAGATCTGGTGGATGTACCCAGTGATGCAGATCTGCTGGTTTTCTTGAGGGAACTGGGCTATAACGCTGCTCCCAACGCAGTGTTAAAGTTCAAGGATCTCAAGAGGGTGAACGTGAAGAGGGAGATTTCTTATCTCTTCGACACCATCACCAAGGTGTTCTCAGGTAAGTGTTCTAACTTTGAGGTCATTACCTCTTTAACTTTGAAAATAGCATACGCAATAATTAAAAATATAAATATAAATATAGGTAAAATTATTTTTGATGATCTTGTAAATAAATTAGGTAATTTTAATAATAGGAAAACTGAAGTATATTATGCAAGATTTTTGTTTATGATTATTAAAGATCAGGTTACTAATTTTTCTTTTGAGAATGATATACCTGTACAGACCTACAAGCAAACAAAGAAACTGTTTGTAGAAATAATAAAGAAGTCTTTTACGGCCGAACCGTTTGCACTCCCATCGCATATGGTACAGGTAGTAAATTCTACATCTTCTACTTCTCAAACTGTACATTCTTCACCTTCATCTACTATGGCAGAGAAAAAACAACCACCTCTCTGCCTACCCAAGTAGAACAACCAATTTCTTCACAACCACTCTTGACAGCCTAACCCACAGTCTCCCAAAAGACTATTGGGATTAAAAGAAAACTCAGTGAAGTTACCACATCAACTGAGGGGGAGCAAGGAGAGAGAGTGATTGGCTATAGGAGAAGATTGAAGAAGAAGACAGAAGCCACGAGTGTTACCCAACAACCTGACCAGGGCGTATCCTCTCAACAGGATATAGCCTTTGATAAGGAATTAAACATATTTCTAACTAGTTCCTCTCAAAAGGGATTAGTTATTGAAAATAGTCCTCAACCAAGGACACAATTGAGTGAGGCACATACACTGACCATAGACACTGATGAACCTACCATCAGGGTCTCTGAGAGCCACTTGCAGAAATTTGACACAGTGAGTGCACACACCACTCAAGATGTTGTAGCTCAGAAGCTTCTCAATAAGATCCACATGAGTCATCAGCATTCTTCTATAACATCTTTTGATGAATCACCTCCTCGTTCAGTGATTCAGCCAACACTCCCATCTACACCACTTCCTTCTTTCTCTGTTCCTCAAATTTCTTCAGATATAATGACACAAACATTAAGTGTCATACAATTAGATTCTCCACATTCTCAATTCGTGGAGGAGCCAACACTCTCTGACACAGTGTTTGACAGTTACTATTCTCACATGGTTGACTCATTTTTACTTGATACAAACACTAGTGATCAAGCAGGGGACATAAATTCCACTGTACATACTACAGCCATAACTCTTTATGTACCCCCAATTGTATATACTTCCTCTACAGAAACATATACTTCTCCAATTATACATACTCACATTATTTCTTCTCCTTCTCCTATCACAACCGTCGAACCAGAATCTGTAAATACTTCACTTGAACTGGTCACAGTTGATGATTTCCAAGTCCATAGGAGCCCCTCTAGGACATTTTTGAGTGAGACTGAGAAAATACTTAGTGAAGAGAGGCAAAGTCAAACCCCTGAGAGGACTTTGGCAAAAGGAGAGCAAGAGAGTACTGCCTTAGTAGGAAAAGAAAAAGGAGAGAATATGAGTGATGCCTTAGACGGCAAAGAAAAAGGAGAGGATGAGAGAGATAAGGATGAGATCCTTGTAAATAAAGAACAGAGAGAAAACACTGATACTGTAAATATTACTTCTTCTTCTGCAAGTGATGAAGATGATGCTCCACAAGATGATTTTTCCCAGTTCATTGGAGTTGATTTATACTTTCGACAAAACCAAATGTCTGATACTGTACAGTTATTGAAGCAGGAGTTAGCTAGGACTACTGATCCAGTCTTGATCAAAATGTTAAAATCACAGATCATGATTGGTCAGTCCATAGATATAGAAAATCAAAAATTGTATACACATTTTTCCACAATGTTACAAAATATACAGCAAGTTGTCGACTCTTTGGTCACCAGCCAGACTCTACTCCGGATGAAGAAACAAGTTGACAATGTTGACCACAAGCTTGCTGATCTTTTTACTCAAGTGAACAACATGGAAACTCTGCAAAAATCCATGGCTGACACCATGCAACAATTTCTTCAAGTCACATCCCGACTCTCAACTCCCACTGATGATGCTGTCAAAAAGGGGGAGAATTCAACCAAGCAGTCGTCAGGGGATATTGCTGAGAAAACAAGTCAACCATCAGGGGATGTGACTACTTCTGTTCCTGCTCCAAAACCCAAGGACAAAGGCAAAGGCATCCTAATTGAGGAACCCAAGAAGACATCCAACACTCAATCAGGGCCTAAGCTACTTGAAGACGCCATGAAGACAACCCACTTTCCAACACCTGTTGAAGTTATTATTGATGGGAAAATGGAGCTGGTCTACCCTCAAGACAAAAAGCTGGTAGAAGCTTATGCAATCTTTGCACAGCAACTTCAAGAAGAAGAGGAGAGGGAAATGGCAAAGGAACAGGAGGAAGAAATAAAGAAGAAGAAGAAAGTCAGGCCTAGGACCTCCAGGAAACCTCAGCCTAGAAGATTACAGAACCCTAAAAGTGCATCAGGGGATAAAAATCAAGATAAATCTAAAGACCCTGATGCCACTACAAAGAAGTCAGAAGAAGCCAAGGACAAAGCACCATCTCCTAATACCAAAGAATATGGTCCACCCACTTTAGCTGAATTTCTCAGAGAAGAAAGGCGCAAAAACCTGACATTTATGTTCTCAATAAAAAACATAGATGTCAGGTTCAACAATAGAAGGGATCAGCTAATTACAGTTCAATTAAAGAATGGGTCAGAATTCAATGTGGCAATGGACTGGTTCAGGAGAATGGATGCTGAGCAACTAGGACTGGTTCTAAACCTAATTCTAAGATCCTCACAGGCTAATAAAGACTTAAGGGGGATAATCGACAGGCTGGGGAGTGCCATCAACAATGAAAGAAGCCTGCCCACAGCATTGGAAAGTCCACTAAAGTTATTTTATAAATCCACTGATGGGTAGGAGAAAAGTATAAGGATTAAAGAAGTTGATGGCCTAAGCCTGGAGGAAGCGATGCATGTTCTGAGTCAAATTGCAAATCAAAAGAACAAATATGTCATCAAATTCAAAGTCCTGCTGATTCAAAGAGTACTGAAAGAGATCGAAGAAACCAGAGCTGATGATAGGAACACTGCAGTAAGGGATGTGCCACCAGTGAAGGGATTCAAAGTCTATCCCAAAATGATCACCAGCCCCATAGGAGTACAATTCAAAAATAAAAAGGGGGAGATCATTACCTTTTACTGGTCACAACTTGCTGCAGCCAACATTCAAGAAATCAAGACAGTCCTTGAAGCTTTGGAAACAAGTAGAAATGTCAACATAGTCAACTTCAGAAAGCTTCTTCAGAAGGAACTAGAGCAGCTGGAGACAGGAGCAGTAGACAACAGACTCAGAATTCCTGATCAAAACCCAGAACAAAGAAGACAAGGCCTTGGAAGTGACTCTCAACCTATTGAATCAAGTCATCCATTGCCCTTTATCTCAGCAAAAAGGAAAAGGGATTCTGATGTCTAAGTACAACATTCTTTTTGTAATAGATATAGGTTATACTTGTACAGAAATTCTTTTATTAATTAATTCAAAATTCTTTCATGTATTTAATATTGGTTTTGACATCATCATCAGTGCATCTAGGGATTTATGGTTATCAAATTGATAAACATAAATAGGGGGAGATTGTTAGAGATAAATGATGATGATGATGATTATGTAATAAATTGTGCAACTGTAAATACTTGAGGTATTTTATAAACCTTAAGATCAACACAAGTTTTGCATCCACTGATGATAAACTTATTCATTAGTGGATGGTCAATAACTTCACAAGACAAGTCAGAAAACAGGAACATTCAAAGGACTTGACAAAGTGAAGAAGAATTCACAAGACAAGTCTGATGCTACTTGTAAGCAATCAAAGTATTCCGCACTTCAGAAACTCTAATCAAAGTTACGTTGAATAAGTTCCATCAGGGGGAACCCGTCAGGGTATGACGAGGGCAGACCAATCTGTCAGTGAAACACTTCAGGACATGTCAGTGTCAGGCAAACCCATCAGGGTAACCCGTCAGGGAGAATGACCAACATGACATCAGTGTAAGCCATCAGTGTATGCCGTCAGTAATAACCATCAGGATCAAGAAGCACCGAGTATAACTTAAGTGAAGGTTGAAGCCCTGATCCAGTCAACAAGCATCAGGGGATCCAGAAGCACTTATCAAAGTCTGTCAGGGCTGGCAGTCAGTGGATCATTGTGACAGCTTGCACCCGTCATCAGTTCTTACACGAAAATCAACGTAACGTATTACAGAAGCAAGAAATATCAACTGGAAAGATATTTCTTGAAGTTTGTTATTGATCTAATGAGAACTCTTTCGCATTAAATGCACACAGATCAGGGGAAGAAAAAGAAGCAACAAAGCATGCAGCAGTCTGACACATAAAGTTTCGATGTGACATACTTGCGGCTAAGTTGAGAAAAGTAGCACGTCTCAAGCACGTGATTTCATCCCACTAATTTAACATATAAGCAACGGAGTTATCATAATAGAAAAACAACGATTGATTGAATCTATCCAACAGATCAAACAAACACTGAAGCACACAAACACTAGAGAGAAGCTTTGTAATAGTTCTTGAGAGAGATATTTCAAAGAAAATTAGAAGCTAGTGAGTGTGAGAAGCTGTGAACTTTACTCACAGAATTTGTAGCTGTAAATCACATTTGTGATTATACAGATTTCCAGAAAAACATCAAGTTTTAATATAACTATTTTAACTTGAATATGCGTGTTCATTTCATATAGTTTTTTTGTTTGTTACAACTGTTTTCCGGTAAGCCTTATAAGTTTTAAAGTGCGAAAAGTTTCAGGTGTTTGTATTCATCCCCCTCCTTCTACAAACACTTGTGCTTATATTGCACTAACAAGCTATGTTATCAAAGGAGAATAATTATCCCCTGATGCAGTGTCATCAGAGAAAAATGAATATCCCCTGACGAGCACAACTGCAACCACAACCCCTAACAAAAAAAAAATATTTTTATTTTTATTTTTATAAAACATACAAACACACAAATATTTCATTATCAAGAGATGACAAGAGAAATTAGAGAAACAAGTACATAAGCACTTGATAATTTGAACCACTCCAACACCTTGTCTAACATGTTTGTATCAATTGGTTTAATTTTCACTTGCATAATTTATCATTCCCAACTCTCCCACCAGATTGTTGAAGATGGCTTCATTTAGAGCTTTGTTGAATATGTCTGTCAGCTGCTTGTGTGTTGGTACAAAATTCAGTTTAATATTTCAATTCATGACACTCTTTGATAAAATGATATATAATCTCTATATGCTTGGTTCTGGAATATTGCACAGGGTTCGCAACAATGGCTATGGCACTTGTGTTGTCACACATGATTGGAATTTTTTTGTATGTCAGGCCATAGTCCATTAACTGATTTTTTATTCATAGAATTTTTGCCTAACAACTTCCAACTGCAATGTATTCAGACTCAGCAGTAGATGTTGAAATTGAATGTTGCTTTTTACTGAATCACGATACAAGTCTTCCTCCCAAAAATTGATAGCTCCCTGTGGTACTCTTTCTGTCACTTTTGCATCCTTCAAAGTCAACATCAATTCAAAACCAGACTCCTTTGGATACCAAAGCCCCAACTCTGTATTACCCTTGATGTACCTTAAGTTATTCTTCACAACAATTAGATGAGATTCCTTTGGGTTAGCTTGATATCTTGCACAAAGTTATGTTGCAAACATAATATCAGGCCTACTTGATGTCAAGTATAACAGTGAACCAATCATTCCCCTATAATTATTTAGATCTACTTTCTTTCCATTCTTGTCAGGGTCAATCTTGGTTGATATGACCATTGGTGTCTTTGCTACTTTTGAGTCCTCCATGTCAAATTTCCTGAGAAGTTCTTTGGCATATTTTGACTGATGAATGTAAATCCCATTAGTGGCTTGTTTAACTTGAAGTCCCAAGAAATAAGACAACTCACCCATCATTCTTATTTCTAATTTTCTTTGCATGAGCTTGGAGAACTTCTCACATAACTTAGTATTAGTGGATCCAAAAATGATATCATTAACATAGATTTGTACTAAGATGAGATGACCTTGGTGTTGTCTGAAGAATAAAGTTTCGTAAATGATACCTCTTGTGAACTTGTTTTCCATTAAAAACTTAGTCAATGTGTCATACCAAGCTCTAGGAGCTTGCTTCAATCCATAAAGTGTTTTCTCTAGCTTGAAGACATGATTTGGGAACTTAGAACTTTTAAATCCTGGAGGTTATTGGACATACACCTCTTGTTCTAATTTCCCATTTAGAAAAGCACTTATCACATCCATTTGATAAATTTTGAAGTTTGAATGTACTGTATAGGCTAAGAAAATTCTTATAGACTCAAGCCTGACCACTGGTACAAAGGTCTCATCAAAGTCAATCCTTTCCTCTTGAAGATATCCCTTTACCACCAGTCTTGCCTTGTTTCTGATGACAATGTTAGCTTTGTCCATCTTGTTCCTGAATACACACTTGGTGCCAATGACAGTTTTATTTTTAGGCTTAGGCACTAACTTCCGTATCTGATTTCTCTTAAATTGATTTATCTCTTCCTGCATTGCCATGATCTAATTAGCATCTTGCATGACTTCTTCAAATTTATGTAGTTTATTTTGAGAAAGAAAACAAGCATATATGCATTTATTAGATGTGGCTCTTTTGGTTTGCACTCTTTGGCTAGGATCACCAATGATCAATTTTGTTGTATGACTCCTAGACCATTTAGGCTTACAGGGTGGTCTGGATGAGCTTGCATGATCTTCATTTCCTCACCCTAAGTGTGTGCTACCAGTTTCTGAGAAAACTCCCCATGAATTTGTGCTCATGTCAGGGTAAAAATTATCCCCTTATGGTGCATCCCTTGATAGAGTATTCCCTGATCTGTTGTCCAGGTAATTAACTTTATCCACTGAAGGGGCTTCTTGGTTTCTTGGATTGACATTAGGGACGTTTAGATTTTCCATTTGATTGCACACATCAGTTTCTATCTCTTGATCATCAAAATCATCTTCATTTTCAAACCTGAGCTCTTTATGAAAACCAAGGTCTTCAAGGCCAGAAATCTCTTGATCAACAAAAGCTACATTTATAGACTCCATCACAACCTGGAGCCTTTTGTTGTAAACCCTGTAGGCCGTAGATGTCAGAGAATAACCTAAGAAAATTGCTTCATCAACCTTTAAGTCAAATTTTTCTAAGTTTTCACCAAGTTCCTCAATACAAAGCATTTGCAACCAAAAACATGTAGGAACTTGATGTTTGGCTTCCTCCATGTCATCAGCTTATATGGTGTCTTGTTGTGAGTCTTATTGATCAAAGACCTATTTTGGGTGAAGCAAGCAGTGGATATTACTTTAGCCTAAAAGTAGGTAGGAATTTTGGCCTCTGCTAATATTGTTCTAGCAGCTTTTATCAGGGTTCTATTCTTTCTTTCCACTACACCATTCTGTTTGTGGAGTCCTTAGAGTTGAGAATGTGTGATTGATCCCTTTTTCCACAAAAAACCCATTAACAACTGCATTATTGAATTTAGTTCCATTATCAGTCCTCAAAATCCTAACCACTATCCCAGATTCAGTTTCAACTTTTTTTACATGGTCAATGACTTATTGAGGCACCTCTCGTTTACCATGTTGGAACTTAACCCAAGTGTATCTGGTGTAGTCATCCACAATGACTAATGCAAATCTCTTCTTTGATACTGACATTATATTGACATGACTAAACATATCCATATGTAGCATTTAAATTGGATCTTTGATCATTGTAGCTTCCTTGTTGACAAAGGATGATCTCCTTTACTTCTCTTGTTGGCAGGCTGAGCACAAACCCTCTTGAGTAAACTCCATTTGCAATAGACTAGTCACCAACTCTCTCTTCACCAAAACATTGATGGTTTTATAGTTCAAGTAAGAGAGCTTCTTGTGCCACAATCTTCTCTCATCAGGGGTTACCTTGCTATAGAAGCATGAGGCTCCACTTGCTGAGCCAAAATCAGCAACATAAAGATCTCCTTTCCTATCCCCTGACAAGATCAGCTTCCCATCATTTTCATTAGAGATTAAGCATATATCACCTTTTAATGAAATGATGAATCCTTTGTCACATAGTTGACCTATGCTCAATGGATTGTGCTTTAGCCCATAATGCTATATTATCAAATGAGACATTTTCATTTGCTACTTTGCCATAACCAAGTGTTTGTCCTTTGCTGCCATCACCAAATAAAATTACTAAACCTACCTTCTTAGTTAACTCTGTGAGCGGGGCTTTGTTTCCTGTCATGTGTCTGTAGCAGTCACTGTCTAGAAACTAGACTTGCTTACTTTTGACTTGTCCCTGCACACAAAGAACATTTAATTTCTTTTTGGTACCCAAGTGGATTTGGGCCCTTTAGGTTTAGCTACACTTATTGGTATAACATTTTTTTCATTAGATTTCACTTTTAGTTTAGGCAAAACACACACTTTCTCCTGTTTAGGAGCTTCACATAATGCGTTAGATTTATCAACTACCTTCTTTTCTTTACCTTTAGGGGTGCATGCATGTACAAAAGTTGTTTTAGGTAAATCATCAACATATAATATTATGTCAGTTAATATTAGTGGCTTTTCCTTGCATTGAAAAGATAAATGATTAATATTGCCACAGTTCAACCACACTTTTCTAGGAGCTTCAAAATTGAGAGCATAATTATTAGTTTTATTTGCACCTAACTTCACATTTCTATTCTTTTTCTTATCCCCTGACAGATCTTTATCCCTTAAAGGGCTACTAAGGCCTGTTGCACTCACATCTCCTGGTGACTGTGTATCCACTAATGTACAGTCAAGCTCCTTCTTGGTGGGGACTTTGGGAGCTTTGACAAGAACAGGCATCTTGCTACTTCCACCACTTGTGGAAGTTTCACTCTTAGGTTAAACTTTCCTCTCTCTAGCTTGGTTGTTACCTTCACAAACTTGACAGGTTGCACAGGCCTTTTACCAAAGCTAGCAACACTTTCAACCTTAATTGAAGGTTGTTTTACCTGAGTTTCCTCATAGCCTAAACCAAATCTAGGATCAAATTTTCTATTGTTTAATTGATCTTCTAGTTTCTTGCTAGACTCAGTCCACTTTCTTATGACCTCTTCCTCTTCTTTTAGCTTTTTGGAGGTCCACTATTCTTTCTTTATGGAACAAAGAAGGAGGTTCGTAGTCTTGAAGAGTTGTTTTTATAGATTCTCAAGTCTAGTAAGTTCTGATTCTAAAAGAGTGTTTCTAGCAGTTAGTTGCTCATTGATTTTCTGCAGTCTCTCAGTCTCAGCTACAACACTCTTTAAGGTGTCATAGAGATCTCTTATCTGACAGGTCATTTCCTTAATAGTTTTAAAACAATCATTTTTTGACATGTTAGGATAAATTTTGAGACTAACTTGTGAGCTACTAGTATCAGTGGATGAGGCCATCAGAGCTAGGTTGACATATTCTTCAGCTTCTTCATCATCTGAGTCAGCCCAGTCCTTTCCTTAAGCAATATATGTTTTTCCTTTCTTGTTAGCATTAAAAAGGTCAAAGTATTTTTTCTTTTTTATCCACTGCAGCTTCCTTCCCTTTGGGCTCACCTTCATGGTTGATGTTGTGGCACTCATTTGCAAAGTGTTCTATTTCATTGCATTTGTAGTACTTGATTCTTGATTTATCAATGAAGTTGCTTGTGCTAGTAGGTTTCCTTGTTGTAAATTTCTTTGTCTTTTTGGCTTTTGAAATTTCAGCTTGGAGAAACTTCTTGCAAGGAAGACCATTGTTTCATCCATGTCCTCCAACTCTTCAAGGGTGTACTCAATTCCCTTTGAGTTAGCTTCATTATCTTCACGCTCCTCTTCACTTTCTTCAACATCTCCTAGTTGTTGCTTCATTAAGACACTTTGTCCTTGTTAGGTATAAATGATGATGATGCTTAGAGTTTTGTTTGTGTATCTGTACATACTTAGGGTGTTCTATAAACCTAAGTATATGCACATATTTTGCATCCATTGATGATCACCTTACTCATCAGGGGATGAAGGGATGAAGTATTTCACACTAGACAAGTCATCAATTGAAATTTCTAAAGGACTTGATAGTGAAAAGGAATGTTTGTTGTTACTCAAAAACATTTAAGTATTCTGCACATAGGACATTCCAAACAAAATCAACAAAGCTTCAGTGATTAAAACCGTCAGGGGAACCCATCAGGGGATGACAAAAGTAGATCAACCCGTCAGGGAAACGCGTCAGGGTATGGCACTGGCAAGCCAAACACATTAGGAGGAACGCGTCAGGGCATGACAATGACATGCCAACCTATCAGGGGAACTCATCAAGATATGACAGCGTCAAGCTAACCCTTCAGGGGGAATGCTCAACACTACATCAGTGGATGATTTGAGTCTTAATGTCGGGGATCAAGAAGCACTTGGATAACTCAAGTGAAGGTTGAAACACTGATGGAGTCTTAGACAGGACTCGTCATCAGGGGAATCCAGAAGCACTGATCAAGTCCACATCAGAGCTTGCTATCAGTGGACAGTTATGACTGCATACACTCGTCATCAGGTCTTACACGCAAATCAATGAAATTTGTTACAGAAGCAAGAGATATAAACTGGAAAGATATTTCTTGAAGTTTAGTGGTTCAATGACAACTCTCGATCATTAAATGCACGCAGATCAGGGGAAGAAAAAGAAACAACAAAAGTAACAGTAGTCTGACACATCATTCCTAAAAGACATCGATGTGACATATATGTGGCTAAGTTGAAAAGAGCAGCATGTCCAAGCATGTGGGTTCAACTACTGATCTTCTATATATGCAAAAGAGTTCTTATTACACAAAGTGTGGATATCTAATGGATTAACCAACACAAAGAGAAGCACACAAACACTAGAGATAAGCTTTGTAATATATCTTAAGAGAAATATTCAAAGAAAGTGAGAAGCTAGTGAGTGTGAAATTGTAGCTGTAATTCATTACAGATTTTGTAGTTATTTAATCACATTTGTGGTTAAACAGATTTCCAAAGAAACATCAAGTTTTAATACAACTATTTTAACCTGAATGCTTGTGTGTTCATTTTAAAGTAATTATAGTTTTTCTAATATTGTAGCTATTTCCATCAGTTCTTAACAAGTTTTTAAAGATCAAAAAGTTTTGAGTGTTTGTATTCAACCCCCCCTTCTATAAACACTTGAGCCTATTTTGTTCTAATAGTCCTACTTCATTTTTTTTTCTTGCTAGCCATCAGGGCTACAAATTTAAGCTTCCTATTATCCCCTAACATTTCAGATCTCTGTTGAACCTCCAGTTCATATGTCTTTAGGGTACCATAAAGCCTATCCAAGTCTAGGAGATTCATGTCCTTGGATTCCCTGATGACTGTGTTCTTTAGATCCCATGATATATGAAGTGCCCTCATGAGTTTTCTATTCACGTCTTTGTTAGCATATACCTTTCCATACATTTTCAGGTCATTTACCAACCTGTTGAATATGTCAAACATTTCAGTGAGTGATTCACCAAATTTCATTGTGAACCACTCATACTGTTATGTTAACAACTGTAACTTGTTTTTGTTAGAGTGTATGCCCTAGTGGCCAATTATGTAATGATTGTGACACTATATTTATGATATGTTTTTGGTTAAATGATAATTTCTTTTATTATGTTTTATTTACTGCGTTATATAAATTTTAACATAATAAATGTCCTTAGAAGAATGATAGTAATTATATGGATTCAAGTATGTGACTTGAATATGAGATGATATAAGTATGTAATGTATCATTATTCTTAAATGTCCCTAGTTAAGTATCATTGTCAGTGGGACAACAATAATACATTGAGACTAGTATGTGGATTAACTGATGGTCATATCTCATTGGACATAAATATATACGAGATATATTAAGTTGATACATAGGTACATGTTAGAGAACATAGTACTGGACAGACCCACCATGAGAATTCTACATGGAGCGTTATGCTATGTGTCATAAGTAATTCTCATAGTGACAATGATGTAATGGTCCTTCGACTTGAAGTCATGACATTTTACATAAGGAGTTATGCGTTTTGACATTATCAAAAGTCACCTTTAACCGGGTGGACGATAAAAGTAATTGTTGGATGCATAATGAGTTATGTGAGAAATGGGAATGATGTAGATGGAATTTAACCCTCTTATAAATTAGGGGTGATATCTATAGGCCTCTTGATTGAGTGAAACTATGAAATGCATGACCATGCTCAAATAGAGATTTGTTTCATATAGTTTACTCATTGATCAAGAAAACTAAGATTAAGTTATGAAGAGGATGACACATGCATGCCTTGAATTTAATCTCAGATATCATGGTTAAAAGGATTAAGTTACATTGAAACATTGGTCACGAAAGGTAACGTCGAATCTATGATTTTATTATTACTTGGGTAACAGTGATGTATTACTAGATGCCGCCCACTGTTTATAATTTTATAATATGATTTAAAATTATTGCCAACGTAATAATAACCTACAGGGTCACACACAAAGAACATTCGTCAAGGAGATATAATTTAAATGTCAATGATTTTAATATATCAATAAGATTGATTTAATTAAATCATGGCTTTAAATTATATACATATATATTAATATATGTAATCTGTATGAAATAGAGTCCTTTGGAAAGAAATACGAATATATATTTATTTGTGCATATATATATATATTAATTAAGTGAGACTTGATTAAATATATATGTCTAATAAATATAAAATTCGGATTTTAAGTCTCCTAATTAGATTAGGTTTTGGAATTACTCTATGAAAGGCTATATATATGATATATCAGCTATTCTCTCAAAACCAACGTTTTCATGTATTCTAAGAACCCTAGTTGCTCATAAGAGAGAAACTGGAGTTTAGAGATATAGAGAAAAAAGAGAGATACAGATCGTACAGCTAGTACTGTAACTCTTCTCGTTCGAATCGTGAGACGGTTCGTGGGTGTTCGTGTGGATACCGTAGAGACATAGTTCTGTTGGATTGCGTTAAAGATTTGGAGACGATCAACACCTTCACCAAATCTTCAGATTCGTACAATTAATCGGTAAAATCTTAAACTATCTGTATAAATTGTTTCGCATAGATCCTTGGGTTTGGGTTTCGTTTTGTTTTATTTTAAATCGTATTTTTCCGCTGCATTTTATTCTACGAAACCCAACAGTTTTCTCATATGTCCTTCGTACCGTCACATAGGATCTTGATGGTATCCCATATTAACTTAGATGTGTTTTGATTCATGATGTTGTTAAGCATATCATCATCTAAGCTATTATAAATGATACTAGTAACTTTGAGATCCTTCTTCATTTTCTCTTTTTCCTCTAGAGTCATTTCATCAGTATTCTTTGGGACTAGATGTTCCAGAATGTTGACTCTATTCACCACCTCTTTATGAATGAGCTTTTATCATTCGTTGTCTCTAAAAAAAGTATTTACCACATTCCAACATGGGAACCTTACTATCTCCAGCTTTGTTAGCCATGGATAAAGATCTTCTAGCAAGTGTAATGTGCTAGTAGGTTCTGATACCAATTGTTAGAACAAAATAAACTAACGTGTTTATAGAAGGGACGGTTGAATACAAACACCACAATGTTTTCGCTCTATAAAACGTAATAAGCACAAACTGGAATAACTGCAATATTCAAAAAAACCTTACTCAAATTAAAATGAACTGACAAATATTCAAGTTAAAATAGTTGTATTATAAGTTAGATTTTTCTGAGAATTTGTATAATCACAAATGTGATTAAACAACTACAATTCTGTAAGTGACTACAGATTCTTGTTTCACATCTAGTTACGATTTTTCTCTAAATATTTTTCTCAAGAACTATTACAAAACTTCTCTTTAATGTGTGTTAATGATTGAGATTTATCTAAGTGTTTTTAACATCTTGTATATTTCTCTCACTCTTCGGTAGCGTGCAACAACCCTTCCATATATAGGAGAACAGAGATAGAACCCATGTGCTTGCCATGCTTCTTTTTCAACATAGCCGTAGTATGTTTTGTCATTATCCTTTCGAAAATACATGTGTCGGACTGCTATTGACTATTGTTTCTTCTATTTCAGTCCCTTTTCTCCATGCATTTATGGTGTAAAGCTTGTTATTGGACCACCAAATTTTAAGGAATATCTTCCCAGTTATATTCCTTACTTCTTTGCCAAGTATCACTACATATCTTTTAAGTACTGATGACATGTGGATTAGGTCTTAACTATCTCCTGATGACAAGTCCTGATGTTGACTTGATCAGTGCTTCTAGGTCCCCTAATGACAAGTCCTGATATAGACTTGATCAGTGTTTCACTATCCACTGATGTTAATTGTTGATGTAGAATTAGATCAGTACTTCTTGATCCCTTGATGTTACGACCCAATGTTATCTACTGATGTAATGTTTAGGCTATCCCTAATGGTGTCCTGTGACAATCAAGCTATCCCCTGATCGTGTCCTTTGACAGTCAATCTCTCCCCTGATGGTGTCACCTGATAGTCAAGCTATCCTCTGATGGTGTCCCCTGGCACTCAAGCTATCCCCTAATGGTGTCCCCTGACAGTCAAACTATCCACTGATGGTATCCTCTAATGGTGTCCCCTAACAATCAAACTATCCACTAATGGTATCCTCTAACGGTCAAGTTATTTCCTGATACCTTTTTGTATACTAACATATTTGATCATTGATACTTTGTTGATTTTTTCAAAGATGTCTTATGTGTGGAAAACTTGAACATTAAGTACAACCAGACATACCCTGACACTAACATGTCCTTTGGAATATCCACTGATGACTTGCCTAGTGCAGCTAAGGCTATCCCCTAACGGACTTAGATATCGATCAATGGATTTTTATTTGTGCAAATATAATAAGACTTATAACATACCTTCAGTATTTACAAGTGCACAGTTATTAAATTATCCTTATATAATCATCAACATCATTGTACTTAACAAATCTCATCTTTTAGAACTTTCTTGACAAAAAGGACATAGCTTCATCAATATCCTCATGTTTCTTTGGAGTATAAATTTCTTCATCTTCACTATCTATACTCTCAGCTCCACTTGCCTCAACTTCACTCCATTCTTCAATGAGAACTGCCTTCCCATTAAGTTTCTTGCTCGAACTTTCAGCCACAAGTGCCACTGATTTTACATTTATGTGGTCTTCACTTAGACTTTCTCTTTATTGAACCTCTAACTCATAAGTTTTGAGATTCCCATAGAGCTTCTGAAATCTGTTCAAGTATGAACAACTGTAACTTAAAAATTAATTTCTAGCTTCTCAAGTTATGAAAAACTTGCATCTCAAATTCTATGAATTTATTGCGTATTATAGAGTGAACAACTAAATAATCTCTCTCTATTTTTGTAATTCTATTATATGTGTTGTGTATTTTGTATACTTTTCACACAACTTCTTATCTCTGATCTTTTTTACTTTTCAACAACTATTCTATTCTATTAGTGCAACTTCTCTTTATTAGTAGTTGTAACAACTTTATCACCTAACAACTCTTGTTAAGTCACATCATTATTACTTAATTACTTTGTTTTAATAGATCAGCTTCCCAACCTTATAAATCCCAATTGTAAGTTTGTTATGGATTATGGTTAGCTTCTCCTTTGTTGAAAAACTCTGGTAGAAGTCTGTAGTGTTAAGTCATTTATCCTTTGATGTGACTTTGTTCATCAGTGGATATATATTCCCTGATAAGACTTTATTCATCAGTGGATATTTAGCCTTTGATGACTTTATTCATCAGTGAATATTTATCCCTTAATGATTAGTTCATAAGTGGAGATTTATCCCCTGATGGATTGTTCCCTAATGGCTTGTTCCTTGATGACTTATCCTCGACCAGCTTCGTCCATTCTTCAATGCAATAGAGAGCCTTTGCTTTAGTCTTTGATAGCTTCAACAATAGTCTTCGACAGTGCAATTCTTAGTCTCTAATAAGCCAGAGCTTTGTTTCCGATAGACTAATTTCTAGTCTCCGATAGCCTAAATTCTTAGTCTCCGATAGACTAATTCCTGGTCTTCAATAGACTAATTCTTAGTCTCCGATAAAGTTGATTACATGACTAACTTCAACTTTGTTGAACTCTCTCAATGCATTCTCGGTAGTTTTTGATGATTACATGTAGTCTCTGATGGTATTCTCTAATAGTATACTACTGCATGTTCTAGTACAATTTCAAATTTTAACAATTCTAAGTATTATACATCATCATCAAATGTTATAGTTCTTAATAATAATAAATTTAAAATTATCAATTTAGTTGATTATAACCGATACAATTATTATATTTTAAAGGTTTATAACAATAAACTTTGATTACAATAAAATTTACATCTAAAACTTTTTATATATGTCATTCTTTCCAAATTAAATGTCCTAATTTGAGTTTAATGGTCAAATTGACTAAACTTTGACTTTAAAATAAGACAAATATATCGGTCAGTTTGACTTTCAAAGTCAAACTGAGATATTTATTATGGGACAGAGGGAGTATTACATTAAATTCAATATGACGTCCTTTGATTTAAAAAATTAAAATATATCTATAATTTCGAAACGGAAAAAGTATGTATCACTCATTACTTATTTTCTAATAAATGAAAACAAAAACTTAATACTTAATAAATTAGAAGGATTATTAAATATTTCTTTGTATATAAAAAGTTAAAAAGAAATTTTATCACCATTTCAACTCGGTTCAACATTCAAAAAAATCGATCTCGAACGAGTTACGAAATATCAAATAAGAATCTTATCCCTACAAATTCTCCAATTTTATTTTAATTTGACTCAACATTACTTATCATTTTTTCAATTAAAATATAAGAGTAAAATTCATGTTACCACCATAGATTTTTTCATATTTCTATGTAACCACCTGTTGTTTGGAAACATGCGTTCTATAGCCTCAATTCTATTTCTTTTAACGTAGATTGCACTACACTCACCCAAAAGTAAGTGGATGCATTTTTTATTTTTTTATTGTCTTAAGTATAAAAGTGGTTAAGTGAAAATTATGACAAAACTCATGTGGTTATGTGAAAACCAGAATGCAATTTAGGTGGTTAAATGTATTATCTTTAACGGGTATGATGGTCTTTACAATGAAAAGTTAATGGCGTTATAGAAAAAATGTTAGTAGGTGTTGTTGTAAAAATAAAATCAAAATCTTTAGGTGGTAAAACGTGTGTTTCTGAACAATAGGTGATTACATAGAAATACAGAAAAACCTTAGTTGATAACATGAATTTTAACCAAAGTTTAATTTATAATCAACTCGAGTTCTTATGTAATAAAATCAATCTATTTTGAATTTTAAATTTTTTACTTTTTATTGCAATAAAATTTTATTAAAATGTGTACTAAAATAATGATAACGAATACTTATATAAATTATAAAGAACTATAAAAATAATTTATTTTTTAAATTAATTTATACAAATATATAACTATAAAAAAATAAACACGTGTTTGACACAAGTAATAAAACTATTAATTAAAAATAAATGAACCTTATTGCCTTATGTCATTAGAAGTTTCCTTTAACAGATTCTCTATTTTACAGATTCAAACATAAATTTTTATATTTTTACAGAATTTTTATTTATTACATTTACACCAAATTCTCTATTTTAAAGTACACAATAATAAAAAATATATATTTTAAAACTTTTACTTTACATTATCTATATTATTTTAATCCGTCAAATAACAATTAAACAAATATGATTTCATTATTGTATAATATTACTTTAAAATAGATAAAAAAAATAGAAAAAAATCTAATTGTTTTAATCAACAAATTTTGTATTTTAAGTAATTGAATAATGTTTAAAGAATAAAATTTTAATTATTATTATGTCAATTTATCTCAGCCGCCAAAGATGAGTGTACGTTCGTTATCTTTATAATCTCGAATACCATTCTCGGTTACCCATGTTTGAGAAGGGGTTGCAGACATTATGAATAAATATGTGTTCACAAATTAATTACAGTTTAATACATGTATATTATTATAATTATTTTTAATTTTATATAGAAAAATAGTGAATAATGAATTAGATTAAACTATTTATTAATGTTATTAAAATCAAATCAGATGGTCCAGTTTAACCGGTTTAACCACGAACCGGTTATGAGTCCGATCTGTTTGATTAAAATTAGCAGTTCAGGAGAAAATCGGTTGAACCGGATTCTCTTTTTTTCTTTTTGTTCAGTGAGTTTTCTACTTTTGTTATTTAAAATTGTGTTTTTTGTTTTTTTGTGAATCGATTTAATGAATTTTTAGAATATTTGATGAAGTTATTTTAATTTATAAGAATATTTATAATTTATAAAATATTTTTTCTAAAAAAATAATAGTTCAATTGAATTATCAATTAAACCTAGTTAAAATATGAATCAATAAATTCATCGATTTAATATCAAATCTCATTATAATAACATTATTATTTATAAATTTATATTGTGATTTAGTTGGTGAACTATCGCCCGTTATTTTCGATTCCTACACGAAGATACACAGATGTTCTGCTAGTGGTTCCCGCCTTCTTCATAACTGATTAAAAAATATTATATTTTAGTGTTTTGTAAACAGTTGGGCATCAAATCTGATGAAACACTGTTCATGATCTTAAAAATATCTCTAGTTTATAGAAATTGCTGCTGATGTAATTTTCTCTATTTTTACTTCACAGTACCTAAATTTAAAGATTTGAAGACTATTAAAGATTGCTGAGCATCCGTATTAGTTTTTCTAAATTAGATTTTATTTTTTATAGTTAGATATCTTGATAAAAAGTGAAAAAAATATGAATTATACTAATATTTTTAATTTAAAATTAGTTTGATGATTGTAAACAGTGTATCATTAAATTTATTGAATCACTATTCACATTTATCAAAATTATAATATTATTTTATCATAGTTTATACTATTCTATAATCCTCTTAGTAAATACACACACACACACATATATATTATTGTTATTAAAATATTATATATTAATTCAACATAAAAACTAATATTTTATTTATTTTAAACCCATTAATACAATATTATAATAATTTAATAATATATTAGTATAAAATATTAACATATATATTATAATAAATTTTATTATATTATATAAATATTATATTATAATTATGATATAGTATTTCATATATTATTTATTAATATATTATGATATATAAAACTAATACATAAAATATCAATATTAATATTAATATTATATGTTATAATATACTATTTATATATACTAGTATTTTAATATTATAGTATAACTATTTTACATATATAAAACAATATCTATTGATTAATATTAACAAATGTAAATAATAAAAGTTCAACATATTGTTATTTTATTATAGTATACTATATATTAGGAAATGTAGTATAGATGAGATAAATAGAGAATTTGTACATATATAAAAAGAAGTGTTTAATTCTATAAAATAGAAAATTTGTTTAAGAAAAATCGGTGTGGATGGCCTTCGGACCCAAAAGGGTAAGAAATTTTGATAAACATTAGGATAGTCAAATTAGTGAATTATCTTTTCACTCTTAAATTAGTGAATTATCTTTTCACTCTTAAAAGTAAATTACCATAGAATCCCATGCACAACACATGTACGTTTTTTTTATTGTTTGATAGTTGTTTTTTTTTTAATGTTTTAATATAAATTTTCTTTTATTGGTAATGCTTTCATGTTTTACAAATTTTAATTAGTGGTTAAAATTATGATTAATTTGATTGTAATTGTAATCATATCAATCCAGTTGTATGATTCTTCTTTTCTTAAATTAATTAGATTATTATTGTTATTGTTTTTATTTATAATATCTATTTTGCAAAATTTGAAAAGAGCCTTCGGTTATTATTTATGAAAATAACTATTTTCAATTGAATTAAGGAGATTTACATAAAAGGGATCAATTATTTATTGTAATTAAAGTTGAAAAAAAAAATACTAAAAAGTCCGACGAAAGAGGAAAACTGAAAAATCATTCTAAACATATTCTCTTCATCTGAATTCCTATATCGTAATAGATTTCATTTTACTGTCTTGAATTTTGAACTAACCAATTCAACTTTGAAATCGTACAAGTAACCACCCGAGTTTTATTGAGAATAATCATATGACCTTATCATTAGTAGTCTCTGTGTTCCAAAATTGTTGATATATTTCACTTCAAATAGAATAAATTTGTAAAATATATAATTTCAAATCAAAGTGCATTTGTTTTTCACTTTCAATAAATTGAAAACTAAATATTATAAAATTCATGAAAAATATCTTAAATATAAAATTTTACAGTTTTATATTTTCACAAAGTAGTATCATAAATGGAATTATAAAATTTACAAATAGTACTACATCTAGTTTTAGTTTGAAACCGAAGGGGTAGTATTGTGATGAAATTTAATCATGCATTTTTTGGCTTATTTATTGTTGATTTGAGATTATCTTCACTAAGAAAAAAATAAAATTTTTTAAGGATTTAATCGAATGCCTAAGATTCTTAAATTTGGACTATCATATTTAAAATCTTGTCTTTTGTTTGGACATCTATTAGTTAATTAGGCTCTGATTAATTTGGACAACTTTTTAATGTTGTTTGTTCTATTGCTCAAACTCCAACTTTTGTTCAAGGGTCATTGTACTCCTAGTCCTCGCACTCACAATAATTATTGGTATCTCAAATTTGAAAGTCAAACATGTTTCCAAGTTGGTGCCACGAACACAAGAATCAATAAAGATTTAGGTACCTAAATATTTATATTTGGTACACAATTAAGCTTTCATTACCTTAATTTGATTGCCAATTATCCATATATTTCTTTGTTAACTGGTATATTATCTATAATTCTCTGTTTAGAAAGGAGGTAATTTAACTTGCAACATTCTATATTTTGCGTTTTGGACAAAATCAGTAAGGGCTTTTTTTCCCATTTCCTCTATATTAATAGTTTTGGATAGATTACTTCAATCTTTTTTACATGATATTATATTATAAGTCATCTCAGCTTAATCACAAATGTTACGTAGTCTTTTGTCATGAGATAACAAGTTGACAACCTAATGTCAAATTGTAATTTTTTCTTACCAAATTCACATTAGGGCACTCGTAAAACAGCAACAAGAATATATAAAAGAAAATAATTCTTTGCAAAAAGGGGAATTTTTTCAGATCTTTGTTCATATAGAAACTTAAGATATTATACTATGCAAAGTTTCTAGTTAATTTGCAACGGAGGGACACGAAAACTTGAAAAACTTGGTCCATAAACAGCAGGATATTTTGCCACAATTCGAAGGTACAAACTGCTCCTTTGTGCTTGATCTAAGCAGGACTTATCTTGCATTTGAAAGCGCATAACTCGATTAAACAATTAAAATTAGACTACTTCTTCGCATTTTATTTAGATAAAGAGCTATTCAAAATTAAAGTATAATATCTTAAACGACCATCATTTTAGAGTTTTAAAACGTCTATAATGAGTAAGTTCATTTTGTTTTAACATAATGAGTAATTTCTGTTATGGGTTATATCCGACTACGATAATTCTTGAATATATTATTTCGTACTCAAAAGGATATCCCAAGAACATTAAGCCATGCATATTATATATTCTGGGGAGCAGTCACTATATGGGGTTTTTATTTTTTTCTTATTTTCCTTGTCCATTTCTTTTGGACAATTTCATCTTGTACTTTGTGGTAAGCTTTGTATCAAACAAAATTTTTTTGCAGATAACAGATAAAAAAAAAGACATGAATATATAGGAAAGTAAAGATGGTGACATAAAATTGTGGAGGAAAGAGACTATAAAAATTAAAGTAATATAAAATATGTATTTTTAAACATGCTTCCAAAACACGATGTATTTTAGATACGGTTTTGAGGATAAACAAATGTAGCAAACAATAGAAGAGTGCCCATGCGTGTGTATGAACATGTGTGTCACTTGTGTATAAAATAACCTGGTCTTCCAGGTTTTCCGCTGTTGAAATAAGTAGCTTCAATGACTTGTAAGGTGGCTGCTGATTGTATGCCACAAGCAAGTTCAAAACTTTCTCTGTTATCTCTAATGCTGAATTGAAGGTAATCAACTTCAGACCTTAATTACAAGAAATCAGGCCAACAATCCATTGACCTTCTACTTGGGGTTGCCATATTATAATAATCTCACACCCCTATCATTTTGTAAACCAACTTTACTTTGTTTGCTCACATTCATAATTTTAATCAAACTTAAAACTTTTTGCACCCCTACCGAGAAGAATAATCTGTACATTCTACCATTTGCACATGGGGTTTGCAGTATTAAAGCTTGGTGTTCTTGTTATTATTTCATTATTACTAGAGATTGTGCTCATTTTCCCATTCATGGCAGCCTCAAGCACAGAGCCTAGGGACTTCTCATCTGCAGTTCTTATAAGGGTTGATCAATCTGGACATGGAGATTATGAAAAGATACAAGATGCAGTTGATGCTGTTCCATCCAATAACTCAGAACTTTACTTCATTTGGGTTAAGCCTGGAACATACAGGTTTTCTCTTTGTTCAGAAATTTTTCGCCATATTATACATGCATCATTTTTGTTTTTCCTTTCTTGAATATCGTTGTAGATAAATTTTTAATACCCTTTTCTCGTCTGTTTCAAATGATAAAGTTCTGATTCTTGAGCAGAGAGAAGATTGTTGTTCCTGCTGATAAACCTTTCATTACTTTAAGTGGCACAGAAGCTTCAAACACCATTATAACATGGAGTGACAGTGGAGAGATTTATGATTCTCCTACGCTAGCTGTACTAGCCACTGACTTTGTTGGAAGATATCTCACAATTCAGGTATATGGCTTGGTTTTAATTCTACAAACAATGTTTCTGCCTAATCTCTAATGGTTTGATTGATATTTGTAGAACACTTTTAGTGATCCTGGTAAAGCTGTCGCGCTAAGGGTAACAGGAGATAGAGCTGCATTCTACAGTTGCAGGATTTTATCGCATCAGGATACACTTCTTGATGATGCTGGAAGACATTATTACAAGAACTGTTACATTGAAGGAACAGTTGATTTCATATTTGGAAATGCTGCTTCTCTTTTCGAAGTAAGTTTAGACCACTTGAAGTTAAAAGCTTTAAATAGTAACTTAATTACTTGAACATCAAACTCGTGTACTTTTGTAGCGGTGTCACCTGCATTCACTGGCTCAAGCAAATGGAACTCTCACCGCTCAACGTAGGGATTCACCATTGCAGAATATAGGATTCACATTTTTGGGTTGTAAGATTACTGGAATTGGTACAACTCTACTAGGAAGACCTTGGGGTGATTATTCTAGGGTGGTTTTTGCTCTAACATACATGTCTAGTGCTGTGGTACCAGAGGGATGGGATGACTGGAATGACCCAAACATGCAGAGGTATGTCCAGGTCCTGTTTTTCTTTTTCATTTTCCCACAAATTTTTAGAAGGCCTTGTTACTTGAATACAACTTTGTACATAAACCATTATTTTTATTTATATTATAGCCTTATTCATAAATTTTTGGGGTGTACATAGGACGGCATTTTTTGGCGAGTACAAGTGTTATGGACCTGGTGCAGATAGATCGAAAAGGGTTCAATGGTCTCACAGCTTGTCAAGTGATGAAGTTTCACCTTTCTTGACTAAAGGCATGATCGGAGGTCGTGGATGGCTTAGAGCTTCCCCTAAACACTTCACAAAAAGGCCTCTCATAGCTACTTTGCAGGCTGATGGAAACAACTAAACTGCTTGATTTATTAATTTTATTTTTTACAAATTGTATTAGCTTCTAATTCATATTATGTTTATTTGTTGATAGTTATATTTAAAATCAAGGTTGTGTATATATTGCTCTGAAATTCTTTTTTCATTCGAACTGCATTTCTGATTCATGAAACAAATTCAACTGTTCTCTTGTTCCTAAACAATATTGGAAAACAAAATACTTGGGAATTGAAGATTGCATAAAACAATTCAGAAACTATTTTAAAACAGTATATATAAACAAAAAGAACAAATTCAGACTTGTAAATGAGATCTGTCAGCTGATCATTCCATATAACAGAACATACTGTGGGAGATGAACAGGTATCATCAAACACATTGGCACATTGCATTCTGAGGAAAAAATTGGGGAAAATATCTACATCGATAAAGCCACCAACAGGACTTCCCTTCATCAGACAAGAACATTAACAATTCTGTGAAATAAACCAAGCCCTCATGAAAGAGATAAATAGCTCAGAACTCAAAATGGCAAAGTTATAGTATCTTATGTATTGCAAACCAAAATTGCAAGAAGGCAAATCACTAACAGCAGCAGCAGCAAAGCACCAAGCCAAGAAGCCCATCTCCTCTTCTTCTTTAACTGATTAGCGTGATCAAGTTTTTTCATCCCATCTTTAACATATGATCCAGCATTAACCACATTCATCTCAATATTATTAATCTCTTCTCCTTGTGTCTCAACCAGTACAGCCATATCAAGAAAAACCCCATGGTAGGTCAACCAAGCTTCTCTGTATCTCCTTTACAGCTTCTAGCCTCTCTTGATTCTCCTGTCCCAGATCAGATTTCCCTTCAAATGCCCCAACTTGAACTTGTCCCAAAAAGATCTTCTCAATCATTTCTTCACTTGGTTCCACCCCATTAGCACTATAATACCTTTTCTTAATACCTTCTTTATGCTCATTCACAATTTTTTGCCTCAAAGCCTGAAACTCATTCATCATATCTCTTAGTTTCAATCTAAGCCCATTAGTAACTGATATTCTTGTTCTATCAACAGGACTTCCCTCACCAAAGGCATCCGAAACGACCCGATTAGCAACATTGGAATTATCAAGTGACTCTAATCTTGATTTAATGACCTTGGCCTTTCTTAGAACAGTGATCATATTTGAGTTTATCCGATCCCTTAGGCCTCTAAGAACTTTAGCACTACAACTGGACTTTGTCTCTTCATTGAGATCTTTCAAATCAACAAAAAGTTTGCTGATTTCTTCCATGACAGCCTTGATTACACCAACATCTACATAGAACAAAGAGAGGTTCTTTTCATCAGCAGGGTCAAGTTGGCCCGTCTCGATATCTGCGCCAGACTCCATGTCCTTCATGGCCTGTTTCTTCAATTCAACATAACTTAGAAACGACTTTGTCATAAGATCATTCATCTTCTCAAAAATCGATAAAGCCCCACCTGACAAGAAACCTTAAATTCTTGAGATTCCACAGAAAAAAAACACAATAAACTCTTATATCATAAGAAACACAACAAAAAGAGAGAGATAAAGCAGAGCCCTAACTTGAATTCTACAGAACTGAAGAAATCTTGAAGGGTTTTGAAAATTCTTGAAGTAGGATACATGGGTTATTGATAAATCTTCATTTCAAGATCTGAAACAAAAAGTAGTGAAATGGGTACCAGAAAGAACTGATTAACAACATAATATTGAACTATAGATAGACTATTTGACTTCAAATGATTGTGAAATGATGAACTGAACAAGAAAAGAACAGACCTGGAGAATGGATGATCTTGAAGAAGCTTTTGCTCTGAAAAGATTAAGAGCTTTTTGATGAGGGAATTGAGAGAAACAGGAAGTCAAGTGATCGGCCAGTTAAAAGGGAAGAGAGAGGGAGAGAGGTGGTTCCTTCAGTTACATTAATGGAGTCTCTCGGTGGGGGTTTTGGAATTTCAAATTTTTGAAGGGGTTCAAAAGAGCCGTTACATTTGGAAAGTCATGTTCAATTAAGGATGGATTATTGAACCGACTCATCTCTTGCATCCGTTTAGGCTTTGAATTCAGTCATTTTGGGACTTTCATCATTTTTTAGCAACATTTGCGTGACACTTTAATACTAGTATCTTATGATATATGGGGACTTCTCAAGGGTCGAAAAAAGGTACTGCTTTTTAATTACACTTATTTGTTCTGTTAATATTTTTATCTGACAATATAATAATTGTTTATATCATTTACTTATTTTGGTTAAAAACGTACTCAATAATTTTTACATATTTTTTATGTATCTTTTGTATGTGATATATATATATAGACACACACATATTAAAAGAATTTGGTTGCGTTTGATTACTTCATAATATGTTTGCATTTGTAAATTGTTTTTTCTTTAAGAGATGAAGGTTGTTTGATATAAGTAATTTTCTTTCTCTTAACATATTTTACAAAAACATTTTCATCAATAAAAAAGATATGCATATTTAAAGTTGTAAATGGTAATCGAGATATTCGATACATGTTCGCATTCGTTTTCAAAAAAATAGATAATATATGTATCTGATTCAAAACGAATATGAATATGGATCATATATGCATATCTGCATTTGAAATATCTGTTACTAATTATATTCGTTGTTTATAATATATTTTACTCAATATTTGTGTTAACTACATATAGAATAGAATTTTTTTTAATCCATACAATTATTTATAGAAAAAACTAATTTAAAATATATAAAAAATGAATATTATTATAAAATGATATTTTATTTTTATTTTCAAGTGAAGTTTATTTAATATGTATCACATAAGTTATTAAATTATTAATTATTAAAAATTATTTTTGTTAGAAATTATAGCATTCGATGATGATGTATAATACTTAAAATGGTTAGAATTTAGAATTGTACTAGAACCTGCAGTATTGTACTATTAGAAACTATCATCAGAGACTTTAGGAGATCATCAAAGGACAAAACTAGTCAGGGGATAAGTCATCAGGAGATAAATCTCCACTTATGAGCTAGTCATCAGAGAATAAATATCCATTGATGAATAAGTGAATAAGTCATCAGGGGATAAATATCCAGTAATGAATAAAGTCATTAGGGGATAAATATCCACTGATGTATAAAGTCATATCAGGGGATACATATCAACTGATAAATAAGTTATCAGAGGATAAATGACTTGACACAACAGACCTCTACTAGAGTTCTTCAACAAAGGAGAAATCGACTAAAATTCATAACAGAGTCACAATTGGGATTGACAAGGTTGAGAAGCTGATTTATAAAAGGTAAGAGATTAAGTAACAATGATGTGACTTAATGGGGATGTTAGGTGATAAGAGTTGTTACAACTACTAATAAAGAGAAGCTGATCTATTTAAACAGAGTAGTTGTTGAAAAACAAAAAAAAATCAGAGATAAGAACCTGTATAGAAAGTATACAGAATACACACAAAAAAGATTACAAAATATAATAACAAAAAACAGAGAGAGAGATTATTCAATTTATTTCACTTTGTAATACACAGCAAAATCTGAGAGATTTTAATAAGCAAGTTTTTTATAACTTGAGAAGTTAGAAATTATTTTCTATGTTGCAGTTGTTCATACTTGATCAAATTTTAGAAGCTGGTACCAATTGTTGATAACCAGATTATAATTTCATATTCAAAATCAATAAAATCCAATTTTTATTGATTGATACAACTTGTTGTGTTTTTATTTCTACAATATATTTTTAAATTGTCTTGTGATCTTTACATTGGGAAACAAATTTGTGAGTTGTATTCCCCCCTCTCCCCCCCCCCCCCCCCCCCCCCCCCCCCCCATATAATTACTCATTCGGGAATAACAACTGGTATTAGAGCCCTCTAGTTGACATACCTACTAGAAGATCAAGATGAGTAATAAAAGTGAAAATTTGAAGATCCCACTATTGGTGAATGAGGAGTATTTCTTATGGAAGAGAAGAATGTACATGCATATGAAATCTACATATCCTTCCTTCATAACAATCTTGGAAGAAGAACCTTCTAAACTAATGAAACTTGTTCCCTTGGTAACAATAGATGACCAAAGTCCCTAAGCATTCAATCCCCAAACTCCTAAAAGATACGACAACTGAAGAAAATGAAGACTCCATGAAGGATGTAAAAGTTATGACCATTCTCTATAATGGTTTGGACAATGACATATTTAATAGTATCATTAATTGTGAGTCTGCCAAAGAGGTTTAGGAGACAATACAAGTGATGTGTGAAGGAACTAAGGAAGTGAGGGAGAAGAAGTAGTCCTTGTTGATCCAATAGTATGAGTTATTCACAAGCAAACTTGGTGAGTCTCTAGCAAGCTTATTTGATAGATTCAACTGGTTGATCAATGACTTGAGGATTTTTTACAAAATTTATGCCAACAAAGATGTTTGTCCTGTGGAGTAATTGTAGAAAAGGAGTTGAATACAATTACTAACTTTTCTTTCAAGTCAAACTATTATAAACAATTTAATTTTCAAGAATAGTTATAAAACATTACTGAAATGATAAAAACAATAAAGCAAAATTGCAAGATATAGATAATAATCAACAATAAAGAATGTTATTGTCAATTAAATTGAATCTTTACAATTTATTCTGTGAGAAACCGAAAATTGTAAATGTATTTTATGATAAGAAATACTTCTTTTGTGTTAAATTTTATTTTTGTGTTATTATTATTTTTTTTTTATGCATGAAGGTTAATCTTTTTAGATATGAATGATGAATTCATATCTTCAATGAAAATTTTATGTTGATGTGATATCCATGATTATGAGGTTAAGCTCCTTAAAAGGTATTAAAAAGGGGATTAGCAAATCTCATATAAGATTATATTGATCAGCTTGGAAGAGGATGAGAGGATTATGTAGTTTTCTAACTACGTGTTTGATTAGGAGCTGTTTAGGTGGCAAAGACTTTGTGCATATAGGACAGCAGCTGTTTACTGTCAAGAGGTTATGATGAACAGCCGTTTTACCGCCCTAATTAACCAATCATCTTATCTCAAAGCTTAGTCTTAACCTACTGCTCTTGAACTCTATAAATACCTCATCCGAAATGAAATTCTAATTTCTTTACCAAAATTTCTCTCTTAGAATTTTTTTTTAAACCTACCGTATCCATAAATTTCTAGTTCTTTCTCTCAAGCAATTGTTTTCTTGAAACAAACAAGCTGTAAATATTTTCCTTCAAGACCAAGAGGTAAGAATCTTACGCTCTCTTCTGTTCTTCTTTCCTTGCATAGCATTCGAGAGTATTAGCTGTGTATGCTAAGTCTTTAAGAAAGAAAAAGAAAGTTTTGAAAGATTATACTCTTTATGTTATAAAAAAGAAGTTTTACACACAGCATAAAGGACGATGATTATGCATCTTAGGATTGAGTTTGTTCATTTCTGGGCATCATTCTTGTTATGTTAGGTTTTCCATCGTAGCAGAAATAAGTTCTATGTTAGTCTTTGATGAGATAATATTAGTCTCTGATGAGATATTGTTAGTCTCTCATGAGATAATATTAGTCTCTGATGAGATGTTGTTAGTCTCTGATGAGATGTTGTTAGTCTCTGATGAGATGTTGTTAGTCTCTGATGAGATGTTGTTAGTCTCTGATGACGTCAGCCTTAGTCTCCGATGAGTTAAGATGACGTCATCAGTCTCTGATGAGTTATTTAGTTTCGGATGACGTTATCCTTAGTTTCCGATGGGTTAAATTAATCCATGATGACGTTAGACTTAAAACTTTCAAGGTTTAAGGACATCACATGTACATTTTCCTCCTTATCTTTATCAAGGTATTAATTTCTTATATTAAATTGTACAGAATAACCCATTCACGAGTAAACTGAAGTTGAGTTTATTTTGCTAAGGACTGAGGCAAGTATATATATATTCAATCTGATGTTTATTCAAGTTAACGCATGATCATTTGATTCATATGCGAGCAAGGCTGCAATTCATATATTTTAATTGCTTTATTAATTGAGAATGCTATGTTTTAAATTCCGCTTGCATGATATGACTGAAAGTACATGGATATAACTAAACTTTGATGTATCAATTGTTCTTAAATGATTATATCCGTGTAAGTACATGAAATGAGGTGTCCCGTAAAAGGGGCTAAGCCACATGGTTGGTTAGAGGAAAGGGAAGGTACTGATTTGTTCTTTTACCTGACCTAGAGGAATGATATGTGACTATGTATGTTCACACAATGAGGGATTATACGGGCACAGTTAGGCCAGCTGTATACCGTATGGTTAGCAGATCCAACGGGTTTAGCCCCCGATGGATATTTTTTACTTCAAGGAAGTTATACATTATTTTAAGAAGGATTACACAATTGTTTATCATCAGTAATCCTCAAGATTTTTCAAGGATTTCCGAGGCATTAGCATTGCTCCATTGAGCCTCATAAACAGAATTGAACTCCCATTAATATTCCAGTTTTATTCCTCGATCTATGTATATGCTTGCTGAGCGTAAATCGCTCATTCTTGTTGAACTTAATATTTTGCAGGACGTGGTACAAAGGCTGAACCCTTTGATAAGGGGAAAGCAAGGATGTATGGCTGTTAGGTCATGTTGACCCTTTGGGTGGCCAGTAAGGAAAGGAAGGAAAAGAGGAAAGAAGATGATAAAAGCTAAATTGTATATAAACTGAAAGCTGAGAATAGTTTAGTTTCCGCTGATGGTGTAATATTTTGGATTATAATAACTCACTGTTATCTCTCCTTAAATATTATTAAATTCCATGAATGAATGAGATGTAGTTTTATTTCCCTTTGACAGAACCCTAATTTGGTAAGTGTTTTGGGGCCGTCACATATTCTGTTTACAAGAAACAGCTTCTCAAGTTCTAACAACTTACTTCCTTTTCTGTAAAAATAATTACATCTGCTAACTCTCAATATGTATAGAGATGATATACTGAGAGATATATGATCTGAGATGAGATATTTTCTTGTTGATCCTAAATTTCTCAGATATCTTTTTTTTTTATGTCTCAGATATATTCATCTCAGCTGCTATATATCTATTTATAAACACAACTCCCTCGTTCTCCAACCTTCTATTTTGAGTTGTTTACCAAAAATATCTCTGTAGTTTATTGGTACTTGCAGCTCTGTCATACAACTTTCTTCATTATACAATCTCCCTTGGATGCCAGCCTGTTATGTGACTTTTCTGGTGTATATTCACTGCACCAGCTTCCATTTTTCTTCTTGGAGTTCCCAAGATAAGTTATCAGCAGTATATAACTTATCTTTGTGGGCTTCTCTAGACTTTATTGGTCCAGCTTCAATGAATTTCTTTCTTCAAGTTGTCATAAGTTATCTCTGTAGTATTTCATACTTGCGGCTTTGCAGGTTTCATACTTGTAGCTTTATATGTGTGTGAGTGTATGTATAACTTATTTCCTTTAAGCTTTCTTGGTAGCCAATCTCTCCTTATTGGACAACCATCCTTATCTTATTTCCACCGCCTTAATTTTATCAGTCATATGTCATCCCTTATGTCAACTTTAGTCTCTGATCATCCATCCCCTGACGACCTGTTTTGTTCATCAGTTGATATTTATCCCCTGACGGACTATTTTGTTCATTAGTGGATGTTTATCACCTAATGCTCGAGTAATTTGGCGCTAGTGTAAATTACCCGACGACTTTAGCGATGAGTAATTTTGGACTTTACTTGACTTGAGCGATGGAGAATTCCCAATGACTCTGGCGAAAGTCTTTTTGAGTTTGGCGTTGTTGTTGATTTTTCCGACGACTTTGGCGATAGTCATTTTGAGTTTGACGACGGTCAAATCTTTTCAAGGTTACTTTAATACATTGGAGTGTCTTTACTTTAGTCTCTGATTGCTTCAACATTAGTCTCTGATGGACAAACACTTAGTCTCTGATGAACAAAAACTTAGTCTCTGATGGCCAAAAACTTAGTCTCTGATGGACCAAAAATTTAGTCTCCGATAGATCAAAAACTTAGTCTTCGATAGACAAAACTTAGTCTCTGATGGACTAATTTTGTTTGATCGACTTTGACTTTTGTTGAACTCTCCAAGTGCATTCCTTGTAGTCTCTAATGTTTTCCTGCAGTTTCTTGATAGTAGTTTCTCATAGTGTATTAGTGCAGGTACTTGTACAATTACAAAATTTAACAATTTTAAGTGTTATACATCATCATCAAATGCTATAATTCCTAACAAAAGATGTGAATCTGAAATTCATAAGGGTATTGCCAAAGATCTGGGATGCGAAGACCACAACCATAAGGGAAGCCAAGGATATGAGCTCAATATCCTTGGAGAAACTCTATGGGAACCTTAAAATGTATGAGTTAGAGGTTCAATAGAAAGAAAGTCTAAGTCAAGACCACACAAATGAAAAATCAGTAGCACTTGTGGTTGGAGGTTCGAGCAAGAAGTTTCATGGGAAGACAGTTCTCGTTGAAGAAGAAAGTGAAGCTGAGGCAAGTGGAGCTGAGAGTATAGATAGTGAAGATGAAGAAATCTATACTTCAGAGGAACAAGAGGCTATTGATGAAATTGAGATTCAAGAATGGCAAGGATTTCAGAAAGACAACACCAACAAGGAAGTCGGTCCACTCTGGTGCTATTGACAAATCAAAGATCAAATGCTACAACTGTCAATAGTCTGGACACTTTGCCAATGAATGCAACAAGCAAAAGTCTATCAAACAGACTATAGAAGTCAAGAAGGATGATGACTACTACAAAAAGAAATACTTTGAAATCATCAACAAGAAATATAAAGTATTCATTGTTGAGGGTAAGGATTGGGCGGATTCAGATCAATCAGATGATGAGGAATTCATTAATCTTACACTTATGGAAATATCATCTGATGGGACAACATCTAGATCCAGCAGTTTGTCTCAGGGTACTAAGGTAAAACCTGATCCCTCTAACATGTCTCTTTTAGATTGTAAAGCAAAAATTTTAAAAAATGTCAACTAAAATTTATAATCTATATGCTATATTAAGGTGTTCAGTAAAAGAGAATGAAAGAATTCAAAATGCTAATGATATATTACTCATTAGAAATTCCTTACTGGAGACTAAGCTGATTAAGTTAGAAGGGGTTAGAGAGGAGTGCAGAAAAACCAAGGAGAGACTTGTTTGTGCTCTAGAAATAGAAGAATGACTTAGGGCCAAATTGAAAGAAGAGCAAGATCTCATTAAGGAATGAACCAATTCCTCCAAGATAATGAGGGAAACCATAGAGAAATATAATGCTAGTTAGACTGCAAGACTAGGTTATAACAAGGTCTAAAACAAGCAGCCAGTAATTGAGGAATTGCGAATCGCTAGAACTTCAGAAGCTAGCACTAGTAAGAGTACTTTAGTAGCTACTGCCCTTACTTTTAAGAAAGTAAAATTTGTCAAACTAGTGACTACTGAAGAAAAGACTAAGGATTATGTGCTAGAACAAATAGTGATTCAATTAGAAAAGAAGTTAAATGAGTCTAGAGCCAACAGCTCCAATCAGAAGAAAGTTGACTCATTAGGGGATAGAAAGTTGATTCACTCATTAGGGGATAATGAATTAAAGAAATAGAAATGGTAAGGAGGTAATTAACAAGTTTACTAACTATTCTCCTATCATTAATTCTCCTAGGAAAGAATGTTGGAAGTGTGGAAATCCTAACCACCTTCCCTTTAAATGTCAAAATTTACCTAGGAACATGCATGCTAGACAACCATTCCCTGATAAGAACCAATTGCATGCTAAAATAGTTAAAATCAATTATGTGAAACCTCTTAAAAGGTCAAAGATAAAAACCGAAGCACCCAAAACTAAGGAGAAAGTAATTTCCTCCATCAAGTGGGTGATAAAAAAAAAAAAAAGAATTCATCAGAGGAACCTATCAGGGGATGACAGTGTAAGATCAACCCATTAGAGGAACCCATCAGGGAAAGCCTGAAATACTGCATCAGGGGAACCCGTCAGGGGAACTCATTAGGGGAACCCATAAGGGGAAGGCTAAAATACTACATCAGGGAAACCCGTCAAGAGAACATATCAGGGGATGACAGTGAAAGACCAATTCGTCAAGAGAACCCGTCAGGGGATGACATTAAAGGATCAACCCATCAAGAGAAACCATCAGGGAGAATGCTAAACACTGCATCAATGGAAGCCATCAGCAAATACAAGTAAGTCTTAACATCAGGATATTAAGAAGCACTTGGCTAACTCTACAAAAATAGATTAACACAAGTGAAGCATGAAGCACTGATCAAGTCTTCATCAGGACTTGTCATCAGTGAATCCAGAAACACTGATCAAGTCAACATCAAGGCTTGCTATTAGGGGATAGTTATGACTGTATTCATTCGTCATCAGGTCTTACACGCAAATCATTGTAGCTTGTTCAAGAAGCAAGAGATATAACTGGAAAGATATTTCTTAAAGTTTGGTGGTCCAATAACAACTCTCGATCATTAAATGCTCAAAGATCAGTGGATGAAAAAGAAGAACAAAAGCCAACAACAGTCTGACACATCACTCCTAAAGGACATCGATGTGACATATGCGGCTAAGTTAAAAAAGCAGCATGTTTAGCACGTGGGTTCACTACAAAATCTGTTATACAAAAAGAAAGAGTTGTTACACGGAAATACAGAGCGAGAAAATCAAAAAGCACACAATAACACTAGAGAGAAGGTTTGTAATATATCTTGAGAGAAATATTCAAAGAAAATTTGAAACTAGTGAGTGTGAGAAAAGAAGCTATAAGTCATTACAGAATTGTAGCTAATTAATCACATTTGTGATTAACCAGATTTCTAGAAAAACCTCAAATTTTAATACAACTATTTTAACTTGAATGCTTGTGTGTTCATTTTAAATTCATAATAATTTTTCTGATCTCATAGTTAATTCTAGTAGAGCTTAAAAGTTCTAAAAGAGCAAAAGGTTTGTAGTGTTTGTATTCAACCCCCATTCTATAAACACTTGAGCTTATATTATTCTAACAACTTACATCTCACATAATTTCATGAACTTCATCTTGTGGTATTCAACAATAAATTGTTCTATAAATACCCTTAACAATAATAGTTTCACATTAAAATCACTTCACTATAATATACACAGATCAAATTATCAAATGGAACCATCAGACATCCCTTCAAAGTGATTGTGAAAAAACACGATAACTATAGGCATCCAAAATATTTGGATAATCGAGAATACTTTGCAGGCTTAAGACGCGAATGGGCTCATCGGGTGGAGAAATTTAAGATGCTAAGAGATGACTTGAGATCAATGGGTTTTTCCCTACCTTGCTGACGTTCTTTAACAATCAAACGTTCAAGTATATCTCGGGACAATGTTGTGCACAAAACTAAAGTGGATGTTAAATTAATAAGGCGTGAAAATAACATGATGTTTATACTGAGGTCATGATATTATCTTTGGCAATTGACACAAGATATGACTGAGGCAAATGGACGGGAATTAACCGATGAAGAAACTGAAAATCTCATGCAAAATAAAAATATCTTTCTGATTTGTATATGTCTGATGAAGATTGACGTTGTCAACCTTCTTTATGGAGTGTTTGGGTGTGAACGTCATCTATGTAACTTGCTTAATTTCCATGTTTTTTTTACCTATGTGATGTTTTCTCTATCGTATGAATGAATTTAATAAAAATCAATGTTTGTTTTTTAAATAACGGGGTCTTCTTTCTTGTGATGATAACCCTTATTAACTCAAAATAACATAACATTCACTCGATTAATGAAAATAAAATACAAGTACATGAGATAATATTAAACGATAAATACACATGAGAGGAAGGACTCTAAGATAACCACTCTTCATCTTTCGACATCTCCACATCGAAATAGAGTTCCTCTCTAACTCTATTTTCGATATATCTCCGCTTGAGCGTGGTCTCCCGCAGTAACATATTTTTTGGCATCTCATCTAAATCAGTACCTTCACCGATGCATGTTGAGCCAGTTTAGTTCCTCCCGAATACGAAATAATGTCCTCTCCAACTCTTGTGATATGTTTCGAGACACTCTTGTGGTATGTTTCGCGACATTGTATATGCAAACCGAAAGCCCTACAATTATCAACAGCTACTACAAGCGCCTAAAATTTATATGCTCACTCTCTTTGTATTGTACTAATCGAGTTATCCGAGTAACGGTTGTTAGGATCTAAAAGGTAAAAAAAATCATCTGTATCTTTGAAAAATTTTCGACTCATGGCTTCAGACAATTCTTCAGAAGTGTAAAAGTTTCTATTTGCCATGACCCTAAAACTGTAAAGAACCTATGAAACTTGATTTAAAAAGAGAGAGAGAGAGACTTTAACTTTTATAGACCAAAAATGACTTGCTTTTCAAATATTCACAACTACAAATATGCATACAAGTATTGTCATATCACGTGTACAGTAAAATGATAATCTACAGGAAAATCATACTTTGTTACGGTTTCTTTTAGTGACCGATCCTTATCATACAGATACAATGCATTGTTTCATAATTTAAAAAATCACACTTTTATTTTAATAACTTAAAACAAATAAAATAATTATTATAATGAATTTATCCTAAAACTAAACCTAAAAATATAGCAATCCAACCTAACTATTTAACCTAACTTAACCTATCTAACAATGCGTGGAATTCATATCATATGCATGAATTATTTACTTCTCCATGAGAAACGAAGGTGGGCTGCTTTCTTTGTGTCATCCATTATCCATAAATTATTACAAAACCATGTAATCAGGTTAGCAGCAATTAATGGAATTGAAATGGCTGATGGCGCAATTGTAAGGCACGCAATGAGGGTGATCCTAGAAATGCCACGAGAATAAGACAAACTTTACATTGTTTGTGAGATCATTTATACAAAAATTCATTCCTTTGTTCATTTTTATAAAATTATGTATAATTTTAATTCCCGAATAAATTTGACCATTTCATCACAATTCAATACAATTCACAACCAAGATTTTATACATGTAATACACAATTTTCATTCTCATACTCTCCTAAATTTCTCATCATTATTTTTCATCTGTATTTTACTTCTTTATCCATTTATTTGATTCTTATATCATTTTATTCCATATATTCAGCTAAACGCGACTTTATACAACCGTATATTTTCTTAGATCAATATTAGGAGTATGGGTGCTTTAATTACATATAGTACAACTAAACGCAACAAATTTCTTAGCCTGAAGAATTCCCATGCCAGGCTCCAAAACGATAACAAATTTGGCAAGTAATTAAAGCAAATTTGGATAACAAATTTCTTGGCCAGAAGAATTCCCATGCCATGCTCCAAAACATTTATCCGTAACTTTTACCTAAAATTGCAATCTCCACAAATTTGGCAAGTGAAGCAATTATGACGATAACAAAGGAAAAGGAGAATGATGAAGCACATTCCTAAACCATACCCCAAAAGGATAACAGAGGACAATGATTTGTTAGGTTAGTGGTGATCAGACATTAATAATTGGTTAATCTGAACTTCAACAAATGATCTGTGTCATCTTTCATCCCATGTCATATTAAACCAACACATGCTTAGAAACGATATCTTAAAGAAAATGAAATTTCTATTCACCTGTAAATAGCATTATGCACCAACAAATTCGATAATGAACATTCAAGATGGTTACGACTACTTATTTTCTTTATTTTGTCTAGGAAGGTAACAAATTCACTAGCAAACCTACATTTTGTTGCAGTGATTTCTTTCTTCTGAAGGAATTCAGAATTGAGATGATATGAACTTGAATTTTCTTGATTGTTTTCATTATTTTATATCGAATATGAAATAAATAATTAAATACATGCAAACATAGGGCAGCTTACCTTAAATCGCACAGGAAAAATGAAAGTGGTCCTCATGCAAATGAAACATGTCATCATTAGTTCATTTTCAATGCAAAGCCTACAACACAAGTGGGGATACGAAACTTGGTCTGGATCATCTCGATGGGTTGAACATCGCCAGAATATGATGTATTCAGTCATTTTCCCGAACGTTACACTCTGTAGGTATTTGATTTATCAGTATCTTCATTACTTTACCATTATCTATTTTGTTTCTCCATGCATGTCATAGATCTCAACACCTGACGAAAGTTGGCGAGTCCAGAAACGGTTTTCCCCCCTAAATAATGAGATGACAGAGCAGCAAGTCAAACCTTGTACTCTTCGAAGAGACCACATAAACACAATGAAGTTTTACAAGACAGTGTCCAGGTACTCGGATATTGTGGTGTATTTCACATGTGGATACAGTTGTGTGCCCTCCACTCCGCCAGATGAGCTGATATCAAAATAGGTCTGGTCTCCCTTTACAAATGCAGAGTATATGAAAACCAATGTCATGTTGTCTGGATATGGAGTTTCTGAAATGCAACAGGTCAGAATTCAGTAAGATATCATTAGTGAAAGTAGAAGAATATTCTTCTAATATGACAATAACAGAAGAGAGAAGAAATAAGCTTTAAAATTAAGAGCTTTACTCACACTCATACAAGTAAACACAAAGTCACAAACACAGTCGCTCACTATTATTTTGCTTTAGCATTCGGCATCAAGCAGCAAAAGCTGGTTTCTAGTTGCCCCATATTGGCAAATCACTCTCTCGCTATTTGGCTGAACAAATAGCAGATATTGAACCTACACAAGAGCAATTTGTATGCTAATCAAATCTTACATGGCCATGTAGCAAATTTTAAGTTAGATACTAGTACTACCATGTCCACCACCAAGAAAAAGCTGCTACTACACTCCCTTCTGCCTTTTCAAACCAAAGCTAGTCTAGATGAGGCTTCAACCAACATCCTAAACGGCGGACAAGCCCAGTGACAGAACATGTAGATGTGTCATAATGAACAGAGAGTAGTGAATGAGGGTGAAAAGAGTAACCATGTGAATCATGCAGTTCTAGTGTATTAAATGTTTTAAGTAATGGTGTAATAGTCGTCCCCCACACTCCACCCCCTTCTTAGTGCAGACCCTTCTCCTTTAATTTTTTCTTTCATCAGGAACATTAGATAACCTGAATAATGCTATTATAATTTGTCACATAGACTACCATACACCCCCTCCATTCTAAAAGTAGAAATATCTTTTGTAAACCTTTTCTGCCTATTAGAAAGTAAAAACTAAAGATCATTAGCAAGAAATTCTCAAAGCATCATAAATCATATATTTATATTGACAAAGATGAATAAGCAATATCACGTTACCATTGTCTAATTTCAAGGATAATATAAAAGAAGTGATTTTAACATCTACAAATGTATCTCTAATCTTGGAATGAAGGTAGTACATATGTTTGTGTTTATTACTCTACTGTTTAGTAGATCCTGAGTCAAAAGTATAATATAGATACATGCAAGCCTGCAAGGTTATATGTGATTCAATCAAATGTAGTAATATAGGCTTAGAGAATTATGGTAGAAATGGGAAGTCACGTCCACAAAACTAAAGAAAGGCGTGTTTTATATATTTGAAACTTTGATCGACACTTATCGAGAACATTAGAAAACAGAACGATATCAGACGTTCATGGTACTTAGAATAGGTTAATATGTTTAGATGCCACAGCCCACGAGCATAATTTAGAAATTCTGAATAACTTTGGTTTTCAATATCATTGCGGAAGTTTGGGTGCGATGATCACATGATGAAAGTAATATATCTTGTCTTTAGTACAAGATGCGGATGGAATCACTATTAGTGTGGTCAGGCATACTTTATAATTTAATTGGCAGTACAAAGCTACTTCCAATGATGATCCTCATAACACAACTTATTTAGATAAAAGACGCACCTTTTATTTTCTTTAGAAGCTCTTCTTCAGACATGTATATTTTCTCAACTTTCTTCCTAATCTTACTTTCCCAAACGTCAACCAGCTCATTCAGGGAGAAAACATTTCCTGGAGGTCTCAAGTAAAGCACTTTATTTAATGTACATGAATCATCCACGGTGCTAATGGTGAAGGTGGCAACATCAGTTTCCTTCACAAAGACGCCTTCAAATAACACAACCAAGAGCATCAATCTAACCATTTTTTAAACACATGCACGCAAGTGCGTGCACTGGCACACATGTATGTTTCGCATTTCATATGAGATAGACTCATGCCTTGACGAATTACACGAAAAGGAAAAGTTCAAGAAAATAGTCGCAGGAAACAATTTGACAACAATATAGAAAAGAATAATAAACCTTTGACGTCTCCATTTCCAAATATAGTCACTTTGTCCCTTGGTGGAGCCTTTAGTCCAGGTTGAACCAGGGATGGAAGTAAGTAACTCATGAAGAAGTTGCAAGAGACAAAGGTGTGAGGAATATTTTCAGCTTGTATAAGCCGTCGAATTTCAGCTTTGCCGGAATAGAAGTTGTGATCCAAGTCACCTACACGAGTCTTGTAAGGATCTAACCCAAATTCTGATGGGATGAACCTCTGCGCCAATTCACATGCATAGAGGAGATTTCATCAACTCACCCCAAAATTACACAAACTTTCACTTAAAAATTAAATAACCAGAAACATATTGATTCAAATGTCTGGTCTAATACAAGTTGTAAACCACCATCACTAAAGACCCACGTGTGAAAATAAATCATGAAGAAAAGCCCACAACACTCTTTAACAACTACATTTCACTCTAAACTAAACACTTAAAAATACAGTCCTTCCGTAACAAAAGTTATATTTAATATTAGCACATGTAAGAAATCCTAAAATGTACGAATTTGATGTGATTTCAATCTGTTTTGAATCAGGCAACGATTAAAATTCAGAGAATACATATTCCATTGGAATAAAAAGCTTTGCTTTTTCCAAATGTTAATATATCAATTTACAGAATGCAGGACTTTATAAACATATCTAAATAAAACTCATTTTGTGAAATGCGTGAACATTTTCCTTTTTTTTAATTTGTAAATTTCTTAATGAAATTCACTTTTAACACAATAAGAATCCCTCAATGCTAAACAAAGATCCTAACTTTATCTCGAGCAAGAATACCTTAATGGATCCAGATTGCTTGATGACCCGAATGAGAAGCTTCTGTTCAAGGGCTTGTTTGGATGGAATACAACATATCACAACATCAACTTGCTTGACGGCTTTAACAACACTCTCTTCATCTTGCAATGAACCCTAACAAATCCAAACACAGAAATTACACACACAATTACATGTATATATAGATACATGGGGGCAGAGAGAGAGCGCTAACATTGAGGAGGGTAACGCCGGCATTGGAGAGGAATTGAAGCTTGTGGAATTTTTGGGAATTCGAAGAGAGTTGAAAAGAAGAAAAGTCCCTAATGAGGGCAAAGGTGGGATGAGAAGCTTGAAGACTTGCTTTGGCCACCTCGAACCCCAATCTTCCTGTAGCTCCTATTATCAGGATTTTGCTTTTCTTCGTCCCCTTCATTTCATTTTCTTTCTCTTCCATTTTCATAGTTTTCATCGTTTTCGACTATTGTTAACATCATCGCCATATCACCGCTTTCAGCCGCTGTTGTCATCGTCAAGTCGCCAACCCTCTCCTCTTCTTACTCAAAATTATATCAAAACTTTATAAATTAATACTCAATAAATTAATAATTTATTTAAAATAATAATTTATTTCGGTACCAAGTTAGGATAATTCGGAAAATAAACTTTTTTAATAAATTAATAAGATAATAATTTTTAAAAAAACCTTATACTAAAATATGATCCCAAAAATATTATAAATTAATAATTTCTTTAAATTACATATATATTTAAGATACTCTGAAATATAAATCAATTGTTGTTTGTTTGTTTTTTTGAAATTCATATTTAAGTGAATTTCCAAACTTATTTTTTTTCATTATATTTAGAAGTTTCGATGTCGTATTGTAGCAAAAAATTGTAAAATCTCTTTAAATTAATAAATTAATATCTCTCTAAATTAATAAATTTCTCTAATTTCAAAGGTATTAATTTATAGATGTTTTACTATATATTAAACCCATATTTCTTTTAATATAAATTGTATATACAGTGGGGTAGCCGACAATTAACGAATGTTAGGGCCTAGAAAAACTTTTCTCAATAATATACTTTTATAGTAATTTTTTATTAATTAGATGATTAAAAAAATTAAAATAAATCAATAAAATTATATATTATCAATACTTTGATGTATTTTTAACCATATTAATTAAATATTACATTATTTATGTTCTAAATCTCACATATTTGTTCACTTCCTACCACATTATGTTAAACTAGGAGTGAAAAATTGAGACAAAAAAAGTTTGGGAAACCATAACTTACAAATAGTATACATGTTATACTTAACAATTAAAATTTGATCCCTCATTCTATCACCTAGCTCCGACCCTGTATATAGGGGACATGAGAATTTTATTTGTGAGTTAGATCATTCAAAACGATATTATTTTTATTATTTTTTGTTTTATTTTTTAATTTTTTAATTAAAACAGTATGTTTGGATTAATCTAGTTCAATAAGATATAACTTATTTTTCTTGATATATATGTGTGTGTACGCTTGCATAAAAATAAATCACACAAAAAAAAATTAAGAACATATATTTAAATTCATATTTCTTGGTCATCTTATATTACTAACAATCATCTATGGTGCTATCTTCATCTCACATGACTATTTAATAGAATAAATTGCATGACCAATATATGATAATAATAAGATTAGTAACAATAAATTTTGGTCCACTTTAATATTTAAGTAGTGATATTGTAAATTTTACCTAAATATCTTATTACATTATATTTTACATATTATACATTATATCATTATATATTACATAATAAAACTAATAATTTGTTACACATAATAAATATTGTATAATATATTTTATTATAATTTACTATCACACACAAAGACACCATTTTCCTATGAGAATTCCTCTGAAATAAATTTGCATCATTTAACAAAGAAAAAATTAAAAGATTCAATGATAGTCTCTAAAACCATTTTCAGAGAAAAACAGAAAACTTAATAATGACATATAACAATAGAACAAAAAAGTTTTTGACAGGGTATTTCTGAGTTTGTAACATAAAACAAAAAAAAAATTCTTTTATGATGTGTATGAATTCGAAAAAAAAGAAAGGTATTATAATATAAAGCAAAAGTAAAAGAGAGAGAGTAATGTTATTTCTATATTATATATCTCAACTTCAATGTCTCCAACACCATTATACAATGCCTCTATTTATAGGCAATAAAATGTACAAGAAGAGCTATACAAGTGGAGAGGTGGATAAGTGGAGAAGTTGGAGAGGTGGGGAGGTGGAGAAGTTGGAGAAGTTGGAGAAGTTGGAGAGGTGGGAGGTGGAGAAGTTGGAGAAGTTGGAGAGGTGGGAGGTGGAGAGGTAAAATGTATATATATATATATATATATATATATTACATAACACTCCCCCTTAGACATTTTACCTTATATTATACACAATTAATATGTTCTGCAGGACAAATTATAAATTAGGTATGTCAGGACCAAAAATTAACTGATACTTTTGGATCAGTTATATTGCCTCATTAAAACCTTACTAAGAAAACCCAGTGGGATAAAACTTAGTAAAGGAAAAAGAGTACAACGTGTATAATACTCCCCCTCATTTTAATGTATATCTCTGAAACGACAGATACCAATCTTCTGTGTAAGTTGTTCAAAAACTTTTCTCGGCAATGATTTTGTGAATAGATCTGCCAAATTATCACTTGACCTAATTTGACAAACATTTATCAAACCATCCTTCTGTAGATCATGTGTTGATAAGAATTTTGGTGAGATGTGTTTGGTTCTGTCACCTTTAATATATCATTCTTTGATTTGAGCAATACATGCTGCATTGTCTTCACATATCATAGTTGGGTTTCCTTTGATTAACTCGAGTCCACATTCCTCCTGGATGTGTTGAATCACTGATCTCAACCATACATATTCTCGTCCAGCATCATATAGAGCAATTAATTCGGCATGATTTGATGATGTCGCTGTCAGTGTCTGTTTTGTTGATCGCCATGAAATTGCAGTATCACCATATGTAAATACATATCCAGATTGCGACCGAGCTTTATGTGGATCTGATAAATATCCTGCATCTGCATATCCAACTAATTTGGATTTTTTATTCTTTTGGTAAAATAGTCTCATATCACTTGTCCCACAAAGGTAACGAAACACATGTTTAATTCCGTTCAAATGTCGGCGTGTTGGATCAGAGCTATATCTTGCCAATACATTGACAGAAAATGCAGTATCAGGTCTTGTATTATTAGTAAGATACATCAAAGCCCCTATTGCACTTAAGTATGGTACTTCTGGACCAAGACCTTCTTCATTCTTTTCTCGAGGATGATAAGGATCCTTTTCTACGTCAAGTGATCGAACAACCATTGGTGTACTTAGAGGATGAGCTTTGTCCATATTAAAACGTTTTAACATCTTCTGGATGTAATTCAATTGATGGACAAAAATACCATTATTCAAATGTTCGATTTGTAGGCCAAGACATAATTTTGTTACACCAAGATCTTTCATTTCAAATTATTTCTTTAATAAATTTGCAGTCTTTTCGATCTCTTCAGGAGACCCAATGATATTCAAATCATAAACATATACTGCAATAATTGTAAAAGCCGAGATTGTTCTTTTAATAAAAACACATGGACTAATTTCATTAGATTTATATCCCACTTTTATGAGATATTCACTTAGTCGATTATACCACATTCGACCCGACTGTTTTAGTCCATATAAAGATCTCCGTAACCTTATAGAATACATTTCTCGAGGTTTTGATTTAAGTGCTTCAGGCATTTTTAGTCCTTCAGGGACTTTCATATAGATATCATTATCAAGTGATCCATATAAATAGGCTGTGACTATATCCATGAGACGCATTTGATGTTTTTCAGTGATTGTGAGACTAATTAGGAATCTGAGAGTTATTGCATCCACTACAGGTGAATACGTTCCTTCATAATCAACTCTTGGTATTTGTATAAAACCTTGTGCCACAAGTCTTGCTTTATATCTCATAATCTCATTTTTCTCATTCCTTTTTATTGCAAATACCCACTTGTAACCTACAGGGTTAACATCTTTGGGAGTTAGGACTACAGGTCCAAAAACATTGCATTTTTCAAGTGAATCTAATTCAGACTTCAGGGCATCTTTCCATTTTGGCCAATCATTTCGATGCCTACACTCTTCAAGAGTTTTTGGTACATAATCATTCTCATTTAGCACATCAGTTGCTATAGCATATGCAAAAATTTGATCAACACGTGTTTCATTGTGGTTCCATATTGTACTATTTTGTACATAGTTTATTGAGATCTCATAATCATTAGACACCTGAGTTTCTTCTGGAACTTCATCAACCTCTTCTGGGGTTTTATCGACCTCTTCTGGGGTTTTATCGATAACCTCTTCTGAGGTTACACCAACTACTCTATTCTGCTCTTTTCTTTTCCGTGGATTTCGATCTTTGGAACCAATTGGTCTTCCACGTTTTCTTTGTATAGAAACCTCTGTTGGGATTACATCAATTAAAGCAGATGCATTTAAAGCTGGTACATGTGATTTAGTAACCCTTTTTGTATCTACAAATGCATCTGGTAATTCATTTGTTATTTTTTGTAAATGTATAATCTTTTGAACTTCTAGTTCACATTGACCACTTCAGGGATCAAGATAAGATAATGATGATGCATTCCAATTTACTTCTTGTTGTTCCAGCTTTTCTTTTTCTCCCCCTAAGATTGGGAATATTGTCTCATTAAATTAACAGTCAGCAAAACGTGTTGTAAAAACATCTCCAGTTTTTGGTTCCAAATATTTAATAATTGATGGAGAGTTAAAACCAATATAAATTCCTAATCTTCTTTGTGGTCCCATTTTGGTACGTTGTGGTGGAGAAATTGGAACATACACAACACAACCAAAAATTTTAAGATGAGACAAGTTTGGTTCTCTTCCGGAGACCAATTGTAATGGAGAAAATTTATGATATGCAGTTGGTCTTAATCTAATAAGTGCAGCAGCATGTAAAATGGCATGTCCCCATGCAGAAGATGGTAGATTACTTTTCATCAGTAATGGTCTAGCAATCAGTTGTAATCTCTTAATTAATGATTCTACTAAACTATTTTGTTTCTGTACATGAGGCACTGGATGTTCTGCCATAATTCCAATTGACATACAATAATCATTAAAAAATTGGGATGTAAACTCTCCTGTATTATCAAGTCTAATGCTTTTAATTTGATAATCTGGAAAATTTGCTCTCAGTTGGATTATTTGTGCTAATAGTCTAGCAAATGCAATATTTCTTGATGCCAATAGACAAACATGTGACCATCGAGTTGATGCATCAATTAAAACCATAAACTATCTAAATGGTCTTCATGAAGGAAAAATAGGCCCACAAATATCTCCTTGAATTCTTTCTAAAAATGAAGGAGATTCATTTTCAATTTTATTTGAAGATGGCCTAATTATTAATTTCCAAGAGAGCATGCTGCACATGATAAATCTTTTGATACTAGGATCTTCTGGTCCTTTAGGGGATGCCCATTTGCACTTTCAATTATTCTCTTCATCATAGTGCTACCTGGATGATCTAACCTGTCATGCCACAGAATAAATGTCTTTTTGTCAAGTAACTTTTGGTTGCTGACCATATTTGATTCTATTGGACTTATGTTCGTACAATATAATCCAGAGGATAAAGCTTCCAACTTTTCCAATATGATCTTCTGGCCATATTCAATAGATGTAATGTGAAGATACTCAATATTATTTTTAGTCATGGTTTCAAGATGATAACCATTCCTTCTAATATCCTTAAAACTTAGTAAATTTCTTCTGGATTTACTTGAGTATAATGCATCGTTTATAAATAATTTTGTTCCTTCAGGTAACAAAATACAAGCTCTTCCAGAGCCTTCAATTAAATTACTAATGCCATATATTGTATTAACATGTGTCTCTACAGGAGACAATTGACAATTGAGAAAAATATCTCTTATTTTTTAGTATAGAGTTTGTTGTTCCACTGTCTACTAAACATTCATCTTTACTATTTGCCATAGCTTTTCTTGAGCTTCCAATCATATTCTTTTTCCTTGGAATCAGAAAAGATATATATAAGATCAAATAAAAGGAAAACAAATTTTTATTTCATGACAAACTGACTTACAAACATATATAAAGAGGAAAAGAAATTAAACTAAACTTATTATTAAAATAACAAAAACTACTTCATGACATTAATCTCTTCATCAACATTTTCAAAGAAATCAGAAACATCTAGGTGTGTATCTATAAGCAAATCATTCGAATCATTTTCAACTAGATTTGTTTCTACTTCTTTTCCTTTTTTCTTGACGGAAGCTTGGTAGAGTTCGACCAAATGCTTTGGAGTACGACATGTACGTGACCAATGGTTTGTCATACCACATCTAAAGCAAACATTTTCATGTTTCTTAGAAGATGAAGAATTATTTCCCTTTTCATATCTCCCAGCATTGTTTTCATTTGATTTAGGATTATGACCATCACATCGCCAAACATTAGTGCGACCACGTCCATGGCCTCTTCTGGGGCTGCGACCACGTCCTCGTCCTTGACCTCCTTTAAATGATGTCGCATTCACTTCACGGAATGGACTAGAACCAGTGGGTCGTGATTGATGATTTTTCAACAAAAGCTCATTATTTTGTTCCGCAACAAGAAGACATGATATCAGTTCTAAATATCTTTTAAAACCACGCTCTCGATATTGCTGCTGCAGGAGCAAATTTGTGGCATGAAATGTAGAGAATGTTTTCTCTAACATGTCTTCATCAGTAATCTTTTCTCCGCATAACTTTAATTCAGAAGTTATACGAAATATTGCAGAATTATATTCACTTACAGATTTAAAATCTTGTAACCTTAAATGAAGTCATTCATAACGAGCTTTTGGGAGGAGTACTTGTTTTTGATGGTCATACCTTTCTTTTAAATTTCTCCACAATTCTAACGGATCTTTCACCGTTAAGTATTCAGTTTTTAAATCCTCGTCGAGATGATGACGGAGAAATATCATTGCTTTGACTTTCTCCTACGGGGAGGCCTTATTTCCATCTTTTGTTGTTTCTCCAAGATTATTTGTTGTAAGTTGAATCTCGGCATCGAGAGTCCATGGGAGATAATTCTTGCCCGATATATTAAGAGCATTGAACTCAAGTTTAGAAATGTTGGCCATAAGAACTACAAAAAAAAAATGCTATGAATTTAAAATATGCATTTATATTCAATAAACATAAATAAAATGACTAAGGAAAAGAATCTTAATAACTTCTGGTTATTAAGAGAATTAAGTATTGGAGACATATAAATATATATATATATATATATAATGCTAGGCAAAGAACTCCAGGTTCTCTTTTATAAAAATTAAGAACTTTAGATTCTTTCTTTTTAACAAAAATCTAAATTATAATAAAAACTTCTGACTTTATCATGTACTTAATTTATCATTCTCTTATGAGAATGAAAGTACGTAATTTATCATTTTCTTCTGGGAATGAAAGTACTTAATTTATCATTCTCTTCTGGGAATGAAAGTATTACTTTCATACAATGTTAAATAAAATAAAATATAAAACAAAAGTAAAGATTAAGAAGATACAATCTGAAAAGTATCTTATTCTCGAAACAAAATCCAATCGCAATTTGACTAGAGCAAACTCGTGCTGATAACGTATTATAATATAAAGCAAAAGTAAAAGAGAGAGAGCAATGTTATTTCTATATTATATATCTCAACTTCAATGTCTCCAACACCATTATACAATGCCTCTATTTATAGGCAATAAAATGTACAAGAAGAGCTATACAAGTGGAGAGGTGGATAAGTGGAGAAGTTGGAGAGGTGGGGACGTGGAGAAGTTGGAGAAGTTGGAGAGGTGGGAAGTGGAGAAGTTGGAGAAGTTGGAGAGGTGGGAGGTGGAGAGGTAAAATGTGTATATATATATATATATATATATATATATATTGTAAATCAAATTATGAGTGGATTTCAAAGTCTAGTGATGGTTCGGATGTTTATCCGGACAAAAATCTTACTTGGTATGATGTGGATTGAGCAATTGGTGCATCTAGTGCAATGAGGGATCGCGGAACTTACGAAGAAGGCTCAAGAATCAGGCAAGAGTAAAGGTGATCATGTCTTTCTTGGCATGTGGAAAGTCAAAAGTAATTAAGATGATGAATATGACAATAGCTTTGATATAAACGATGACATTCTTCTAAGTGATGGTAAAAAAATGGATGATGATGATGGATTCAGATGATTCCATTAATCTCCTGTCAGTTCTTAAAATGGATTTCTCTAAGGGTTTTGATAGACTAAAATGGACTTTTATTAGGGAAGTCTTGATCAACTTCCATTATCCTAATCACTTCATCAATCTTATCATGGATGTGTCTCAATAGTCTCTTATTATGTACTAAGCAATGGTTGCCCTTCTCCAATTTTCAAGCCTTCTTGTGGCATTCACCAAGGTGATCCCTTCTCTCCCTCTTTTTTCATTCTTCGTGTTGCATCTTTTTCGGCTTAGCTTAGCTGGACTCGGTCTAGAAGACTTATTAAGGGAATTAAACAAGACTGGCGATTGGTTAAGCACTCAGATTCTCTTTTAGGGGAGGTCTTTTTGAAGCCGGACAGCTCAAAATTTAGTAATTGATAGAAAACCAGAGAAATGAAATTGATGATGCCAAGGTTTCGGTTATCAAAAAAGTTTGGAATTTAGAAATTCCCCAGAGTCAAAATTTTCATCTGGAAGCTTCTCAACAATGGGCTTCCAAATGGGGGATAAAAGGAAAATAATTTTTGGGAAGGAGGATGATACTTTCCCTCTTTGTGGCGAGTCTCAAGAAAATGGAAAGCATCTCTTCCTCAAATGTGACTTCGCCTATTCCATTTCGCTTGCGAGTTTGGGAATTCTTTTTTTACCACTTTGATGCTTTAAATAATATTCTTCACTCAATTTTTAGAACACAAAGTGCAGTTGATCTGCTAATCATAATTTTGTGGGAATTAGGCATCTTTGTTGTAGTTAACAACAAATAGACTCCATTAGTCGAAATTAAATATTCAAATTTAACGTTTGAAATATTCAAATTGTCCAATAATAAGAGTTATACAAAGGTAGATAATTCAACGAAATGGTTAATCCAATAATGATTATAGTTCAATAGGAATGTCTAATAATGTCCACAGCTCAACAGGAATTTTCAATAAAGTCAATAGTTCAATAGAAATGTCTAATAATACTCGCAAGTTCATAATAAGGAATGATTCGATATTATTATAAAAAATAGTATTCAAATTTGAGACTGAACAAAGATACTAGATAAAGTCTAGACTATAATACCGAATTTTAAAGAATATATGAAATCATGGTATATGAGTGAAAGAATGGAAATTCTCTTATCTCGATTTGTTGCTAATGTTCGTCTCGTAATTTATTAGACTACCTATAAAATAGTTAATTATGTTAGGTCCCAAAGGGTAAAAATATTAGAAGGGAGGTTGAATAGTGTTTTTCAAAAATTAAGTCTTGCTTAGAAAACTTTACTGATTTAAAACACTTTTTGCTTATAAAAAAGTTTCTTATGTTTTCAAAGAGTTTAGCAGCAGAATTTGTTTCAGCAAAGTACCCCTTAGTTTTTGTAGCAAAGGTTAATGGCTAGAAGTAGCAAAGATAGTAAGTCTTTGCTGAAGGAGTTCAGCAGGAGCAACAGTAGGGATCGTTTCAGCAGGAGCAGGATCAACAGATGTTGGAAGGATTTGTTCTGCTTGTTCTTGCTGTGCTTCATGACCTCTCTCCCCCTTTTTGATATCATCAGCCATAATAGGGAGGAAGTCAATCAGCTTATTCATCGTTTGCTGAAGTTTTTCAAGCTTATGCTCCATCTTTGTCAGTCTGGAGGCTAAGGCAGAATCAACAGAGGTTTCGGCAGCAAGAGTGCTCACAGCAGGAAGCCTTGCTAAAACTTGTGCCAGTTGGGCTTCGAGTTTAGCAAGCTTCTGTGATGTAGTAGAAACCTTGCTGACAGCTGGTTACGGGGCGGATCCAGCAGGTTCTTTAGAATGTGCCTCTTCTTCAGCAGAAGTGTCCTTGAGCTCCCCCTCAATTGTTAGAATCTCAGCAGATGATTCAGCAGGAGTGGGCTCCCCCTCGGTTAGTACCTTTGCTGGAGAAAGGTGGTTGGGGCCTTCTTGGATGTTCTCAGTAAGGTACGTCTTGGGATCCAAGCCAGCTGTAAGAGCATCTTCAATCAGCAGGGCCTTGATGAGTTCCTCTGATTGTTTTTCTGTTGCTCGTTCAGCAGGAACATCATCAGGGTCACTGTCACTGCTGCTGGAAGCTTAGGTCTGCTTTCCCTTTCCTTTGCCCTTGACAGCAACATGTTTTCTTCTGGAAGGAAGGGTCGAGTCAGCAGGGGAACGGATGGTGAAGCCGGGGAGGACAAGTCTTCGTGCAGCAGCAGGTTTGGCAATCGTCTCTGCTGATGGCTCCTTTGCGGACACTGCTGATCTATCGATCTCGCCAGTGTAGTAAGGAGGAGGTGGATTGACTTTATTTGCAGCGTGGATGGCAATCTCCACTTCAGTAGGTCCTGTGATGGAGTCTGAAGTATCAGCAGACTCCGTCTCCATGATCACCAAGACTTCAGTAGGAGTGGCTGGCTCTGCTGCTGTAGTGTCAGCAGGGGTTTGTTCAACAGTAGTCGCCACTTCTGTGATCTCATCGATCTCCTTGAAGAGCTCGGTGGAGGACCTTTTCTGATCATCAGCAAGAGTAGGGGACAAGTCAGCAGGGATGTAGTTGTCGATTTCATCAAAGATTTCATCCCCTGCTGACTCGGGAGTTAGAGGAATGGCTATAGGGATATTTTCTTTAGAGGGAGGCTCCACATTAGATCCTCCAGCAGCAATGGCTTCAGCAGCAGAATTTTCATCGTAGAGCTCCATGTAGAATTCGTAGATCTCCCTCTCCCCCTCGGTCAAGGTCGAGAGGTCAAATTCAGCAGGCGTTGACTTAGATTTCTTTTTGGGCCTCTGAATTTGACTTGCTGCTTGCCTTTTCTTGCTGTGTTGACCAGCAGGGACGCGTTCGTCACTTTTAGCATTGGGGGTTAAAGATGTTTTCCCCTGAGACTCTGCTGATCCCTTAGCTCTTCTTTCAGCAGCCGCTTTTGCCAGGGCAGCAGGGTTGCGCCCATAATTTTTCAGCAGGGATGGAGTGATAACTTTGTTGCTGATCAGCTTCTTGGCCTGGGTCCCTGCTGGGAAATTTGCTCCAAGTATTCCCTTGATCAGTAGGGACATAGTTCGTCCATGATGAATCTTCGTCTTCCTCTTGTTAGAGAATGATTCAGCAACGATTTCAAAAAATATTTGAGCCCAGTTGATTGGCTCTCCTGATTTTAGCAGGGAGACAATAAAGATAACCCTCGCTGATGCCTTGTCCTGTGAGGTGAACTTACACAACAAGGTCTTGTGTAGAATATCCATAAGGAAATCCCATTTTCTTGGGAAGTCCTTCCTCTTCTTGCTGGCATGAGTCTTGACATAGCCAAGATCATCAAGGACAGTAGTGGTGACAGTTAGTGGAGTCAGCAGGCCCACACTTGGCATCTGTAGAACGCGAGCGATGCTTGCTGGAGTGATAAGGACTAGCTGACCACTTGCACGTCCGATAATGTTGTGATCACGGACTTGTATGGTTAAGCAGAACTCTCTGATTACTTCCCCATATATGGGAGTATCAGCAGAGATTACATAACGTACCCCGTTGTTCCTCAGCAGGGTTATAACCTCAGCAATTTCAACATCTTCAATGTCAGCAAAGGAATCTAAGTCGATGATTGATTCAGACTCGATTTTATCCAACCAGTTGGCCATGTCTGCTGAAGTTGATTGGAAAAGGTATCGGAGAAGGTTTGCGGTAGTTTTCAGAAGGGTTTAGATGAGAAAGATCAGAGCAATTGGTTTTGGTAAAAATTTGAGAAGGGTTAAAAAGAGTTTATATAGGAGGTAAAAGAAGTTGAAGGGTTTAGAGAGTGGTAACTGCTTTGAGAAGGTTAAGAGTTAGTGAGAGAAAAATATGGATAGTGGTGAGATTACCGAAAGGACAGCAGCCGTAAAAGATCATGGGGCAGAGTGACATTTAATGAGGAGAGAAAATTTATGGCTAGATATGATGACCTATTTTTCCGGCAGTAATGATGGAAATGAGCAGACTTGTTATAGCAATCCTTTGTTGGTGGAAGGATAGAGAGATGAGTCAGTAGGGATAGCATCCTTGCTGATTTTATGGCTTTCTCTTGAGGTGAATATCAGCAGGGTCTTGTAAGCAACAGTCATCCCTTGCTCATTTTGGATGAATCAGCAGGATCATCCTTTGCTTATGAGATCAGCAAGGTTTAAGATTGTTTCTGAAACAACAGTTTCGGCGAAGGGTCTCCCCTTTTTCTTGATATATTCAGTAATGTTGATGTGGATTTTTCAGCAGCATGTGGAGCTTGATCAGCAGGGGTTATTTCAGCAGGGTCTTTGACATTTTCAGCAGCGTCTATGACATTTCAGCAGCGTTTTCCATAGATTTTGAAATTGTCCCTATCGTTTGGACGTCTCCCCCTTTTTCAAAATTTCTCATCAAGGTTGAGGTAGATTTTTCAGCAGCATTTGTATTTTGTCAGCAGGGATTCTTCTTTCAGCAGCATCTTTGACATTTCAGCAGGAGTTTACATAGTTTTTGAAACAGCTCTTTTGTCTGGACGTCTCCCCTTTTTCGGAAATTTTCAGCAGGGTTGATGTTTTTCAGCAGGGACTTTATCAGCAACGTCTTTGTTCATTTCAGCAGCATGAAATGCTTCTTTCAGCAGGGATAAATAGGTTTGCTGAGACATCAGCAGTGCTTTGCCTTTTCCTAAAATTAACTTGCTAAGGATGAAAGTCCTTGCTTAAGCAAACAATATGTTAGTAGCAAAAAGCTTATTCACAATTTAACATGCCTAATTCACTTATTAGCTTATTAAAACGATTTTCATCCAAGGGTTTTGTAAAAACATCTGCTAATTGATTTTTAATAGGAAAATAGTTTATCTCTATTGTACCTTGCTGAACGTGATCTCTAATGAAGTGATGTCTTATATCTATATGTTTAGTTTTAGAATGTAAAACAGGATTATAAGCAATGGCAACAGCACTAGTATTATCACAGAATATAGGGATAGACTTGAAATCAAACCCGTAGTCAGTAAGTTGGTTTTTCATCCATAGAATTTGAGCAACACAGCTTCCTGCTAATATGTACTCAGATTCAGCAGTGGATGTTGACACTGAGTTTTGCTTCTTGTTGAACCACGAAACAAGTCTCCCTCCAAGGAATTGGCATGTTCCACTTGTGCTTTTCCTATCTATTTTACACCCAGCAAATTCCGCATCGGAATATCCAGCAAGGTTGAAATTAGAATCTTTTGGATACCATATTCCTAAGTTGGGAGTTCCCTTGAGATATCTGAAAATTCTCTTAACAGAAGCTAAATGTGATTCCTTGGGGTTAGCTTGAAAACGTGAACAATACATGTAGCAAACATAATATTTGGTCTACTAGCAGTTAAGTATAGCAAGGATCCGATCATACCTCGATAACTTGTTATATCTAAGGATTTATCTTGTTCATCTTTATCTAACTTTGTTGCTGATGACATGGGAGTTTTCATAGGACTTGCTGATTCTAACCCAAACTTCTTAAGCAAGTCTTTGGTGTACTTTGATTGATTGATAAAAATTCCATCACCTCTTTGCTTAATTTGAAGTCCAAGGAAGAAGTTCAGCTCTCCCATCATGCTCATCTCAAATTTACTCTGCATAAGCTTAGCAAATCTTGCACAAAGTTTTTCATCAGTAGAACCAAAGATTATATTGTCTACATAGATTGTACTAACAATGTTTTATCTTTATGCTTTCTAATGAAAAGAGTAGTGTCAACTTTACCTCTACTGAAACCTTCATCAATTAAAAAGGAAGATAAAGTATCATACCATGCACGTGGAGCTTGCTTAAGACCATACAAAGCTTTATCAAGCTTATATACATGTTGAGGATTGACATGATCAGCAAAACCTGGGGGTTGCTCCACATAGATTTCCTCCTAAAGTTCTCCATTCAGAAATGCACTCTTGACGTCCATTTGAAACACCTTGAAGTCTTGATAAGCAGCGTAGGCAAGAAATATTCTTATGGCTTTGAGCCTTGCTACTGGAGCAAAGGTTTCATCATAATCAATTCCTTCCTCTTGAGAATAGCCCTTAGCAACAAGTCTTGCCTTGTTCCTTGTGATGATTCCATTTTCATCCATCTTATTTCGGAATACCCACTTGGTGCCAATTACTGCATGATTCCTTGGCCTGGGAACAAGATTCCAAACTTTGTTCCTGCTGAATTGGTTTAGCTCTTCTTGCATAGAAAGGACCCAATCAGCATCAGCTAGAGCATCCTCAATTTTCTTAGGTTCCATTTGGGATAGGAAGCTTAGAAAACTACTTTCGTTTTGAGTAGATCTTCTAGTCTTTACTTAGCTTGAAGGATTTCCAATTATCAAAGCTTTTGAGTGAGACTTGGTCCGTTTCATCCTTCTTGGTAGATCTGTTCGAATGTCTTGCTATCTTAGTTCCTCCAAGTTGGGTTCATCATCTTTTACTTCAGCAGGGGTGCTATCCAATGGAGCGGTGCTTTCTAAAGGTGCTTCAGCAGGGTCTTCCTTAGTCTCTGCAACCTGTTGATTCTCATTTGGTTCCTGCTGAACTATAAGAGGGAGTGAACCACTTGGTTCCTCATTGTTAGTTTTATCAAAAACAACATGAACTGACTTTTCTACTGTTAGAATTCTCTTATTAAAGACACGAAAAGCTTTGATGTGATTAGAGTACCCTAAGAAAATACCTTCATCAGATTTTGCTTGAAATTTAGTTAAGCACTCCTTACCATTATTGTGAACATAGCAGGGGCATCCAAAGATTCTGAAGTAGCTTAAGTTTGGTTTTCTTCCTTTCCATAACTCGTATGGAGTTTTGCTTAGAGTTGGATGAATGAGTGATCGATTTTGAGTATAGCAAGCAGTGTTCACTGCTTCTGCCCAGAAGTACTCAGGAAGTCTAGCATCAGCAAGCAATGTTCTTCCAGCTTCTTCCAAGGTTCTATTCCTCCTTTCAACCATTATGTTTTGCTATGGAGTCCTTGGTGCAGAGAATTTATGAGAAATTCCTTGCTCATCACAGAACTCAGTAAAGCCTCCAAAGTCGAATTCTCTTCCATGATCACTTCTTACTGACTTGATTCTGAGTTCTTTCTCATTTTGCACTTGTCTGCTGAATTTCTCAAACTCTGCTAATACATCATTCTTGTGAGCAAGAAATAATGCCCATGTAAATCTAGTGAAATCATCCACAATAGTGAATGCATATTTCATTCCACCAAGACTACTTGATATAGGGCCAAACAAATCAAGATGTAATAGTTGGAGGGGCATAGAGTTTGATTTTTTAGGTTTGCTTAAGAAGGATTGTTTTGTTTGCTTACCAAATTGACAAGCTCTACACGGTTTTTCTTTTTCAAAGGAAAATTTAGGCAAACCCTTTACAAGATCTTTAGCAGCGAGTTTTGAAATTGTTTTAAAGTTCAAGTGTGAAAGTCTCTTATGCCATAACCAACTAGCATCTGCTGAACCTTTAGCAAGAAAGCAGGTTGTTTCAGTAGGACTTATCTTAGCCAAATCTACTACATAAAAATTCCCATTTCTTGAACCAGAAAGCTTCAGAGAATTTGTTTGAAGATCTCTTACCTGACATTGATTGTCTAAGAAGGTGACCTTATGCCCTTTGTCACACAACTGGCTTATGCTAAGCAAGTTGTGCTTGAGACCCTCCACGTAGGCAACCTTGTTGAAGCAGATTAACCCATTTCTTGCTGAATCATATCCCTTAGTCCTTCCAGCACTATTATCTCCAAAGATCACTTGTGGTCCATCCTTTTCGTTGAAATTGGTGAGCAAGGCTTTATCTCCTGTCATATGTCTTAAACATCCACTGTCTAAGTACCAAATTTGTTCCTTGCTCATACCCTTAGTAAGGTCAACCTCCTTGCTGGGTTCGGATTCCCTTGCCATTAAGCAAAGGTTGGCAATCTCTGGTCCGGAGTCTTTTGAGTCGCTTTCACTCTCACTCCAAGACTTTTCAGCAATAAGTCCCTTGTCCTTGAAGTTTGAAGTATTCTTTTGCTGGTACTTCTTCTTGTAATATTCTTTTCCCTTGTTCTTGTCATTAGCAGGGAATTTCTTTTCAACTCTTGCTGAACTTCAGCAATCAACAACATAGTGACCTGGCTTCTTGCAATTATAGCATAGATCCTTTGATGGATCTCTTTTACTGCTGCTTGTATTTCTTCTGAAGTTTCCTCTATCCTTCTTCATGAACCTTCTGAATTCTCTGGCTAGCATAGCCATATCTTCATTACTATCAACAGACTCAGAGTCAGAATCTACTTGTTGCTTAGACTCAGCAGCCTTCAAAGCAACTCCTCTTTCTTTCCTCCTTGGCTCAGATGTAGCCTCTCTCTGAGCTAACTCCATTTCATATGTAAGCAGGTTTCCATAGAGTTGTTGAAGATCAGTAGTATGTAAATTTCTCAACTCTTTGACAGCAGTGGTCTTAGGATCCCACTGCCTTGGTAAAGATCTCATGAATTTAAGATTTATGTCCTTTATGTCATAGGTCTTCCCTAAAGCACGCAAATTGTTAAGCAGGACAGTAAATCTTTCGTACATAGCAGTGAGATTATCCCCCTGATGCATGCTGAACATTCATATTGTTGAATAAGCAAGGATTGTTTATTCTCTCTGACTTCAATCGTTCCTTCATTGAGTACCAGCAAGGCATCCCATACTTCTTTAGCAGAGGTGCAGTTAGACACGCTTTCGAACATTTCTTCTTCAAGAGCCATGAAGAGAATGTTCATTGCCTTCTTATTGTATCCTACCAATTTTTTCTCTTTATCAATCCATTCCTTCCTTTGCTTAGGAATGAGCCTATTTGGATTATCAGCAGATAGCTTTTCTGGAATGTAGGGTCCAACTTTTATTGCCTTATATAGTTCCTCATCAATGGCATCCATGTATACCTGTATTCTCAATTTCCAATTAGCAAATCTATCTTTGGTACACATAGGAGGCTTGCCACCAAAATCACTTCTTAAAGCCATTAGAAAGTTTAAGTTTGGATCCTCTCAAGTTTTAGGGCTTAGCAAAGAGTGTTAAACTCTGATACCACTTGTTAGGTCCCAAAGGGTAAAAATACTAGAAGGGGGGTTGAATAATATTTTTCAAAAATTAAGTCTTGCTTAGAAAACTTTACTGATTTAAAACACTTCTTGCTTATAAAAGAGTTTCTTATGTTTTCAAAGAGTTTAGCAGCGGAATTTGTTTCAGCAAAGTACCCCTTAGTTTTTGTAGCAAAGGTTAATGGTTAGAAGTAGTAAAGATAGTAAGTCTTTGCTGAAGGAGTTCAGCAGGACTAAAGCAAAGCACAACAAAGCAGGTAAGCAATATAAAAGATAAGCAGGAGTAAAGATAGAATTTTTATAGTGGTTCGGAATAATCCTACTCCACTCTTCTTCTCTTTTACTTGAGAAAACTATCACTAGAACTTGTTCACACAGAACAATCAGCAGGAGGACACTTAGTCCAATTTACAATAGGTCACTTAGACCAACTTAGCAGGAGGACACTTAGTCCAATTTGGTCACACAGACTCTAGGAAGATTTGAGAAAATCTTGCTTGCTATCTTCAAGTAGATTGCTCCTTAGTTGAGCAGATAGATAGCACTTGTTCAAGCTTTATGATTTCTTGCTGAAGTCTTTTTGATGTCAGAGAGTTTTGTTCAGTTGGAATTAGTTGGTTAGTCATAAATGAAATTTATGACTTCTATTTATACTCCTTCAGAAAATCTATCCGTTGGAAATTTTGAAATAGATCCGTTGGACTTCAGAATCCTTTAGCAGGCTTATTAATTCAGCAGACTTCACTGGTGATCAAAGCTCCTTGCTTAACTACAAGTTATATCCACCTAACATGTTGGATATTTATCTAAGTCCTTTTACAACATATAAGTAAAGATTATATTACATCATCAATTCTTATATATTTTGAATAATAAAACTTTGAGCAAGGATAATATAAGTACAAGAACATAATATAATGTACTTCAAAAGTAATTGCACAATTATTAATCTTAAGGAAGTTTATTGACAAACTAAAATAATATAACAAAATATTATATAAAGTTATTTTAATTTTATAAGTCTGTATAGTAAGGAATCTTGTAAAGTTAATTTGAAAATACTGTTAAGAGAATCTGTATAAAATATTACTTGTATGTAAAATAAGCAATATAAAACAATGTGAAAAAAACGTGTCCGTACTTGCACGAGCAATGAAGTTAGTATATATTAATATATTACCTCCGTTCTTAAAAAAGAGTAACATTTGAGAATAAAATTTGTTTTAAAAAAAGAACCGCATTTGCATGATTTTTTATTTATTATAATGTAATATTTGTAACATTTATCATTACAATCTTAACTCTTATCTTATATTTAATTGAACATTCATAACAAATTTTATGAGAGAAACATATTATTTGTACATTTAATTTTTAGTCAAACATGCAATATTTATATTTGTCAAAAATCTTTTTTTTTTTTTTTTTTTTTTGCAGAACACATGTAGTATTAGAACAACATGTATTTTTTTTACATAAAATTTTAAATATATAATTTATACATACTAAATACATATATAAAAATATAGAGAGATATGAATTTCTTAATATTACCTAAAATTTCTTAAATACAAACATATATTCTATGACTCACTAGGTTAATTATTTTAGTTAAAATTTGGTTTAAAATTTTCACTTTATTTATTAACTTTGGAATTCTTTCACTTTCATTTTAAATAAAAAAATTTCTCATCACCCTCATCTCCAACTTATTTTTATTTTCAATATTGATCTATTTATTTCAATTCAAACATTAAAAATTTTAGATTTTAACATTATAATGTAAATAGATAAAATATAGAATCACTAAAATTTAATAGGAGGAAACATAACCATTATATTTTGGATAGGATTTCTTCAACAAATAAACCAGTTAGTCTAAATAGTCGATGTACTTCTTATGATTGTCGTCTTTTGATGAAGTTGCATTATTTTATTTTATAGATAACGAGAGTATTCCGTATTATTTAGAAGTCAAGGAACTATTATTTTTTTAAAAATTTCTCAAATATTTGTAGTGGATTAGAAATCCCAATATCATATATCTATATATTAAATGGAAAATTATGATTCACAAATAAGAAGGATCCATTCCGATAAAAAGAAGAAAACGCTAAATATTACAAATAGAGAATTGAACTTGTAAATTCTTAATCATAGCATTTTAGTCGTAATTAGTAGACTAGACCTTGTCGGTAAATTTACAGTTGAATTCATATTCAACTCGCATGACCACAAAATATGTAGTCCAATCTATTGGATACGCAATAATTAATAAGTACCGTAAATAAATTTAGTCACAAATTTATTTCTCTTAGTAACTGTTAGTCAAATTTCTTCTGCAGATATACGCAATATATATATATATATATATATATATATATATATATATATATATATTACCATTAAAATATTTATTATTCTTATTATTATTTGCTCCCCATAATGAAATTCTCAGACTGGCCTATAATGCACTATTTCTTTGATTAGGAAAATATATTTAGTATCTTTTTTAAACCACGACAATAATTATAGTGTTGTAGGTTTTCAAATAGGGAGTACATTAATCATACAATTGATTCACCATGTCTATATAGATAATTACTTTAAACGGAAAATAATATAGAATTGACTTCTTAAAACATAATATAAATATAAATGGACGTGACATGTGTGGACATATACTACTTCTTTGAAAAAATTGTGGGTCAAGTTTTAACTTTTAATGACTACATTACCATAAGTATGTGAGTTAAGGTTCAAATTTTATAAGTTACATAATAATTATCAGCAGTACGTGAGTTTTAGACAATTATTCTTTTATAACAAAAAAATAAGAGTTTAAATTTTACCATAAGTATGTGAGTTAAGGTTCAAGTTTTATAGGCTACATAACAATTATCAGCAATACGTGAGTTTTAGACAATTATTCTTTTATAACAAAAAATAAGAGTTTAAATTTTACTGACTACATAATAAGTGTGTGAATTTTAGATAGTAATTTCATTTATAACCAAAATAATAATAATAATAATATAAATGGAATAAGAACATATATAGATCCAATGACATTTTCCATTTTCCATTGTTTTTTTATCTTTCTTGTCCAGTATTTACTTCGGTCACACTATGGGCAAGCGCTTTTGGGAGAATGACATCGTACTTTAAATGTTTAAGACTTAGAAATTGAAACTTTTTTCAGTTGAGCAAATACATATTGTTAATTAATAATATTTTTCTTTTACCTTTATTACATATTTATTATCACTTATAAGTTAGATATATTCTACTACTGTAAATTCGGGTCTTTTGGCTTCGTATTTTGATGATGAAGTGCATCATACGTGAATCACTTAATATTATCCTTAAATGGTAATAAGAAAATGATAAAATAGTGGTCAAATGCCTTTTATTCTACTGTGGAATTCTTTGAAGTCAAAACATGGATATCAATGAGGAAGTTACAATGTTTCCTTGCAAGTACTCATAATAAGTAGTCTTCTAACGCATGCTTTAACTCTATCATCTTATTATCATTAAACTCTTGTTGGTCATTTACTAATAACACATATATAGAATCATAAATACACATTTAACTAATTTAAATTTCACTTATAACCCACACATAAACTCCTCATTCCTTACCCATGTACTTGAAACTTTCCCATTTCCCAATTATCATTCAATATTCTTAATTCTCTCTTCCCATAATTTCTCTGTTGCATAACTTACAAACAAAATAAGCCATGGAAGATCATCATCATAGGGATGTAGAAAAAGAATATGAAAACGAAAATTTTCGCGACATGGGGCTTGAACTTTCCATAGGTTTGGGTGATAATTATGTTCTTAAAAAGAACCTGAAGAAAAGAAAGAGGTTTGCTAATAATTTCTTAGATTTTTCCTTGCCACTTCATTCTAAAGAGGAAGAAATGGAGTTTAAATATAAGAGTCAAGGTTCAAGCTCCAACAGTGTAGAAGATGGAGAAGCTTATGGAAAAGGTTATTATAATGATATAGAGAAGAAGAGCAGCAATAAAAAACTAAGGCTTACCCAAGAACAAACTTCCATGCTTGAAGACAGTTTCAAATTGCGCAGCACCCTTAATTCGGTAATATATTGTTCTCATTCCACTCTTGAAAAACATACTCTATTTTTTTTTCCATTATTTAGTAATGGTTAGGTTACATGGATTCAGATACGAGTATTTGAAAAGAATCCAACATAGTGACGTCTCAATTTTACCATATTTTTACACCAAAATGGTGTATCTCACACCCGCAACCTTTTTTCGTTACAAAAGGTCAGAGTTCTCCCACCGGTTTCAAACCTTTTTAAGAGTTTACAGTACGTAATATTTATAGATTATTCAATAAAAAAAAAAGTTAACAAGATTTGAACTTTCAACCTAATGAGAGAGTGTTTGTTGAGTTTTATCAGATGAACCAAAAGTCGTTGGCATCTCACATTCACACCATTGTCAAGGTCTGAATGTGTATTAGACACGATTCTTGTAACAAGGAGTACTTGTGCATAATGTATTTATTTTGTCACACTTCTGCATTATGCACATTACCTCTGCATTTTCATGCAGGTTCAGAAGGAAGCTCTGGCTCAGAAGTTGAATCTTAGGCCGCGTCAAGTTGAAGTTTGGTTTCAAAACCGCAGAGCAAGGTGTGTCAACTATATATATATATATATATATATATATATATATATATATATATATATTAATTTTATTATCTTCCTCTTCTTTTTTCTTTTTCTTTTTTTGTCGCTGTCATTAGTATTATTAATATTATTGACATTAATGATTGAAGTTCCAATTTAACCATAGAAAGAAAGGGAAAAAAGACATAAATGATGAAGTAATTTTGTGTTGAATATTCCAAAACGCGGATCTGACATGTGCAAGTATTGAATCATATTAGTACGTCACATATCTTTTTTTTTTAAATAAAAAAAAAGACATAAATAGAAGTAACATTTTGTTGAATATTCCAAAACGTGGATATATATATATATTTATATATATATAGGTTTGTTACTGACAAGAGTGGAATTGTACCCATGCAGGACTAAGTTAAAACAGACAGAGATAGACTGTGTGCTACTGAAGAAACAGTGTGAAAGTTTGAGTGATGAAAACCAAAGATTGAAGAAAGAATTACAAGAACTACAATCCTTAAAGTTACAGCAGCAATCATTTTATATCCAACTACCAAAGCCAGAAGATGCAAGTCTAGCAATTTGTGCCTCATGCAACAAAATTATTAAAGCTGGTGAGCTTGAGGAGGAGAATAATGATGCTAAGAAAAGGGCTGCAGCCTCCACTGCCAATCTATGTGGTCCTCCATAAACCCCTAATAAAGCTAGCTTAACTAACATGCAGTTATCGTAAATTAATTAATAGCATATCATCATATATTCAATAATCCAAATAAATTTTTTAGGATGTTTCAAGTCTTATTCTTAATTAATTACTTATGAGAAGCTATTAACCTCATACAAGCACATGTAATTATGCTTGATAGAATTACATGTATAATGTTTTTCATTCTAATTATATTTATATTAAGTGAACGACATACTAATCATTTTGTAGCAATATTGTTTGTTGAACCAAAGAAAACAAAAGGATGTCAAACTTTTCCTTTTTAGTATATCGGGGAAAAATGAATTTTTAGTCATTGTATTATATATATGTCCGTTTTCAATTTAGTTAGTGAACTGAACTTCTTTTTTTTTTTTTTCAATTAAGTTATCAAATTCAAGATTTATATTTAATTGAGTTTTTTTTGTTTACTCCGTTTAAATTATTAACAGAGTTGTGATATTGTTAGTCCAGATGTCATGATGTGACAAGCAAATGTTGTATTTTAAACGTGAAATGTATTTTAAAATTTTCTTTTAATATATTTCAAGCAAACAAAGAATTACAAATGTATGAACAAAGAATAATTAACAAATTTCAATACCAACACAAGCCTCATCTGATTAAACAAAAGAAAAGGAAAAGATATGAGAACAAAACATATCCAAATAAGCAAGATATCTTTTGAACAAGGTATATCGCAGTTGATACTATCATGAATCAAAGGGAAACAAATTAAAGGTGTCAGTATGTCACGGATAGAAACATTGTTAAGGAAACTCAATTTCTTCTTGTTTGATTTGGGCAATTCGATTTTGGTGATAGAACCATCATAAACTGTGTGAACATTGAAGACGAAAAGATAATGGTAATGGTAGGATTTGGGGTGAGAAATTAAGGGTAAAATCGACTATAGAAAGAATGAGATTTGGAGAAGAAAAAGATAAAGGGATGATTTTTCTTATTTTGGGTATGATGATTAGAAAAGACTGGGCGAAGATCAAAGATGAAGAGATAGAAATATTTTGTTTTCTTATTTGTTAGGTCTCAAAGGAAAAAATACTAAAAAGGGGTTGAATAGTGTTTTTCAAAATTTAAGTCTTATTTATAAAATTTGCATTTTAAAATACTTCTTATTTATTAAAAATCTTTCTTATATTTTGAAAAGAGTTAGGAACGAAATTTATAGCAACGAACTTCTTATCTTTTAAACAAATGGCTTAAGCCAGCAATGTCAGTAAGTCTTTGCTAAATGAGTTTAACAGAGATAAAGGAAATAAGCAATATAAAAGATAAACAATAAAGTAAAATGAGTAAAAAAATTTTTATAGTGGTTCGGTCTAAGCCTACTCCAGTCTTCTTCTCTTTACTTGAGAAGACATTCACTAAGAATGTTCACACAGAACAAAATTAGTCCAAAAATACAATAGGTCACTAAGACCAGATTGAGTCACACAAACTAAAAGAAGATAAAATATCTTGTTTATTATCTCAAAGAAGTAAGTTCCTTGTTGAGTAGATTAAATAGCCCTTGTTCGGGTGAAAATTCATGTCTTACTGAACTCTTAAGATGTTAGATTGTCAGAGCAATTTCTTGGTTTATGACTCCTATTTATACTACTTTGAAAATCTATCTGTTGAGAATTTGAAATAGATCCGTTGGAGTTGTACTGTCTTAACAGTAACTTCTACTTTTACAGTTGTTCCTTCCTTAGTTCAAATAGATAGTCGTTATTTTGTCTTCTAGTACTTTTTGAAAATACTACTAAAAGTTGACTAAGCAGGAAAAGAGGTAGGGTGTTTTTCTAACATTCTTGCTTGGATCAATGTAAGGGATTTTGCTATATCAAACCTTTCTTATTTATATTATAAGTAGGACTATCCTTGAAAGTTTCTTCACGTCTTCAGCATCCTTCCTGATCTGTGAGCAGAATCTTCACTTGTGATCAAAATCTTTGCTTAACTATAGTAGAATATATCCACATAACAAGTTGGATATTTTTCTAACTCCTTTTACATCACATAAGTAAGGAATATATTACATCATCAATTCTTATAAAGGTAAATATAAATCTATAAGCAGGAGTGTATCAACAATCTCCCCCTAATTGATGATGTCAAAACGAATCATTTTGATCACCTCAGCAAACAACACGATATATTTCATTTCATTAAAAAAAGTGAGATACATGAATAAATGAAATTCAAAACATGAAAGATAACTAAGAAAATACTATTTTTGTTTCCCTTCATCATCTGTAGATTTTTTAAACCCTTGTTGTTGTTTCATTCTGAAGTTCAGCAGCTTCAGCCTTCTTCTTTCTTCAGCAACCTCCTTTTCTCTTTTTAAGGCTTCTTGCTCTTGTTTCCTCCTTTCCATCCTTTACTTTTTATGGTTGTACTCCCTTTATTTTGCTGATCTCTAAGTTTCTTCATTTTCAACTCATACTACTTGATCTTCGATTCAGAATCTTTGATATTAGCAAGCAGTTTAACGCTTTCAGCAGATCCTGTCTTTTTTGACATTACATCAACTTCCTCAAGTGCCTTCTGAAGTCTCATGTAAGGAGAAGGATTTAGAATTTGTACAACAGAGTTAGGGATAGGTTTGGGAACCCTTCTTTTAGCAGCAGCAAGAGTCGCGGCAGCAGCAGGAGTAGGAGTCAAAGCTTGATCTTGTTGTTGTTGTGCATCTTGATCTCTTTCCCCTCTTTTGATATCATCAGCCATGAGAGAGAGAAAGTCAATCAACTTGTTAAGGGTTAGCAAGATCTGATCCTGCTTACGCTCAATTTTGGTGTTGCAGTCTTCAAGCTCAGAAGCAATAGGAACAGCCTTGGAACTTTGAGCAGATTCAGCAAGCTGAGAGTTAAGACTGGTCAAAACTTTATCCATTTTGGAATCAAGTTTAGCAAGCCTTTTCTTGATCAACTTGGAGTGTGAACGAGATGATTTGGTAGGCTTGGAGGTAGCAAATGGAGGCTTGGAAGGATAGGAGTCTTCAATCCTGACTGGGACAGTAGACTTACCAGAAGCAAAAGGTCTTATTCTTGCATAAGAAAAATCTTCAGATGAGAGGTTAGCAGGAGGAATATATCCCTCGACAATGGGAATGTTGGAAGCAGGAATGATGGGAAATCTGTGCTTGCGCATGTCCTTACGAAGCCTACTGGCAAAGGCAGCAACAATATCGGCAGAATGTGGGGCCGAGTGAATCATATTCCATGTTTTTCTCCAAGGATTTTCAATATGTACCATAAAGTTTGGAGATATTCTGAAAGAGTCGGAGATAGCTCACATGTCCATTCCACGCTAGTAAGAATGAAGCATGGGAAGAAAGAGAATGAAATCAGCAATAAGCATATAAGAGAAGAAATCATCATTTAGTCCAAGCCACAGTCGTCTATTCCTTGTTGATGTTTCAGAAGGAATGATATCTTCCTGAAGTTCTCGTCTTGTGACTGGTGATGTTCCATAAATGCTGTTGATGTTTCAGCAAGAAAGTCCTTTAATTTTTCTGCAAGCAGACGATCGAAAAAGTGCTTATAGAGCACAATTTCCTTTTCTACACGAGTATAGAAAGATGTGTGCCTAACGGGTTCATCAGAACCAAGCTCCTTTAATCGTTTTAGCAGGATCTGTCGGAAGTGCCTTACTGTGAAGTTAATATCATAATCAAGTAGGCAGTAGTCATTTTGAGGGTCAAAGTTGTTATCTTCAGTTAGATCTCTTTTGACCATCTTGATTCCAGCTGCAGTTACCATGGACATACTCTATTCTGGAGATCTTTCAGGTATGGTCTGCTCTCCCGCAGCAGCAGCCTTTTTTCCAGCAGTAAGAATATTGACATCTGCTACTTCATTATCCTTCACTTCTTCAGCAGGTACCCACGTTAGTGAAAGGTCGCTAGGTCCTTCAAGAATTTGTTCAACAAGGTATACATTGGGATCCATGCATGCTTGTTCTGCATCTTCTATCAGCAGCGCTCTCATGAGTTCTTCAAATTTTTGTTTCATTCATCTTTTAGCAGGAACCTCATATGAGCTGCTATCTGAGTCACTGCTACTTGACTCAATGGTCTTCTTTGCTTTGTTCTTCCCTTTCACAACAATGTATTTTCTTTTTTATGGTTGCACATTATCTTGTTAGGAATTATAGCATTTGATGATGATGTACAAACTTAGAATTGTTAAATTTGTAATTGTACAAGTAACTACAGTAGTGGTGTATCAAGGACTATCATCAGAAACTGCAGAAGAGCATCAGAGACTACAAGGAATGCATTTGGAGAGTTCAACAAAAGTCAAAGTTGGTCAAACAAAATTAGTCTATCGGAGAGTAAGTTTTTGTTCATCGGAGACTAAGTTTTTATTCATCAGAGACTAAGTCTTTCAGAGACTAAATATTTGTTCATCGGAGACTAATGTTGAAGCTACCATAGACTAGGGCAAATAAACAACAACGCCAAACTCAAAATGACTATCACCAAAGTCGTCGAGCAAACCAACAACAGCGCTAAACTCAAAAAGACTATTGCCAAAGTCATCGGGAATTCTCCATTGTTGAAGTCAAGTGAAGCCCAAAATTACTCATCGCCAAAGTCGTCGGGTAATTTACACTAGCGCCAAAGTGCTCAAGCATCAGTGGATAAATTGTGACGCACCAGAGTGCTTATCCGTTAGGGGATACATATCCACTGATGAAAAAAACAGTTCGTCTGGGGATGGATGATCAGAGACTAAAGATGACATAAGGGATGACATATGGCTGATAAAATTAAGGCGGTGGAAATAAAATGTAGATGGTGGTCCAATAAGGAGATATTGTCTACCAAAGAAGCTTCAAGGAGATAAATTATACACGGCAGGTGTGAACACTAATAAAGTAAAATATGGAGATAAGTCATACTTATACACTAGCTTGCTTATATAGTTGCTGATGTGAAAACTGCAGAGATAACTTATAAAAACTTGAAGGAGAAAAATTTGGAAGCTGGTCCAATCAAAAACCAGGAAGCTCATAGAGAGAAGTTATTCGCTGTAGAGATAACTTATCATGAGGACTCCAAGAGGAAAATAAGAGAGCTATGTCTATAAATAGAGACATGGAACAACTAAGATAAAAGATGAGAGATACATCAAGATATCGCTAAGATACATTGAGAATACAAGTATACATATTATCTCAGATTATATAGCAACTGTAATTATATTACAGAAAGTGTAGTAATTTTTCAAAAAACTTGAGAGAAGCTGGAAATCATTTTTTCTAGAGTGCGGCTGTTATTTTAAAACAGAGATTGGTAATCACTACCAGAAAGAATTGTAAAGATTCAAATTGATTTACAATAAATATACATATTGTAGATTAATATTCATATCTTACAATATGTTTTACTGTTTCATATGTTATATCTTTTCAGTAAAATTATTTTAACTGTTCTTAAGTTTTAAACTGTATTAAACAATTTAATTCAAAGAAAAGTTAGCAATTGTATTCAACCCCCCCCCCCCCCCCCGCCCCCCCCAAAAAAAAAAATACTCAACTGGACAAACATATCTCTAATAGCAAAAGGGAGGAAAACAAGTCTTCGAGCAGCTGCAGGTTTGTTGATGGGAGATAGAGTCTCTACTGATTGATTATTTTAGAATTTTTCCTCCATTATTGGCTCTAGTTTGATCATATCAACAAGTCGTATGTTTGTATGTTGTTGTTCTCCAATAATCTCTACATTAGCAACATCTTCCTTTGCCTCTAAACCTGTGACACTATCAAGTGTGTCAGCAAGCTCCAGTACTTCAGTGATGCTGACCAATTCAGTAGGGATGGCAGCATCAATTGCTAATGGTAGTTCAGCAATAGGGGTTGGTTGATTTGCAGCAATGATCTCCTCCATGACAACATCAGTCTCCTTGAAAAGTTCATCAGACAAACTTTTTGAAGTGGCAGCAGCAACCAATGGAGAGTAAATAGCAGCATTATAGTTGTCAATCTCCATGAAGATTTCATCTTCAGCAGGTGTAGTAGTGAGGGTGACAGCAAAGGGAATATCCCATTAGCTTTGTTCTTCCTCCTCCTCATCAATAGGAGGCTTGATGTTTGATCCTTCCTGAGCAATGGCCTTAGCAGCAGCATCTTTATCGTACAATTCCATGAAGAAATCATACATCCCCCTTTCCTCAGAGTTCAAGGTGGCTGGATCAAAGTCTATATCAGTAGCAATAGCCTTAACTTTCTTTTTAGGTCGCGTTGTATTTGAGTAGCAACTCGTCTTTTCCTGTTGGGTTTGGTCTTATCAGCAGGGTTTGTTGCAACAGTAGATTGTCCATCAGCACGATGTTCCATATTCTGCTGTTCTACAGCAATATCCTCAGCATAGTCTGTTGCCTTCTTTGTTCTTCTCTCAGTAACAGCCTTTGCTAGGGCAATAGGATTACATTCGTAATATCACAAAATCGATGGGGTGATGATTTTGCTCTTTGGAAGCTTTTTAGGTCTGGTTCCTGCTGGGAAATTGTCTCTAAGGATTCCTTTGGGTAGTAGGGAAAAAGTTCGTCTGTGCCTAATCTTCATTTTTTTCTTGCTAGAAAAGAATTCTTTGAGGATCTCAAAGAAAATTTGAGTCTGGTTTATCTCCAACTTAGACTTCAGCAGGGACACTAGACAGATAACCTTTGTTGATGCTTCGTCTTGGGACGTGAATTTGCACAGCAAGGTTTTATGGAGGATGTCCATGAGGAAATATCATTTCTTAAGGAAGTCCTTCTTCTTCTTAGTTTTATGGTTTTTAACATATCCAAGCTCTACTAGTACAGCAGGGAGAAGCATGGGCGAAGTCAGCAAGCCCTGACTTGTAATCTAGAGTGTATCTCTGATAGTTGCTGGTGTGATGAAGACTTGATGTCCATTCACTTGTCCGGTGATGCTACTGTATCCTACTTGGACAGCCTGGCAGAATTCCTTTATAACTTCTTCAAAAATTTGGCAATCAACAGTGATAACATATCAGATGTCACTGCTCCTTAGCAACCTTATTACATCTAGAATATCAGCATCTTGCTGGTCATCAGCAAAAGAATCCAAGTCAATAATTGACTCAGACTCTATTTTGTCTAATCAATTTGCCATCTTGTTGTATATGGTCAAAAAAAGTGGTGGTTTTAGGATGGATTCTCGGTGGTTTAGAAAGAAATTTGTAGAGAGAAGTTTTTGCTAGAGAGAGTTGAGAGCGATTTGGATGGTAGTAAAAAAAAAAGAGGGGTGAAAGGATTTATATAGGGGGTGAAAAGAAGTTGAAGAGGTTTAGAGCAGTTACTGATATGAGTAGTGGAGGAGTTAGGGAGAGGAATATGTGGGTAGTGGTGAGAATTAATTACTGAAAAGACAACAGCTGTAAATAGATAATGGGGCAGAGTGGCATTAAATGAGGAGAAAGAAAATAAACGACTAAGGTCATGATGGGCTATTTTTACAACAATAAAAGTGGAAATGACATCATTTTTGGATGGGTCAATCAAATGTCAGTAGGATGTTCTTACAGGTCTTTGTTGGTACTAAGGTTTTATCAAGGATTGATAGGATTCATCAGTTGGAACATATTCTACTTATAGACAGCAGACAAATATGTCCTTGCTAGTCTTATGGTCTTGATGAGTTTCTCTCTTGGGAGCTAGAATTGAGCAGGGAGTGTGAATTTGTAAGCAACAATAACATCCTTTATTATAGTATAAGCAAGGTATTTGAGTTAGTTTCTCAAATAGCACTTTTGTCGAGGAGTCCCCCTTTTTTGTCAAATTTACAGCAAGGTAGATGTAGATTGAGACAGCAACATTGATGAATGTTGCTCAAGGTCTGCAGGTAACCTTCATCAGCAGAGAATGTCCATCAGTAGCTTTGAGATTCCCCTTTTTGATAAATTTCAGCAAGACAGATGTGACGACAGAGCAGCATTGATAAGAGTTGCTTAGTTATAAGCAAGATATTTTCCTTCACCTGAGCAAAGAGTTCATTGTGTTGCTAAAGACGTATGTTCTTGCTTAAGAAAAAATGTTAGTACAACAAACCCTTACTCTAAATTTAGCATCCCTAATTCACTTATTAGTTTCTTAAACGATTTTCATCCAAGGGTTTTGTAAAATGTCTGCTAATTGATTTTCAGTAGGAATATAATTTATTTCTATAGTACCTTGTTGAACGTGATCTCTAATGAAATAATGCCTTATATCTATATGTTTAGTCCTATAGTGTAAAACATGATTATAAGCAATGGCTACAGCACTAGTATTATCACATAGTAAAGGGATAAACTTGAAATCAAACTCATAGTCAGCAAGTTAATTTTTCATCCATAGAATTTGCACAACGCAACTTCCTATTGATATGTACTTAGCTTTAGCAGTGGATGTTGATATAGAATTTTGCTTCTTGCTGAACCATGAGACAAGTCTTCCTCTCAGAAATTGGCATGTACCATTTGTACTTTTTCAATCAATTTTACATTCAGCAAAGTCCGCATCCGAATATCCAACAAGGTCAAAGTTAGAATCTTTTGGATACCATATTCCTAAGTTAGGAGTTCCTTTGAGATATCTGAAAATTCTCTTAACAGAAGCTAAATGTGATTCCTTAGGGTTAGATTGAAAACGTGCACAAATACATGTAGCAAACATAATGTCGGGTCTGTTTGTAGTTAAGTAAAGCAAGGATCTGACCATACCTCGATAGTTTATTATGTCTATAGATTTACCTTGCTCATCTTTATCTAACTTTGTTGCTCATAACATGGGAGTCTTCATAGTGTTTGTTGTTTCCAATCCAAACTTCTTAAGCAGGTCTTTGGTATACTTGGATTGGTTTATGAAAATTTCATCACTGCTTTGCTTAATTTGAAGTCCAAGAAAGAAATTCAACTCTCCCATCATGCTTATCTCAAATTTTCTCTACATAAGCTTGGCAAATCTTGCACAAAGTTTTTCATCAGCAAAACCAAATATTATATCGTCTACATAAATTTGTACTAGAAGTGTTTTATCCTTATGTTTCTTAATAAATAAAGTAGTGTCAACTTTACATCTACTAAGCCCTTCATTAATTAAAAAGGCAGATTAAGTGTCATATAATGTCTGAGGTGCTTGCTTAAGTCCACATAAAGTTTTGTCAAGCTTATATACATGGTTTGAATGGGAATGATCAGCAAAACCTGGGGGTTATTCAACGTATACTTCCTCATGAAGTTGTCCATTTAGAAAGACACTTTTGATGTCCATTTGAAAGACTTTGAAGTCTTGATAAAAAACATAAGCAAGAAAAATTCTTATCGCTTCGAGCCTTGCTACTAGAGCGAAGGTTTCATCATAGTCGATCCCTTCTTCCTGTGAGTAGCCCTTAGCCACAAGTCTTGCTTTGTTCCTTATGATAATTCCATATTCATCCATCTTGTTCCGAAATACCCACTTGATACCTATTACTGTATGATTTCTTGGCCTGGGAACTAGATTCCAAACTTTGTTCCTACTGAATTGGTTTAGCTCTTCTTGTATAGCAAGGATCTAATCAGCATCAGCAAAAGCATCCTCAATTTTCTTTGGTTCCATTTTAAATAGGAAACTTAGAAAATTATTTTCATTTTAAGCATATCTTCTTGTCCTCATTGAACTTGTGGGATTCCCAATTATCAAATCTTCTGAGTGAGACTTGGTCCACTTCATTCTTCTTGGTAGATCTATTCGAGTGTCTTGCTGCCTTAGTTCCTCCAAGTTGGGTTCATCATCGTTTATTTTAGCAGGGGTGCTTTCAATTGAGATAAAATGTTTTGAAGGTTCTTCAGCAAGATCTTCCTTAGTTTATGCAGTATGTTGACTTTGATTTTGTTCCTGCTCAGTTATAAGAGGGAGTGAACCACTTGGTTCTTCATGGTTAAATTCATCAAAAACTATATGGATAGATTCTTCAACTATTAGAATTCTTTTATTAAAAATACGAAAAGCCTTGTTGTGAGTGGACTATCCTAAGAAAATACATTCATCGGATTTTACTTGAAATTTAGTTAAGTACTCCTTACCATTGTTGTGGACATAGCAAGGACATCCAAAGATATGAAAGTAACTGATGTTGGGTTTCCTTTATTTCCATAGCTCATATGGAGTCTTGCTTAGAATTGGGTGTATAAGAGAGCAGTTTTGTGTATAGCAGACAGTATTCACTGCTTCTACCCTGAAATACTCAGGGAATCTAGCATCAGCAAGCAATGTTCTTCCTACTTCTTCCAAAGTTTTGTTCTTCCTTTCAACCATTCCATTTTGCTGTGGAGTTCTTGGTGCTGAGAAGTTGTGAGAAATTTCTTGCTTATAACAAAATTCAATGAAGCCTCCAAAGCCAAATTCTTTTCTGCTATCGCTCCTTATTGACTTGATTCTGAGATCTTTCTCATTTTACAATTGTCTATTGAACTTCTCAAACTCTACTAGTGCATCATTCTTGTGAGCAAGAAATAATGCCCTTGTATATCTTATGAAATCATCCATGATAGTGAATTCATATTTCAATCCACCAAAACTAGTTGATATAGGGCCAAACAAATCAAGATATAATAGTTGGAGAGGCATAAAGTTTGATTTTTCAGGTTTGCTTAAGAAAGATTGTTTTGTCTGCTTACCAAATTGGTAAGCTCTACATGGTTTTTCTTTTTCAAAAGAAAATTTAGGTAAACCTTTTACTAGTTCTTTAGCAGTGAGTTTTGAAATCGTTCTGAAATATAAGTGTGAAAGTCTCTTATACCATAACCAACTAGCATTTGCTGAAACTTTAGTAAGAAAACAATTTGTTTCAGCAGGACTTAGCTAGCCAAATCTACTACATAAACATTATCATTTCTTGAGCCAGAAAGTTTCATAGAATTTGTTTGAATATCTCTTACTTGACATTGATTGTCTAAAAAGGGGACCTTATGCTCTTTGTCACACAACTGACTTATACTAAGCAAGTTGTGCTTGAGACCTTCCACATAAGCAACCATGTTAAAGCAGACTATTCAATTTCTTGTTGAACCATATCCTTTTGTTTTTCTAGAGCTATTATCTCCAAAAATTACTTGAGGTCAATCTTTTTCCTTAAAGTTGGTGAGTAAGGTTTTATCTCCTGTCATGTGTCTTGAACATCCACTGTCCAAGTACCAAATTTTTTCCTTGCTCACAACCTACACTTCATAAGCAGAGTTACTTTGGTACCCAGTAAGACTTGGGTCTAGTTAGGTTAGTACCCTTGAGAACCCATACTTGTCTCGTTTTTGGTCTTTGAGACCCAACGATATAGTAAGGATCCGCAAGGCAAAGAAAAGTAATGTGACCAATCATATGGCAGCAATAACATCTCAAATGCAGCATGTTGTGTTGTGTGTGTTGCTTACCTCTTCTATTTGGTTGAGGTGGTTTCCAATGTTTGCCCCCAACCCAACCTTTGCTAAATTCCAAATTCCTAGCATTGTTGTAACGATGAGCAAGGAGAACATGGTTCTTGCTAAACTTTCCCCCTTTGGTCCGTTTAGTACCATGTTCCTACTTATGGTTACGATCAGCAGGGAATTTGTGTTTTAGCAAGGTATCATTTATGTTACCCTTGGTTTTAATAGGAGGTTAACACTCTGCTGAATGAATGGAGATTGTTCTGCTGATTGATTCAGCTTTACTCTCTCCACTTCCTTCAACAGGAACTTCACAAGTTCCAGATCCATTTCCTCCTTGATCTAGCCAGCTTATTTGGCTTTCAGCAAAGCACAGGCATTAGAGGATGATTTGTTCCATGTGGAGATTGTAGCAGTTAATTCCTCAATTTAGGAGGTTAACTTAGACTCTCTCTCTCTTGAAAGTCTCTGAGATGTTGTCAAAGCAGACTCATTTCATCATTAGCACCAACTAACTCCAAATTCTCAACTCGTACTTTTTCAAGTGTAAGAAGGATTTTAGAATTCTTGCTCCTTAGTTGATCAAACTCTGCTGAAGTAATTCTCAACAATCTTCTATAATGATGCCACTGAGATGCAACATCCTTAATCAAGGAGCACAACTCAACTTCAGTAATGTCAGTAGAGTCAAAATTAAATACCTCAGTAAGATCTACTTCCTTACTGGCTTCAGATTCCTTAGCCATTAAGTAGAGATTGACGATTTTTGGTTCTGAATCTTCTGATTCACTCTCACTGTCACTCCAAGATTTTTCAACAAAGAGTCTCTTAACTTTCTTGGAGGAGTTGTTCTTTTACTAGTATTTTTTGTGGTATTCTTTTCCCTTGCTCTTATTATTAGCAGGGTATTTCTTCTTTTCTCTTTTTGTGCTTCGATAATCAGCAGCATAGTGTCCTGGTTTCTTATAGTTATAGTAGAGGTCTTTTGATGAGTCTCTCTTGCTACTACTTCCATTTCTTCTGAAGTTTCCTCGATTTTTCCTCAAAAATTTTCTGAACTTCCTTGCGAGCATAACCATGTCTTCGTCACTATCAGCAGACTCCAAGTCTAAGTTTGCTACCTGCTTAGGCTCAGCAGCCTTTAAGGTCACTCCTTTGTCTTTTCTTTTGGGTTCAGATGTGACATCTCTTTGAGCTAGTTCCATTTCATAAGTAAGCAGGTTCTCATATAGTTGTTGAAAATCAGTAGCATGTAAGTTCCTTAATTCCTTTATTGTAGTGGTTTTTGGATCCCACTGTCTTGGTAAAGATCTCATGAATTTAAGATTGATGTCCTTGGTGTCATAGGTCTTCCCTAGAGCACGTTGATTGTTGAGCAAGACAATGAACCTTTCATACATGGCAATAAGATTTTCTCCTTGTTACATACTGAACATTTCATATTGTTGTATAAGCAGGGATTGCTTATTTTCTCTAAAAAATTTTGTGCCTTCATTTAGAACCAATAGGGCATCCTACACTTCTTTAGTAGAGGTGTGGTTGGAAACATTTTCAAACATTTCTTCTTCGAGAGCCATGAAGAGAATGTTCATTGCCTTTTTGTTGAATCCTACTAACTTCTTTTCTTCATCGGTCCATTCATTTCTCCACTTTGGTAAAAGTTTGTTGGGATCAACAGGGTTTATCTTTTCTGGTATATAAGGCCTAACCTTTTTTGCTTCAAATAATTCATCATCAATAGCATTCATATACACCTGTATTCGTAATTTTCAATTAGCAAATCTATCTTTGGTGCACATGGGGGGTTTGCCACTAAAATCACTTCTTAAAGTCATTTAATTTTGGATCCTCTCAAGTTGTAAGGCTTAGTAAAGAGTGTTAAGCTCTGATACCACTCGTTAGGTCCCAAAGGGAAAAAAACAAGAAGGGGGGTTAAATAGTGTTTTTAAAATTTAAGTCTTGCTTATAAAATTTGTAGTTTAAAACACTTCTTGCTTATTAAAAATATTTCTTATATTTTGAAAAGAGTTAGCAGCGTAATTTATAGCAAAGAACCCCTTACATTTTAAACAAATGGCTTGAGGCAACAATGTTAGTAAGTCTTTGCTAAATGAGTTTAGCAGGGACTGAGTAAAGTAGGGATAAAGGAAATAAGCAACGTAAAAGATAAGCAATAAAGTAAAGTGAGTAAGAAAATTTTTATAACGATTCGGTCTAAGCTTACTCCACTTTTCTTCTCTTTACTTGATAAGACACTTGTTAAGAATGTTCACACAGAACAAAATACAGCACGACACTTAGTCCAAAAATACAATAGGTCACTAAGATCAGATTGAGTCACACAGACTAAAAGAAGATAAAATATCTTGTTTGTTATCTCTAAGTAGTAAACTCTTTATTGAGCAGATTAGATAGCACTCGTTCAGGTGAAAATTTGTGTCGTACTGAACTCTTAAGATGTTAGATTGTCAGAGTAATTTCTTGGTTGTTCAGTTGTCATAAATTTCATTTATGACTCCTATTTATACTACTCTGAAAATTTATCCGTTGAGAATTTGAAATAGATCCATTGGAGTTGTACTGCCTTGATAGTGACTTGTATTTTTACAGTTGTTCCTTCCTTAGTTCAAATATATAGCTGTTATTTTGTCTTTTAGTGTTTTTTGAAAATCCTACTAGAAGTTGACTAAGCAAGGAAAAAGGTAGGGTGATTTTTTGACATTCTTGCTTGGATCAAGCTAAGGAATCTTGATATATCAGACCTTATTTATTTATATTATAAGTATGACTGTCCTTGAAAGTTTATTCACGTCATCAGCATCCTTCCTAATTGGTGAGTAGAGTTTTCACTTGTGATCAAAATCTTTACTTAAGTATAGCATAATATATCTAACTAACAAATTGAATAGTTTTCTAAGTTTTTTTACATCACATAAGTAAGGATTATATTACATTATTAATTCTTATAAAGGTAAAGATAAATCTATAAGTAAGAGTAATATAAGCAGTGGTGTATCAACATTATTTTTATTTTTTCAAATTTAATTGTTAGTCTAACATGACAATAAATAAAAGAAATAAATCATTATTATTAAACAAAAATAAAATTTCAGTTCAACATATTATTTATTATAACTCATCGAGGACCCATTGCCACATCATGTCAATCTGCCATGTTAGTACTTTTTTTTTAGTAGTTTAGACGAAAATAACATATGAAATTTAATTGATAATAAAGTTTTGTTCAATAAATAAATTGAAAAAAAAAATTCAACTGAATCACCAAATTAAAAAACGAGCATGTAATACAATAACTAAAAACTCATTTTTCCATAATATATTAATTTAAATTCCTCTATGGTTTTATTTTCTCTACATCACGTGAAAAGTGTATCACACATATATTATGTATTAACAAAATAAAATTTTGAAGTATCCATTGGAGGATATAAAATGTACTTCGTATAAAAAAATAAACTCACTTCGTCTTAAACTAGTAGCTAACTCTTGACTTTGCATAATTATGAGATTTTAACTGAACTAGTTATATTCTTTAAAACGAGTGTTGGAGTGAGAAAGAAAAATTATTAAAATAGAATAATGTGACCTACACTTGACGTTGGAAGAGTAATTTAGATAAATTAAAAAAATAAACTTTCTATAAAAATTAATACTCCATATTTTATTACAAATGAAAAAGAAGATCCAGTAAATAAAAGATATATTTTGTAAGTCCATCATGCTTTGTTTTCAAACTTGAAGAACTAATAACACAATTATTATTTTTTTATATTTTGATGTCGAATTTATGAGATAGTATATTCGAAGGGCACTTTTATGATTAAATTTTTCTCTAATTTATTTGGTTGTGTTTTGTTTAGGACAAAATGTTTGGATTGATGAAGAGTATCCAATCTCGGTTTTTTTTTTTTATTTGTGAAATTTCTTATTACTAAGCTCTGATTTAATATTCACCTATAAATTTTCATCTCTTTATCTCAAACACATATGGGGTGTTCTTTGCATCTTAAACTCAAAATAGGTGATCTGAACTAGCAAAGTTCTTGTTTACCATACAAATATTTTTATTTTGTTTTTTGTTTTTTGTTTTTTTCCTTTTCAATCAACACAAAGAAGCAGAAAGGTTAGAAACAGTGGGATTTGGCCATTTGGGTTTTGCTGTCAAGAACTGATGAATCACAACGTACATGGCCGTCCAATTGGTGCAAATAAAATAAAAGAAGGAAATATTGTATGTATTTTCTCGTCCTCATCGCCGGCTGCAGTTTCAGTCTTTAGAATATCCATCATCGTTTGGTCTATTCAATCTCTCGTCTGTCATAACCTCAAAAAAAAAAATTGAAACAAATAAATATGAAGAAGAAATAGAAAAAGGGTAACACTGCATTTTACTCTAGTGGGGAAGCAGAAATGTCCCAGAGGAGAACAATTATCTACTCAAGATAGTTTTAGAGTTTACAAGCTGAAATGCTTCGCTTCGCTTTTGAAGGTACCTTTAGTAGTATGTTAATTGCAATATATTTTTATTTCCTCCTTTAGTATTTGTTAATTTGCAGCAGAAACTAGGTGCAATTTTTTATTGAATTGCAGTTTTTGATGAAATTCTAATTGAGGTTCTAGAGCTTTTTTTGAAGTACTCAGCATTATGTAATTTTATTTGTTTTTATTGTTCTGTAATTCTTTCTGGTGATCATAAGTGGGAGTACTCAGCAGATGTGATTGTTTTTCATTTTTCTGCTCATCAAACTCAAAGTTTTGTGATACATAGCTCCCCACTTTTGAAAATTAAAACTGCTTTCTATCCTTTAATATCAGGGATGGTTTTTTCTGTAATCAGTTTTTATTTATGTTCTCTTTCTGTTTTCTGGGATTTAATGGAAGTGATGCCTTTTGTTTATTTAAAAAAATAAAAAAAAAAATTTAATTTTCCTGGCGATAAAAATTGTCTACGGCTTCTAGTTATATCCTAATAATTTTGACTTACAACTTTTTGTCATTGCATAAGAATCTGAAAGTTGAAAAGATGAGGGAAGTCTCATATTTATAATTATGAAATTCTATTTTTGCCTTTCTGTTATACTCAAATTTTATTTTCAGGTCATTGTAACCCCTTTCCCTCCCAATGGCTCTACAAATTCTAAACTCATGGAAAGTTGAAAACATGAGGGAAGTCTCATATTAACAGTTTATGAAATTTTGTGTTTGCCTATCTGTTATACTCATATTTTCATATAATTTTAATCCCTTTCCCCTCCCACTGGCTCTACAAAAATCTGAAGTTATGGAAAAATGTGGTATAACCTGCTTTAACCAAGCTTGGTGACCTCTTTTAATTTCAATCAAGCTTCTTGATAACGTATTTTCATACGGTTTGTAATTTAGTGAACTCGTCGTCGTCGTCGCTCTCACATAAAGTACTAGTCTCGCCTAAGCATCATGCCCCAGTTGTGTTCTTTCTCTTGGGAGGAGTGGTTGTGCTGGTAATATTGCTGGTGCTGATATATGTCGTCTGGAAAATTCTTGGACCAGCAACGTTGAGAAAGTATGTAACACAAAGTGGACAGTACCAAGGTTAGAAATCTAACATATGATAGTCGAGAGCATTGCTTCCAATGGTTCTGCATTGTTGAGGTAACATATTCTTGCTGCAGCCACAGACGACTATTTAAGTGGAAATCTTCTTCCAATCAGATATTTTGACTTTAAGACATTAAAGAAGGCAACTGAGAATTTTCAGCAGAAAAATCTTCTTGGAAGAGGTGGATTTGGACCTGTTTATCTGGTATTCTTTTGTTAAAAAGTATATAAAATAACTTAAAAACAAAAGCAAATAAAATATTAAATCCTTGAGTTTATTACTTATTTCATTTTTCGTTGGAGAAGTTTTATTCTTTTCTTTAATAGCCTCAGGGTGGATTCGAATTATTTATCTATTTAGTTGTGTAAATTTGAAGAGGAATTATACTGAAAATTGCCTTTCCTTAGGTCTCCATAAATGAAGTTAAAAGCTTTTAACTAATGTCATCATAACTGCTGTTGTAAACACAATTTTCAGTGGAGTCTTGAGAAGCATTTTATATTGCAAGGCTTGTGGAACAGATCTTTACTTTTTCTAATGCCAACCAGATATGCTATATCATCATGGTGCTTTGTATCTGACAGGGAAAGTTAGAAGATGGCAGAGCAGTTGCTGTGAAGAAACTATCTTTAGATAAGTCCCAGCAAGGAGAGTCTGAGTTTCTCGCAGAGGTGAGATTGATCACGAGCATACAACACAAGAACCTCGTTCGACTTATTGGATGTTGCTCAGTTGGTGCTCAACGGCTACTTGTGTATGAATACATGAAAAACAGAAGTTTAGACCTCATATTATATGGTATCAGTTACAAAAAAAATCCAGTCCTCTTTTGTTGAAAATTCTGTCTATTTCCAATTCTTGTATTTTTAGAAGTTAAAAGTCCTTTGTGATGCACCTGTATTCTTTTTTGGTAATTTCAAGATGTATCTATTGAAGCTTACTCAACTCTAATGGAAGTAGCAATAACAAAAGCTTTATATCTAGTACTTTCTTATGGCTTTTTATGATATATTTGTCATTTTGTGAACAGGAAAAAGTGATCAGTACCTTAACTGGAATATGAGGTTCCAAATAATACTTGGAATTGCCAGAGGATTGCAGTATTTACACGAGGATTCGCATTTTAGAATTGTTCACAGAGATATTAAAGCTAGCAACATTCTTCTGGACGAAATATTTCAACCAAGGATAAGCGACTTTGGCCTGGCTAGGTTCTTCCCCGAAGACCAATCGTTCCTTAGCGCTACATTTGCAGGAACAGTGTAAGTCTTTTTATATCGTTTTACCCCACAAGTACCAAATACGTCTCTGGATTCTAAAGAGCTGACACACTTAAAATCCTGTTGTCTCAACGGTGCTTTTCCATATATCTTGTATCGGTTGTAGACTAAGGGGTCATTTCTGCCTGCCCTTTTTCTTTAATTTTGAATCCCTGGGACACATTCCTGGTACTATTGCATGTAGGTTCTATAATTGAGTTTGATTGAGAAGCTTGTGTAGTTCATGAACAGAACGTAGCAAGGGTTTTACATTCTTATAAGAAATTTTGATTTTCCATTTCAAAGAAGCTCACTGATCACTCTACCAAAAGCTAATAACTACTCTGCCAAATTGCCATATCACAGTTCTCATAATCAATTTATAAGTTAATGCCAAAAGGATGAATGACATAATCTTGAATGTTGCTAATAACCCATTTGGCTTCAAGTGGAGTTTTGAGCCCTTGACAAGTACTTAATAGACAATTGCCAAGAAGTGCACTTAGCAGTTGAGCTCCCCTATCTGTATTGTGCATATTACAATATAATGGAATATGCATTTGTCAAATTATATTGATCCATAAGAAAAAATTGCCAACCAAGTACATTTGTATAATAACTTACTATCAATTATTTTGGCATTTCATATTATCCTTTGTTTTTAAATCTGATGTTTCCTCTCCTTTTTCCAGAGGTTATACTGCTCCTGAGTACGCCATTAGAGGAGAACTGTCCGAAAAAGCAGACATATATAGTTTTGGAGTTCTGGTGCTTGAAATAATTAGTTGTAGGAAAAATACAGACTTTTCTCTGCAATCAGAAATGCAATACCTTCCTGAATATGTAAGTCATTTCCTTTCTCTAAAACCTTAAGTTTGATGTTAAAATTATAATACACTACTTTATGAACATTGTTTATCATCATTTATATGACTTTGTTTTGGTGATAGGCATGGAAACTCTTTGAAAGATCAAGGGTGATTGATCTGGTTGACCCAAGAATCCGAGAAGATCGGATTGTGGAGAAAGATATCATACAAACAATCCAAGTGGCTTTTTTATGCCTTCAGCCTCATGCAAACCAAAGACCACCAATGTCAGAGATCGTAGCATTGTTAACTTGCGCAGTTGAAATGGTTCAAACACCTTTGAGGCCAGCTTTCTTGGAACGAAGGCATTGGGAAGGATGACAAGCTTTCCTGGGATGCCATATCACAGGTTTTTTCTTCTCCTTCTTTGCCTCGTCGATGAACTAAGATTTTTTGGGTTATAAGTTAAGGGGAGTCTCCCAATTCAAAGGCAAAGCATGCTCACGGGCCTAAAAGAGGGCTTACGATGGTGTAAGATGGTCAGTAAAAATTAAACTCTCAATCTAACGAGAGTTTGTTGAGTTTTACCAAATGAACCAACTTTTGTCCGCTAAACCAAGATTAGATATTGCATCATTGCTTCGTTCATGTGAAAGTTGCAAATAAATATAATTGCAGTTTGTGTTAATTTAATGCATTTTGTTCAATTTCCCGAAATAGGTCAGTTTTTTTTTTTTCCTTTTGTTCAAATCTTGTCAATATTTTCTCTTAAAATTATAGGTATTTATTATGAGAATGGACTTGTTCTGAACAAGATCATGTTAATGTGTTCATTGTCGAGTGAATTGTTATTGATACTTAACGCAAAGAACTGTACAAAATTTGGTGATTCTTTCTACATTTGGTGATTTATATTATTTTTACCAAAGTGGGAGCTTTTGCAACGTAGAGCTTGGTTTTTTGTTTTTTTTTTTTTTTTTTGGCAAAGGCAAAAGAATTCTATAATCCGAAAAAAACTTTATCCAAAAGGATTGGATAAAGCTGAAGTTACAACTGACTGATTCAAAAACACAAGAAACAAACAATCACCTAACAACTGGAAAAATTCATGTCAAAGTTTTTTTTTTTTTAAACCGTAAAGGAATTTTATTGAAATAAAACAGTTCAAATCCAAAAATTATGGATTTGAAGAAACAATTATGGATTTGAAGAAACAACTCTGATACAAAACGAGATTGGCAAATAACTTAACAAACTAGAGCACTATAAGAATGTAGACCATGATCAAAACTACGCAAATTCATGTTTTACTCACAAAAACTGCATTGCAGTCCAAGTGTGAGAGTTCTATTTTTCACTTTGTCCTTTGAGCAAAGATGTTGCCGTCTAGAGCTGTAAACAAATTGATGCGTTTAACTGTTTGGCTATATCTTTATCCATCTCAGTTCACAAAAATAAATAAGCTAATTTACAAAAAAAAATGAACTTAATCTTGATTCTGCTCAAATTTAGATTAAAAACTTGAGTAACCGCAACTATTTATGGTATTCAACTTGTATTTTGTTTGATTTAACTATTTAAATAATTCAATGTCAAACATAATTTTACGTTCTTTATGTAAACTTTATTTAGTTTAATTTTATTCAAAAATTCAAATAAACTCTTATAAACTCATAAAATTAAGTTTTAATTCAGTTTAAATTGCGTCTCTCTAATTGAGATTTCGTTCAATTCAATTTCATATCAATCGAAGTTACATAGTCTTTCAAATACTCATAAGTTACATTGAGAAAAAATCATTTGGCATTGAATTGAATTGAGATAACTTCAACTTATGAGTATATCTCAACTCATAAGTTCCCTTATTTAAATGATTTTTTCTCAATGCAACTTATGATTATATCAAAAAAAAAAAAATTTTAAAATGGTAGTCTACATATAACATATGTGCGAATTTGAAATAAAGTTGAAGACAGAAAAAAACAACAGAAAGGGGGGACATTAAAAGTGTACATATTGCAGTAGTTGGTGTGTCGGAATAGTGTTTAGTTGTCAAGACAAATAATTAAGTAGTTTTCATTTCAAAAAAGCTGGAGAGAATTGGACACATAAAACGGATTATTCACTTTCTTCTATCCGGGGAAATAGCCGCCAATGTAACAAACTCCCCCCAACACCAAAAAAAGCACCATCCCTTTGCATGGAGCGCCACTTTCTCGTAATAGTGTGTGCTACCCTCTAGGGGTTTAGTTTTGTAATGATGAGTCTTGTTTGTTATATCTTGGATCTCTCGTCTCTCCATCCCAGTGGAATTCATTTTTGTGAATTAAGAAAAAAAATTAGTCATTTTATTTTGACTTAAATTACAAAAATTTTAAAATTTAACGTATAATTTACGGTGTAATTTATATTAGGAAAAAAAATTTCGACAGTCCCTAAACTATCCCTAAATTATATCAGTTTTGTACATTTAGTCCCCAAACTTTTTTCGCAACTTATTTGATACACAAACTTTTTAAAACATGCACAATAAGAAAATTTCATCAATTACTCATTAAATCTGATAAAAAATACACACATCCGAATCACATATGTAATTTTTTAAGAATAAAACAATCGATTTATGACATATGTAAACTTTTTTTTCGACTGTTCTCGAGTTAGTTTTGTAAGGATGAGTTTTGTTTGTTATGTCTTGGATCTCTCATCTCTCCATCCCATTGAAACTCATTTTTGTGAATAAGGAAAAAAAAATTAGTGACTTTATTTCGACTTAAATTACAGATATTTTAAATCTTAATATATAATTTATGGTGTAATTTATATTATATAAAACCAAATTTTCTAAATTTTAATCCGAAACAAATGGCGCATATATTACACATTTAGTTAGATGAAATGAAATTACATAATAACGAAATTAATGGATAAAAAGAAACGTTTAAATGGAAGATAAGGATAAAAAAAATTACAAGAGAAATGGAGAAATGAAGAAATGGTAATTATATATTAAATTTTGGTTTTGATTGGATGAATAATCTCTATGGATGAGGAATGGTTTAAAAATAAACATAAGTTTGTATGAACTCTCTTTGAGGTTTTTGAGGCTTGTGGTTTGGGATGTTTTGATCTTGAATTGAAAAGTGCGAACCTAAATTTTATACCATCAGGAAAAAATTTCTTTAATTTCAATTGGATAACTCAAAAGTTACATTAGGAAAAAATCATTTAAATAAGGGCCTTTGGCAACTACAGCTTGATTTTTTAACTTAACATTGAATTTTAACTTTTTTAATTTAAAGTTGCTAAGTAACGGAAGTATGTTTTCAAAATTGTCTTTTTGTTGACTTTTAATTAAAAAAGGAGAATGTTAAATTGAGAGTAAGTGAAAATTTTCATTCCCTAAGACAACCAAACAAATAACTTGGTGAGCGAAAAAGGACATAAGATTTCATTTTTTTTTTAATATATGTTATTATGTCAATGGAATCACGGATTGTAATCGTTTAACTTCAAATATAGAAGTTTGCAACTCGCGTAAGGTATTAGTTATCTTTTTTGTTTAATTTAAATATTATATTAATAATTATAATTTAATGGTTTTTCTATTTTAAAATATAATATTAATATTATTGTTGTTTAATATTAAATTTGTATTAATTAACTTAATTTTTATCGTGTGATAGAAAAATATTTTAAGGCATTTATTAAGTATTATTAATTTCATAGTTTCATCAAGTTAAAGTGGCATTGTAAATTCAAATTTGATCACATATATTTTTATCTATATCTAATATATATATATATATATATATATATTTATATTTATATACTTCATTATCGATACAATGATTAAATAGTTATAAATAATTTTATCGCATACTCGTAAAATTATTATATAAAAACTATATAAGAAAGATTCAAAAAAAGAAATATGAAGATGTTAATTAAAAAATTATAACAAGATAATGATGATAAATGTTAGTAATCCCAAAAATATAATAAATGTACAAAAATAGTTCAAATAATATAAATAAATAATACTTTGAGTCAAAAAATATAATTTTAATTGAAATATTGATTTTATTTATATAAGTTATAATGTGCTATCTATACTTCAAAATAATTATAATAATATATACTTCAAAGTTACTCAATATCATTTAAAATTTGTTACACTTATTTCATGAAATTAATTTTAAATAGGTAAGATAATTATGTTAATTAAACTATCAAATATTGCAATTAATTTTTTATCCAAATTTTATTAGTCATGCATACAAAATTATTTTTTATATTATATTCATATTTTAAACCCCTCGATATAATTATGAATTTCGTAACTTCTAATAGAAATATAAATTGACGAAAATAGAAGTAGATTAGGTAAATTTGATAAAAGTATAAGTGAATTAAGAAGAATCATAGGGGAAAAAAGAATTAAAAGAAGATAATATTAGAAAGAAAAAATATATTTGTGTTTTTAAATATAATGTCATATATATATATATATATATGTATGTGTGTGTATATATATTAAACATATATATATATATATAGAGAGAGAGAGAGAGAGAGAGAGATCATGAACTGCACATCTATATGTTTAGTAAATTGTGTTTGGTTGTCTACCAGAAAATAAAGTACATATTTGGTTGGTGTAACAAGAGATCATTCATTACCTTGTGACTAAGTCCACTACAAACATTAGCAAAGTTTGTCCCATTGTACTCGTCAGTCGCATAAGAAAAATTTATCAGTATTATAAATTTTCAGTATAATTTATTTAATAGCAATTGATGCTTTTAATGATAATTTTTAATATGAAAATATAATTTGGATTTGTATAAGTTTCCTATTACTGCTATCGTACATAAAGGAACAATTACAAACCAGAGAAATTAAAAGGTGTACAAAAGTGTAAAAACTCGACCATTAATCCGAGGATTGAACCTCATGAAAAGGAGAGGTGTAATAATAATCTAATGAAAAAAACTAATTAAGGAATGTACAGATCGAATATGGACATATACTCATATAGTTCTCATCAATACTATAAGCGACAAATTTTAAGGTCAAACTCACTCAATTCAGTTAACCTCGATGAAATAATATGTTTGGGAATAAGAAAAAAATATTCATTTAGTGAGAATTGTCATTTATCGATAAATAAATAAATTATTCATTTATAGATAAATTAATATTTATTATCTTAAAGAGAGTTTTTTAATATAAATATATACATTGTATGTGATAATAAAAATCAAAAATAATATTTGAATCTAAAAAATCTCAAAAATTTTAGTAAAGTTTGATGTTTCTAAAAACAAGTTTTTTAACTATATTATTTGAATCTAAAAAAACTAAATATTTTTAATGAAAGTTTATTTCATCTCATATATCTTACACAAATTTTCATTTTGTCTGACATTTGTATTTATATTCAAATACTCCATCAATTCCACCCAAAAGAGTTACCATTTGTTTGTAATAGATTATTGTCATATTTGTTTCATTTTAAATTTTGAAAATTCTAAATTATTATATTATAATTTACATTATAAAATTGTAGAATCTTTAAAAAATTTAGGTCGAAATAAACGGACCGTATGAAACCTTAAAAATAAAATTATGTCATAATTCTTAACTACAATCATATTTTGTTGGAATGTTTATGTAATTTCAATTAATTTAAAATCAGAATCTATCAAATCTACATCAAAAAAATTCCTTTTAGTTTGGAACGAGAGTATATAATTAAGATGCTGTTCGTTGTTGTTGCCGGAGATTGTTTATCAAATATTTCATTCGGCCTAAAAAATGTATGAAGTATTAAAGAGAGTGGCAAAAAAGTAAAAGAAAGAAAATATATTTTTTTGCACATAAATATTTTTGAGGTGTACCACCCTTCTAAAAACGGAGGAAGTAATTTTTAGCGAATAATTAAGAATATTTATTTAATGTTAAATATGTTCTAATAAGAGACAATACAATCTGTAATATGATAAATAATCTAGTAATTGTGAATTAATTTGTGGAATTTTACATTTTTAATTTAAGAATCAATAAACAACTGTCCTGCAATCATGCTGTGTGGTTGTATTGTCCTGCACATGTAAGACAGAAAGATCGTACTTTAAGGGTTATGTACTTACTGTGCCTCTCTATGAATCCGTTCTGCACTTCTGCCCACTCATATGCCAGAATTACATTACTTTAATATTTTGTGATATTTTTATAGTATTTATTTAGCGGTTGAGCTTCCCACCATATTCAAACTATTTATATAGTTCATACTTTAAATTTTAATGAGAAATTTTTTTTTGATGATCTTCAAATTATATCAGTTTTATATGTTTTGTATCTAAATTTTTTTCGTAATTATTTGATATACAAACTTTTTAAAACATGTATAATCAGTAAATTTCATTAATATCTCGTTAAATCTGATAAGAAATATACTAATGTGAGTCACACATTTAACTTTTAGTTTTTATTTTATTGAGAAATTCTCTTTGAATGTTCTTGACCAAATTTGTAAAGTTGATATAACTCGAGAACAGTCGAAAAGAAAATTTATATATAACATAAACCGACCATTTCATTCTTTAAAAATTATATGTATGATTCGCATGAGTGTATTTTCTATCAGATTTAACTAGTGATCGATGAAATTTCTTGATTGTGCATATTTTAAAAAGTTTGTGTACCAAATAAGTTGCGAAAAAAATTCAAAAACTAAATGTACAAAACTAATATAATTTAAGGACTGTCAAAGAGGTTTTCCCAATCCCAATCATAAATAAACACAAATAAAATTTAAAAACAAATTTAATTAATATGAATTAATAGTTGAAATTTAGAGTATAAATGATATAGATGATTGAGTATGGAGGAAACTCAGCCCTTTATTTACTACCTATATAATTTATCGATTGAGATTGAGTTCGAAAAAATAAATTGATTTTTTTGTTCTACTGTTTCAATTCCATGTATTTTTATTATTATTGATCAAATGTGAGATCACTTGAAATTAGAAGTTTCAATTGATGGTATAATTATTATAAATAAAAAAGTTAAATAGTATTGTCAAAATAAAAATTATGCATCATCAGCAATAATAATTATTAAAATAATTAATTGTCACTAAATATGTTACAAATTATCAGAAATTATACTATTACTCGCATGCATAAAATTTTGCTCTGAAATATAATTCTAATCCTCCAAATATACTTTTAAAGCTTGAAACGAAGGTTCGAATTTCGATGGGATTCAATTGCTTAACTTCAAACAAAGAAGTCCCGTCATAATAATCCAAAAGATATTTAATTTCATGGAAAGAGCACATTTGGAATTTGTGTAGTAAAATCTTTTTGTATTTTGTTACAAAGAATATCATTATTTAAAATTTACACATATATAACAACGGTAGTGAATAAGTGTCAAATCTATAATCTACTCCTTTAAGTCTCAAAATTTTTTTTTTGACTTCAGTATAAATAAGTTTTATCCTAAAAAAGATAACTTAAATTCGTTAATAAAATATAAATTTAGTACAATTATGATATTTAAATATTATTATGTGGATTCACTATAAATAATATATTAATAACTTTACTTTTTTATGAAGTTTTTCTTAAAAATTGTGCAAAATATATTTAAATCATCTTTTTCAAAATAAAAGTAATATTATTTTATCACATGTGATTGTATAATCATTTTATATACATGTAAGGTCGTTGCATAGTAAAAGTTGATGTCAAGTATCACTAAAACTATTTTTTTGTCACTTAAAAATGTTCAAAAGTAACTTTCAATTGCTCTTAAAGTAATTTTTTTATTCTAACAATATAAATTTAGAAATAACACAAATATATATAATTGCAAAAAAAAAAAAACAGCTCACTCTGTTTTTTCCCTTGAGAAAAATATGTTTGTTCAAAATATTTGGGTTGTTCATTTGTGAAAATGGGCACTAATAATGCAGTAATGCGGCTTCAAGCTTTCAATTTGTACTATTACTTTTGAACAATCACTATCCATAATTTAAAGCTTATGCTAGTCTGTTGTGTATATAAATATTCCGTAATTTTTTTAAATTTAACTACAGTAGTTGTAGTTGTGCTTAATTGCTGACTCCTCAATCTTACACTAATCCGAAAACTAGCCAGGAAAACTGGAAGGTTGTCCAGACTGCGAAACAGCTGGCCACGGCCGTCGAGGCGGCGGCGGCGGCGGCGGCGGCGGCGGAGGTACTGGTAGCCGTGGTGGCGGTGGCGGTGGATTTGAGGTTTGATGGTGATATTTATTGGTGTCTGAAATCCAAGCTAACCATCTGGATACGAAACCTTCCTCTTGTCGTTGTCTTAGCTGTTTCCGTCGCTGTTGCTCGTCATTACTACTCATTCTGCTAATTCCCGTGATTTCAGACACACTTCTCCCATTTATTACGCTTCTGTCATTCTCTCTCCTCGTCTTCTTTTTCTGCTGCTGCTGCTGTCTCTCTCTCTCCTCATCAATGCCCCCACCTTCCCTCTGTCGTTGCCCCGACGGTGACGCCACCGACGGCCTTGACGACGATGCCGAGACTCGCCGGCTGTCGTTGATTAACATCTCCGACCGTAGATACAACAGATCCGACGGCTGCACGTCGCTCCATCTCTCGTCGGTCTCACCGCCGGACGATACTACTATCCGGTGCTCGAGACGCCGGTCCGAGCCCTTTCTAGAATATTCTTTTCCGGCTAATAGGAGCTCGTCTTTCCTGGGGCGGTCGAAGCATCCGATTGACACAGAAGTCACCTCTTTTTTAAATTTCATCGAACTATCTAGAGATCTTCTGAGCTGCAATGTCGATAATAGTGATTCATTTGGTGGATTCTCTACAATTACTTGAAGACTTTTGCTTGCACTACTTCCTCTTTCCCCTGCAGATGAATGCCTACCAGATATTCGATGAATTTCCTGTACGACTTCCTGTTGTTGTACTTGTTGCGAATGATGATGATCTTCGTGTTTGTAGTCATCAATTAGCAAAATGTCTTCCGGGTCGACCCGACAACGGCAAAGAGGGCAAGTGGAATGGGCGTCAAGCCATGTATCAACGCATTCCACATGAAATGCGTGCTTGCATTTTGGGAGTAATCTAAGCACTTCACTAGACTCGAATTTGTTCAAGCAAACTGCGCATTCGAGCCCGTCCTTTTGGCCTCGGAGCGACCCGAACCGGAATACTGGGAGCAAATCAATGACGTTATGGTCGATGCCGGAGTTCTTTCTATCGGAGCTGGGAGCAATGCCGCCGCCTCTAGAATTGTTTGGGTAATCAATGTTTGTGGTTTTGCAGTGTTTGACGTAAAGAAGTATGAGGAATGTGATGGAGAATATGACGGTGAGCACGCCGACGATGACGGCGACACTGGGCTTAAATGGGGCCTTGTTGAGTCCAGGCGGCGGAGCAAGTGGAATAGGTGGTCCTGTGGCGATGTCATCATCGTCGGCTGCGGAGGAGGGTAGGGAGAAAATAAAGAGGCAGACGCAGAAGAAGAGGCACAATAGCCTGATCATTAGGAATCAATCAGGACCTTGACAGCCTCTCTGGCCCCTATTGTTGTCTATGAGAACAAAATCAAAAAGAAAGGAATAAGGAAAAAGTGTTCGATGAATCTTCTTCTAGTAGAATATCATAGTATAATAATCTCAAAACTTGAAAGAAGAATGAGAGAAGTGGGGTGGGGTGGGTGGGATGTGGGTGTTGGGGTGGGAGAGGATAGAGAGCCTTTGGAAAGGGGTGATAAACTATACTGTAAATAATAAAGATAGATACTAAAGCAGGCAAGGACAAAAGCATCTAGCTGACTTGGTTTGGACCTGTTTTTTGGTGGATGGGAAATTCAAGAATAATGGACATGACATTTTATACGAAAGTGAAAGAAGATGGAAATAAAGATAGAGAGTGGGCAAGGAAACAAATGGTGGGGAGGATGTATAGTTGTCATCACAAGAAAAGAAGTGCATTTTAACATTTACACAGGACAAAGAAGCTTCAATTCTGCCATTAAACTTAAAGCTAGAGCCATAGCCATAGCAATATAGCTATAGCTCGCCGCCTTAGATACATGTATTTGTAACCTGTCCATATCTATATATACAAGCACAATATTCACACAACAAGAGCATGTGATTGTTTGTGGCTGTGGTGGTGGTTATTGTTATTGTTTTTGTTGGTAATGGTTTTTATTGTTGTTTTGTGTTTGGGAGTGAATCTGAAAGTAGATTACACCAAACCCGATAGATAATGTTGTGCTAATGTTGTGCTAATATTAGTGTTATGTCTGTTTGTTTTTTTATGCAATTAACTTGTTAAAGCACTGTGTCCATGTGAGTTGTGACACATGTTTGTTGCTCTAATGTATTAAAGCTTCAACCACAGAATGGCCCCCCTTCTCTCTCTCTCTCTCATCTCGCTAAAGGAGTTACTCGTGTCTCACCGTTTTCTTACATATAAATTTTAAATGCAACTAAAGACAGTCTACATGCTCTACAGTGTAGAGTATTTTATTCTTATAATGGATTACTTGTCTTCTCTGTTGCTACCTTTAGGGCTTTACCCCATAAAGACAATATTTATAACTTCTTAATTAACTGTATGATCAAAATTAAATAATGTTATGTGCGTTAATAAATTAAACAACTAAACATAATAGATAAACAAAAATATGGGATATAAATTTTTGAGTCATTAAATTTTAAATCATGAACCATAGAATAAGTTAGGGATAAATAATGATATTGTATTGAAAAAATATGAATATTTAGGTACAACTCAACTTCATCAAATAAATATTAGTTTTTAACCGATTATCAAAATTTACCTTCACCTTCATTTAAATTCATCTCTCTTGTTTCTCTCTCAATTTTTTTCTCTCTCTTCAACTCAGCAATTCTCTCTCTTATATTCCTCCTTTGCCCCCGCCCCCCTCATCCTTCTCCTTTGCCTCCTCCTCCTCTGCCTCCACCTCCTTCTCCTCCTCTGCCTCCACCTCCTTCTCGTCATCCTCCTTCTTGCCGCCACCTTCTCATCTTCTTTCCCCGCCGTCACTTTTCCTCTGCCGCTATCATTGTTGTCGTCATCTTCTATCGTCTTCAGATATACAAGTCACCAGCACATAACTTCTATTACCGCCATCATTATCACGACCTTCTCCTCATCTTCCACTTTCTCTTTCTCCGTTTAGATTTACGTTACTATTATCACCGCCACACAAACATTATTATCAACGTCATCATTGTTTCTTTCATCATCACCACCTCTTTCTTCTCCTTCTCCTTAATTTATCTCATCTAAAATTGCAATACCTACTATTTATAAGTTAAAAGATGCACAATAAATGTGACATTTAGGTTGATGATCTTGTGTTCTTTCTTTGTTCTTGTTGTTGCATTATTCATATTGTATATCGATGTGATGTATGGTAGCTAATATCGAAGTTATGTTGTTAGTGTGGATTGTAGAATGAGATTTAAAGAGTGGATAAAGAATACATGTTACTCGATAGATCGAAGGGAAAGACGATATTTTTGAGATGTCAATCTGTGTATGCCGATGATGAAAAAGCTGTTGCAGTTCAACGAAGTGTGGACGAAAGAAAGATATGATGAGTTGAGACCGGAAACATTCGAATTGTTTCGGCAGATGAGAAGGGTATATTAGTCAATAAATTTTTTATTGCTTTGGCACCATAAATATTAATCTAGACCCTTTGTTAATTCTATTTCGAATATATGAGTATGTATTGACCGAGAAAGTATTAATTTGTTTTATAACTTAAAATAAGATGAAAAGATATCGCTATGTTAAAATTATTTATGAAAATTACAAAAACATAATGAAAAATATTTTATTAGTATATTATTTTAGTAAGGTATCCATATTTTCTCATTTGTTAGTAATTCTTTGACTTGATTAAACACACTCATCGAGTATATTAATTCAACTGAATTATATGTATTTATTTAATTACTTTTAATTTTAAGTATTTACTTAAGTGTCTTTTCAATTATTTTTTAATTTTAAATTGTTGACTTTATAATTTATTTAAATATCTTTTAGAGTTACTAGATAATTAAGAGAATTTTGAAATCTTTAATTATAAACAATCTTTTCAAAAGTTAATATAACAAAACTCTTTAACAGGAGAGAAAAAGAAATTTTAAAATGGGAAAATCAACTAATGAAATTATTTAAAAAGAACATTTCTAATGAGAAAATCCTCCTCAAATAAATTAAATTATTTGTAATTAATTTTATGAATAAAGTAAACAAATTTTCTTATGGGAAATATTTTTATTTATAATTAATTAGAAAATAAATTAAATTACAATACTGTTTAATCGAACAAAATAAATTGAAGAGATATATTTTGTTAAATATTTTTAATAAAATTTTGCTGTTAGATATTTATTTGGTCGATTTGATATATAAATAGAACAAAATTTATTGTCAATTTTTTTATTTTTAGAAAATAATTACATTATAAATATTTAACAAGTTTAAATAAAAATATATATTTTATTTAATATTATAAAATTGAAAAACGATAATATAAAATTGTAATTTAATAAAAAACTTACTTCTAAAAAACGGTTTGAGGTGGATACGAGCGACCTCTAATATAGAAGTTAGAGGGTAGATGGGTATATCTCTCATGCTTTTATGAATTGTCTCTATTGATTTTCTTGCAAAAGAAAAAAAAAATTACATTTGATCAAATATTCAGATCGCGTTTTTATTTTTTATTTGTACCCCTCTATTAAAAATAATATTTTTTGTTGCTTATTCATTCTTAACTTACAAGTGCACAAAAGGGTTTTGCCAGACATTCTCGGCGGGGTTTAAGCCCGAGTATTGAGCAAACGCAAAGGGCAAAAGTACAAAACCCTATTCTGCTAAAACCTCTCCTTCTTGTAAAACCCCCTGAACCACCTTTCCATTTACTCTCTACGCCGGCATTATTGGACTTCCGGTGAATCGCTCCGCCATGAATTTTATATCGATTGGCAAAGCAATCGCTTCTAAACTTCTATCCTCGTCTCATTGTTCACGATTGCGCCCCATTTCTCTGTATCCCAATGCAATTCTTCATAGAAACTCGCTCTACCGCACTTCAGCAACTGGTCTGTACAAGAAGACGACGAAGCAGCAGCCGCAAAATTGCAGCCCCGAGGAACCCAAATCTCAAGACCCTGCAGAACAATCATCAACACTTTATTCTCCTTTGTGGTCAAGTTCCACTATAGAATGTCCGAAGGAACCTTCATCATCTGTGTCGAAGGATTGGCCGAGGCCTAGTGAAATTCCATGGCAAGCTAAGGTTGCCAATTCGGTCAACCTTATCGGCCGTCTTCAACTGCCGGTTCAGCTTCAAATATCAGCTGATGGCAAGTATAAGGCTTCCACAATCCTAGCCCAGGATGAGTTCGAATCTCTCCGGTACAACATTTCGATCTAGTTTCAATATATACGTATGCATATAATGTCGCAATGTATATTGTTATAGTTTTATGGGTACCCTTTTCTTCGTTTTGTCTTTTGGACATGTTTGTGATGATGAAGATAAGGATTGTGCTGTTCTTAAAAAATGCTAATGTAGTCAAAGGCGTATCAATTGATTGTACTGCATATTGAAGTATTATGTGTTTATTCTTACGGAGTATTAGTTTTCTTGTTGATTGGATTGTTTATTCTTGTTATTTCTCCTTTTATTGTGTGTTTCTTATTATTTCTTATCATAATTTATGGGATTCTTGCATACCATTACATTAGCATCTGCGGATGCTTAATTTACTTTTGGAGCTGCAATCTTTTGGTGTAAGAGCCCTAACATTCATATTTTATATTTGTGTCCCACTAGTAGAGAGAATCACCTCTCGTCTTATTTTTTCTTTTTCTAATAATGGTTTTGAGTTCACATAACATGTGAGCTAGAATGTATTTTGAGTATAAGCATGAATATTACACCATAAACTATGTTTCTGAGTTTCTTTGACTATCTGTAACTTTGATACTTCACTAATAACGGTATGAGATTTTGTTTTAGAGAGCATGTTTATTGCACAGATGTAATATTGCAAGCATGACAATAGCAGCGAAGTGTTTGGGATGTTAGTGAGTTTGAAACATTATGACTCTCACATGAATCATTGAGGAACGTTAGAGTAATTGCTTCTGTATAGAGTTTGATTTCTTTATTTTGTAAATTGTAAATAACTGCCACCGAAGTATATCCTCATACTGGAAATTAGATTTAGGAATTGTCACCCTAAACATTTTGTAACCAAAAAAAGAAAAATGAAAAAAGAGAGGAATTTAGATCTAGGAATTAACACTACAAAGAGATATACTAATAGCTTATTTGATATTCCACAAATATGCACCTAACATGTATTATGTATCTTTGTAATTTTAAAGCATTACATATTAGTTGTAGATTGGAAAGACCACTTCTTATTTTGCATATTATTTTCACTCAATGTAGTTTACTTGTTCCTTTTAAATTCACCTTTATTTCTGATATTGCTTTCTGTTTTCATTACCTTACCTACTTCATCCAAAAAATCCAGGGTTCCATTAATATTTGAAGGTGATTTAGCACATATTGCTGCTTTTCATCTTAAGGAAAAAGATCGTGTTTATGTAGATGGACAACTAAGTTCGGATCCCCACGCTTCTTATTTACATTGCAAGGAATCTCAATTCCAGGTAATATAACATACAACGATTTTACAAGAATATAGCCATGGAAGTTTAGAGGTATTAGGATAAAGCTAGAAGAACTTCCACTTGGAGGTTTCTTATATTTACAAAGCCTATCCATCCCCACCCCAAATCCTCCCACCAAGAGCAATAAATAAATAGATATGTAAACAAACAAACAAAAAAAGTTTTTTACTGTTCAAGCATGATATGAGTGCCGTCTCCATGCTCTAGCAACTCTTAAGTTTTTAAAAACGGTAATATAATTATGGTAACTGGAGCCTACCTTCAGTTCTTCCAGAAACAGTTACTATCAGTTCTTTCTGTTCACATATTAGCAATCACAATACAACACTGGAAAACTGTTTTCCTCATTAGGTCTTTCAATGTAAGACTTCATGGAACTTTCTCTTTCAAGAGTAGTATTACTTATTTATTATGGAGTATCTTTTTTGGTGACAGTTGTGTCTAGAAATTGATACGAAAAATTAATATCAAATGCTGCTACAAATTATTTTTCTATCTGCAAAAAAATAACATCATAAGTAATCACTTCAAACCTTTTTTTTATATAAGAATTTCTGTTAAGTCTGCGTAGATTAATCTATAGTCATCTTAAATTTTAATTGTACAAGCATTCTACTGCCTTAGAGTTGAACCCAAACCAAATCAAACATGTCACATCATTTTTCCGTGTTCCCAATTATCCTCTCGATGTGATTGTTATTAAAGTAGTCCACCATGGGTTTGCAATGTAGATTGTAGTGCGTAATGTCAACTTTGTCGAAGGTTCTATTCCAATGAAGAAAAGCATTGAAAATCACAAAGTTTTGAGTTCAGGTAAATTTAATGCTCTTCTGTATATATCTTCAGTTCATATATTTTTGTTACGTGAAAATTTTTATCTTCTGTATGCCTCAACTCATAGTGTAACTAAGAAGTGTGACAGCCTGGATGCTGTGTTTATAGTTTGAACGGCTGATGGTAAAAGGTGTTTGTTGGGTTGGAGAAAATGTATAACAGCCTAAAGGTGGGTTGTGCTGTTGAGTGGAGCTTCAGTGGTCTTGCCCAGTGGCTCTAAATATTAATAAAATGTTAAATATCTAAAGGAAATACAAAAGGCTAGCATATAGACAAACAACTAAAACAGGGAGAGAAGAAGAAAAATGCTCCGTATGGCTCACAGTTCTAGCAGTTTCTGGAGAATATGAAGGAAGTGAAAGTAATCACTGTTTCAATGTTTTGAATTTAGATAGTGAAGCTTGTTGCAGATAGATGACATTAAGCTGCAGTTTTTCTTCTCATTGAGAGTTTACAGTCATCGTGACTATAGAACCTTGGGCTTCTTTTATGTTATGGAGTATGCTTAATTTGTTGAAGTCATTGGGCTTTGGACAGCTAAAATACATTTTCATCTATATAACAAACTATAATATTAATGCAATTTATTAGGGAGTGGGCTTTATCTTTATTGAACTAAAAATAATATATAGTTACTTAATGTATTTAATATTAGTTATTTATAAACAAAATTAATAAATAACTTATATTCAATACATTAAGTGGAGTTATTTAAAAATAATTTTCGGGAGATTTAGTCATAGGTATATTTGATGTATATTGTGGGATTGCCGAGGACATCTGCCTAGTATCTGCATAGTTTCTCTGTACAAGGCCTAGGCGATTTAAGGTCTTCTAATCGCCTAACTTTTCTTAGCAGATTTTACAACATTTCCTTGAACAAAGGGATTAAGTGGAAAAATTATTTTTGGTAATTAGGGCTTGTAATTTTGGTTGATTTATAATTCCTAGAATTTAGAGATGAGTTTCATTGGGAAGATGATAAACAACTTATTTATGTATTACTTTTTGGAAACAACTATTGATTGTGGGAGCCCATAATTGCTTTTGTAGTAAGATTGATGAAGTGTGCGAGACAGAAAAAATTAGAATCTCTGACAAATATGGGAGGCTTGCTAGTTCCTTATTCACATGCCCCAAACTTTTTTCTCCTCACTGAAATTTGATTTTCCATTTATGTTCACAACAGACTGAAGCAAAGTTATCAATATTATGGAATCTGTGTTTTATTGTATTAGCATGTCACGGGTGATTGGGTGAATGTGAGTGCATGTAATCTGCTGTGGTTGGAATTGTGGGAGTGTACAACTGTTGGGGTTTTTGAAGTACCCCAAGATGAAAATTAAAAAAAATAACAACATTCTCTAATGAAATTTGTTTCTGTTTATTTATTTTGTATTTTTTTTTTCATTTAGTGTTGTTGTACAACACTGCATCAATCGAGATAACTACCCAAGTGTAATTTGTTTTTATCTTTTTATGAAACTTTTGTAATTTCCTTCTAATTGTTATCCTTTTCTAAGCTGAGGTGTCAGACTTTGCGGGCCATTTAGTTAAGCTACAAAAAGTTCACCAACCTCGTATTGGAGTAGTCACACACATGTATGCGTGTGTAAATGTGTGTGTGTGTGTGCGTATATCTGACATTAATCTATCTATGTTCGTCAAACTGATAAGCAATATGTATTTTATTGAATTTCTCTTATTCATCAATATCTGAAACTCTCCTCACCAATTTGATTTACTGCCACTCCATTATTATATAATGATATTGTGTCATATTTAACTTATTTTCATGAACATTTCTTCCTATTCTAGAAAAGAAGGCCACTGTGAAGGATGAACGTCATTGGAGGGACCTTTTGAAAAATCCCAAGGAATGGCGTGATCATCGTGATAATAAGCTCAATGGATTGGTAATTACCGTTCTTCTAATATTGTTTTGATGATGTTTTCTGTGGATAAAATTTACATTTCACTTGTTAATCTCTAGGTAAAACCAAAATATCCAGATTTTACACACAAGGATGGTTGTACAGCACTGTGGCTAAATAATGCTCCAAAATGGATATTGGAGGGAGTTGTGGGACTAGAATTTGATGTTTCATCTCAGAAAACTAAAAAAGCAGGTGAGTGAACATGATATTTATTTGACAGTATGAAGAGACTCAAGGACCTTTTATAGACACTCTGCATTCTCTTGTGTATATGGAGTAAATCATCCCTATTAAGTGTGACTGAAGTTTATTTTTCATATTACAGCTGATGCCTGTAAAGAAAAGGAATGTTGACAAAGTTTTTGTGCATGTTTGGTGAATTGTGTGCTAGCTAATAATTGTTGAGTTTTCCTCAAGTCACTGGTACTTTGTAAGTGAGGATTGGGGATTGCATAGTGCTTTTGTGGGATATTGAAGGATGGTGTATCATATCTGCGTTTTTTACTAAAGTGATCTGATTAGACGTTTAGTGCTACAAGGTTGGACACTTAGAGTCTTAGACCTAGCTTTATGTTTCACAGATTAGGAATCTGCAGATATGGACTTGAGCCTGGATTCCAAGAATAATGATGTGGTGGTATGAAATAAGGGTAATGATCCATGTGGTTCTGATAGCTTTCTCTTCTTTTAGGACTACGAGGCTACAACAAGAGGCTAAAACTTTTGGTGTATAAAGTAGGCTGATTTCCAGGTTATCTATGTCTCCGCTTCCAGTTGATTAGCAACCGGAACTATTCTGCGAAGAGTTAAAAGCGATGGTTTACAGCACAAACATTGTTTTTTGATGGTGTGAAATTTGAATAAACTTTATACAGCAAACTTTCAGGTTCACATGAAATTCACGCACTACTGTTTTCCATTTCTTTCCCTGTTTTCCCCACTTATTTGTATATTTACTCTTGCAGATAATAAATATCACTTATGTTCCCTCTTCTAGTATGTCCTGTGTTATTTTCTATGCAATTTGTGTTACTTGATCTGGGTCTCAACCGTTTTCAGGTTCTATTTGTGTATTGTGTTGAAATTATATACTGATATAAATGTATCTCCTCAATTCAGATGATGTGGTTTGGAAGGACTTGGTGGAAAGTCCCGACAAGTGGTGGGATAACAGATCAACAAAGGTAATACTAACAATTATTTTATTCTCCTTTCAATGCTTTCATGTTCTTCATGGTCCTTTGTAAGAATCTTATTTGTGATCTTCTTTATTCCTTTGCTGAATCATCTTTTATTCTAATATTATGCCATATTTTATGTTTAGACCAATGAAAAGGCACCCGACTTTGTACACAAAGAATCTCGCGAAGCATTATGGCTTAATAGTTCGCCAACTTGGGTGTTGCCCAAGTTGCGTCCATTGGAAACTTGACAAATTCACTCCAGCGGTAAGTGTTATGTACCGATCTCCAGTATTCTTACATGAAGTCCTCACCGTCTTTTCCCCTTAATGTTTTACTTTCACCATTGAAGCAGCAGGTTTTTTGATGCATCCTTGCATGATTGCGCGAGATCTGCACATGAAATTTGGTGCAAATGTTAGTCAGATCTGAAAATTTATTCTCTATGAAAAGACTTGGAATCATGATGCTGCTACTCATCGCATTTATTGTAGATTCACGCGACCCTTTCGAGTTGCACGTGCACTTGGGTCCTTGGGTCATTTCAAGAGGCCAAGCTGCTAACCTATTAACATGTGCTTTTCTTTTTGTACTTGGTATGCTCTTGTAAAATATCTGAAGTGTAATAGATGGCTACGGAGTATTGTAATCTTAGGCTACGTTTGATACACGAAAAATATTTTTTGAAATAATAATCTTATAAGTTCTAGAAAATGTTTTTCGAAATTTTTTAACCCAATATTTGGTTTCTAATTTGGAAAATGTATGAAAATTTTGATTATAAATGGTGGCAGCGGGGGAGTTGGGGTGGGGGGTGGGGGGTGGGTGGGGGGTAATGATAGCTTTGGTCGGTAGTGGTGCTTGATTTATTTTCAGAAAAAGTCTTCTTTTTTAACTCTGTAAATCATTTTTCAAAAATATTTAAGAAAATATGAAGGGTATGGAAGACATTTTTATAACTTTAAACTTTTCATTATACAACAAATATTAAAAAATGTCTTCTGAAAAAATATTTTCCATTGTCAAGCAACATAAAATATTTTACTAGAAAACTTTTTCCTTCCATCAAACCGAGCTCAAGACAACAAGTGAGATCTGCGATGACAGTATGAAAGCCACATATTTCATTGTAACACGTTCATTGTTAGCCTCCTGAAATATGTAACACGTTCATTGTTAGCCTCCTGACTTTGGACGGGTTAAATGCTCTTTTCATAATCGACTATACCTGAATTTACAAACGATTTATTCAACTTTTTTTTTCCCCAATCGATTAATTGTATTATATTTCGCTTACAATACTTTTATTTTTGTTATCTTCTTCAACTTTTACTGTCGATAATATGTTAATTGAGTTTAGATTTAATCTGTTACATCACTTAAATAAGTTACGTTACTTTTCGTTGGATGACATGTCATTTTTTCATTAAAATTTTAAACATGTCAACTAATTTAAATTATTATACAAAATTAATTAGTACAAAAATTAACAAGATAAGATAAACCAATTTTAATTATTATATACTTATTCAAAAAGTTTCATGTTTTAAAACCTAATTCTTATTTCTAAAAAATATACAATAGAGTTAATAAGTGAATTACATGTTTACTTTTGTTATAGAGTAAAACAATATGAATAAAATATATAAAAAAGTCATTTTAGTGATTTAAAAAAAATTGAAAATCAGGTCTAATTTTTTAAAAAACCCATCTGATTCGCCGATTTTTGACAAAAAATCACTCGGTTTATCTGACTCACTATAACATTTTTGTTTATCTTGTATTTTTTGTGAATCAGACTGGTTTAGACACCGGTTTTTGTTTCAACCGATCTGGTCAATTGTTTCGGTCCAAATTTTATAACTATGCTATAAAGTAATGAGTAAAGTGGATAGATATACGAGTTTTAGTGGATAACCTCCTATATTAATAAAAAAAGAAAAAGGAAAAAATGGAATACTACTCCCTCCATTCTAAAAAAAGAAAAAATATTTGAATTTTTGACAATTTTTAATTTTGCCTAATTGACTAGAATTACATATAAAAATAATAAGTTTTATTATTAAATTTGTTATAATGTTCAATTAAAAATCCTAATGAAATATATTGAAAAATATGACATTATAATTAAAAATTTAAATAAATATTATTCTTCTTTTAAAATAAATTTTATTTTCAAATATTACTCTCTTTTTTGTGGAATGAAGTACCTATTATATTGTTAAAATCAAATTATTACCATAAATTTCGTGAATAATTTTGAAAATTTAATACAAATATCACTTTCCAATATTTAACCCGAAAGAGTGATTCGGATCAGATAATTGTGAAAAGAGTACTACTCATCAGTCATCATGGTTGTAGTAAGGATGAGAATGATTACCGGAACTCCTCCCGCCGGAAATACATCCGGCCGCCGGAAAGCCCGTTCGTCCTCGAATCACTTGCATTTCAGCTTGAGCTTTCCTAAAGTACGAATTTCGTCCATTGGCCAGCTTAGCAGAATCTATAATCTCATTAATCGTGGAAGCGGTCATAATTCTTCTAGGTAACTTACTCGGCCGCTAATTATTTTTCCATTTAGTTTTGAATATTGCACCATCTCACAATAAATGAGCTTCTGATTTTGATTATTTCAGGCAATTTGTGCAGCTTTATAATAATTTAATAATTTGATTTGATTCTACTTGATTTTAGTTATTTCAATTGAATCAAAATTAGAATAAACTTCTTAAATATTAAGATATATTGTCTGTTTTGAGGATATATGATTCATGGCAAAAAGGTTGATATGTTAATTTTAAAAATATAAAGTTTATGATGATGTTTCAAACATGTTATTCTTTGCATTTTATGCAAATTGAGTACTATCAATCTATTATGCCACCATTACTATGCTTTTAGCTAATGATAGTGATTTGTTTGGAAAAAATCCTCAGAAGTTAAGTTTGGCGATTGATGAAGTAGTAATTAAGACAACCATTGTGTTTTGGGATTTCTATTGACATCAAAATTTTGACTTAGGATTTTGCGAGTTGATTTTTAATAATCAAGAAGTGAAGGATGATAATGTCTGGATCACCCAAATTGATAGCGACCAGGGTAGTTTTTTCTTTGCAAAATAAAGATTGAAATGTAATGCAGAACTTTAGCATGGTTAGTTTTTAAAACTTGAGACCGACTGGTACGTCAGACTATAGGATTTGAATTAAAGCAAACATATTTTTTGGTCCCACCTAACCTTGCACCAAGTTAAGCTATGACAACATATCTGATGTTAATAATAGACTATTAGTGCCGCATGTGCTTAGGTTTGCAAGACTTCTGATAATAATTTTATTTGTTGGTAACATGTTCTGTGGTTTTCGCCAATGCCACTGGGGAGTGAGACAAGCTTCCTATCAGTGGTTCAGTCCTAAATCTGAATAGAACACCCAAACGAAGACAATTCAAGTCATGCCATGAGTAATATGTTCAGCTCTTTTGTGTTAAAATTAGTTTGAGATGAGTTTACCATACGGTATATGCTGACAGATGACTTAGTAAATGTTTATTCACTTCCTCCAAACAATATAACCTTGGTATTTTGGGTTGAGGTCGGCTGTATGCGCAAGACTAGTACTTCTATAAATCTATCATAAGTTGGAACTTCAGTTGATCCTGCGCTGCGGACTAATAACTGTGCATGAGATTTATGTCGTATATTGTCAGCGATATTAAGATCAGCGCTACTTGATTTGTTTTCTGAATTATAAATGTTGGGCCATGATAGGGTTGAAAAAAATAAACTGCCGTTTGCAAGAATTAATAAGGACAAAGATATTTGTTGAGATTAATTTGATGTACGATTGCATTTTAAAATGGGTTGCGTGAATAAGATAATAACATTTTAGAATTCATTTCATTTGATATAAATTGAGCTTTTCACCTTTTCTTTCTGTTTTATCTTTCTCTGTAGTCTACCAATTCTTGGTGTACCTACTTTACTGAATCCTAAATGCAATGATGATGAAAAATGAATCAAGAGAATAATGGTGCCAATACAATGATATACTCCCTTCTTCCTCAAATGGATGTATTAAGGATATAAAAAAAAGCGTCAACAAAAGAAAGTCCAAAGGTACAAATTTCACTTTGAAAAGTCAAGTGTACCCTTTCTTTTACATTCTCTTTCTTACTTAACTTCTGGATCATTTTCTCTTTATTCTAAAACACATACTGAAAAGTCCTATCAAGGGCAAAAAAGACAGAAAAGTACTATTATCTCCCCATAATTTGTGTTTGGATGTCCTTCACACACCCTTGTGGGGATGGAGGAAGTACTTTGCATCAATGAATTAGAAGATAAAATCAGTTTGGTGTAGTTGATAATGTTAGGACATCTTTATGTTATAGTAAATATTGGTTAAGAGATTTATATTTCCTTCTATAAGCTAATTAATAATATCTGTTACAATACCTATGTTATCATTTCCGTTGAATTGCTTCCGGTAATTTGTCAATCAATTGATGTATCATGTTTACTGATTTACCATCTTTGAGTTCATATATTTGTTTTATAGTAGATTTGTTCTAAATCAGATGTTAAACTGCCGTGTAATTTGTATTTTCTTCCCCAGGGGACTATGCCATTTTTTATTGTTGAGATGGTTTAACAGCTCACGGGGTTTGGCTCCTTGGATTTTTTCTATTTACTTGATCTGCCTCTGTTATGCTGCAGAGGCTCATGATGATAAATCTTCTTCACTTTATTATGCTTGTGAAGATGTCCCAACTTATTATGCTGGCGTGAAGCATCTGAGAGGTGAAGCATTGAAGAAAAAGTTGAGTATCATCATATCTGAGCATCAATCACTTCCCTACAAAAAGGTTGTTTTATGCATAAGATGTTTTTTCATAGTTGTTTTATAATAACACGTGTGGGGAACTAATTCAACAACTATTAGACTATCCAGCAAGTTTTATATAAATGTAATCTATTTCTTGCGTGCTGAGAAAAAAGTGCTGAAAAGTAGGTGTGGGATGCTATCAAAATTCTTGATGCAGCTGATGTGGATGCACCAGAAGCTTCATCAAGAGTGTATGTGATTTCTCATACCTGGGTGTTCTTTTAATGTCCACTTCACTATATGTTTTATTTTGAGTCTAACTAACCTGTGTGGCTGTTTTTGTGTACAGGGTCGAAATTTATTCTCTGAGAACTGTCTCAAAGAGCTTAGCCGGAAAACCAAACGGATGGAACCGTAAGTCTCTGATACAGTCTAATTGAACTTGCAAGATATTGGAGCTTGTGATGTTTTACTAGTCTGAGTCTGTTTTTGACGTCTGAGCAAATTGTGCGATGTGTAATGTCTTCCACTTAATACTATAATTTAGGAGGAATCTAATAGCTTGTTCTCACACTATGATATGTGCCTTTCTTTTTCATAACAAAATGGGTCAATAGTAAGTTTTCTTTATAAGTATTGTTAGCCCTGAAAGTTTATTCATGTTCATGATTATTTCTGGTTGTAACCTTTATGCTTTTGGTCTTTTGTCCTTCATAATTATTCTTTTTATCTTGTAAATCCTTCCTTTATCCTTATCCTGCATTATCTTGAGCTTTTACTTCTTTTTTCTTTAAATTATATTCCTGTTGTATTTATCTGGTGTTTGTCCCAGGAGAACATCTATGGCCGCGCTCTTATGGGCTAACACATCAATCTCTGACCGACTTGCACAACATTAGGCCTGCAGATGTGAATGGTCAATCATTTCCTTCTCCTTTCTGTACAATCAAAAGCCAGCTGCACAAACTTGATGCTAATAAATTGATTGTTTTCACAGTAAATTCCTCCAGGGGAAACAAGTACTATGGAGAGTGTAGTGCTGATACAAGATACTGTCTGAAGCCAGCTTCTAAGGAAGCTGCACTAGATACAGAAACAGACAAGAAGATCTGGGCGCCTCCTGTACAGGTTTAATATTTTCTTGTATACATAATTCTCATATTCATAGGTCAAATGTTGATTAATTATTAGTTCTTGCGAATGTTTTCTATTACGCTATAAGGGTACAGTTTATTGATATCCACATCACATAAAATAGCTTCCATGATTCTAGTAGTGTTGTGGCTCGAATGTGGATATATAATAATTCACTAAAACCTTAAATGTGCGTATCTTTATTGAACTAGAAATCTGTATCCCCACCATTGGGAGACGGCTCCTTGAATTTTCTTATCTCATTAAGAAGCACAGAGACTTTCCCCAATACTGACTGCCAATTTTTGTGTCTGACACCGACAATCGTCATATGTCCCCCAAAATGTTTAATTATTTTATTCTAAATTTTAGAATATTGGACATTTCAAAACACTCATTTTTGCATTTCAGACAATGATACTTGTCAGAGTAGATCCTTTTGGTCTTTGTCGGATGAAGCTCTTGTTTGATTTTCTACCTTGAATATATTTATTTAATTATGTTTTGTATGAATGAGTTTGATTCTTTATTATACTGCACTTTCTTTTATGAGATGACTCATAGCCCTTACATATTGGATGGAAGTATTCATGCTCTCCATTTCTCTCAGCTTTCATTTAGACCTCTACAGTTCTAAAGTTCTGAAGAAAAAATACGGAGGTATTAAAATTGAAGCTTGTATGATATACGCCTAGAAATTCTTCAGTTTCTCTTTTTTCTGCACCCTATATTCTTATTCTGAGCCAACTCTTTATTTTCAGACTTTTCATATTTTGTTCATATTAAAAACAGCAACATAAAGAGTATTAAGGTACTGTGCACTTACAAACCAAAAATAGAAAGAGGCAAAGAGCTAAATTGTTAATAAAACATGTTATATTCCACATTGACAAAATTTATGCAATCAACATATCTCCAAACACGTCATATTATCTTAATTTTTACTGGAGAACTCCGTATCCCATGTCTGTCATCATTCATGTCTATGATTCTAAACGTTCAATTTTAAATATTTGCCTAATGAGGATATATTGATTTTTGGACATGAATATAAAGATAATGCTGGTATTCTGTTTCCAATGTCACTTTACAGCCATAATTGTAGTATTATATTTGCAAGTTCTGAATGATTATTTCATTAAATTATTACCCATAATTCTGTCCAAAATTTCCAATCTAGCTAACATTATCTTAATTGAAGCTACATTTACAGTTTGATGAATGTACTCTTTTGTTATATAAATTACATGTACCATATTGAGGTGCTTGAGAGTTTCAATCACCACTCATCTATGTTAATAATGTAAAGTTCTCCTTACTAAGAGCTTTTGAATTTTATCCTTGTATGTAGGCAATGGTTGGAAAGTAAACTAATATGTAAAACATTACTTTTGATATATCTATATATCTATATCTATATATATATATATATTCTTTTTTGGTTGTTCCTGAACATTGTGAACCAGGTTAGGGGGGATATTGCAAGGGCTTTAATGTATATGGCAGTATGTTATGGATTTCCTGAAGCAAACGGAGGTGTTGATCTGAAACTGTCTGATTTCCCAAAAACTGGTATGTGGAGAGGGAAAAAAAAGGAATAAAAACTGTATGTGTGTGTGGTACACTCACACATTCATATATAAATTACACATGCACAATACGGGGAAATGAGTTGCAGCTCATTTTTCTTATTTTAGTTTTTGTTATATTTTGAAAAAATGCAACCATATGGATAAAAAAAACTTTGAAAATTAAAGGAATATGCAAAATTTCATAAATATTTGTGATTGGCTTCATTGTTTGTATAACCGTGTAAGTTAATATGTTTACGAGAATAAAATTTTCTATACTTTTATAAAAACTATTCTACAGATCACAAAAATATGAAAATTTGCCAACTTTCTTTGTTTTGAATGTTCTATTCGATCTATTTAAATCAATGTGGAAATGAAATAATTAGAACTCCAGCCTATTTTTATAGTAGAATGTATCTTCTCTGTGGTTCTTATGCTTTAAAACCAAAACAGTTACACCTAATCAAAGGGAAAAAGGAGAGTGCATTGTATACATATATTTAAGAATGAAATGGTAAAAAACATAGAAATGCTCTATCACTTACATAAAAATTTTCATCTTTATTAGGGCAATATAAACACATCGGTATAATTTAAGAACCCAAATTCTTTTTATTATTAACGTTTAAATTACAATCTATAATTGACTGAAATCAATTTCTATAAGCAGCAGATGGTATCGAAGGGGTAAATCGCTATTCCGCTGCTCTTTAAATGGGGTTTGACAAATAAGTAAACTTTTTCCTTGATGAGCAGCTATGAACTTTTTCTTTTTAGTGATCAGAATATCCCATTTTCAGCTCTGCGTAACAGGAAATGATAGGCTACATTTTGGGTACAGAAAATTTAGGGTGCTTTAATTGGTGGAAATTTATGCTGCAAACTAGTGGCATTTTTATTTATTTACTTTTTGGCGAAATTCCTCCAACTACTAACCCAATTCTTACCCAGGTCTCACCCCATTTCCTGACAGTATTGATGGATGCTATCCCCCTTTTTAGATGCCATTCTAGCTCTTCTTACCATTTTTACTAAGACACACAATATTCTCTTCAAGAAATTTAGTGTTGATTTTTCATGTTTTTGTAAGTGCAGAAAAATAAAATTGGCAGGATATATTTCCCTATATCTTATATGGATGCATGTGTTATATATGTGTAATGCTTTGTGTTTTGGATGATAAATACAAGTTAAAAATTGTTGTGAATGACCATATTCTTGGTTTTGTGTCCTGATGCAGCAAAGAAGGAAATGGGTTTGCTTTCCACGCTTTTGAGATGGAACCATGTTGACCCACCCTCGAGGGAAGAGAAGTTGAGAAATGAAAGAATCTGCAAACTTTACCAGCACAATAGAAATCCTTTTGTTGATCATCCAGAATATGCAAAATTCATATGGGAGCAACTTCTTCCAAGTCACAGAACTTCGGTGAAATGATGAATTGTAGAGAGTAATTTGTGAAATGAAAAAATTGTAGTAATATTTACTCTGTTATACAGACTAGTTTTTACTCCCTCTCTTTCAAAATTAGAGTATGTTTTGAGTCTAACGATAGACATATACGACGGTATATATATATATTGGAGTTAGAATATTGATGAAATGGAGTCTTAGAGATTTTAATTCTACAGACTTTCAAGTCATATGCGTTTCTTTAAATGCTCAACTCTCAAATGTATTCTAGTTATAGTTGGACGTGGAACAATTTACTTGAATGGGTTTTTCCCATGTTACGAAAAACCTCCTTCCCCAACCAACCTCCCCCCCTCCCATCATAACGTTTGTTATAATTTATTGACTGTAATGTTTTTAATTAGTATATTTGTAGATTCAATTTGCGTAAAAATGCTCTGACGTTTCTTTGTAAAATATTATTTCAAAACATTTTTTATTTCATACTTAACATATTGATGAACTGATATAGAATCAATTGGCAGGGGACTGGATTATCATCAATTCGCACAAGTCCCTTCCTAATAGTTCGCAATTATCTGGATCCAAGTTGAGTTTTTATAGAGTAAATCTGATGTTAGTTTAATTTAATTGTATATTATCTCAAGTATTATTCCAACTAATTAGGACAGAGTATGCTTCAGTAACATCAAACTGCATGCCAAACATGTTCCATTTTTTAAGTTATGGTACGTTAATTATGATTATGGTGAGCTTGCGGTGCTTCATTTTTTTGTGAAGCTGACATGATAATGGAAGTAAATTTTGAAGACGGACGGAAGCAGTAGATGAAGGAGATAAATTTACATGGGGAAAGTGAGAGACGAGAAAGGATAGTGATTCATGAAGATGTAGATGAAAGATGGTATGGTAATCATACAAAGGGATTATTTAGTTGATTAATTGTCCAAGAACAATTTATGTATAATAATTAGTTGATTCCACAAGTGTTTTATTGTGGAATTACTAATAATTTTCTTGAATTATTTTTGATTGCAACTTTCGTGGTATGTTTTAATTTATGAATTATGATTGTTGGTTTTCGTGATGTGTAGGCATTATTATTTATATTTACAGAGAGTTCATATTTATAGGTAACTATATATATAAATATATATTTTTTTAATTGGCGAATTCTCTCTTTATTTCTAACTCAATTCTCACACTTAATATATATCGAATATAACTCAGGTTCAGTGGCAAATTTTACACAAGCTAGTGATAATTTTTTTTTTAATTTTAATTTTTGGGTTAAAAAAAGTGCAAATCTCTGGAATTAAAAGAAGCAGCTAAACGTTGCATAATCTCGCAAAGGGGACTTCTAACGCGGCTCCACCCATCAATAACTCGATCCCACGAGGAGGATCCGACCCTCAATTGTGCTGTTGGTAAGCCAATCTGCACACGTATTTGGTAAGTCAATCTGCACACGTATTCTCTTCTCGAAAAACATAGTTGAACTCTAACAATCCAACTCCTACTCAAAGTCTCTTTCACCTGCCTAACACGAAATGTCTTCCACCTGCCGAAATAAATTAAAATCTTTAACAGCAGCCTTACTCCTTGTTGTAATAGCCTGTCGAGTAACCTCAGAACCCACTTCTAAAATAAGCTGCCTTATACCCATATCCCCAAGCCAGACACAAGACCATTCCGAACAAGACCACCACACCCTTCTCTTTTCTTGGTGAGTTATTTTTAGAGACACCATCAATGTTAATCCCTACTCAAAATCTCTTTCACCTGCCAAAATAAATTAGAATCTCTAACAGCACCCTTAGTCGTTACTGTAATAGCCTGTCGAGTAACCTCATAATCCACTTCTAAAATAAACTGCCTTATACCCATATCCCAAGCCATAATAATCCCCCCAAAGTTTGGCTTGTAAAAGCACTGCACCAACCTAGGGACATTATAAATCCACTCATTCACCCTCGCCAACACTATTCCGAACAAGACCACCACACCCTTCTCTTATCTTAGTGAGTTGTTTTAGAGACACCATCAATATTAAGTTTAAAACCAATCATCGGGCCGAGGCACCCATCCAACTTGACAGATTGAACGGAGATTACCACCAACGACCACTTCATGCAATCGCATGGCCTCATCATCATTTCGAGCCATCCTGACAATTTGATATACCTTTAAGTAAGCAGGAATATGAACCATATCCCCCACAACAATGCCCCCAGTCCTCCATTTCGGAATAGAGTGACAAACTGCACAAAACACCATCGGCCAATGCACCCCTTGAATAAAAGATTTCTGTCTCAAATCCCAACCACTCCAGACCATATTATCACCCAGTTCATACCACTGACTTGGTAACTCATTCATCAAAACTGCCCATACTTCTTTAGTCTTAGCACAATCTTTTAGTAATTTACCTCAGTAATTTGACTTGGTCTTTTACAGTTGAGTTTTTGAATAAGTCTTTCAGCATATCTTTTACTGGTTGCTGATTTTTAGGAGTTAGTTCAGATTATTTGGAGTAGTTGTGTAGGAGTCTTGAACGTGTCTTTTGTTTTTCCTCTATAAATATCCAGCATGAATAAGAAGTATTGTATGCTTCCAAGTCCAAATATATTATGAGTTATCTTTCAAGTTTTACATTGTTCCTTTCTTAACCCTTTATATTAGTTTTCATACTACAAATTGGTATCAGAGCTTTATTATCTTGAGGGACCTGTGAGAATGGAGAGTGATACACAACCAACTTTCAACCATCACGTTGCTCCACCAGTTTTTGATGGCCAAAATTATCAAGCATGGGCTGTGAGGATGACAGTCTATCTTGATGCTTTGGATCTTTGAGAGGTTGTAAAAGAAGATTATGATGTTCCATCGTTGCCTGCAAATCCGACGGTGGCGCAGATAAAGAGTCACAAGGAGAGAAAAACAAGAAAGTCCAAGGCCATAGCTTGTCTTTTCTCTGCCATTTCAAGTACTATATTCACTAGGATCATGAACCTGGATTCAGCCAAAGCCATCTGGGATTATCTCAAGAAAGAGTATCAGGGCAATGAAAAAACCAAGAGTATGCAAATTCTCAACTTGATTAGAGAATTTGAGATGGTGAAGATGAAGGAGTCTGAGACGATTAAGGATTATTCTGACAAGTTGTTGAGCATTGTCAACAAAGTAAGGCTACTTGGTAAGGAATTTTCTGATGAAAGAATAGTCCAAAAAATTCTTGTCACTCTTCCTGAGAAGCACGAGTCAAAAATCTCTTCATTAGAAGAGTCTAAGGATCTGTCAAGCATCTCTTTGGCAGAATTGGTTAATGCTTTGCAGGCTCAGGAGCAAAGAAGGATGATGAGAATAGAAGGATTTTCTGTGGAGAGTGCATTGAAGGCCAATTCAGAAAATTCAGGTTGGAAAGACAAGAAATTCAAAGGAAAAAAATAAGATTAATAAGTCCAACAATGATAAGGATATTGGTTCTCCTTGTCCTCATTGCAAGAAGTCGAACCATCAACCAAGGAAGTGTTGGTGGAGGCCATATATTAAGTGCAGAAAGTGTGGGAACATGGGACACATGGAGAGAGTCTGCAAATCCCAACAGTCTAAAGCAGCGAAGGCACAAACCAAAGAAAATGAAGAAGAACAACTCTTTGTGGCAACATGTTTTGCAACTAACAACAACTCAACTAATTCTTGGTTGATAGATAGCGGCTGCACCAATCATATGACCAACAATTTGACTCTTTTCATAAAGATAGACAAGAGTTTTATCTCTAAAGTAAGGATTGGAAATGGTTAGCTTATTCCAGTAAAAGGAAAAGGCATAGTGGCTATTGAGAGCTTGTCAGGTTTGAAGCATATTTATGATGTTTTATATGTACCTGATATTGATCAAAACTTGTTGAGTGTTGGGCAACTTCTTGAAAAAGGTTACAAGGTCATTTTCGAGAATAAGTGGTGCTTTATTAAGGATGCAATGGGCAAAGGTGTATTTAAGGTGATGATGAAGGCACATAGTTTTTCTCTGAATTTGTTGGAGGATGAACAAGCAAGAGTTGTATGTCAATTCAGCAATGCAGAGTTGTGGCACAAAAGGCTGGGGCACTTTCACCATACTGGACTTTTGTATATGAAAAAAAATGATTTTGTGAAGGGTGTACCACTCCTTGAAGAAGAGTTGGCTGATTGTGTGTGGCTTGTCAATATGGGAAGCAAATCAGGAAACCATTTCCTTAAACTACATGGAGAGCATCACGCAAGTTGCAACTAGTACATTCAGATGTTGGAGGACCTCAAAGAACATCTTTTTTAAATGGTAATCAATATTATATTACATTTATTGATGATTACACCAGATTTTGTTGGATTTACTTCTTCAAATCCAAGATTGAGGTTGCTAATATATTCTGGAAGTTTAAAGCTTGGGTAGAGAATCAAAGTGATTGCAGGTTGCGCACATTAAGGTCTGATAATGGGAAAGAGTACAAAAATGCAACTTTTGATAAGTTTTGTGAAGATGAAGGTATTGAGCACTAACTCACAACTCCTTACACCCCTCAACAGAATGGTGTAAGTGAGAGGAAAACGTCAGAGCATCTTGGAGATGGCAAGGTGTATGCTTCATGAAAAGGAGTTGCCAAAGAATCTTTGGGCAGAAGCTACAAGTATTGCAGTTTTTTTGTTGAATAGGCTGCCTACAAGAGCCGTGGAAGGAAAAACACCATATGAGGCCTGGTTTGGTTATAAGCCAAATTTACAAAATTTGAAAATTTTTGGTTGCCTATGTTTTTCTCATGTGCCGTAGGTTAAGAGAGATAAACTTGATAAGAATGCAGAGCCTGGTTTGTTTGTTGGATATAGCTGCACTTCAAAAGCTTATAGAATTTTCCAACCACAAAATGGAAAAATTATTGTAAGTCGAGATGTTAAATTCATGGAAGACAAGCAGTGGAGTTGGGAGGAGCCAATAGAAAGAGAACTTTCAGAATTCTCTGATGAACTTGATGACAATATAGATGATGTTCCAGTTCATGGCACAAGATCATTATCTGATGTCTATGCAAGAAGTAATGTTGCTGTTTTTGAGTCTGCAAAATTTCATGAAGCTAAGAAGGATGCCAAATGGATAGAAGCTATGAAGGAGGAGCTTAGAATGATTGAGAAGAACGACACTTGGGAGTTGGTAGGCAAACCAAAGATAGGAAGATCATTGGAGTGAAATAGGTTTACAGGACCAAACTCAATGCTGATGGTTCTATAAACAAACATAAAGCCAGGTTACTCGTGAAAGGCTACAGTCAAGTTTTTGGAGTTGATTTTTCAGAAACTTTTGCTCCTGTTGCACGTTTGGATACTATAAGGATGTTGTTGTCCTTGGCTGCCCAAAATGATTGGAAACTCTATCAGCTGGATGTAAAGTCAGCTTTTTTGAATAGTTTCCTTTAAGAAGAAATCTATGTTGAACAGCCGGAGGGATTTTATGTCAAGGGACAGGAGGAGAAAGTTTTCAGATTAGAAAAGGCTTTGTATGGCCTTAAACAAGCTCCTAGAGCCTGGTACAATAGAGTTGATAATTATCTTTAGAGTCTTGGATTTGTGAAAAGTCCAAATGAAGCCACTTTATATGTGAAGAGATTAGATGCTAATTTAATTATACTATCTGTTTATGTTGATGATTTGCTTGTCACAGGAAGTGATGAGAAGCTGGTGAATGAGTTTAAAGCTGATATGTTTAAAGCTTTTGAGATGACAGATCTTGGTTTGTTGTCTTATTTCCTGGGCATGGAGGTGAAACAAGCTGCTGGAAAAGTTTTCATATGCCAACAGAAATTTGCAAAGGAAATTCTCAAGAAGTTTCAAATGGAGAATTGCAAAGAAATCAACACACCAATGAATCTGAAGGAGAAGTTAAGAAAAAAAGATGGAGCTGAAAAAGTTGATGAAGGATTGTACAGGAGTTTGATTGGTTGCTTGATGTATCTCATAGCCACAAGACTAGATATAACTTATGCCATAAGTTTGCTATCAAGGTTTATGAATTGTGCAAGTAAAATACATTTTGTAGCTGCTAAGCGTATTTTAAGATATGTTAAGGGTACAATTGATTATGGTATCAAGTATTCTGGTCTCAATGATTACCAGCTTCAAGGTTGTCATAATTTTCAGCTCCAAGGTTTTTTCTGACAGTGATTGGGCAGGTTCTACTGATGATATGAGAAGCACAACTGGTTATTGTTTCAGTTTTGGCTCAGGTGTTTTTTCATGGAGTTCTAAAAAGCAAGATTTAGTTGCTCAAAGTACTGCAGAAGCTGAGTTCATTGCAGCAAATGTTACAGTGAATCAAGTAATTTGGATTCGAAAAATTCTTGAAGACCTGCACATGAAGCAAACTGATCCAACAGAGATTTTTCTAGACAATCAAGCTGCTATTGCAATATCAAAGGATCTAGTTTTTCATGGGAAAACGAAGCACTTCAACATCAGGCTCTATCACTTGAGAGAAAAGCAGAAGGATGGTGAAATCAAGTTAATTTTCTGCAGAACAGAGGAGCAGACTGCAGATATTTTAACCAAAGCACTTCCTAAAGTAAGATTCGAAGAGTTAAGGGACAAGTTAGGTGTTTGCAAATACTGAGGCAAGGAGGAGATTGTTAGTAATTTACCTCAGTAATTTGACTTGGTCTTTTACAATTGAGTTTTTGAATAAGTCTTTCAGCATATCTTTTACTAGTTGCTAATTTTTAGGAGTTAATTTTTAGGAGTTAGTTTAGATTATTTGGAGTAGTTGTTATGTAGTGAGAGTCTTGAACGTGTCTTTTGTTTTTCCTCTATAAATATCCAGCATGAATAAGAAGTATTGTATGCTTCCAAGTCCAAATATATTCTGAGTTATCTTTCTAGTTTTACATTGTTCCTTTCTTAAGCCTTTATATTAGTTTTCATACTACACAATCCCTCAAAAAAGGCAAAAAGTTAAGCCAAAGATTTATTACTATTCTATTCTATCTTAACTAATTGAAAAGAATCCATAAGATCCACCTACTGCCCAACATAACTTATCTGCTTCAAAACAAAACGTAGGGGCCTTCATAGCTCGGATTTTATCAATCGTGCTTATTGGCAAAATGTCATACAAAAATTCAATGTCCCATCCACCCGAGTCACTCAAAATCTCTCACAATTACAATTACAATTTCATCATCATTTTTGCTGGAAGTATTTCTGGCAATCAGACTACTGCTTTTCTACAAGCATACAATCTTTATGGATAATTTGTCCGAATCTCAATGTTCCCTACTAGTTATAACTTTAACCTCAAATTCATTTTTAATACATATGTATTGGAAAAATTTTCAGTTTCAAATAAACTAGTAAATATTTGACTGTGATACGGAGGAATGACAACATCAACATCTGTTTCATTGTTTTACTATCACAATCTATACTAATATTCAAATCAGAAGAAACTAAAAGCAAATGGTATATCAAAAGCGTGACTTGAATTATCCATATTTAAAGTAAAAATTTGACAAATCAAACCTATACTTGTTTCCTAAAAATTATTATTGAAAAAGATGTCTCAGTTGCTGAGTTATCCTACTTAGATTGCTGGAATAAAGTTTGAGTTAGTAAAACTGTGGAAACTTTCAAACTAGTTTATCTCGTTAGTTGGTGATAAATTTCCTTGTTTATGGGAATAAGTTTGCATCTTGATAGAAGTTTGTTATGTATTTGAGTTGTTTTTACTCTGTATTTAAAGCATGTTTTGGGTCAATGAAAAATCATTAGAGTTTCAATCTCAATATACGTCTTCTTACTATCTATTTTTATTATTAGTATGAAACATTAAAAACAATTATAGTAGGGGCAGAGTAATAGAAATGTTGGAACGGCCTAATGGTCAATACCCATCACACTTTGCTATGTCCTAAGTCGTTTTTAGGCCATGCGGGAACGTTTACTATTTTATTTTAATTTTTTAAAAAATATTGTGATATTTTCGTAATTATGGATTTTGGTAATTGTATTTATTATTGCAACCCCAGGCCGTATATAAGCCTAGAGATGATGTTCAGCCGTTTTTTTAGACTGTTTAATTGAATTTCATAATATTCAATAGAGAACTTTGTTTTTCTCTTGTTTTGCCGTAATCTGTTCTGTCAAAATTCTGTGTTGGACATTATTTGGTATCAGGACTAACCAGCTTCTGTTGATCAATGGCTGCCGAAGCAAATCGAGGTCGTGGCAAGGGGCGAGGCACTGAACCTCCTGAAAATGAAGAACCACAACATCACAAAGACCTTCGAGACATAGCAATTGAAGAACAGAGGAGGAGAATTGCAGAGTTCGAACGTCAACTTGCGGAGGCAAGGATTGGCGGTTCAACTAGTGGCGAGGGATCTGAATTGGAAACCGAGGATTACAGAGAAGACGAGAATCCTTTTACGGACCGTAGGCGAAATCAGACTTCTGGCCAAAGTCTCGGGATGAAAATTGAGATTCTGGAGTTTGAGGGTAAGGCTCAACCTGATGACTTTATCGACTGGCTGTAAACAGCCGAGAGAGCTTTTGATCTTAAGGAGTCTCCTGAGAAGCAGAAAGTTAGGCTTGTGGCGGTGAGGCTTCAAAAACATGCTTCAATCTGGTGGGAGCATGTGCAGATAACTCTTGCGGGGGAAGACAAATCAAAAATTGTGCCATGGGAGAAGATGAAAAAGTTACTAAAGAAGTTTTTTTTCCATCACATTATGGGCATGAGGCGTTTAATGCCTAATCATGGATTGAGGCAGAGGGAATTGACTCCGGTGAGTCACATATGTGGATGTAGAGGACATCAAATATGTTGACTCCGGTGAGTCATTAGTAATTCGACGAGTTCTTAATCTAGATGTTGCCAAGAGTGAGTCGTGGTTGAGGCAAAACATTTTCATTACAAAGTGCACCAATGGGGGTAAGGTTTGCAATGTGATCATTGACAGTGGCAACTGTGAGAATGTGGTGTCTGCCAGCATGGTGGAAAAGTTGGGGTTGAAGACAGAGGATCACCCATTGCCTTACAAGTTGTCCTAGTTTAAGAAAGGCAGTAAACTTAAGGTGAGCAAACGGTGCCTGGTGCAGTTCTCCATTGGGAAAAAAAAATACAAAGATGCGGTTTGGTGTGACATAGTTACAATGGACGCATGTCAAATCCTGTTAGGTAGGCCTTGGCAATTTGATCGAAAGACTCAGCATGACGGTTTCAGAAACATATATACTTATAAGAAGGATGGAGAAACCATAACCTTGGGGTCTTCCGAGTTATAAAGGGAGGCAAAAACTCATTTAGCTACGAAGTCAGAATTCTGCAAAATGACTAAGGGCGCAGCGTTATTGTTTTCTTTTGTGGTGGTGGAGCAGAATAGTGATGGTCTTTTTATTCCCTTCTAGATTTTACCTTTGCTAACTGAGTTTGCTGATGTAGTCCCTGAGGAGATGCTAGTTGGTTTACCACCAATGCGAGACATTCAGCATTGCATAGATTTCATTCCTGGTGCAGTAATACCTAACAAACCAGTTTATTGAATGAGTCCAAAGGAGCATGAGGAGCTGCAGAGGCAGGTCCAAGAGTTTCTTCAAAGAGGAGCCATCCAGGAGAGTATGAGCCCCTGCACCGTACCTGCACTGTTAGTACCTAAGAAAGAGGGGACGTGGAGAATGTGTGTTGATAACAGGGCTGTCAACAAGATTACTATCAAATACAAATTTCCTATTCCGAGATTTGATGATTTGATTGACCAGGTCTGTGGAGCTGTCATCTTTACTAAAGTTGATTTACGCAGTGGTTATCATCAGATTCGAATGAGGCCTGGTGACGAGTGGAAGACAACTTTTAAAACTCAGGATGACTTTTATGAATGGTTGGTGATGCCATTCGGACTGTCCAACACACCCAGTACATTCATGAGATTAATGAATCAGGTATTCAGGCCATATATTGGCAAATTTGTAGTCGTATATTTTGATGACATCATGATTTATAGTCGTTCTGTTGAGCAACATATGGAGCATTTGAGGGCAGTGTTTTGGGTGCTAAGAGAGCAGAAGCTGTATGCCAACCGAAAGAAGTGCCACTTCCTTACTGATGAAGTGACCTTCTTGGGATATATTGTGTCCAAGGCTGGAATTAGGATGGATCCAACAAAGGTATAGGCAGTTACGAGCTGGAAGACTCCACAAAATATACATGACGTACACAACTTCCATGGCTTAGCTTCTTTTTACCATATATTCATAAGGGATTTCAGCACCATCATTGCTCCGTTGACAGATTGTCTGAAGGGAAGCAAATTTCAATGGAGTAAAGAGGCTGAGGAAGCATTTCAGTTGTTGAAACAAAAAGTGACAGAGGCTCCTGTTCTCGTGCCTCAGGGGTGGGAATTGGAGGCTTGCTGTTCTTCGAAATTCATTGTGATGCCTCGGGGATGGGAATTGGAGGCGTGCTGAGTCAGAAAGGAAACCAGTAGGCTTCTTTAGTGAAATATTGAATGAGGCAAGACAAAAATATTTCGTTTATGACAAGGAGTTCTATGCCATCATTCGTAGTTTGGAGCATTGGAGACATTACCTTGTGTTGGAGGAGTTTTTGCTGTATTCAGACCATGAAGCCTTAAAGTATATTAATGCCCAACACAAGTTGAATGCAAGGCATGTGAAGTGGGTGGAATTTCTGCAAGCCTTTAATTTTTCCGTTAAACACAAAGCTGGAGCTCTAAATCAAGTTGCCGATGCACTGAGTAGGTGACACATACCTTGCTGTCCACTATGCAGGTAAAAGTTCTTGGCTTCGAAACCTTTAGAGATTTATATATTGATGACGCTGATTTTGGTGATATATGGTGTCAGTGCCTAGTGCCTTGAAGGGCCAGTTAACCAATTTATATTTCATGATGGTTTTCTCTTTAATGGTACTACGCTGTGTATTCCCAAGTGTTCACTTAGGGAAGCTATAATCTTAGAAACTCATGGGGGAGGTCTTGCAGGCCATTTTGGTGTTGATAAGACTCTAGCATTGCTTGTCGATTACTTTTATTGGCCGCGAATGCGTAAAGATGTGGCTCATATCATTGAAAGATGTATGATTTGTCATACAAGAAAAATGAAGGGTTCGAATGCAGGTTTGTACATGCCATTATCAGTTCCGGAGGCACCTTGGGAAGACATTAGCCTTGATTTTGTTTTGGGGTTACCTTGGACCCAGCGAAATAAAGATTCTATAATGGTGGTTGTGGATAGGTTCTAAAAAATGGCAAATTTTATTTCCTGTAATAAAACATTTGATGCTTCGCAGGTAGCTCGTTTGTTTTTGCCGGCAATTGTGAAGTTCCATGGTGTTCCCAAGTCAATGATGTCGAATCGTGATGTCGAATCTTGATGTCAAATTTGTGGGTCATTTTTGGAGAACACTTTGGCATCTTATGGGGATGCCATAACCCTCAGACGGATGGCAAGACTGAAGTTGTCAATCGCGGTCTTGGAAACTTATTGAGGAGTCTGATTGGAGACAAGCCAAAGCAATAGGATTTGATATTACCACAGGCAGAATTTGCATTCAACAGCACACAAAATCAAACTACAGGGAAGAGTCCATTGGAGATCGTCTATGGTCACAATCTGACCACACCTTTAGACCTTGTACCATTGCCAGTTCAAAAGCAGTTCAGTGGCGACGCGGAACAACATGCCAAACAAATCAAAGAGTTGCATATCAAGGTCCAAGCGCAAATTGACAAGCAAAATCAGAAGTACAAGCAGCGGGCTGACCAGCGAAGGAGGCGAGTAGTTTTTAAAGTTGGTGACTTGGTGTGGATTCATTTGCAGAAAGAGAGGTTCCCAGCAGGCAGGTTTGGTAAGTTGCAGCCTCGAGCAGATGGTTCGTTCAGAATCTTGGAGAGGATTAATGACAATGCTTATAAGGTGGAACTTCCTGGAAATTACAATGTGTCTAGAGCCTTTAATGTTGCTGATCTTTCCCCTTATTTAGCTGAGTCGGATGAAGAACTTGAAGTGATTGCTGCTAGTGACGATGATGATTCAGATTCGAGGGCGAATCTTCTCCTAGCAGGGGAGAATGATGTAAGTGGCTAAAATGAGTGACATTCAAATCATTCTGTCAACGAATTATGATTGGGCTCAAACTTGGTGGGTCACTTGGAAACAGCCCAACGGTCAATACTCATCACGCTTTGCCATTACCTAAGTCGTTTTTCGGAAATTTGAAATCGTTTACTGTTTTATTTTAATTTTTTAAATAATATTGTGACATTTTTGTAATTTTATTTATTTTTGTAACCCTAGGCCGTATATAAGCCTAGAGATGATGTTCAATCGTTTTTTAGATTGTTTTATCGTATTTCATAATATTCAATACCGAACTTTGCGTTTCTCTTATTCTGCCGTAATCCGTTCTGTCAAAATTCTGTGTTGTTTAGCATTACCCATTGGTATCATGGATTTGTGCATGCTAGAGACTGGGATAGCCATGAGAACTGCTTTAGCCAACGTAATACGTCCAGCCATTAGAAGAGAATTCACCTTCCAATTTGCAAGTTTAGACTCAACCCGACTACATACATCTTTTAAAGTCTCCTTTGTTATTCTTGCATCATATAATTTCACTCCCAATTATCTCCCCAAACTCATCACCATCCTAAATCCCCCTTTACTAGCAATGGTGAGCCTGTCTACATCACAAACATTTTTCGAAAGGAAATAATAGATTTTTGACCTTGGCCAGAGGAGCTACATAACTGATTTAAACGATCTTGTATCACATCCCTCTGATGCACTATAGCCTCATCAAAAAGTAGTAAATCAGATATCAAGCGGGTTATGGGAGGACCTCGTCTAAGATTAATCGGTTTCCACTGCCCCTACTGCACCTTATCAAATATGATGTTACTAAACTTCATGCAAATCAGAAACATATGGGGAAAGCGGATATCCTTGCCTAATACCCCTACTGGGAATAAAGATGTTAGGTTGCGTTTAGTTGAATGAAATAAAATGAACGGGTAAGAAGGAAAATGGTGGTAAAAAATTACGAGAGGAGAATGAGAATGAAGAAACAGTAGAAAAATTACAAGAGGAGAATGAGAATGAAGAAACAGTAGATTGTATGTAAAATTTTAGTTGTAATAAAATTGATAAATTCCATTTACAAAGGTCAGTTTAAAAATACATATAATTTTGTGGAAAGGAACAAATGAATGGACCTTACGCATAAATAATACAGCAAAAAATTTATTTTTTTTCCATGTCATTTATTCTATCAAACCAAACACTATTTGTGGAAGAGCCATTCCAATTAATAGCATACAAAGGAGATCGAACATACTCCATAATAACGCTTACCATTCGAGAATCCATATCAGCCTCCATTAGAGTTGCAAAAAAAATTATAAATATATACGACAAAGTAAAAGTTGTCTGTAAATGCTCATATTTTTAATGGCAACCACATATGTAATTTCAATATTTTTATGTAGTGATAAAATATTCTGTACATGTCACTAAAAATTATGAAAGTTGCAAAAATAAGGTTGATTTTTTTAAAGGAAATATTGCACATATTAAATAAATTTTACTGGTTTTATAAAAAAAATATATGCTACAATTGGTTTATTTTTTCGGAGTAGGATTGGATCTATTTTTAAGAAATGAGTTGTATCTTTTTCTCTTTTACAATGTTTCTAAGAAACCTAACCACACAAATGGATGGAGTATTAAAAAACTTGAGGATTTGGAAATTTTTATAATTTTTAGCTAGGGGTTTAGTAGTTTCTATATCTTAATTTTCTAATCATGTAAAACTAAAAGCTTTTGAATGGTTAACATATATCGACTATTATTTGCTTATAAAAACTATGTAGAAAATCCAATAAAATTCTAAAACTTACATATTGTATTGTTTTGACATGCTCTTTCATTTTAAATTTTTCTCAAACATTTTCTACACCAAAGCATAGTACAAACGGTTAAAAGAAGCTTCATGTTTATTTTCCCTTTTTATAAATATAACCAAATCATTTTCCCTTCTTATAAATATAACCAGATCCACAACTAGTTCTATTCTATCAAACACATTTATAACTGTCGATCAAATGATCTAATGACCAACATTACTTCAAAAAAAAGGAAAAAAAAGGCAGAAATCCGTCAAAAGATAAGCGGGATCTGCAGAAATTTCAAGCGCAAACACGTAGCACACACATATATGATTCAATTGATTAGAAGCCATTCGATCGATTATATCCAGGCCAATCGAACACTATTGCCTTGGAGACTCCCAACTTTGTTTTTTCTCCATCTGATTCCATTGTAATCTTCCTCTTCGAAGTTCTCTACTCTCTAACTTTTGCTACTCAATCAATATCTTGCACTACACAACTGTGATTGTGTTCTTTTGGCGTGCCAACAACGATAAATTTTGAGTTGAAGTCCATTCAACCTACTGCACATTATCCCAATTTTTGTAAGTATATTTTTATTATTGTTGTAATAATTTAGTTCTTTATACTTACGGTAATGATGAAATTATGGATAAATATTATGTAATCTTGCTTCCATACCATTTCCATTAATATTTTTATCATTCTCCCCAAAAAATTTAGATTCAGTTATAACATAACATGCAGGTTTTGATAATAATAAAATTAGATCAATATAAATCTCTATTAATGTTTTTCTTTGGTTCAAAATTAGATTAGGTTTGTTATTTTTCTCAGAAATATTTGTTGAGATTTGGTGGAAATAAAACAAGAACTTTTATTTATATAATATATTGAGTACAAGATGATTAGTGTTTCTCTCAATCTCACTCTTGAGAATTCTTTCTCTCCAATGTATCTAGAGCTATGCCTATCCACCCCTTTTATACTAGTCCGAAGGAGATGGGTATGTTTCTAGGTCCTTCTTCATTAATTGCATTTCTAGATCTTTCCTAATAGATTACAACTCATTACATAGTTCTAGCTAATAGGTTCTACACACTTCTTAATTGCAAGACAATAAGATGAAAAATCTAGAGAAAAAGATAATTAAAGAAAATTCTAGAAAAGAGGAGAGAGAAAGTCGGTGTATATTTTTAACACTCCCCCTTAACGACTACTCTCTCTTAGTGTTGATCTTGAAACCATGCCAAGCTGCTCCTCGAAACTTTCAAACTTTGTAGTACTCATTCCTTTGGTGAAGATGTCCACAACTTGGTCTTCCGTTTTGATATATTTCATCTCAATATCTCCTTCAAGAACTTTCTCTTGCACGAAGTGATAGTGTACCTCCACATGTTTAGTCGGTGTATATTGTCATGCCCTGACGCGTTTCCCTGATGGGTTGATTTGACAATGTCATGCCCTGACGCGTTCCCCTGATGGGTTGATTTGACAATGTCATGCCCTGACGCATTGGTCTGCCATTGTCATTCCCCTGATGGTTTCCCCTGACGGGTTTCCCTGATTGGTTTCAATCACTAAAGCTTTGTCGATTTCGTCTGGAATGTCTGATGTGCGGAATACTAAAAGGCTTGTAAGTAACTTCAGACATTCTCTGCTATACTATTAAGTCCTTTAGATGTTTTCACTGATGACTTGAATAATGTAGAGTAGTTCATCCCCTGATGACCAAATTGCTCATCAGTGGATGCAAAACTTATGCAAATATATTAAGGTTTATAGAATACCTTAAGTATTTACAGATGTACAATTATTCTCTAAACATCATCATCATTATTTATCTCTAACATAGTCAACATCACAATGACCTACTACTTCATATGATGTATTTTTTTATATAGAATGCCAAAATCAAAAGTTCGTTTGACATACCTCAATATGCATCTTATTGCATCCAAGTGAGTTTTTCTCTGTTTCTCCATAAACTGACTTACTACTCCAACTGCGAACATGATGTTTGGCCTTGTGATTGTTAGATAAATAAGACTTCCAACGAGTTGTCTATACATGGTGGAATCCTCCAATTCACGACTGTCGACTGCACACAACTTTATATTTGGCTCTATAGGAGTTGAGATAGGCTTGTAGTCGAGCATCCCATATTTTTCAAGTATATCTTTTGCATACTTCTGTTGGCATAAGAATATTCCTTCTTTAGTTCATTCCACCTCGAGGCCCAAAAAGTGTTGCAGTTGTCCAAGCTCTTTTATTTGAAAGCACACTAATAAATTAGTTCTTATTTTATTGATCTCCTTTTCGTGATCTCCCGTTATGATCAAGTCATCCACATAAATTAGCACCACAGAGATTTTTCCTCTAGTGTATTTCACGAACAGACTTTAATCAGATGGTGCAATTGAATAGCCGCTTTGCACCAAGAATTCTGCTATCTTCCCGTACCATGCTATTGGTACTTGTTTTAAGCCATATAGTGCTTTCTTTAGTTTACACACATATTGCGGATGTGTTTTGCTTTGGAACACCTCAGGTTGCTCCATGTAGATGTTTTGGTCTAATTCTCCGTGTAAGAATGCATTCTTTACATCCATCTGCCAGAGCTTCCAAGACTTTCTTACTGCTAGTGCTATCAAGACTCGCACAATAGTGATTTTAGCCACCAGACTGAACATCTTGTCATAATCAAGGCCATACTTTTGAGAAAAACCTCTAGCTACCAACTGAGCTCTATATCTCTCAATTGTGCCATCAGGATGGGTTTTTAACTTATAAACCCATTTACAAGTAATTGGGCTTACCTTTTTAGGTTTAGGAACCAACTCCCATGTCTCGTTTTTTCTTAGCGCCTTAATCTCTTATTCTATTGCCCTCATTCATTTAGGATCTTGCAAGGCGTCTCCAAAATTAGTTGGTTCTTTGGGTCCGTCATCTTCCATTAGTGTAGCATTTGCGTATTTTGGATTTTGCTTTCTTTTCCTTGTTGACCTTCGAAGAGGTTCACTCGGCTCTCCAATTTCTTCATACTGATTTGGCCTTGTTTCTTCAGTAGTCTTGTTATTTGTTCCTGTCTGCCACAAACTTTTTGATTTTTCTGGCGAGTGAACTTGTATTGTGTCTTCACCATTTTCATCTTCCATGGTGTCTTCAACTTTTTCAGTCTCGCCTTGTTCTTCCAAACTCTCCTCAATTTCCTTTGAATTTGGAAGCACAACTGCTTCTGATAACCACTAGGAGGATGCTTCATCAAACACTACATTTCTTGAAGTGTAGCACTTTCCTGTTATGGGATCACAACACTTCCCATCCTTTCCTTTGATCATCATAGCCCATGAATATGCATCGAATTGCCTTTTTATCAAACTTGCTATGTAGGTGATCAAGAACAAATACGTAGCACACACAACCGAATACTCTGAAGTAACTTACCATGGGCTTGAGATTTCGTAGTTTCTCAAATGGTGACTTGAATCCAAGTTTTGCTTGTAGCAACCTGTTGATCACATGAGTTGCTGTCTTCATACATTCGCCCCAAAATTGCGGTGGCACAATCTTTGCATGCAGCATGCTTTTGACTGTTTCTGCTAGGTGCCTGTTCTTTCTTTCAGCTACTCCGTTTTGTTGTGGAGTGGTTGGGCAGGTGAATTGTCTTCTTATCTTGCATTCTTTTAGATAATCTCCGAATTCATCTGATGTGTATTCTCCCCCATTATATATGTGTAGGCACCTTATCTTGTTGCCTACTTCTACTTCAACCTTTTTTTTAAATCTTTTAAACTTATTCAAAACTTCAGATTTTTCTTTCATAAAATCAACCCAGACGTACCTAAAGAAGTCATTGATAAATGTTATCATGTACTTGAAGCCACTAACCAATGGTTGCTTCACTTTTCCAAATACGTCTTAGTGTAGTAACTCTAGTGGTGCCTTAGCTCTATAGCTCGACTCCTCGTAAGGAAGCTGATGCGCTTTTCCTTATTGGCACCCAACACAAACTACGTCATCATGAACTTCCAGTTGGGGAAGACCTTTTAGCATTGTTTTCTTCATCATCACCTTTAATTTCTTATAACTTACATGCCTGAGATGTGCGTGCCATAAGTCAGGTGTTTTGTTCTTTTTTGTCTTATCTGCGTATGCCGTTTGTGCAGACATTACATAGATAGACTCAAGTCTTCTTCCTTCCATGATTGGTGTCTCATTTGCTTTTAGGTGTTGGTATACTTTGACATCATTTGGTCCAAACACCACGTACTTTCCAGATTTTGTTAGTTGTAACACCGAAAGTAAATTTTTCTTCATACTTGACACGAGCATTACATCTTGCAGTTCTACTTGTTTTACGTTGAATTGGGGAGTAATTTTTGTTTGGCCCATGTGAGTGATAGGCAATCTCGAGTTGTTTACAGTGACTACAACTCGCCTTCCTTTATATTCGTTGATGTTTTCCAATTTTTCTTTATCACCCGTCATATGATTGGAGCATCTAGAATCTACAATTCAGTCATTTTCATAATTTATAAATTTGTCACTCATCGTGACTAGCTCCCCCTCGTTGAGAGCTTCCTTGTTTCACCCATGCTTCTATTTGATGGGTGCACATCTTTTTTATTTCGTCCTTTGAACCCTCTCTTATTGCTAAAGAGGGCTGTCTCATCCTCTTTAACTGAGACTTTAGAAATTTATTTATCTAAAGCCTCGTGATTGGCTAAAAGACTCTATAACTCTGTTAGAGTGGGCTCTTTTGCCCATCCACGGGTAGCCGTAATAATACCGTTAAATTCTGGCCTTAACCCGTAAATTATAATTCTCCTCTTTCTTGTGTCGGTTTGCATTTTGCGGATCTAATTTTAAAATTTCATCACAAATAGTTTTAACTTTATTAAAATATTGACTCACTGACATATCTTGTTGCAAGATTGAGAGAAGTTCATTTTCCAACCACTGGAGCTTTGCATCATTCGTCCTTGCAAATAATGCCGCCAGAGTATCCCATGCCTCTTTTGGGGTTTTTGCATCTTTAATATGCTGTAACAACTCATCTTCTACTGACACGGATAAAACATACATGGCTTTACCTACCTTCACCTTCCATTTCATTAATTTCTCCGTGTTGGTGGGTGGTGTTGTGTTGCCGTTACTAATGATGTCCCACAAGTCTTGTCCAAGCAAATAAAATTGCATACGAATACTCTAAGTATTATAATTAGAATTGTTAAGTTTTTCGACTCCACTTACCGAGTTCGAAAGATCCGCCATAGTGACTTGGATATAATGCCCAACAGTATTCCAAATAAGTTTGGTCCCCGACCAATCAGCTTCATAATCCTGGATTTTGCACTAACGTTGCTTGGATTCTCCACAAACAACGGTCTTGGACAACCTGGCTCTTGATACCACTTGTTGAGACTTGGTGGAAATAAAACAAGAACTTTTATTTATATACTATATTAAGTACAAGTTGATTAGTGTTTCTCTCAATCTCACTCTTGACAATTCTTTCTCTCCAATGTATCTAGAGCTATGCCCATCCACCCCTTTTATACTAGTCCAAAGGAGGTGGGTATGTTTCTAGGTCCTTCTTCATTAATTGCATTTCTAGATTTTTCCTAATAGATTACAACTCATTACATAGTTCTAATAGGTTCTACACACTTCTTAATTGCAAGACAATAAGATGAAAAATCTAGAGAAAAAGATAATTAAAGAAAATTCTAGAAAAGAGGAGAGAGAAAGTCGGTGTATCTTTTTAACAATATTTTCATGGAGTTATAACATGCATGTGTTGATATGGTGCAGTTGTTGTGTTAATTAAATTTGCTTTAACATTATTGCATTTGGTACTATTGCATTTTTGGGTTTGATTTGGTTAAATATTGACAGTGTTTGTTGAAAATTTTTGTATAGTTGACATGGATTCGGTGCCGGAAAGAGTTGATGCTGGTCCAGATGATATGAGCTTGTTGGCCACTCAGACTATGCATATTTTTGAACACATATTTCAGAATGGGGAATATAATATACTGGATCTGGCTCACTAAAGTAATTTAACTTATGATCAGTGGGTTCTAACTAAGGAGCATGTTCGCATACTGGACAGTTTAGGCTTTTATACATTTAATCTCAATTCTATATTGTCGACGCATGATGCTTTAGTCGTCATTGCATTAGTGAAAAGGTGGAGATAACACATTCAACTTTAATGCAAGTGAGAGGACTATCACCCTGGAGGATATTCAATACATCATAAGTTTGCTTGTCAATGACAAACTGCTTACATGCGGTTATATCTGCGAAGACCAAATGCGCCAACCGTTCATTGGTTATTATGGTTAGAGAATGTATGAACAAAAAGTTAGCAAGGCTGTTTATAGCGGTGGTATCCATTTGAGTTGGTTTAGGAGTATGTTCCAAAATATTTTTTTGTTGACACATTCGATAGACATATGTCCTCCTGTCTGGTCATGTGATGCTGGAAAATTAAGTAAAAGGAATTGAAGGCAAAATGATAAGGAACAATTGGATAGGATGCCCACTACCTCAAGGATTCCACCTTGAAGATACAGGGCATAAGAACTCACCCCTCAATGGAATCCACCAAAGAAATACAGAGTTAGAAGTTCACCGCTCAATGGAAGTAAAACCAAAGAGATACAGAACAAAAATATGGAAGCACAAAGCAATCTTTGTAAATAAATTATGAAACTTGTTACCCTTTGGATATCTACATCTTGAGTATTTATAGGCGTACTTGGAACATCCTTCCAAGTATAGAAATTTAAAACATAACTTAGTTCATGAATATATTTACTAATGTGTCTAGAGGATGCCACAAGGTTCCTGAATGCACTTAATAAATCAGATTCGGATGAATCTGCCACTCTGAACATTTTTTAGTAAAATAGTCATAACTTGATCTAGAGACTTCTAATTCATGCACCGATTGAAGCATTAAAACTAGACTTCCAGATCTTTCCAACCATATATGGCTCGCAAATTATGAAGTTCTGGAGAAAAACAGTTTATTCCAAGAAGTTGAACCATTTCTGAGGATGTTGACTCTCGGTATTCTTTCTCATTGGATTTTGATTCAGCTCCTGTGTCAGGCTCCCCTGGTTGAGAAAGACTCGTCCTCAAGTCTGAACTTCCTTCATCTTCATAGTATGGAGAGAGATCAACTACATTGAAATTTTGTAGGCATTATCCCCAATTCATTTCAAAACTTTGAATGGACCATCAGCTTTGGACCTTAGCTTTGCAAATTTCCTTGGAGGAAAATGACCTTTATGTAGATGAATCCACACCAAATCACCTACTTTGAACTCAACAAACTTGCGGTTCTTATCGGCCTGTGCTTTGTATCTCTTATTTTGTTTTGCAATCTCATGACGGACTTGTTCGTGCAACTTCTTTATGGTTCTGGCTCTTTCTTCAGCATGCCCACTAAATTGATATTTAGAACTAAGTGGAATCATGTCTATTGGGCTTAAAGGATTCACATCATAGACAATTTCAAAAGGACTTCGAGTTGTTGTTTGGCTAGTGGAGTGATTGTAAGCAAACTCAACATGAGCCAAAAGTAAATCCCATTATCGCATATTTTTCTTTATTAAGCTTCGCAAGAGATTTCCCAAAGTTCGGTTCACCACTTCAGTTTGACCATCTGTTTGTGGATGAGAAGCGGTGCTAAACTGTAGTTTTGTTCCCAATTTTCTCCAAAGAGTTCTCCAAAAATGACTCATGAATTTAACATCAGGATCTGAAGTAATTAATTTCAGAATCCCATGAAGTTTGACAACTTCTCTAAAATACAGGTTAGCAATACATGTCGCATCATTTGTCTTATTGCACAGCACAAAGTGAGCCATTTTAGAAAATCTATCAACAACCACCACGACAGAATCTTTGTTTCTTTGAGTACGAGGCAATCCCACAACAAAATCCATACTAACATCTTCCCAAGGAGAGTTTGGCAAAGGAAGTGGAGTATACAAACCTGAGTTTTGACCATGACTCTTAGCTTTGTGACAAATTATACAGCTTTCCACAAGCCTAGAGATATCACGTGCAAGTTTAGGCCAATAGAAATTTTCTTTGACAGCAGGTATGGTTTTGTCTCTTCCGAAATGACCAACAAGACCTCCTCCATGTGCTTCACGAATAATTGCATCTCTTAATGAACATTGATGAATACATAATCTGTTATATTTGAAAAGAAACCCTTCTTGTTGAAAATAATTTCCAATAGCTCCATTTGAACACTCTTTCCATATTCCACCAAAGTCTACATCATTTTCATATAAATCTTTAATGATTTCAAAGCCCAACATCTTCATTTCCATAACTTGCAGCAAACAATGTCTTCGACTTAAGGCATCAGCAACTTGATTCATCTTTCCTGCCTTATGTTTGATAGAGAAAGAAAATGATTGAAGAAACTCAACCCATTTGGCATGGCGACGACTAAGTTTATGTCGGCTGCTCAAGTATTTTAATGCCTCATGATCAGAATACAAAATGAATTCATTAGGTAGTAAATAAGAACTCTAGTGATCAAGAGCTCGAACAATAGCATATAACTCCTTGTCATAAGTGAAAAACTTTTTCTTTGCATCATTCAACTTCTCGCTATAAAATGCAATTGGTTTTCCTTCTTGGCTAAGGACTGCAACTATGCCAACATTTGAAGCATCGCATTCAACTTGAAATATTTTATCAAAATCTAGAAGCATGAGAATAGGAGTTGCTGCCATTTTTTTCTTAATGAAATCAAAGCTCTTTTGGGCCACTTTCGTCCACTGAAATGACTTTCCTTTCAAACACTTTGTTACTAGAGCAACAAGAGTACTGAAATCTCTGATAAATCTTCTGTAAAATGACACCAGGCCATGAAAACTTTGAACATCTTGAATGTTCTTAGGAATAGGCCAACTAGTGATTGCCTCCACTTTGCTATGATCAACTTCAATTTCTGATGAGGTTACAACATAACCCAAAAATACAATTTTGTTTGTTAAAAATTCACACTTCTTTAGGTTTGCATACAACTTTTGCTCCCTTAGAATCTGAAAAACATCTCTCAAGTGGTGCTCATGTTCTTCAACAGTTTTACTATATACCAATATATCATCAAAATAAACAACAACCGATTTTCCAAGAAATGGTCTAAAAATATGGTTCATAATACGTATAAAAGTACTAGGAGCATTAGAGAGACCAAAAGACATTACTAACCATTCATATAGGCCATTCTTTGTTTTGAATGCCGTCTTCCATTCATCTCCAGGACGTATCCGAATCTGATGATAGCCACTTCAAAGATCAACCTTAGGAAACACCTTTGCACCATATAGTTGATCTAAGAGATCATCAAGGCGAGGTATGGGAAATCGGTACTTGACAGTAATCCGATTGATAGCTTGGCTATCCACACACATACTCCATGAACCATCCTTCTTTGGAACTAACAAAGCTGGAACAACACAAGGACTTTTACTTTCTTGCAACACGCCTTTGGCTAGTAATTCTTCAACTTGCTTTTGCAATTCTTCATGCTCGATAGGATTCATGCGGTATGCAGCTTTGTTGGGAAGAACTTATCCAGGAACAAGATCAATACAATGTTGTATATCTCTCATGGGAGGAAGACCTTATGGAATTTCATTCGGAACAACATCATGAAATTCTGCTAAGATGGATTGTACTAATGGATTATGTTCAACAATAGTAGAGGGAGAGTCCTCGAATAAAACAAGAGCATAACCTCCATTAGATTCCAATATTTCTTTTTCAATAATAGTTCCTGACAACAAAGTATTTCCATTCGTTTTGACAACTGAGTCTGGTCTTGAAGGTGCTAACACGATGCGAATTCCATCTTTGACAAAAGAATAAGTGTTCTTATAGCCATCGTGAATAACCCTCCGATCATATTGCCACGACCTTCCCAATAATAAGTGGGTAGCATCCATAGGGACAACATCATACCAAAATTCATTTTTATAATTATTTCTAATTGAAAACTGAACAAGGCACCTTCTATTTACCTTCACTTCATTACCTTTTCGAAACCATTGAATTTTATAAGGATGTGGATGGTCCACTGTACTTAGCTTCAACTTGTTTACCATCATCTCTGCAACAACGTTGGAATAGCTACCACCATCGATGATAACGTTGCAGGCCTTTCCAAGGCAAGTGCATCTCTTGTAGAAGATGTTCTCTCGCAGCCAACCATCATCATCTTTTGTTTGTGTCATGTTGAGATTCTGTCGAATGACTAATGCTTCTCCTACATCTGGGTATACAATATCTTGAACTATATCATCATATTAAATATTTTCCTCCATGGTTTCTCCAAGCTCTTTGTCAACAATGGTGATGATTTTGCGATTTGGACAATCTGAAGCACTATGTCCATAGCCTTGGCACTTGAAGCACTTCCTTGAACTAGCACCAGAAGAATTAGCAACTTGTTTATCATCATTCTTTAGAGGGTTCTTAGATTGTAAATTTGCTGCAGTAGTGGACTTTGATGAAGAAGAACTTGCACGATTAGAACCACCGTCCTTGTTGAAAGTGCGAACAAAGCCTCAGCGCTTTTCTTTTCTTTATTTTTCCACTTTTGAAGCAAGCTTGCAAACATCAGAAAGAGTCCAATAAGGTTGTAATTCCACCACATCACGAATTTCAGACCGTAGTCCTCCAAGATAACGTGCAATGGTTTGGTCTTCAGACTCGACAACATCACATTTTATTATGAGATGATCAAATTCTGAAGTATATTCTTCTACAGACAGGCTATGTTGCCGTAAGTTATGAAATTTCAGAAAAGAATCTTGCCTATAATTATTAGGCAAAAACCTTCTCTGAAGTTCTCTTTTCATTTTATCCCATGTACGAATTGGGCGTCTTCTTTCACGAACTCGGTGACTCTTCAAGTTTTCCCACCATAAGCTTGGATATTTTTGAAGCTTTAAGGCCACAAACTTAACTTTCACATCATCAGACACCTCCTTGAAGTCAAAGAATCTCTCAACCGTGTGTATCCATTCCAGAAATTCATCCGGCTGCATCTTTCCTTCAAATTCTGGTATGTCAACTTTAAAATCAAATTGACGACTGTTATACCTTCTAGGACGGCGAGTAGATTGGAATTCCTGCTTGAATCTGATCCATTAGAGACATAGAATGGATTTTCAGCTTCACCATTAAATTCTTCTTCTTCAGAGTCATCATGAGCTTGTTCATTATTGGGTGGCTGAAGTTGCTCAATTTGTTGTTGAAGTTGTTGCACTTGTCTACAAAGTTCCTCCAATTCCACATCTCGCACATCCCTTTCACGAGCTGGTTGTTCATCAACATTGGGATCACGAAGATGATCTTGAGCCATGGACTGAGCCTTATGCTCTGATACTAAACTTGATGCTAGAAAATTAAGTAAAAAGAATTGAAGGCAAAATGATAAGGAACAATTGGATAGGATGCTCACCACCTCAAGGATTCCACCTTGAAGATACAAGGCATAAGAACTCACCACTCAATGGAATCCACCAAAGAGAAAGAATTAGAAGTTCACTGCTCAATGGAAGTAAAACCAAAGAGATATAGAACAAAAATATGGAAGCACAAAGCAATCTTTGTAAATAAATTATGAAACTTGTTACCCTTTGGATATCTACATCTTGAGTATTTATAGGCGTACTTGGAACATCCCTCCAAGTATAGAAATTTAAAACACATCTTAGTTCATGAATATATTTACTAATGTGTCTAGAGGATGCCACAAGGTTCCTGAATGTGCTTAATAAATCAGATTCGGATGAATCTGTCACTTTGAACATCTTTTAGTAAAATAGTCATAACTTGATCTAGAGACTTCTAATTCATGCACCGTTTGAAGCATTAAAAACTAGACTTCCAGATCTTTCCAACCATATGGCTCGCCAATTAGGAAGTTCTGGAGAAAAACAGTTTATTCCAAGAAGTTGAACCATTTTTGAGAATGTTGACTCTTGGTATTTGTTCTCATTGGATTTTGATTCAGCTCCTGTGTCATCGTGAGTACTAATATACTTACGAATATATAATTAATTAATTAATGTAGTAAATCTTACTTACGCATGATATGTATATGTTCCTAGTACAAGATCCGGTAGATGTCGTGAATTATGTTTGGGGTGCAGTAGTGTTGGCGGCGATATATAGATCAGTACATCTTGTTTTGCGTGTCACCAACATGAATGGTAAGAAATTCATTCTGAGCAAGATCATTGGACCCATGAGAATCTTGCAAGTTTGGGCGTATGACCCGATGTGGATTTGACGTCCATTTGCAAGGGGGGATAATCTTTCTGGGTCTTGAGTAGACATTCTTATGTTTATTTTGTGTGTGTGTGTGTCTATATATATATATATGTATATATATGTATATATATATATATATGTATATATATATATATATGTATATATATATAGTTGGAGATTAAAAAGAAGAAATTTTTTCTCAATAATCTACACACTCATACAAAGAAAACTTGATTTGTAGAACTCACACACTTATACATATAATTTGAACTTTTTGAATGATTGCCACAACAAATGAGTTGTCCAATTTATAGGACTGCACAGAACTTCCTTAAACCTTTAGTATATGCACTACATTTATTATATTCAATGACTCAAATACATGCATCAACTAGATTAAGATATATTAAATACATTCATGTATTTGCCTATTCATGCATAATACTCAAAAGACACTCATAAATATTTTAAAATAATAATTAAATAAATAATAGATAATATAAAGTTTAGCTTATATTTCTAACAGCCTCCCTTAACCTAAACTTTTGCGTATACTAAGTTTCTTCTTCAATTCCTTGAAACCTTCCGCCTTCAAAGGTTTCGTGAATATGTCGACTATTTGATCTCGAGTCTTGCAATGCTTGATCACAATTTCATCTTTTTTGACCAAGTCTCGAATGAACTGATACGTTATCCTTATGTGCTTCCTTTTGCCATGAGATACCGGATTCTCGGAAAGTTCAATTGTGGAAGTACTATCACAATATATAAGTAGAGCATCATTGAAGAAGTGTTTAAGTTCCTCCAACACTCATGAGATCCATAGAGCTTAACAACTTGCCATTGCTAGTGAGATATATTTGGATTCCGCCGTTGAAAGGGCCACAACTTGTTGCTTTTTTGACATCCATGTAATTGCACCCGAACCAAGAAGAAAAACATTTCCAGAAGTACTTTTACTATCATTAAAATTTTCACTCCAATCACTATCACAATATCCAAGTAGTTTAGGATCATTTACCTTGTGATAATGAACATATCTTAAAATTCTTTTTTCGGCTTCCCAATGTCTCTTCTTCGGTTTGTCCATGAATCTACTAATCAAGCTTACACCATATATGATGTCGAGTCGAGTAGCCATCAAATACATCAAACTTCCAAGAAAAAAAAAAGATAAAATTTAATATTTTAATATAAGAAACTTTCAAGAAAAAAAATATAGAAAGAAAAGAAAGCAGAGCCTTATCATTAACAAAATCTGAACCAACTTTCTTAAAAAAAATGAAACTATACATGACACAAGCTTATGTTCTAATAAACTAAAACAGAACCTGTAATAGCCGATCAATATATATATAGCAAACATGTAAAAGATATATGTGAGATTTTTTTCATTAAAAAGATGTATTGGAGAAAATCACTTAATTCAGTGCAAGATATTCCATATCATTAATTAACTAAACTGCTCTAGAAGATTCTAGAACTAATTGCGAATTAGACATTTTTAAGATTAGGTTTGGGGGCTGAAAGCGATATTTACGAGGAAAGCAGACAAAGAAAGTACCAGGAGGCTCAATCGGTGAATAAGAGGAAACCCTAGGTAGCTGTAGTCTGCCACGTGTTAGAGCGATTGTTATTTAAATATAATTGTACTAACAATATATTACCTCCATTTTGTCAAAATGTATGACTTTTAGTACGATTATAGTTAAATAACACTTGTATAATATATTTAATATTCCCTCTGTTTAGTCCGATAAATTTAATAATTAATTTAACATAAAATTTTTATTTGGATAATATTAAAGTTAGTGTATCAATTCAGATTAAGGAACACAAACCCTATAAAGTTTGAGCTGCCGCAAATCAATCTTATAATTTATTGCATTTTCAACTCAATCCACATCTCCTCCAAAAACCATGTCTTTCTACTCCGCCTCCGCAGTTGCACAAACCCCAAGGAGACTCTCCCCACCCTCTTCTTCCTCTAGTGGCCGCCAGCGCCGTCAAAGGCGCGGTGCAGATCATCCGTCAACCACCGAAATCGTGCCAGCTCCAATCAACGGTCAGGAAGTCCTCAATACTGAGGAACTTCTTCGTCAGATTCTCGTGAAGATTCCTAGCAAGTTGCTCTTCAGATGCACTCTTGTTTCCAAAAGCTGGTCGAGTATTATCACCGACCCTCAGCTGCTTAGAAACTTGAAGCCCTCGAGAAATCCGGTGGCGATTTACCTCCGCCGCCACACCCTCAAGGCGAATTGTTATAAATTCAGCCGGATTCCGCTCATTGGAAATGGTGATGATTGCCACCCTGCTAAGGTTAATCCCACCACAGTCACCCTAGATTTTGTCAAAGATCAAGATCCCCGAGGTATAAAGATAGACAGTTCATGTAATGGTCTTTTTATATGTACAACATCCATATCAGTGGTGAATAATTCACTTGGTAAATTAGCTTATGTTTATAACCCCACAATAAAACACTACTTTCAAATTCCTGAGCCAAAAAATTCTGTGATCTCAATGAACTTGGCATTCGTCGCCCCTGACAAGTTTAAGATAGTTGCTGTGTGTTCTTCTTCACTGTCTTCGGGTGTGTACCACATTGAGCTTCTTGAGCCTGGGGTTAGTAGGAGGTGGAGGGAGCCGGAGGGATTAAGGTTTCCAGATAATGGTCTAGACACAGTTTTATATGAATATGGGGTTTTCATTAATGGTGCGATTTACTGGCCAAGCAATAGGTCTAGTGCTCTTATGTATTTCAAACTTGAAGAAGAGAGAATTGTGTGGCTCCCTGATGTTCCACAACCATCTTGTGATGGTGGTTGGGACATACTTTTTTTCGGCGAGTGTAAGGGAAGGTTGAATGTGGTAAGGAAAGGTAGTGTGAGGAGAAGGGGATTTGATATGCTGGAACTGATGAGTGATCATTCGGCGTGGTGCATTAAGTATCACATTGACCTTTCATCAAGTTGTGATGATCTTCTTGTGGAATGGGATTTGTACCCCTTTTATATACTTGCTCTTGTACCAGGTGAAGAAGAAGAAGGGAAAAGCTCATGCTTGATTGTTCATATACCGGGGAGAGTTGTCTCGTATAACTTGAAGGATCATAGTTTGAAGATGTTATGTGATTTGAATCTTCGACATGGGGATATGCAGTGTCTGACTTTGCAACCATGGTATTATGTGCACTCCTGCATTGAGACTGTTCTGCGCCCATGATATCTTGTTCTATTTTAAGTAGTGATCTAAATTCCATTGAGATTTTGTTGAACTTGTATTCTCTTTTTATTTTATATGCAAGCAAGGCCTAATCCATATTCTGCTGAAAGTTTTGATTTAGTACCAAGGCCGATGTTATCCTCCATTTGTTTTCAATAAAGACTTTTTCTCAATTAGATGAATTCTTACACATGAATTTGGAAGTAGTACACTTCTGGATATTACTATTATGTTTTTTGGTTATGGAGCTTTTGAATGTTAATGAGTGTCTAAGTTTTCTATCAAATCTATGTGCTCCATACTGCGGTTTACAATAATATACATGGTAATAAACAAAACTCTTTCCATGTAAACATTGCATACATTGATACTTTCCTAATAGAATTTGTGATAAATGGTAGAACAATGGTAGACAGGAGAAACACGTACAACTGAAAATGGGTACACCCCATAATATATCAGCTAGAGAACTGTTTAGATTAGCAATTCTATGACCAAAAGATTTATTATGGACACCACATGGGCAAGAATATTTGGTTCCAGTTTTTATATATGAAACAAGAAGATCAGTTGTTATATCAAGTCTATCATTAAATCCCAACCAACATATGAAAGACGAGCTAGGAATTGATAACTTGTTCGAGTCATAGAGGTCCATTGAATTAAGCTTAATATTTTTGGAGGTTCTTTATTTTAGTGTTCTTGGTTTTTTGTTGTCCAATTCTTTTGGACATCTGTATTGTATTTTTGGTTAGTTTCTTAATAAATTTCTTTTTGCTGATAAAAAAATATATAATTGGAGCCATTTCTAGCTCTCGAAACATTGATGTTAGTATTCGCCAAAGTATACGATAGGGTTGAGAGAGATAGAAAGGTCATGAGAAAGAATAATTAGATCTGAAAGAGGATACAATGTGCTGACTTAATGTGGAAGTTGCTAGGAACTGTTTAGAAAGAAGAGAATGGAGAGTAGCATTTTACCTTAGGCCGGCCAGGCAGCGAGCTGATGAGATAGCTGAATGGTAATTTTTTATTTTATTTTTTGATAGGCAAAATGAAAATTTTACGAAAGGAATTCACCAAATAATTTTATGAAAATTTTTGATCTCGAGTCTTGTAATGCTTGATCACAATTTCATCTTTCTTGACCAAGTCTCGAATGAACTGATACGTTATCCTTATGTGTTTGCTTTTGCCATGAGATACCGGATTCTCGAAAAGTTCAATTGCGGAACAACTATCACAATATATAAGTAGAGCATCATTGAAGGAGTGTTTAAGTTCCTCCAACACTCATGAGATCCATAAAGCTTGACAACTTGCAATTGCTAGTGAGATGTATTCGGATTCCGCCGTTGAAAGGGCCACAACTTGTTTCTTCTTTGACATCTATGTAATTGCACCCAAACCAAGAAAGAAAACATTTTTGGAAATACTTTTACTATCATCAAAATTTTCACCCCAATCACTATCACAATATCCAAGTAATTTAGGATTATTTACTTTGTAATAATGAATGTCATCTTCAAGAGTTCCATGAACATATTTTCAAATTCTTTTTCCGGCTTCCCAATAACTCTTCTTTGGTTTATCCATGAATCTATTAATCAAGCTTACACCATATGTGATGTTAGGTCGAGTAGCCGTCAAATACATCAAACTTCCAATAAGGCTTCGATACAAAGTCTGATCAACATCTTTGTAATTATCATCTTTACTTAGCTTTAGACCAAATTCAACAGAAGTGCTAATTGGCTTGGCCTCTTCCATTTTAAATTTCTTCATCAAATCTTTTGCATACTTTTGTTAAGAGATGAATATGCCATCATCATCTTGTGTCACTTTAATGCTAAGGAAATAATGAAGTAGTCCGAAATCCGTCATATCAAATTCTTGCATCATATTCTTTTTGAACTCATTAATATCATCAAGATTATTTTCAGTAAATATCAAGTCATCCACATATAAGTCAATGATGAGAATATTACCTTTGTTCTCCTTGATGTAAAGAGTATGCTCAAATGGACACCTTTTGAATTCCATCTTCATAAAATATCCATCTATGCGACTATACCAAGCACATGGTGCTTGTTTTAGTCCATATAACCCTTCTTCAATCGGTATAGTTTATTCTCTTCATTTTTCTTCACATAACCTGGGGGTTGATCAACATACACCTCTTCTTGCAATACTCCATTCAAGAAAGCCAATTTTACATCCATTTGGTAAATTTGCCACCTATTTTGAGCGACCAAAGAAAGTACCAACCGAATTTTGTCAAAATGTGCCACGAGAGCAAAAATTTCTTTTGTAGTCAACACCATATTTTTGCTTGCAGCCTTTCACGACTAAATGAGCCTTGTGCTTTTCAACTTCACCATTTGCATTCATCTTTGTCTTGTAGACCCATTTAACTCTAATGGGTTTCTTTCCATTAGACAATTCCACTAACTCCCATGTTTGATTCCTTTCAATTGCATCAATCTCTTGATCCATAGCTTGTCTCCATTTGTCTTCTTTTATGGCTTCCTTAAAAGTGATCGGATCAACATTTGCATATAAAGTAAAACGAACAAATTTTTCTTCCAAATTGCTTCTAATATAATTATATATCTCACAACACTACAAAAAAAAATGGCCTTCAGTGACGATCGATTTTTGGTCACTAAAAAGACTTTTGGTGACCAAATCTGGTCACTAATGACCTTTGGTGATCAGAAAATTTTTCGTCACTTACCGTTAGTAAAGCTCAGTCACTAAAGGCTTTGGTGACCACGATTTTGAAGGTGGTCACTAAGTTGCTCTAAGGAAAGTTGGTCACTAAAAATATTAAGTCAAACCGTGGGTCAAATCTGGGTCGGATCCGGGTCGGACCGACCCGTCTTCTTCAGTACGTTTCTGCAGCACGTCGCCGGCGGCCGGTGTCGTTTCCGACCGGCCGCAACCTTAGCAGCTCGATTCACACGCACACACATAACGAAACAAGGTAGAGGCACTGCCGTGACAATCACCATAGGCGATTACCCCGTTTCCCCTCACGCCGTCGCCTGAAAATCACTGGAACACCTATTCGAAGCTCGCCGTCGGCAAGCTCGCCGCCGTTGCCGAGCTGCCATTAACGGTTGAGCTCCCAAACCACGATTCTTCACCATTTTTGATGAATCAAGTATGGATTTGAATCCTGGGACTTCCAGAAACTCATTCATACAATCAATTTCAAGTTTTAACAACTAAATCGCAAAAAAAATGGAAATCTTTCGTTCGGGTCTTGAAACTTTTGGCTGAAGAAGAAATCCAAAAATACTTTATAATTTTTCAAATTGTTTGAGGCAAAACAATTGGATTAAGTGCAGAAACAATTTGGTAAAATCAATTTGGACAAACAACATGTAATCCGACCGAAATTTGAATCTGAAATTTTTGGGTTTTGTTAGGTTTTAGAACATTTGATGATGATTGTCTTTAGATTACTTAGAGTACAAATGTATAGAAAGTGTTAATTAGTAACACTGAAGTTTTGTAGCCAGTAGTTATCTCTTTGTTTGTAATTCATTTATTATTTGTAAAGAGATACAATTATTCTTTATTTGTAAGTAACTGCTGGAATGGAGTATCAAAACTTCAGCAAGTCAAAATGTGTATTTGATCCGTTGGAGTTTAAGAAAAAGGCTTGTCGGAGACTAGGAAAACTTGTCAGAGACTAGGAAAACTTGTCAGAGACTAAAGATTTTATCTATCAGAGACTAGTTTTGCCTATCGGAGACTAAGGCTTATGTCACCAGAGACTAAGTTTAAAGGAGTCGGAGACTAAAGCTTACGTCATCAGAGACTAAGGTTAAAAGCATCAGAGACTAAGCCTTAAAGCATCGGAGAGTAAATAACTCTATTAGAGACTACATAATCTGACGTCATCAGGGACTAAAAGCACTAGAGACTAGTGATGAAGTCACCAGAGACTAAAGATGAAGCATCAGGGACTAATCGTGATTTATTTCCTCAAAGATATAGAGTTCGAATTGAATAAGGATTGTCTTCCACGTAAATCAAGGTATTATTGAAGACATAGCTGGTATGGAAACAAGCCAGAAATCTGTTCTTATCAAAAAGGAAAGATTGTATTTGATTCGAATAAGGAAGTTGAATCAATATTGATTCAGGATAGAAAAACAGAGAAGTTAGTTTTTCAGAGAAGTTGTAATTAGGTTTACAGATAATTGTAATTCGAAGCAGTATAGGTTTTTCATAGTTTGTATCTTTTCCTATATAGAATAGAAAAGAAGCTAATGATCATATTATTGTGATTGTTAGAATTTGTAATCAGTTGTGAAATCAATATAACAATTGTTTATAAATTGATTTGAGTTCTTGTTCTTTATATTCCGCAAGAAAATTTAATTTCTTAAAGAACAAGTAATCGAAAAGTATTCAAAGAACTTGTATTCAACCCCCCCTTCTACAAGTTCTCGGCTATCTCACTGGGAAAACAATTGGTATCAGAGCCTGTAATTGAATTTATTCAATTAATACGTTCCAAGAGATAGCCAACGACGAAGCAAACAGCTCTAACATAATTGTGTATGTGGGAAGTCGTGATGGTGGTACCAGAATTCCTATTCTTAAAAGAGAAGAATATCCGATGTGGCAGCAAAAGATATATATGCACTTAAGAGCAACAGATCCAGACTATATTGATAGGATTGAGAAGGGCCCCTATCTACCTAGAAAATTTATTCCTGCTAAAACCGTCGATGGATATATTGTGGCGGAACACTTTGAACTTGCTCCAGAATGTGATTATACAAACGAAGACAAGTTGCAAGTGTTGAAGGATGCTAAGGTGATGAACATACTTTATAATGGAATTGATAAAAATATGTTCACAAGCATCATCAATTGCACAACATCTAAGCAAATCTGGGACACCATCAGAGTCCTATGTGAAGGAACTGACCAAGTCCGAAAGAACAAAAGGTCATTGTTGACACAACAGTACGAGTTCTTTCAAGCAAAGCCTAGTGAACCAATAACGTAAGTTTATGATAGGTTCAACACTTTGCTCAACCGATTTGAAAATACTTGGAAAGTCATATGACAATGAGGATGTCAACACCAAGTTCATGAGATCTCTTCCTCCAAGTTGGAATCCAAAAACAACAGCAATAAGAGAGGCTCATGACTTGGATATCCTCACACTGGACAGGCTCTATGGGAATTTAAAGACATATAAACTTGAAGTAGAGCAACGACAACGCATGCATGGTAGGGACAAAGGAGTTGCGTTGATGGTTGAGACAAACAAGTCTCAAGAGAATCTTGATGAGGAGTCTTCCAGTGCTAGCTCGACTGATAAGGAAGATGAACTGGATACTGATGATGACATGGAGGAATTCATGGCATTCATGGTCAAATAGTTCAAGAAATTTAGGGTTAGCAGGAAAGGAAGAAAATCGTCAAGAAAGCCTAACCTTAAACGTGAAGGTCAAAAAGTCACCTTCGACTTAAAGAAAATAAGATGTTACAATTGTGACGGGTTAGGGCACTTTGCCAATGAGTGTAGGAAGCCGAGATCTAGTGATAGATTTAAGGATGAAAAATCAAGGAAAGGGTATAACTTTGCTGACAAGAAAGTCAAATCAAAGAGCAAAACCTTGATTACTGAGGGTAAAGATTGGATTGACAGTGATTCTGATGAAGAAGTTGTCAACTTTGCCTTAATGGCTCGAAGTGACGAGTCAAGTGATTCTACAAAGGTATGTGATGTAACTCAGAATTTTAATGTGCTTAATTTACTTGACACATCTAGCATTGAAAGCATACAAAAAGATATGTCTGATTTGCTTGTAGTTTTAGATCTTTAACTATTGAGCATACCAATGTAAAAGAATCACGTGACATTCTCTTGAAAAGAAACATGTTTCTCGAAGAGAGATTGACACAATATGACACTATCAAGTCTGATTTAAACAAAGCTCATTATATGATTAATGCTTTGAAAAAGAGGGAATATTACTTAGTAGAGCAACTTGAAAATGCTCAAGCTAAGATTAAACAATGGAATACTTCCTCTAAAAAGTTGACAGACTTGGTAGAGTGTCAAACAATAGGTCAAAAATCTGGACTAGGTTATGATGAAAATCTAGACAAGAGTTCAGATTTAAATGATCTATTCAAAGCTGCGAACTCTTCAACTAGTAAGCCAAATTTTACAAAAAGAATTAATTTTGTTTCTCTTGTTATTGAATCCAAATTCATTAACACTCAAGATCAACAAATCTCTGCAAAAACAGAAATTGATCAAAAGACAGTGAATGTTGTTGATAAGGGTGAAACAAAAAGATTAAATATTGGGTTCATGACAAAAACACAATTAAATAAAAAACTAGAAAATCTTCCAGACAAAAAGGCTGAAACAGTAGTGGAGTTAAGTAGAAATAAGAAAAATAGGAATGAAAAAATTGGCATTAATAAATATTTAAATTATGCTAGAATGTCTGATGCTCCTAGAAAGACATGTCATGTATGTGGTAACCCCAACCACATAGTTGTAATCTGTAGAAGCAAAAATAAAATTCCTATAACTGAGACTGCACCTTCAAAGAGAATAAAAGATAAATCACCTGTAAAAAGGTTAAATTATCTTTGCATTAACAATGAAAACCCTAAGCTTGACAATCTTTCACAAACAAGTAGCAAGACTAATGATTGTTCAATTAAAGTCAAAACTGCTAAAAGATAATCAACTCAATCTGAGTCAAGTCTTGAGTCTACAACTAGTGAGAAAGGACCCAAGAGAGTCTACAACTAATTCGGTTATTTCTTTCGGCCACCCTATTTTGTTGAGGGGTTGAACGAACCGTTAGTTGATGACGAATGCTATGCTCCTTCAGATAACTTCCATATACTCTCCACCATGATCGGATTGTAGTGTGTTTAAAAAAAAACCACTTTTTTTCTCCACAAGTGCTTTAAAATCTTTGAACACTCCAAATACTAGGGATTTTTCTTTGAGAAAATAGATCCACAATCTGCGATAATAATCGGCAATAAAAGTGAGGAAATAACGATTACCTCCAAGAGAGTTTGTGCGCATTGGGCCACACAAATCCGAGTGTACTAACTCCAAATGTTTGTTTGCTTGCCATGCCTTTTCTTTTGGAAATGTATCTAGATGATGCTTGCCAAAAGTACAACTTTCATAAACTTGATCTTGGCGATTAATATTTGGAATTCCTCTCACCATGTGGTCTTTGCGAATCTTGGACAAAGTAGTGAAACTTAATGATTATATCTGAGATGCCAAAGCCAAAACTTGTCATTCACAATATTAGCAAAACAAGGAAGAACTTCATTTTTGAGTTGCAATGAAAACACTTTAGTTGGAGTCATCTTGACTCTTGCAATAAAAACACCATTCTTGTCCTTAATCTCACATAAATCATTCTTGAAATTAACATTATGTCCCTTCTTCAAGAGTTGTCCAACACTTAAAAGATTATGCTTAAGATCCGGAACATAATAAACATTAGAAATATGCTTTGTACCTTGCTTTGTGCGAATTAGAACATCACCACGACCTTTGATGTTGAGCCTTTTATTATCTTACATCTTGACTTCTTTTTGAACATGTTCATCAAAATTCACGAAGATCTTTCTATTTCCGTTCACGTGGTTACTACAACCACTATCAATATACCGAACATCATCAAGAGAAGTTTCTTGAATATTGCAAGAAAGAAGCACACTTTTATCTTTTGTCTCTGAATCCTCATGTAAAAAATTAGAATCACTTTTTTTTTATCATTGATTCTCTTATAGCAATCCTTCTTCATATGTCCATATCTTTGACAATAATGACATTGAAAATTGTAAGAATTACCTCTTCCTCTTCTATTATATCCTAAATGGTTTCTTCCTCTTGAATTTTCACTTTGAACTTTTTGTTAGGACTGAATAAGTTCAAGTGTTTGGAGGGGGGAGGGGGGGTGGGGGTACACTACAAACTTTTTGGTTTTTAAAACTTAATCAACAAATACTGGAATAGCTACAAAGATAAGAAAAATTGTACTGAAAGTAAAAATGAATACACAAGCATTCAAGTTAAATAGTTGTATTATAACTTGGTGTTTTTCTAGAATTCTATGTAATCACAAAGTGATTAATAACTACAAATTTGTAATGAATTACAACTTCTTTTTCTCACTCACTAACTACTTTCTCTTAGAGTATTTTTCTCAAGATCTATTACAAAACTTCTCTATAGTGTGTGTGTTGTGTCTTAGTTGGTTGTTTCGTGTAACAAATCTTTCTCTATATGTAGGAGATCAGTTGTAGAATCCACATGCTAGACGTGCTTCCTTTTTTAATGTAGCCGCAATATGTCCCATCATTATTTTTTTAGAGAAACGTGTTAGACTACTTTCGGCAAGTGTTGCTTCTTTTTCATCCCCTGATCTTCAAGCATTTAATGTTTGAGAGTTGTTATTGGACCACTAAACTTCAAGGAATATCTCCCTAGTTATACCCTTTGCTTCTATGCCAAGTACCAATGATTTGATTGTATGTCCTGATGATAAGTGGACTAGGTTGTAGCCATCCCCTGATAACAAGCCCTGATGTTGACTTGATGAGTGCTTCTGGATCCCCTGATGTTGACTTGATGAGTACTTCTGGATCCCCTGATGACAAGCCCTGATAGAGACTTGATCAGTACTTCACTATCCATTGATGACAAGACCTACTTGTATCCACTTTTGACATCCACTGATGCAGTGTTTAGTATTCTCCCTTATGGTTCCCCTGACGGGTTTTACAATCTATGCTATCCCCTGATGCAGTGTTCTAACTTCCCCTAATGGTTGGTCCTTTGATGTCATCCCCTGACGAGATCATCCCATGATGCAGTATATTTTAGGTTTCCCTTGATGGGTTCCCCTGACAAGTTTTTCACTTAAGCCTTATTAAAATACTTGCACTTTTAATCATTGATTCTTTGTTGGCTTTGTCTGAAATGTTTGATATGCAGAATACTTGAATGTTTAAGTAACAACAGACATCCCCTGACACTATTAAGTCCTTTTTAAACGTTCACTGATGACTTGCCTAGTGCAGTTTAATCTATTCCCTGATGATTGAGTTGTCCATCAGTGTATGGAAAACTTGTACAAATATAGTAAGGTTTATAGAATATCTAGAATATTTACAGATGTACATTTATTCCTTTATAATAGAAGTATCATCATTAACATTTATATCTAACATTTATTGTTGACTTGAATTTGAAAAGCTTGCTCAAAAGAGAGGAGTCAAATTGTTTTATTCGAAGCTCATGAAATTGGAGTGAGCCCAACAATTCTTCAAGAGAAAAATTATTCAAGTCTTTTGATTCTTCAATAACTACCACAATATGTTCATACTTTCGGGTCATGCTATGAAGAATTTTTTCTATGACTTTTGTATCTTCAATTTTTTGACCATTGACTCAAAGTTGATTAATAATCGAAACTGTTCGATTGTAAAATTCCTCCACCGATTCACTTTCTTTCATTTTGAGTAAATCAAACTCACTTCTTAAATCTTGAAGTCTCACCATTTTTACTTTTTCTTCACCATTATATGCTTTGTTAAGGGGTGTCCCATGCCTCATTTGATGTTGATGCCGAAGAGATTGTCTCAAAGATTGCTTCATCCACCACTTGGTAGATAAAGTAAAAAGCCTTCTTGTCCTTCTTTCGATTCTCCTTCAAAGTATTCAATTGTTGTGTTGAGAGGGTTGCTTGATTCTTCGGCTCCTCATATCCATTTTCAACAATCTCCCAAAGATCTTGAAAATCATATAACACCTTCATTTGGATGCTCCATTGGTTGTAGTTCTTTCTTGTCAAACGAGGAAATTGAGGATGCAACATGTTGTTTGAAGTCATCTTTCGAAAAAAAACCTTACTCTTGATACCACTTTGTAGAAATATATATATAGTTGGAGATTAAAGAGAAGAAACTTGTTCTCAATAATCTACACACTCACACAAAGGAAACTTGATTTGTAGAACTCACACACTTATATATATAACTTGAACTTTTTGAATGATTGCCACAATAAATGAGTTGTCCTATTTATAGGACTACAAAAAAATTCCTACAACCTCTAGTACATGCACTACATTTACTATATTCAATGACTCAAATACATGTATCAACTAGATTAAGATACATCAAACATATTCATGTATTTGCCGATTCATGTATAGTATCCAAAAGACACTCATAACTATTTTAGAATAATAATTAAATAAATAATAGATAATATAAAGTTTAACCTATATTTCTAACATATTTACTAGACAACTGGTTGGTACCCTCCTAAACGCTATGACCCAAGCCACAATGTACCAGTATATATGGCTAAGTTTGAGAACTTGCCTAGGAATAAGGTAATATAGAGGTCGTATAAAAAAATAGAGGATGATGAAGACGAAGATGCAATAAATGCTTGGTTGTACTCATGTAGTTGGATGCCCCTTATAGGTTAGACTGAGTACACCATGCTTGATAAGGTTCTTTGGCAATTCCGACACAAGTATTACCTTCTAGAACAACCTGTTGAGCACACGAGCTTGAGAGCTACTCCGCGAAAGGAGAGGCAGTTTGATGTTCCGCACTACAAAGTACACTGCAGAGTACATGCGGCAGTTACATGATTGTGAGTATAGTTTGGTTGGATTATTGGTATTTGCGGACGACAGCTATCCAGATGATCATATGACGGTGTACTATTTGTGGTGGAACAAGGTTAAGAGGAGGTGGATAGAGAGACTCAACCCGGGAAATCTACGGTTTGCAAACCGCATTGTATATAGTTAGACTGACGCAATTTTGTCAGATTGACCTGCTTTCTATTTTAAGTATCAAGCATCATATTTATTCGTGTTCTTATTTCTAATTGTCTAATATTTATATTCTACAATTTTGATTCTCTTTTTCTCTATATTATTCTTATTTTATATGACAAGAGTAATTTGTTTATTTAAAAAATGGGATAATAAGCCTCAAGAGATTGACGATCAATATCAACCATTGGTGATGAATTCTTTTATTTTTATTTTTATTTTTCTGATTAGTGAAAAAAGAATTAATTTGCAATAACCAAGAAGAACAATGAGTACAAGTCCCAAAGCTTTGGACCAAACAAACCATTCAACAAAACAAGAGTTACCACAACACAAAGCAACACAAACAACTCGGGCCCAATTTTAGATTAACTACAGTGAAGCTACCCACTAGAGATATTCCTCCTCAACCAAGAGAAACTAACATATGAATTCAATCCCTTGTACCAGCAACACCACCATTTATAGTAACTGGTCATCAACCCCGCCAATACTACAGTAACTGGTCGACCTCCCCCTTTTACCAGAAGCACCACCTTCACCACCACCATGATTGATCCCCCTTTCACGAGCAGTACCGCCTTCAGCACGACCATCACTCCCTCTTCACCGGCAGCCATTATATATGCCTCTGGTAGTTTGCCACCAGTTCCAAATTTATTTCATATTTTGAATTCTCTTGTGAAAGATAGCATTGTAAAGCCTCTAAAACAATGGAATGTTCGATGCTATTACAAGAAAAAACCTTAATTTCGACAGAATTAATTGTGACGGAATTAAAAATAAGGCTTTTAAATATTTGGAAAAATATATTCCGGCAGAATTTAATTAATTCCGACAAAATTAACTTCGGTTCTGGTGCCATATATAAATAGCCAGCAACTTCGTGCAAATATTCTTTTGCCTAAATTAAAGTGAAATTAAAATAGACTAATAATTTCGTCCGAATGAAGTAACATTAAATTCTTAAATTAAATCGAGACCAACAAATAAATTATGCTATAATAAGGTGTCAATTCCGACGGAACACTGTGTCGGAATTAAGTTCGTTTGAAATAATAAAAAACTACAAATACTGTCAAAATCTCGACCCCCACGTCAAAACAGATCTTTCCACACCGTAATACTACACTTTCAACTCCAAAATCTCCAGATCCGCTTCAGCTTTATCCTCTTCATCACTGACGACAACTCCCTATCTTCATTCTTCTCTTCATCTCCACATCTTCATGTCCACTTCTCTGACCATCATCAATTTAGGCTATAAAATTGGTACACTGTGAAAGAACACATTGATTTTCGAAATCGATTTCATCTCCCTTGATCTCCACTATTAGCATTTGCTAATCTTGAAACCAGCTTTGTTATCTGCACCATAATCAATTTTCGCTGTCTCACGCTTCTTACCATGGGTAGCATCATCAAGTTCGAGGTATTACTAATTGTTTATTGTTTTGTATTTTCTTTTTGCCATCCGCTTTACTGCTTGCTTCTTCATCCTCTCTGTTGTGATTTTTTGACGTATTTCTTGAATCAATAAGAAACCTATGCAAAGGGTATATAAATAGTTAATCGAAACAATCCATCTAAAATCAAAACTCCTTCTCACTCTCTTACTAATGGTTAAGTAGTGAGATGCTATATCTCACAAGGGCAGTTAAAAGTGGAATACAGAACTGTGAAAAGGCAAATAATAATCCTCTTTTCCAATTGCAAGTCCTTTGGCTCTTGTTTTCTTTAACTTTTCTTAGGTGAGTGTAATGCCCCAGTTACCTCCCTGCTAAACAAAAGGGTAGAGTACTCGGATATAGCTCACAGGCAGTGTATACTTTACCCGGAGTTACATTTTGATTTTCATATTTAATATATTGGCTTCCTTTGATTGCAACCTAAGTATTAAAGTGTTAGATGAATGAATGTTTTTATTTTACAGGTACTTCCATCCAGCGCCAATGTCATCGCCATACAACACTTGTTGGATGCACTCATCCTGTTTCTACCATGTCAGATGAAATCTTTCAATGGGTGATGACAGAGGTGTGACAGATATTCACCACAGACCCAGCCTTATTCGACCAAGCGTGGACTATGGCAGTCAGCACCACCCCCAGGGCACTGGAATATCACGAGAGCAGTATGAGGTCATGCACAAGGATTTGCTTTAGTTTGTCATCACAGTGCTTTGTTGGAAATAAAAAGGATCGAGCGCAGCGGAAGAGAATACAATTTGAAGAAAAAGAAATTTTATTGCTCACAAAGTATTTTGATTACAAGAATACAATTCTCTAGCTCTCTCACTCTTGTATTAGCTCTCAATTTCTCTTCACTTCTTGTTTCTACAATCACAAATGACAATGCCTATTTATAATAGTCTAGGGAAGGTTCTAGTCTTATGAAAAAAAATCTAGTGGAGAATTCTAGAATCTAGATATTTTGTGAGAGAGTTCTAGATTTTTTGACTTATTTTACACACCAAGAAGGATCTAGAAATTAGACTTAAATTATGGACTTATTTAATATTTGGGCTTAATTAACTCTAGTTGGATCAAGCCCTTAATTAGCTCTAATTGGATCAAGTCCAAATCAAGTTTATTTTCTAACATCCCCCCTTAAACTTGATTTGGTAACTCCAAGTAAATCTCACAGCTTGCAGAAAACGTCTTTCTTGAGTGGTTTAGTAAGAATGTCTGCTACCTGATCTTGTGACTTCACGAACTTTAATTGGACTTCGTTTCTTCCAACACACTCACTGATGAAATGATACCGTGTGTCTATGTGGTTACTTCTTTCGTGAAAAATCGGATTCTTTGCTAAAGCAAGTGCACACTTGTTGTCCACATAAATCTCTGTTGGCTCTTTTATTGGCATATTTAACTCCTTCATCAAACTCCTCAACCAAATTGCATGACAAACGCATGAAGTGGTAGCTACGTATTCTGCTTTGCATGTGGACAGTGTAACGATTGGTTGCTTCTTTGAACTCCACGTAAATGTGGAATCACCCATGAAGAACAAGAATCCACTTGTACTCTTTCGGTCATCTATATCTCCACCCCAGTCACTGTCACTGTATCCAACTAGTTTGAAATTTTCTATAGGAGTGTAGAAGATTCCATAGTCTAACGTACCTTTGATGTACCGGAGGATTCTTTTGACGGTCTTCAAGTGAGTGGATGTAGGAGATTCCATGAATCGACTTATGAGTCCAACACCGTAGAGTATATCTGGCCTTGTACATGTTAAATATCTTAAACTTCCAATAAGACTCTTAAAGAATGTGGGATTTACCTTTTCTCCTTCGTCTTCCTTTGACAGTTTTGTACCACATTCTACAGGCGTGTCTACGGGCTTGCAATTTGTCATATTGAATTTCTTAAGAATCTCCTTTGCATAGCCTTTTTGAGAGATGAAGATTCCTTCTTTGTTTTGCTTCACCTCAATCCCAAGATAATACGACATTAAGCCAATGTCGGTCATTTCGAACTCTCTTGTCATTGCTTTCTTGAAATCTTCAAACGTACTTGGATTATTTCCAGTAAAAATCAAGTCATCTACATATAGGCATACCACCATAACATCTCCATTCATGTGTTTGGTGTAGACAACTTACTCATGTGAGCATTTAGAGAAATTATTTTCTTGAAAGTACTTATCAATACGACTGTACTAGGCCCTCGGTGCTTGTTTCAGGCCATAAAGAGCCTTCTTCAATCTTAGAACTTTATGCTCGCTTCCCTTTTTTGTGTAACCTGGTGGTTGTTCAACGTACACCTTTTCGTCAAGGTAGCCATTTAGAAATGCTGACTTGACATCCATTTGATAGATTTTCCATTTATTTTGCGCTGCCAAAGAAATTATTAGTCTTATAGTTTCTAAGCGAGCTACAGGAGCAAATACCTCGTCATAGTTGATACTAGCTCTTTGTTTGTATCCTTTTACCACGAGTCTTGCTTTGTATCTTTCGACTTCACCTTTGGCATTTTTCTTTATCTTGAATACCCATTTCACGCCAATTGCTTTATGCCCCTTTGGAAGTGTTGTGAGCTCCCATGTATCATTTTTTATGATTGCTTTAATTTCTTCATCCATAGCTTGTCTCCACCTCTTATCTTGTGCCGCTTCGTGGAAATCAAGAGGCTCACAATCTGCAAATAGGCAAATCAAATTGAGTTGATCATTTAAATTCTTGGTTACCTCATAGATATCTTCCAGACTTCTGTATCTTGGGGTCTTCTCATTCTGACTTGAGCTTGATGAGGATGGAGTTGTTCTTTGAACTGGTGATTGCGCTGGAGATGAAGGTGGAGTAGAAATTTCCTCAAAACCTTGTCTGGTTGGTTCTTCATCTTGGAATATTGGGAAGAAATCATAATCTTCGTCTTCCTGAACATTCCAATTCCATGATGCTTCTTCGTCGAACTCAACATCTCTGCTCACAATGATCTTTCCATTGATTGGATTATAGAGCTGGTAGCCTTGGAGCATTTATCATAACCAATGAATACAAGCTTCTGACTTTTGTCATCTAATTTGGTGCGGACTTCATCTGGTACGTGTGCATATGCTATGCTTCCAAAAACTCGAAGATGCTTGACATTAGGCTTTCTCCCGTTCCAGGCCTCCAAAGGTGTCTTGTTTGGCAAACTCTTGGTGGCACTTCTATTTGACAAGTAAACTGCACAATCAACAGCTTTAGCCTAGAATTCTTCGGGCATTTTCTTACTATTCAACATGCTTCGAGCAATGTCTAGGATTTTCTGTTCTTTCTTTCTGCCACACCATTTTGTTGTGGCGACCTTGGCACCGTGAGAGGTCGTCAGATTCCATTATCTTCACAGAATTTGTCAAACTCCTTTGAAGTGAATTTACCACCTCTGTCTGATCTCAAAGCTTTAATCTCATTGTCGCTTTCTTTTTCAACAAGAGCCTTGTACTTCTTGAACATGTTGAATGCCTCGGACTTCTCCTTTAGAAAGTACACCCAGGTCTTACGGCTATAGTCATCACTAAATGTGATGAAGTATTTATTTTTACCGTAAGAGCATGGATTAATTGGCCTACAAAGATCCGTGTGGACAAGCTCCAATGGCTTTTTGGCTCGTGATGTTGTTTTTTTAGGAAAACTTTTTCGGAATTATTTTCCAAGAAGACATCCTTCACATAATTAGTTAGGATGATTGATGGAAGGCAATGCTTTCACCATCTCTATTCATGAGAGCAAATTTAAAGTATCAAAATTTATATGTCCAAACCTCAAGTGCCAAAGCCAAGAGTTATCTTTTGTGCATGCCATAAGGCATTTTGCAACATCATGTTGAATGTTTAGCAAAAATAATTTATTCTTGGTCATTGGCACTTTGGTTATCATATTTTTGCTCTCATCGAAAATCATGCAATGTTTATTTTTTAATTCAACTTCATAATTTTTTCAAGAAGTTGGCCCAAACTTAAAATATTATTTTTCATGTCGGGCACATAGTAAACATCAGATATAAATTTATGCCTTCCATCTTTTAAGCGTATAAGAATATTACCTTTTCCTTGAACCGGAATGCTCGAGCCATTTCCAAAATTCACAGCAACATTGATGCTTTCATCAAGTTGCACGAACATGCTTCTATTGCCACTCATATGATTACTTGCTCTAGTGTCAAGATACCATGTGTTATGTTTCATGGTTTCTCCATTATGTTGTGCCATTAGTAGGGTGATTTCTTCTTCATTAGTTTTCACAAAATTTACTTTCTCATCTACTTTATTTTTAGTCCAGCAATCAAAAGCGTAGTGACCATACCTTTGACATTTGTAGCATTGAATTTGTGAATTGTGAGTCTTTTTTCTTGAGAAGTTGCCTTTTCCACGACCTCTTGTTAAATAACAAGTTTGACTTCTTTCTCCTTGATTAAATTGGATATGACCTCCTCGTCCATTATCACCAAGACCGCGACCTCGTTCATGGCCTCGATGACTTCTTTCGTAATTGTTATTTTCTTTATTCTTCAAAGTGAGCTTACTTTGAAGAACTTGATCCAAAGCTTCATGATTTTTTCTTTTTTGTCTCTCTTCATGGGCTTGTAACGAGCCCATAAGTTCATTAACAAACATATTATCTAGATCTTTTGATTCTTCAATTGCAACAACAATATGTTCGAACTTTTGAAGTAAAGAACGAAGAATTTTTTCAATAATACGAGTATCATTTAAATCTTTGTCGTACCTTTTTAGTTGATTGGATATTGATAAAACTCTAGAGATGTAGTCAGATATTGTCTCGGACTCATTCATATGTAAAAGTTCGAACTCACCTCTTAATGTTTGAAGCCGGATCTTCTTCACTTTGTCGACACCTTGTTGAGACTTTTGAAGAATCTCCCATGCTTGCTTGGAGGTTGTTGCGGAAGAAACTTTCATAAACATGCTCTCATCCAAACATAGGTGGATGATTGAGAAAGCTTGTTGATCCTTCTTGCGCGCTTTATGCAAGACATCTTTCTCTGCCGCCGTCAAGGTAGCATTTTTGGCGGGTTCCTCATAGCCTTTCTCCATAATCTCCTAAGCATCTTGTGAGCCTAAGAGAGCTTTTAGCCCAATGGACCAACTATCATAGTTGTCCTTGGTGAGGCGAGGAAATTGGAAAGGAAACATACCATTTGCCATCATTCTTGGAATTCTTTAACCAAGCTCTGATACCAATTTGTTGGAAATAAAAAGGATCGAGCGCAGCGGAAGGGAAAATACAATTTGAAGAAAAAGAAATTTTATTGCTCACAAAGTATTTTGATTACAAGAATACAATTCTCTAGCTCTCTCACTCTTGTATTAGCTCTCAATTTCTCTTCACTTCTTATTTCTACAATCACAAATGACAATGCCTATTTATAGTAGTCTAGGGAAGGTTCTAGTCTTATGAAAAAAAATCTAGTGGAGAATTCTAGAATCTAGATATTTTGTGAGAGAGTTCTAGATTTTTTGACTTATTTTACACACCAAGAAGGATCCAGAAATTAGACTTAAATTATGGACTTATTTAATATTTGGGTTTAATTAACTCTAGTTGGATCAATCCCTTAATTAGCTCTAATTGGATCAAGTCCAAATCAAGTTTATTTTCTAACATGCTTATGGGTTCTTTCGGATCAATATTGCTTAGATCTGATGGTGAGGTATGACAGTATTTTGAATTTTTTTTATTATTGCTAATGTTATTATCTTTATCGTTTATTATTGTTCATAATATTATCTGTTACTCTTCATGTCAATATTGTTGTCATTATTGTTATTGTAAGTTGGTGTTATAAATTATACATTTTTTAAGATTGTCAATTTCACGTCGATAAATCGGAGGGACATGGAGAGGAACCATATCGGCACAATGATGATCATGATGATTTTCGTACGCCAGAACAGCAACGTCTTTGACAATTAAACTCATCTGGTTCATGTGGATCATCCCCACGTATTGACAGTAGTACCAGGTTTCGTTAGTTGGATTTGATGTTTTATGAATTTATTTTGAGATAGTTTATGATGGGAATTTAATGTTTGTGGATTTATCGATGATTTTTAGTATTATGAAGTATATAATTTATTATATGCTGTCTTACTTCTTAGAAATGGGAGGGCTTTACTAATCACCACCCACTCCCAACGACTATGGCGACTCAAGAATTTGTCTCTTTGTATTTTTGGTGAGCTTTTAATTATAGTTCTTTTTCTTTTGCCGATTACAAAAAAAACATGTGCTTGAATGTATTTACATCTTCTTGACTTTTTACTCGGAAAACTTTTATTATTTTGCACTCATCATATTTTATATAAGGAAATGGCAAATACTCATGAAAGATCCGCTGCATGGTAATTCCCCATGCATGAAACTGTGTATAATAAAGAAGTCAACATAACTGTAAATTCAATAACTTTCTGTTCATTTTATATATCAATTCCCCATTAGTAATTGACTACTGCACATGTTTTGTACCAAAATTTTATTGTCCCATAGCTACTTTTATGTTCTAATACCGACGAAAAATGGCCAACAGAAGCCTCACGTGCCAAATTCATGCAAGCACTAAGAAACCAAACCATGATGATTGCTGTATATATATATTTTAAAAATATACGGATGCTTATTCAAGTGGTTTAAATTTCCTAAAGGCGAAGTGAGAGAATGACAGTGCTTATGTTCTTTAGCATCGAGTCACTTGGGAATTCCGTCAAAGGAGAGCAAGAGGAAATGCATATCATTTTGCAGAGATAGTAATATTGTTTAATGAATTATATTGTTTTAATTTGATGATGAGTTCTAATATTGTTTTATGGATTTATTATGAATTTAATTTAATGGATTGTGTGCGCGTTTAGAAGGGGTTGAATGGATAATTTGTGCTTACAAGTTATTATATTGTTGTGGACTTGGTACATATCAGTGTTTACTAGATTGGACTTTTGCCACACATTCCGCCAGAAGAATGTATGGCGATAGTCCTACGCTAGAGATGTGTCTCAATATGTATTACGTGAGGCATTCTATCCTCTAGGACTTGTTGGGAATCAATTTCTTGAAAACCTTCCGCTAGACTTTATGGTGGAAGTGGCTTGAATTTCTAGCTCAAGTCATATGCCAGAAATGATCTCTCAAGATGTATTAGATGAGGAATTGTACCCTTTTGGGAACAAATTTCTTGGAAACCTATTTAATCTATTAGTATATTATTCAATATATATTATTATTATTCAATTATTTCTACAATTTATTGTTTTTGTATTTTTTTGGGATCATATTATTTTATTGATCAATATCATTCAAAATCTACCATATTCTAGAATCATATTGTTTTGTATGCTTTTTAGGATCATATTATTGTATTCTGCAATATCAGTAATATATGTAATTAAAAATCCACTATATTCTAAAATTATATTGTTTTTGTATTCTTTTTTGGATCATGTTATTATATGGTTCAATATCATTCAATATTATTATTCAAAATCTCCTATATTCAACAATTATGTTATTTTTGTTTTCTTTTTTGGATCAAATTATTATATTATTTACTATCATTCAAAAATATTCTTCAAATCCACTGAATTCCATAATTATATTGGTTTCTTAATCTTTTTTGATCATGTTATTATATATTATAATTATATTGTTTTTATGTTTTTGTATTATTAAAAAATATTATCAAAATCCACTATACTTTACAATAAAATTATTTTTGTATTATACAAAAATATCATTTGAAAATTGATCTTATTCAAAATAATATTATTCAATTGACCTTCGCCAGAAGTTCAGGCTCCTTCCACTAAACATTATGGCGGATGGCTTTAGGAATACAAAATAATAATTAACACAGTGCAACATCGTACTAAATGGTTATAGTTGGGGTTTAATCCTAACAATATTTTTGAATATCAAAAATTTCACGTCCTCCGCTACCATAATGTTTAGCGCAAGCCGCAAGACATTGAGGCGCAATCTTTAGAAGTACAAGAAACAATAAAATTATATAACAACGTACAATATGGGTCAATTTGGGGTTTATAGTTTGATGGTGGGCCAATTTGGGATTTAGGGTTAATCGCGGGACATCTCGCGATTTAGGGTCAATACAATAGTCTTCCACGAGAATGTCAAGCTGTTGCTGCCAGAATGTCCAGATCTTTTCGCTAGACATTCTGGCAAAAGCTTTAGAATTAGATTTTAGTATTTGAAAGTTCACATAAGCTTGCCTTCTGCTTTAGAATGAGATTTTGGTATTTGGGTTCACATAATCCAACCTTTTACTTTAGATAGAAAATAACAACTACACCATGGCAAACAAAGGTACCGTTACAAATCGTTTAATATTAGAATTAACACAAATGTGTTAGAAATCGATGAATACTACAATTACAGAAATTTCTTTTTGTCTCAAATTGTTCCAAATTACAATTAAAGACGATATCTTCATCCTCATCATCCCCGTCATCATCATGAAGTTCATTACGATTAGTTTGCGATTTATGCACGCCTCATTGCTTTATCATTATTTCTTTTGTCATGCGGTATATGTCTTACGTATGACACATTTTCAAAATTTCTTTTTGGATTGACTTTGTTCCATGCCACTTTTGATTCTTGTGACCCTTTTTTTTTAGGGTATTCCTTAACATCATAAATAGATTAAAGCCATTTGTGATCGTGCAAGTTGTAGTCAGTCATCATTTTTTCACCATTCTTCAAACTCACAAAGTACCATCGAACACACACACACCTATCAAGAATAAATATAAATAAAACACTATAAATTGTAAATTAGATGTTTATAAACATTATATATGTGATAACTACGAGAATTATCATAAAATGCACTTACTGTCAAAATCTTAAATGATGCATACTTAGAATATAAGTGATAAAGTTTTTCAGGATACTTGTTGCTGATAACATCGTAGAAGGTAATAACCTCGCGATTGCTTGACTCATTGCTCTATCTTAATCATTTATAATTGTTAGTGGAAACTTAAACTCCATAGCCTTAAGCTAACTTTTCAAAACCTAAACAAATGTAACATCTAACTCATCCTTTAAAAAAGTAAAACCAAATAAGATAAAATGATGATGATGATTGACAGTTGGGAATGGTACAAATGACATAGCACACCTATTTGTTGTATATGTTGTGTAAAAATTAACATCTTCAAAGTTTTTATAACAAAAAGTAAAGAACATGCAATACGTGCAATTATCTTTGTCAGCTTTAACGTTGTAGTAGAAATTCACATAAATTTCTAACTTAAGTTTCTTCAAAAGAGTCAACATATCATGTGCATCATTTGAATCAAATGTGTAATATCTTAATTTGTTCACGATGTTTCAAATATCGTTGATACTAAACTTCACATATGCACTTTTGTTGCTCATTATACTCGAGACTCGAACGATTTATAGTATCAATTAAATCTCTGTAAGCCGAACATTTATTTATGTATATTGCCATAAGATCTATTTTGTTAGGAGTGACAACATCATTATAATTTAATTATACTATAGTCATGCCAACTCTCATTTTTACGATTATATAGAACGAAAATCCCAGTTTTCACATTGTATTTTCAATGGTACCTTTATTCTTCCTTACAATTACAAATTCATCATTATTTTTGTTGGAAGTGTTTCTAGCTATCAGACTATGCTTTTCTACAAGCATACAATCTTTATGGATAATTTGTTCGAATCTCAATGTTCCCTACTAGTTATAACTTTATACTTGAAATTCATTTTTAATACATATCTATTGGAAAAATTTTCAATTTCAAATAAACTATTAAATATTTGATTGTTATACGGAATAACAACATCAATATATGTGATATGGGTAAAAGAAATAGCCCTAAGTGTAATAAATGCTGCGCAAGTATTAATGGACCATCGTAATGGCACCCAAGAGGCTCATAATGGCTAGTAGGTTTACATTCAATGAACCTAAGATAAGGCAGAGATGATAAATGGATAAAGATCCCTTTTTGAGTCTGTATCAAAATGATGGTAGAAACAGGGGTGAAAACCTCCGAACCACTAAAATCATCATCCAAGAAGGATTTGATATTATAATCCAAGAAGGATTTAATATTATAATCCAAGAAGGGCTTGATATTATAATCCAAGTAGGACTTGATATTGTAATCCAAGTAGGACTTGATATTGTAATCCAAGAAGGAATCTGGTGACTCAAATCTTATCATTACAAAATCTTTGGCTAACAGACACATCCAAGTGTCTTCCAAAGGGCTGAACCCCATGTTTCTAGGAAGATTTTCTTTTGTAGGTGGAGAAGGGTATTAAATTCGCGGTCCAAGTTTGTCAACATCTAGGGTATTTTACAACCCTAGCCCTAGGTACCAAAATTTGACGTATCATATTGGCGTTGTCTGTGTGAAAGAACGAAAAGTCATGGTAAATACTCGGTGAGTTGCACGTGATAGAGAGGGTGTATCCTTACCTGAAAGGCAGTTGAGTATGCCTCCCCTCCAAGAACAAGAGGTACAACTAAATTTAGACGGGGAGAGAATTAACTCTCAGCCAACACATGAAGAGATAGAGCCCCAGGGAAGATTCCTAAGGGAGACACAAAGAAACCTTGTCGGGGAAGCGCAGAGGACCCATAGTGGTCCTTATGATGCCGATTCCGAATCCGAAGATAATGAACATAGACATCCGCGAGATCTACACTATAATTTGGAAAGAAGGAGGTCAACAGGCCGGGTCCTTACCCCTCAGGAGAACCTAAGGTGTAGGCTCCGGAGAAGGGAAGAACATAGAAGCCAACCACCCCTAGGAAGATATGAAGATCTTCGGGCGAGTCTCATGTAGTTGCAGAATAGACTGGAAGAGTATGAAAGGGACCGAGAAAAGGAACTCTCAATAAATTCCCAACCTTAACAAGGCAATGATGTCGAAGAAACCATAGAAAGAGAGGTGCAACGCCGGTTGGAGCAGAGACTGGCGAATCAAGGATATCGTGAGCCCACAATTGTCCCCGAGATAGGTATCTTTGCTCAACTCGCGACTACATCCACAGCGATTTATAGGGCAGTTGCCCCACCCTTTATCAAAGCCATCATGGTGAACCACTCCCGGATAGCTTTAAGATGCCTGTTGTAGAAAAATATGACAGCATGGGCGATCCCACCAGTCATGTGCATCAATTTGAGGCAACACTCTTACTCATGAATCCGTTGGATGCTATCAAGTGTAAAGCATTTCCACAAACATTGAAGGAGTTGGACCATGAATGGTATAAGCAACTTCCCCCGGTATCGATTAGTTCTTTTGCGCAAATTGCTCAATTACTTCTTAACCAATTTATCAGGGGAAAGATGCACGCAAAAAGCTCAACCTCCTTGATGAATGTGCGTCAAAGACAAGGTTAAAAGCTCAGGGACTATGTGTCCCAATTTACCAAGGAGGATCAATCTGTTGCCATTGTGACATTAACCAACGAGATGACTAATGAACATCTGAAGATGAGTTTGGCTAAGAAGCCTCCCAATACAATGAGTGAGCTACAAGGCCGAACTGGAAAGTATATGGTGGTGGAGGAGTCGCTTGTTAGAGAAGTCGGAAAAAAGGATGATAAAAAGCGAATAATGGAGGAGGTAAAAATCCTGGATTCAACAAAAATGGTTAAAGGGGAAAAAATTTTCCCAAAGAAAACTATAAGCCAAAGGTTCAATGAGTACACCACATTGACCCAGCCAAGAAGCCAAATATTGATGGAAATTGCCTCAGAGCCGTATGTTCGATGGTTGAAGCCATTAAGGACTGATCCTTCAAAAAGGGACTCGATCTTCTCAATATTGTCAATTTCACAGAGATCATGGTCATGACACCAATGACTGCAAGCAGCTGAAGGATGAGATAGAATTTCTCATAAGGAGGGGACAATTGACCTGATATGTACAAAGAGAGCATCCTGAACCTCAAAGAGAGAGGGAAAGAGATAGGCGAGAATGACCAGAAAATCACGAATGCCTAAACTAGCCCCAACGAGGAGTGATTAATGTAATTTCAGGGGGCCCAACAACTGGAGGACGTTCAAAATCATCAACGAAAGCTTATGTCTGAGAGGTGATGGCTATCGAAGCTCCCCTTAAGAAAGTTAGGATGGACATGTCAATGACATTCGGTGATGAAGATCTTGAAGGGGTAAAGTTTTCGCATGATGACCCATTGGTAATTGAGGTAATGATTGAGAATTTTCTTATTAAAAGGGTGCTGGTAGATAATGGCAGCAACGTTGATGTCTTGTATTATCAAGCTTTCAAAGGTATATATGAGATATGACGACGCCCAACTCACTCCATCTCCTGCCCCATTATAGGGTTTCACTAGGGTAGAAAAGAGAATAGAGGGTTCTACTTCACTCCCTGTCACTATGGGGGAAAAACTTAAATATGTAACAATGATGGTGAAGTTTCTTGTGGTAAAAGTGACATCTTCATACAATGTTATCCTCGAAAGGACAACATTAAATCAATTTAAAGCCATCCCCTCTACTCTCCATTTAAAATTGAAGTGTCCAACCCCAAAGGGAGTGGCGGTAATCAAGGTGGATCAAAAGCAAGTCCGCACCTATTATTTAATGACATTGAAAATTGGTGGAGATGGGAAACAGGTAATGCCCATAGAAACCCTAGACTCATGGGATGAGATGAGGGAGCAAAGGGCTGAGCCTGTGGAAGAACTGGAAAAAGTATTCCTTAGTGATACCGATCTAGAGAAAGTGACTTACGTGGGTTCCCAGTTGGACTTGGAGATAAGAAGAAGCTTATTTCCTTCTTAAAGGAGAACATAGATGTTTTGGAGTGGGTGATACTGGATATGCCTGGAATAGATCCAGAGGTCATCACCCATAGGTTGAACGTGGACCCCCACAAGAAACCTATTCAGCAGAAGAAAAAAGCGTTTTCCCTAGAAAGACAAGAAGTAATTAGAAACGAGGTGGAAAAGTTGTTGGCGGGGAATTTATAGAAGAGATCTTGTACCCTGAGTGGTTGGTTAACCTGGTAATGGTTAAGAAGTCTAATGGAAAGTGGAGGATCTATATTGATTTTATGGATCTCAATGATGCGTGCCCAAAGGATTGTTATCCACTCTTAAAGATCGATTTCTTAATAGACGCTACAGCGGGGCATGAGCTCTTGAGCTTTATGGATGCATTCAATGGATATAATCAGATACGTATGGACTCGGATGACGTCCTAAAGGTATCTTTCATCACGGACCAAGGGCTATACTGCTATATAATGCCTTTTGGCCTAAAGAATTCCGATGCGACCTATCAGAGGTTGGTCAATAAAATTTTTAAGCCCCTCATAGGGAAGAACATGGAGGTCTATGTAGATGACATGTTAGTTAAAAGTCTGAAGAAGGAAGGTCATGTGGTAGATTTGGCCATGTCCTTTGCCATCCTTAAAAAATATAATATGAATCCCTCCAAATGTGCTTTTGGTGTGGCTTCCGATAAGTTCTTGGGATTGATGGTCTTGGAGAGGGAAATAGAGGCCAATCCGGACAAGTTCAAAGCAGTCTTAGACATGAGTCCCCCAAAGACTATAAAAGATGTTTAAGGGCTAATACGAAGGATAGTTGTGTTAGGAAGATTTATGTCGCGGTCAGGAGATAGGTGTCATCCTTTCTTTAATGCCCTTAAAAGAGCTAAGGATTTCCAGTGGACACCAGATTGCCAAGACTTGTTCGAAAAGCTCAAGGTGTACTTAACATCCCCTCCACTTTTAATTAAACCAGAAAAAGGAGAGGTTTTGTACGTATATCCAGCTGTCTCAGGGGCGGTGGTTAGAGCAGTATTAATCAAGTGAGAAGGAAGCTACTCAAAGACCCATATACTACGTAAGTAAGGTCTTATATGGGGCCAAAAACCAGGTATCAAAAGGTGGAAAAATTTGTGTTGGCCATGATAACAGTTGTCCACAAATTGAGACCCTATTTTCAATCTCATTGGATAATTGTGCTCACGGAGCAGCCCTTGGGAAAAGTAATGCATGGTCCTCAAGCAAGTGGTAGGATTATTAATTAGGTTGTGGAACTGGAAGAGTTTGACATTACCTACAAGCCGCGTCCGGCCATTAAAGCCCAGGCTCTAGTAGAATTCATTGTTGAATGTACCCTCCCAACTGGTGAAGAGGAGGATGCTGAGAAAGGAGAAAATGAACGGCCGAAAGAATGGTGGTTGTATGTAGATGGAGCCTCTAATGCAAAGGGCAGTGGTGCAGGGTTAATCCTTATTAGCCCTGAAGGTTTTGAAGTGAAATATGCCCTTTCTTTTAAGTTTCGCGCTACAAATAATGAGGTCAAATACAAAGTGTTGATGGAAGGACTAAACTTGGCAAAGGCATTGGGGGTACAAAGTATAAAAGTATATACTGATTCTCAATTAGTGATCAAACACGTGAAAGGGGAGTATGAAGCCAAGGACTTGAAGATGGCCAAATATTTAACCTTAGTAAGAGTAATATATGATAACCACTTATGGAAAGTGTGGTATCCATCATGTCCCAAGAGAACAGAATGAAAGTGCAGATGCCTTATCTAAATTAGCAAGTGGGAACATCGGAAAATATAAAAATGACGTGTAGGCGGAAAAGGTTGAGCCGCCCACCATAGATGCATGGTTGGTTGCGCCAATCGTACGTGCAGGAGTTTTGTTGGATGACCCCTATCCTTCAATATCTTAAAGAAGGTATCTTGCCTGAAGACCCCATATTGAGGCGAGAAAAGTTCGTATAAGGTCAGCTCGATATACCCTGATTAACAATATGCTGTATAAAAGGTCCTTTGTTCTACCATATCTTAGGTGTCTCACACCACAAGAAGCTTTGTCGGCTCTTCAAGAAGTTCACTTCGGGGTATGTGGACAACACTTGGGTGGAAGAGCTTTAGCCTATAAAATAATGAGATAGGGCTATTATTGGCCAGGAATGCAACAAGAGGCAGTTGATTTTGTCAAAAAATGTGATAGATGTCAGAAATTTGCACCGGTAGTTAGGCAGCCTGTAGAGCTCCTCTCCTTATTCAGTGCTCCCGTTCCCTTTGCAATATGGGGAATTGACTTCGTCGGACCACTCCCTGTTGGGACAGGTCAGCGAAAGTATTTAATTGTGGTTATAAAATACTTTTCGAAGTGGGTTGAGGTTGAGGCCCTAGCCACACAGACCATACAAAAGGCAGAAAAATTCTTGTGGGAGTCAATCATATTCCGATTTGGTCTACCACGAGTCATTATCACAGATAATGGAACACAATTCGAAGAAAAATGATTCAAGGCCTTCTATCAAAACCTCAACATTGATCAGAGGTTTACTCCAGTTGGATACCCACAAGCAAATGGTCAAGTGGAGGTAACAAATCGAATCATCGTTGATGGAATAAAGATGAGGCTTGAGGAGGCCAAAGGAGCTTGGGTGGAAGAATTGCATACTGTCTTATGGGCTTATCGGACTACTTGCAAGGTCGCAATAGGGGAAACACCGTTTAACCTTGTTTATGGTACATAAGCAGTCATCCCCCTGGCGGCGGGATTACCTTCAATAAGGATTGTAAGTTTCAATGAGCAAGAAAATGGGGAAGGTCTACGGGCAGGATTGGACCTGGTGGAGCATGTCAGATATAAGGCTTAGCAAAAGATTGATGAGTATAAGAAAGTGTTGGCTAAATTCTACAACCTAAGGGTGAGAGGAAGAGCCTTTAGGCAGGGTGACCTAGTGCTCTGAAGAATAAAAGTATCAAATCTAAGAGCTGCTACTGGCAAGTTAACTCCCAACTGGGAAGGGCTTTACCAAGTCAAGAAGATACTAAGACCAGGATCATACCAACTTCAGACCTTAGAAGGCCAAGAGGTACCAAGGTCATGACATGTAAGCAACCTTAATATTTATTATCAATAAATTTTGATTATGAGTACTCGCATTGTTAAGGGGTTTCCCTATTTATTCTAGTCAAATGCGTGTTAGAAACAAGATTGCTTATAAGTTTCTTTGCAATAATAATAAACGAGCAGTAAAAGTAATATAAATGCTGATTGATAAAAATTATAACAAAGCCCGACGGCCAATATAATTCTACATAATGACAAAATACAAATAAAAACATAACAAAGAATAAGGAGTTTACTGCCCCTGATCATCCTGTTGGGGGACATCCTGTGACGACCCCAAAATCCCATAATGGACCAGGACTTCGTCAAAAGAAGGAAAGATAACCTCACATCCAATCATCGCATAAATACTAATAAAATGAACTAGTAAAGAGCTATTACAACCCAAAATATTACATTCTCAGCGGAAGCTATTCTATCTCTATATTGTAATACATAACATCACCACTTCACAACATCTTCCTTCCTTCCTTCCTTATCGGCAGGCAAAAGGTTTAACAAAACTCAATAGCTGATCCTCTTTGCTTTTCCCTTGTCAGAGGGTTCAGCCTTTGGACCATGCCCTGCAAGACATTAAGTTCAATAAGGATGAGCGATTTACACTCAACAAGTATATAATCAAATCAAATAAGCAAATCTGAAATATTGATGGAAAAATTCAATTCTGTTTATGAGTCTTAGTGAATCAATACTAATGCCTCGGAAATCCTTGAAGAATCTTTGAGGATCACTGATGATAAAAATGTGTGACCTTCTTTAAAGGAAAACAGGTATTCACCCGTGTACATTTTCCTCAAAATATCCATCGGGGGCTAAACCTGTTGGATTTGCAACCATACGGTATACAGTTGGCCTAACTGTGATCGCATGGCCCCTCTTTGTGTGAACATACATAGTCACTTATAATTCCTCTAGGTCAGGTGAAGAACAAATAAACACCTTCCCTTTCCTCTTGCCAACCATGTGGCATCTCCCAATTAAGGGACATGTCATTCACATTATTTGCACAGATATAAGATTGAAAAATAACTGATAAGTCAAAGCTCCGTTATATCCATGCATTTTCATTCATATCATGCTAGTGGAAACTAAAGCATAACCCAAGAAGGAAGAACTACTAGCTCAAAAACTAGCTGGATAAACAAGACAGGGATTGCCCGCTCGGCAATGCTACCATGGGGAGGAGACATTCTGATTCACAAGGAAATTTAAACATAAAAGTCATAACCTTGTACGCACGCACGTCGAATTAATTGATCATGCACTTAACTTAAATAAGCATAAGAGCGAGAATATACTTACCTCGGTCCTTTGCACAAAATTAATTCAATTTACTCATGAGTGAAAGATTTTGTAAAACATGTATATAACATGATAAATTTAAGACCTTGGTTAAATATGAAGGGAAATGCACATGTGATGTTCTTAAACTTTTAAAGTCTTAAATCTGCTATAAGAATCGTTGAGATGAATTATATAATTAAAACATCATAAATAATTTAAGAAAATAATGTTTTATAGTTTTGAAGACAGATTATGTGTTAGTGGATAACCTTTACCGTCAGGGAATAACTAGTCATCAGGGGATAATTAGCCATCAGAGACTAACATATTTTTCCCATCGGTGACTACAGATGACGTCATCGGGGACTAGATTTAGCCTATCGGAGACTAATGCTGACGTCACCAGAGACAATTCTTAGCCTGTCGGAGACTAAGAATTTTTTTCCACATTAGGGACTACGGATGACGTCATCATGGACTAGATTTAACCTGTCAGAAACTAATGCTGACGTCACCAAAGACAATTCTTACCCTGTCGGAGACCAAGAATTTTTTTCCCCATCAGGGACTAACAGAATATCTCATCAGAGACTAACAGAATATCTCATCAGAGACTAACATAATATCTCATGAGAGACTATTTTGTACGGTCAGGGACTGACTCCAACTCATCAGAGACTAAGTTAGAACTTGTCTCAAAAACAGGGTCGTCTTCCTCATTCCTCCATGGGTGGTGTTTTCATCTATAACCACTGTAGGTTAACTCCCATCATCCTTTCAGTAACACAAAACATCTCCTAGGGTCTACTGGCTCTTATAAACACGGTATAGGCTTTTAAACTCAGGGTGATAAAGGTTCAAACATAACTTCATAATTGCTGATGAACAGAAAACTTGGGAGTCATAGGTTATCAAGATTCCTACACTCTTCTTGGATAGTTTTTGAAATAAAATATGAACTCTAGATGTTAAAAGCACGTATTAACTCATATTTTTGGAACTGAATGAACAAAATATTAAACGTGGCATGCATAACAAAACAAAAGTGTAAGAAACAGAACAGGACTTTAATGTAATGCTCTTACCTCCTTGGCTGTAAAGAAGAAGTTAAAAGCTTGAGTTGTTCTTCCAGAAATGGACAGTTGCTTTTGAAAGCGAAACAGAAGTTGGTGCTATACTGTAAAGAAATTTATGAAAGTGGGGCTAGGGTTCTATTTAGATGATATATTTATATCGTTAGCCAATCAATAAGAGCTGTTGGATTGTTTGAGATTTGATTTCAACCGTTGGCTGGAAAAGAAGTAATAAGCCTTGAAACAGAACCATTTGCAGGAGGAACCGGTGTTGCGGCTGCCAAAGTATCAACCAATAACCTAGAATAGCCGACAATCCATCGGGCAAGATTTCTCTTCTCGTTGGTGCCTTATGTAACAAGTTTTCCTAAGATAGCAAATTTTCACACGACAGGACAAGGGAGTTGTATCTCACATTCATGCACTTCCTTCCCACGTGAAAAGATTACACTTCCTTTGATAAAACTTGGATAAAATAATAATATAAAGATCTAAGCTCAAAATATATTTAAAACTTTTGGACACCATACTGCCATGAACTTTCATTATTCAAACCAAATAAAAATAAATTACACCTCCATGCATAAATAAATAACACATAATGAATTTATCATATAACAAAACTCATTTAAATTTTGGGTTCTCACATCCTCCCTCCCTTTAAAGAAGTTTCGTCCTCGAAACTTAGCTACCAAATAAATGGGGGTATTAGCCAATCATAGCACTCTTAAGCTCCCAAGTAGCTTCCTCTACACTATGATTCCTCCATAACACCTTTACGGAAGGAATCTCTTTATGCCTAAGGATTTTAACTTGTCGGTCCAAAATCTGAACAGGGACCTCTTCATAATTTAAATCCGGTTGTAGTTCTATCGGTTGATAGTCGATTAGTCCTCTATGGTCTGCTTTGTAAGGACGTAAAATTGATACGTGAAACACATCATGTATGTGGCCCAAAGCCGGTTATAATGCCAATTGATAGGCTACTTCACTAATCTTCCTCAACACCTCGAATGGTCCCACGTAGCGGGGACTTAACTTTCCTTTCTTGCTAAAACACATTACACCCTTCCAGGGTGACACTTTCAATAATGCATAACTTCCAACTTCCAAGGTTTGATCCTTCCTATGCTGATCAGCATATTGTTTCTGTCGGTCTTGAGCCGCCTTCATTCTCATTTTGATCACCTTGATTGCTTCTTCCGCCTGTTGGACTATCTCTGGTCCAATTAGCTTCCTTTCTCCTACTTCATTGTAATAAAGTGGAGTTCTACACTTTCTACCATACAATGCTTTAAACGGTGCCATACCGATGCTTGCATGATAGCTATTATTGTATGCGAATTCGATCAGTGGCAGATGGGTATCCCAATGGCCTTTGAAATCAAGAACGCAAGCTCGTAGCATATCTTCTATTGTCTAAATTATGCATTCAGATTGACCATCTGTCTGGGGGTGATAGGCTATGCTCATGTCTAGTCTTGTCCCCAGATATTCTTGGAAGCTCTTCCAAAATCTTGACGTAAACCTTGGATCTCGATCAGAGACAATAGAGATTGGTACTCCATGTCGACTCACAATTTCCTTAACATATAACTTTACCATCTGATCCATTTTGTATGTATACTTGATAGCTAAGAACTGTGCCGATTTGGTCAATCTGTCGACTATGACCCAAATGACATTTATCGATCTTCCAAGCGTGGTTGGTAATCCCACTACAAAATCCATTGTAATAAACTCCCACTTCCACTCGGGAATTTCCAATGGTTGAAGCAGTCCGCTTGGTTTTTGATGCTCCGTTTTAATCCTTTGGCATGTTAAGCATCTGCTCACCCAATTAGCTATCTCTCTCTTCATGATAGGCCACCAAAAGTTTTGTCTCCAGTCCTGGTACATCTTCGTGCCTCTAGGATGAATAGAAAATTATGAGTTGTGGGCTTCATGCAGAAGTTCTTGCTTTAATTCGGTCTTCGCAGGAATCCACACTCGACCTTCATATCGCAGCAATCCATTGATGTGTATGCGACACTTGCCTTTCTCTCCTTTAATTAATCTGTCATTTTCCTCACAATGCTCTTCTTGCGCGACTTTAATGATGTCGTGCAATTGAGGTCAAGCTTGAATTTCTTCTTCCATGTCCATCCTCTGGGTTGTGGTAAGGGTATAAAGCTGTAGGTGTTCAAATTACTTTCTGATATCTTCTTGGATGGTCATTATGTTTAGTCTTTCACGACGACTGAGCGCATCAGCAACTACATTTGCCTTTCCAGGATGGTAATTGATAGAACAGTCATAGTCCTGAATCAACTCTAACCAACGCCTCTGCCGCATGTTAAGTTCTTTTTGTGTAAATATATACTTCAAACTTTTGTGGTCAGTATATATCTCGCACTTTTCACCATACAGGTAGTGCCTCCAAATCTTCAATGCAAACACGATAGCTGCTAATTCTATGTCATGCGTAGGGTATCATTTTTCACAATCCTTTAGCTGTCTCGAGGCATAAGCAATTACCTTGCCATGCTGCATCAAAACTGCTCCCAGTCCTTTGCTTTGACGAATCATTGTAAATAACAAATTCACTCTTACCATCAAGTAGCGTCAGAATAGGGGCTATAGTCAACCTCGTTTTCAATTCTTGGAAACCCTTTTCACAATCAGGAGTCCAAACAAATTTTGTAACCTTTCTTGTCAAGTTTGTCAAAGGTATAGCTAGTTTTGAAAAGTCTTTAACAAATCTTCGGTAATAGCCTGCCAACCCTAAGAAACTCCTCACTTCTGTTGGGTTCGTTGGTCGAGGCCACTTCGTGATTGCTTCTATTTTACTGGGGTCTACTACAACACCAGTTTCGTTGATCACATGACCAAGAAACTTCACTTCCTTCAGCCAGAATTCACACTTGGAAAATTTGGCAAATAATTGCTTCTTCGTTAGAATTTCAAGTGTTGTTCTTAGGTGTTCTTCGTGATCTTTTGCCGTCCTTGAATAGATGAGAATATCATCAAAAAAATGATGATAAACTTATCCAAGAATGATTTGAAGACACGATTCATTAAATCCATGAAAACTGCTGGTGCATTTGTCAGTCCAAATTGCATCACTAAGAACTCGTAGTGGCCATAACAAGTTCGGGATTCTGCCTTTGATATGTCCTCCTCCTTGATCTTTAATTGGTGGTACCCTGAGCGAAGATCAATTTTCGAGAAGTACCTCCCTCCTTTAAGTTGATCAAAAAGATCGTCTATCCTCGGCAGGGGGTACCTATTCTTGATTGTGACCTTGTTTAATTCTCGATAATCTATGTAGAGTCTCATCGATCCATCTTTCTTTCAAACAAACAGTACTGGCGCACCCTAGGGTGACACGCTTGGTCTGATTAATCCTCGATTCAAAAGTTCTTGCAACTGCATCATCAACTCCTTTAGTTCGGATGGTGCCATTCGATACGGGGCCTTGGAGATCGGCGCGGTACCGGGGATCAAGTTAATTTCAAAATCCACTTCTCTATCTGGGGGTAGTCCAGGCAACTCTTCTGGAAATACGTCTGCAAACTCCCTTACCACAGGGACATCCTCGATCTTAATTTCATCCTTGTTGACATCGTGCACATAAGCTAAGAAGGCTTCGCAACCTTTGCGAATCATTTTCTTTGTCTGGATCATGGTCAAGAATGGTGATGGTTTCACCATCTTGGTGCCATGGAACCAAACCTTTACCTTCTGGGGAGATCGTAGGACGACTCACTTTTTTTCACAGTTAATATTGGCCTGGTATTTGAATAACCAGTCCATTCCCAAAATTATATCAAATTCTCCCAAAGGAAAATGGATAAGATTAGCAAGAAATCATGTTGATCTATCTTCAAAGTACAGTTAGGGTAAATGTGAGAAATGTTTACCACCTCGCGATTGGCAACGACTACCTCTAAGGGCTTAGGTAGAAGTTCAGGTCGAACTAGCATATTCCTAGCTAACCATTCAGATATAAAACTTCGGGTAGCGCCCGTATCAAACAACACATGAGTTGGTAAGGAGTTCACTAGTAGTGTACCTGTCACCACATCATCAGAAGCCATAATATCCTGCACGGTCATGTTGTAAGTCCTCGCTTGTGGTCGCACCGATACGGTATTGGTTCCTGTCAGCATTGGTTTGCTGTCTTTCTTCTAGGGGCAATCGGGAGAGACATGTCCTTCCATTCTACACGTGTAGCATGTTCTCGCTATGGCGAGTGGTCTGTTAAACTGCTGAGGTTGCAGTTTTCCTTGTGGAGGGGTAGCGGCGGGGTTCAAAAATGGACAATTTGAGGAGAAGTGTCCTGGTTGGTGACACCTGAAGCAAACATCCTTTCCCCTCAAGCATGGGTTTGTGCCATGATTCTTCCCTCAATTTGCACACATAGTAGCCTTCCTTGTAATGCCATCGAATGATTGCTCCTTCCATTTCCTCTTTCCACTGCTACTTAGACTGTTATTGTTATTACTCTCTTCTTCCTTCTTTACACTCATACCACCAAAGTTCTGGTGGGTTCCTCTGTCGTTTCCCTTCTTCCTGTCTCCCATTTTGTTTTCCCAATTATAATTATGCACCATCTTGTTACCCCATTCTGTAATTCTTGCTTTTTCCACTACTGCATCAAAAGTTTCCAGTTGGAAAATTGCTACTTGCCTCAGAATCCAAGGGTTCAACCCTTGTTCAAATCTTCAGGCCTTTCTCCCTTCATCACTCACCTGATGAGAAGCATATCTCATTAGTTCATTAAACTTTGCCTCATACTTATCCACTGTCATGGACCCTTGCTTCAGATTTAGGAACCTTAGTTCCATTGCATTGGAGACACTAAGGGGATAGAACTTTTCCCTAAATTTCTGGGTGAACTGTTCCCAGGTTAACACAGTCTCAGTGTTCCTCGCAGCTTCCCTTTTTGTTAGTTCCATTCTCTTGGCACCTTTCCACCAGTGGTTGGCTTCCTCTTTTAACATGAAAGCCGCATACTTAGTCTTGCAATCCTCTGGCACATCTACTAAGTCGAAAGCTTTCTCGATCTCCTCCAACCAATACTATGCTACAGTGGGTCCTCCCTTCCCATCAAAAGTCGGCAGGTTGATGCCAGTGAACTCTCGGATACATGGTCCAAGGGCAGCAGGCCTTGGTGGTTGAGGTGATGGTGGAGCTGGTTGGTTCACGGCTACAGCCTCACGAATAATCTACAAGAATTGAGCTAATGGGTTCTCGACTGCATTCCCAGTAGCATTGTTGTTAGCAGAGTTATTATCATTGACAGGGGGTGGTGGTGGAACATGTGCGGCATTTCGGTTAATCCCTTGCACCTCCTCCGAGTTATCGTCCTCAACAACAACTTCGTCAATATTTTCAGCTTGATTTCCTCTTTCCACAAGTGACGAATTTTCACGCCTTAGTGTGTTGCTATTAGGGTTTATCTTTCTGGGTCTTCCTGGTCTCCTACCTCCTGCCAGATCTGTTACAAAACAAACCGAGTTAAACATTCATCGTCTTGCATGCTCATGAAACATTCCATTCCTCATATCGCTCATGAAATCTTACAATGCTTACAATGCAAGATTGCAACAAGATAATGTGATAACCACCAAGCAAAACATTAACACTTTGATATAACAAAATGATCATCCATTGTGTACATAAAAGGCTGTCATGGACATCATCCTCTAACACCCTCTAAACGAGCCAATCATAGGCCAAAGTAATTTACTGGGCGAATACTTCTGTAATAAACGCAACTACTCATACAAAGTTCAATAACATACACAAAATAACCTTTGCTTAAAATTCTACATTAATCTCTTATAACGAATCCTCCTCATCCTCCATGTCCAGTGATCCTTCATTTTTCGCCTCTCGTTCCCAATGGTGAGACTACATACGTGTCTCCTCAATGCGGTGCGCGCAGTGAGTGCTCATCTGATCCAAACTGTCGTCATTGGATTAGCTGATGCTGTTGTGACCATCTGCGGATGGATCTCTAATGCCAGTTGATGGTACAGGCTTTGAGTCAACCAAAAGGACGGTCGCCATGCTGACCACTACAAAAAAAATGGGCTTCAGTGACGATCGATTTTTGGTCACTAAAAGGACATTTGGCGACCAAATCTGGTCACTAAAGACCTTTGGTGACCAGAACATTTTTTGTCACCTGCCGTCAGTAAAGCTTATGTTAGAGTGTATGTCCTAGTGGCCAATTATGTAATGATTGTGACACTATATTTATGATATGTTTTTGGTTAGATGATAATTTCTTTTATTATGTTTTATTGACTGCGTTATATAAATGTTAACATAATAAATGTCCTTAGAAGAATGATACTAATTATATGGATTCAAGTATGTGACTTGAATATGAGATCATATAAGTATGTAATGTATCATTATTCTTAAATGTCCCTAGTCGAGTATCATTGTCAGCGGGACAACAATAATACATTGAGACTAGTATGTGATTAACTGATGGCCATATCTCATTGGTCATAAATATATACGAGATATATTAAGTTGATACATAGGTACATGTTAGAGAACATAGTATTGGACAGACCCACCATGAGAATTCTACATGGAGCGTTATGCTATGTGTCATAAGTAATTCTCATAGTGACAATGATGTAATGGTCCTTCGACCTGAAGTCATGACATTTCTACATAAGGAGTTATGCGTTTTGACATTATCAAAAGTCACCTTTAACCGGGTGGACGATAAAAGTGATTGTTGGATGCATAATGAGTTATGTGAGAAATGGGAATGATGTAGATGGAATTTAACCCTCCTATAAATTAGGGGTGATATCTATAGGCCTCTTGATTGAGTGAATCTATAAAATGCATGGCCATGCTCAAATAGAGATTTGTTTCATATAGTTTACTCATTGATCAAGAAAACTAAGGTTAAATTATGAAGAGGATGACACATCCATGCCTTGAATTTAATCTTAGATATCATGGTTAAAAGGATTAAGTTACATTGAAACATTGGTAACGAAAGGTAACGTTGAATCTATGACTTTATTATTACTTGGGTAACAGTGATGTATTACAAGATGCCGCTCACTGTTTATAATTTTATAATATGATTTAAAATTATTGCCAACGTAATAATAACCTACAGGGTTACACACAAAGAACATTCGTTAAGGAGATATAATTTAAATGTCAATGACTTTAATATATCAATAAGATTGATTTAATTAAATCATGGCTTTAAATTATATACATAAATATATATATTAATATATGTAATCTGTATGAAATAAAGTCCTTTGGAAGGAAATACGAATATATATTTATTTGTGCATATATATATATATTAATTAAGTGAGACTTGATTAAATATATATATCTAATAAATATAAAATTCGGATTTTAAGTCTCTTAATTAGATTAGGTTTTGGAATTACTCTATGAAAGGCTATATATATATATGATATATCAGTTATTCTCTAAAAACCAACGTTTTCACGTATTCTAAGAACCCTAGTTGCTCATAAGAGAGAAACTAGAGTTCCGAGATATAGAGGGAAAAGAGAGATACAGATCGTACAGCTAGTACTATAACTCTTCTCGTACGAATCGTGAGATGGTTCGTGGGTGTTCGTGTGGATACAGTAGAGACGTAGTTCTGTTGGATTGCGTTAAAGATTTGGAGACGATCAACACCTTCACCAAAGCTTCAGATTCGCACAATTAATCGGTAAAATCTTAAATTATCTGTATTAAATTGTTTCGCATAGATCCTCGGGTTTGAGTTTCGTTTTGTTTTATTTTAAATCGTATTTTTCCGTTGCGTATTATTTCTACAAAACCCAACAGCTTAGTCACTAAAGGCTTTGGTGACCACAATTTTGAAGGTGGTCACAAAGTTGCTCTAAGGAAAGTTGGTTACTAAAATTATTAAGTGAAATCGTGGGTCAAATCCGGGTCAGACTGACCCGTCTTCTTCAGCACGTTTCTGCAGCACGTCGCCGGCGGCCAGCGCCGTTTCCGGCCGGCCGCAACCTTAGCAGCTCGATTCACGCACACACACACAACGAAACAAGGTAGAGGCACCGCTGTGACAATCACCATAGGCGATTACCCCGTTTCCCCTCATGCCGTCGCCTGAAAATCATTGGAACACCCATTCGAAGGTCGCCGCTGGCAAGCTCGCCGCCGTTGTCGAGCTACCATTAACGGTCGAGCTCCCAAACCACGATTCTTCACCATTTTTGACGAATCAAGTATGGATTTGAATCCTCGGACTTCCAGAAACTCATTCATACAATCAATTTCAAATTTTAACAACTAAATCACAAGAAAAATAGAAATGTTTCGTTCGGGTCCCTAAACTTTTGGCTGAAGAAGAAATCCAAAAATACTTTATAATAATTGTTTGAGGCAAAACAATCGGATTAAGTGCAGAAACAATTTGGTAAAATCAATTTGGACAAACAACATGTAATCCGACCATAATTTAAATCTGAAATTTTCGGGTTCTATGTTCATACGAATTATTTCTTGATTTTTTTTTTATTAAACTTTAAAAATCAATAACTCTCAAACCATAAATGCTATAAACTTGTGCTATATATGAAAATGATACTGAAAATTATTTTCTACACAATGGTATAAACATAAATGATAATAAATGTAAAAATAAAAATAGTAAAAAAAAATTAACTCTTTAAAGCTTCAATGGAAAATAAAGTAAAAAAAAATAAAGTAAAAAAAAAGAAATAATAATATAAAGTAGAAATATAAAGTTAAAACAAAAATGATTATAAATTGCTTAATATGGAGAGTTATAGTAAAAAAAAAAAAAGTACCTTTTTTTTTATAAAAATGTTATCGCTAATATGACACAACAAATAAATAATATATCATAAAATTGTATGTTATTATAAAGTAAAAAGAAAATTACTATACATTATTATATCATAAAATTATATAGAGTGAAAATCTATTTTTTCACCAAGAAATTTAGTGACCAACATCTTTATGGTTAAGAAGTTTAGTGACCAGGATCTCTAGTCACTAAAGAAAAATTTATTGACGATACCAATGTGTGTTCACCAAATTCGGTCACTAAAGAAAATTTATTGACCACTTTCTTGTCTTGGTCACTAAATTTGTTTGTTCACTAAAATTTGGTGACCAAAAAAAAATTAAGTCACAAAACTTTTGGTGACCAGAATTTTGTTCGTCACTAAAGGCCATTTTTTTTATAATTTGTAGTGGACGCGGCGGTGTGAAACATAGAAATAGTGGCAGTCTGTCATCGAATAGTCATGGTGCGAGTTGCCAGACGATGATGGACTTCTGCATCGTAATTGCGCACCATTTCGTCATGGGATGGCACTGGTGCCTGTGGTGTAGACGGGGCAAGTCTCAGAGTATCACACTTCGTCTGAGGGGCATCCTACGTCGTAACACGGTCATGTCTAGGACGATGGCATAACATGTTCTTCCGTGTTGTGTGGTGAATGCATGGTCTGCGGCGAACAGTGGAAGGTACGACCTCCTGTGTCAGTTTTGCAGCAAGTCTGGGGCCCTCATGTCCTAGCGATGGTGGTTGCCCGCCTGATAGTACAGGGGTGAATAATGGAGACTCTACACTAGACTCCTCTTCCTCTTCGGATGAAACGTCGTATACTGGGAGGTCTACTCTAAGAAAATTCGCGGCGAATCTAGAACGATCTCTGGCCATCTACACAAAACAATTGAAGTCAGTAAAATCTGAACTTCTCAATAAACAAGGCATCAGTGATTTGCCTAGGAGGTGGTGCCTTCATTTCAATCTTATCCCCCCTTAGCAGTTTCTCACCCTAAAGTTTTTCTTTTCTTTAGTAACCTGTCTTTAACATAAGTCTTAATTTTTGACCCACTAGTATTCTAGTAACTTCATTCTATTGCCAAGTCCTTAAATTCTTCTACTGGAGTAATTCTAGGACATACTACAGTATTCCCTATGGGCAGTGTTTCTTATGAATCACCTTCGGCCGTAATTGGGCTCTGATACCAACTGTGACGACCCCAAAAACTCATAATGGACCAGAGCTTCGTCAAAAGAAGGAAAGATAACCTCACATCCAATCATCGCATAAATACTAATAAAATGAACTAGTAAAGAGCTATTACAACCCAAAATGTTACATTCTCAGCGGAAGCTATTCTATCTCTATATTGTAATACATAACATCACCACTTCACAACATCTTCCTTCCTTCCTTCCTTCCTTATCGGCAGGCAAAAGGTTTAACAAAACTCAATAGCCGATCCTCTTTGCTTTACCCTTGTCAGAGGGTTCAGCCTTTGGACCATGCCCTACAAGACATTCAGTTCAACAAGGATGAGCGATTTACGCTCAGTAAGTATATAATCAAATCAAATAAGCAAATCTGAAATATTGATGGAAAAATTCAATTATGTTTATGAGGCTCAGTGAATCAATACTAATGCCTCGAAAATCCTTGAAGAATCTTTAAGGATCACTGATGATAAAAACATGTGACCTTGCTTAAAGGAAAACAGGTATTCACCCGTGTACATTTTCCTCAAAATATCCATCGGCGGCTAAACCCGTTGGATCTGCAACCATACAGTATACAACTGGCCTAATTGTGACCGCATGGCCCCTCCTTGTGTGAACATACGTAGTCACTTATAATTCCTCTAGGTTAGGTGAAGAACAAATAAACACCTTTCCTTTCCTCTTGCCAACCACGTGGCATCTCCCAATTAAGGGACATATCATTCACATTATTTGCACAAATATAAGTTTGAAAAATAACTGATAAGTCAAAGCTCCGTTATATCCATGCATTTTCATTTATATCATGCTAGCGGAAACTAAAGCATAACATTCTGATTCACAAGGAAATTTAAACATAAAAGTCATAACCTTGCACGCACGTCGAATCAATTGATCATGCGCTTAACTTAAATAAGCAAAAGAGTGAGAATATACTTGCCTCGGTCCTTTGCACAAAATCAATTCAATTACCTCGTGAGTGAAAGATTTTGTAAAACATGTATATAACATAATAAATTTAAGACCTTGGTTAAATATGAAGGGAAATGCATATGTGATGTCCTTAAACTTTTAAAGTCTTAAATCTGCTATATGAATCGTTGAGATGAATTAAATAATTAAAACATCATCAATAATTTAAGAAAATAATGTTTTATAGTTTTGAAGACAGATTACGTGTCAGTGGATAACCTTTACCGTCAGGGAATAATTAGTCATCAGGGGATAATTAGCCATCAGAGACTAACATATTTTTCCCATCGGAGACTACGGATGACGTCATCGGGGACTAGATTTAGCTTATCGGAGACTAATGCTGACATCAGTAGAGACAATTCTTAGCCTGTCGGAGACTAAGAATTTTCTTCCACACCAGGGACTACGGATGATGTCATCGGGGACTAGATTTAGCCTGTCGGAAACTAATGCTGACGTCACCAGAGACAATTCTTAGCTTGTCGGAGACTAAGAATTTTTTTCCCCATCAGGGACTAACAGAATATCTCATCAGAGACTAACAGTATATCTCATTAGAGACTATTTTGTACGGTCAGAGATTGACTCCAACTCATCATAGACTAAGTTAGAACTTGTCTAAAAAATAGGGTCGTCTTCCTCACTCCTCCATGGGTGGTGTTTTCATCTATAACCACTGTAGGTTAACTCCAATCATCCTTTTAGTAACACAAAATATCTCTTAGGGTCTACTGGCTCTTATAGACACGGTATAGGCTTTTAAACTCAGGGTGATAAAGGTTCAAACATAACTTCATAACTGCTGATGAACAGAACACTTGGGAGTCATAGGTTGTCAACATTCCTACACTCTTCTTGGATAGTTTTTGAAATAAAATATGAACTCTAGTTGTTAAAAACATGTATTAACTCATATTTTTGGAACTGAATGAACAAGATGTTAAACGTGGCATGCATAACAAAACAAAAGTGTAAGAAACAGAACAGGACTTTAATGTAATGCTCTTACCTCCTTGGCTGTAAAGAAGAAGTTAAAAGCTTGAGTTGTTCTCCCAGAAAAGGACAGTTGCTTTTGAAAGTGAACCAGAAGTTGGTGGTATACTCTAAAGAAATTTATGAAAGTGGGGCTATGGTTATATTCAGATGATATATTTATATCGCTGGCCAATCAATAAGAGCTATTGGATTGTTTGAGATTTGATTTCAACCGTTGGCTTGAAAAGAAGTAATATGTAACGACCCGAAAAATTTATTTATCTATAAATAATTTATTTATTCATATTATTTTTCTTTATATATATTAACGTGTATAGTTAATATATGATGTTTTTGAATGTCTAATTATTTTTGGATCCATTAAAGGATTATGTTTGTTGGATATTGGATTATAAGTTCAAGCAATTTATGTTGATATTGCTTGAAGGAGCACACTTTTCTGGTTTAGTAAGTTCCCTGAGGAATGTAATAATTTACGTAAGGGAATGACATCATGAGTACGTATATAAATTTGATTAGAAAGCTGCTTTAGTAGCTGGCTTATTTGCATGAAGGACAGTAGACTTATTACATTGCTTAGCTTTTAAGAATCATGATGAGCAGCCGTTTTGCCGTCCAGATTAACCAATCATTTTATTTCAAGGCTTAATCTCAGCCTACTATAAATACCTCATTCAGAGGAACATTTCAGTCTCTTTTCTTAAGATTTCCTTTTCCAAAGTTCTTCTTTAAACCTACCATCTCCGTTTAATTTCAAGTTCTTTCTTTTGGACTATCACTTTCAAACAGGATTTGATCTCTTCGTCAACCTAGGAGGTAAGAATCTCAAGTTTTGTTCTGTTTGTTTCTTTTTGTATGTCGTCCGAGTGTATTAGCCGTGCATACTAGGTTTTCAAGGAGGAATAAAGGTTTGAAAGAAAGGCTGCGTTCTCCTGTATATTCATGTTCATGAGGTATCCTAGGTTGAGTTTGTTATTGTAAGGTCTTCCATGGAAATGGAGACAAGCTCTAATATTAGTCTCTGACGAGATAACATCAGTCTCTGATGAGTAAATGTTAGTCTCTGATGACGTCATCCTTAGTCTTCGACAGGCTAAAGTTTAGTCCCCGATGACGTCATCCGTAGTCTCTGATGATGACGTTAGCCTTAGTCTCCGATGAGTTAAGATGACGTCATCAATCTCTTATGAGTTAATTAGTCTCTGATGATGACGTCACCATTAGTCTCAGATGGGGTTAAGATGACGTCATCAGTCCCTGATGAGATAATTAGTCCCTGATGACGTCATACTTAGTCTTCGACAGGCTAAGTTTAGTCCCTGATGACGTCATCCATAGTCTCTGATGAGATATATGTTAGTCTCTGATGAGATATATGTTAGTCTCTGATGATGACGTCAGCCTTAGTCTTCGATGATTTAAGATGACGTTATCAATCTCTTATGAGTTAATTAGTCTCTGATGATGACGTCAGCCTTAGTCTCCGATGAGTTAAGATGACATCATCAGTCTTTTATGTGTTTAATAGTCTCCGATGACGTACACCTTAGTCTCCGATGACGTACACCTTAGTCTCCGTTGAGTAAAGATGATGTCAGCAGTCTCTGATGAGTTAAATAGTCTCTGACGAGTGAAATTTTCCCCGACGGGCAACCTCATGCCCTGATAACCATTTTCTAATATGAATAGCCATCTTTTAAGAATGGATTTCTCATGTTGTACCAACAATGATATTTTACAGAACCCTTTTTCAACCAGTATAGTGAATCTAGCTAAGGACCAAGGCAAGTATATCCTCATTCCATTCTCTTTTCTACTGATTACGTAGAATCACTATTTCGATTTACATAAATGAAGAATGTTAAAGCTTACACATGATGATGATTTTATCCATGATTAAGTAACGTACGATCATTAATCCGATGTACGTGAAAAGATGTTATTGATTGAGCTTTATGTTATTGGGTGATTGCTAGCTGTTTAAATTTCCTAGCACACTAAATGATGATGTTTGGGTGTTGCAAGTCATGAACTTGTATGCACACCCAAGTAACTTCTGTATGGATATATAGTTCCGCTTTTGATGATCACTGTCTTTTAATAGTTGAGCACGCCAATATGTGTTGTTGGCAGTCGTTGCTTTTAATTGTTCAGCACGTCAGGGCTATTCAAAAATGAGAAAAATGTTTACAAGAAGATATATCCATATGGAAAGTTAAGGGGCTGTTGAATGCTTTCGCCTGGTATTCTGGCCAATGATGATAAAGAATGATAGACCGAGGCAAGGCTTCGGTAATGAGACTTTTTGCAGACCATATGCTTTCTGCAAGTGACTACGTATGTCAAATGATGAATCAAACGACCAGGCTGACCAGCTGGGATGAAATTTGATTATGTAAGGTAGTCAGATAATGATCAGTCTAGTCAGGTGATGCATTATCTGATGAGTAAAGGGCGAATCATGATTTATTGAAACAGGGTTATCCCTTGATATCACTCGGGCACCCTAGATGATGTATGTTTATTGGTTATCATGAGGTGTTGGCATTGCTTCGCCCAACCTCAAAGAATATTAAAGCTTTTGAATTATCTGTTCTTATTGCATATGATTATATACTTGCTGAGCATAAATGCTCATGTGGAATGCTATGAATGTTTTTTAGGTTATGTTGTGAAGGCTGAGTAGCCTAAGAGATGAAAGGAGAGAATGACATAAGAATCACTACAAAAAAAATGGCCTTCAGTGACGATCGATTTTTGGTCACTAAAAGGACCTTTAGTGACGAAATATGGTCACTAAAGGCCTTTAGTGACTAAAAAATTGGTCGTCACCTGCTTGTCACTGAAGCCCAGTCACTAAAGGCTTTGGTGACCATGATTTTGTACGCGGTCACTAAGTTGCTACAGGGAAAGTGGTCACTAAAAGTTAAAAAAAAAAAAATACAATGGGTCAAATGTCAAGTGGATCGGATCCGGGTAGGACCAACCTGTATTCTTCCTTGCAGCACGTCGCCGGCGCTGGCGCCGTTTCCGGCCGGCCGCGGCATGTCAAGCTTGATACACGCACACACACACACAACAAAACGAGGTAGAGGCACCACCGAGAAAATCACCATAGGGGATTACCCCGTTTCCCCTCACGTCGTCACCTGAAAACCACTGGAACACCAACTCCAAGCTCGCCGCCGTCCAGCCTCCTCCGTTGCCGAGAACACCATTGTCGGCAAGCTCCCAAAACTCGAAAACGCAACCATTTTTGACGAATCAAGTATGAAAATGAATCCGGAGACTTCAAGGAACTCATTCATGCAATCAATTTCAAGTTTTAACAACTGAATCGCAAGAAAAATTAAGAAGAACATTCGGGTTTTAAAACTTTCGACCGAGTTCCTAAAACGAGCTATGCTTTGCCATTTTTGAAATTGATTGAGGAAAAATGTCGGTTCTAAGTGCAGAAACAAGGTCATGTAATCAATTTGAACAACCATGAAGCAATTTGAGCTTGAATTGCGAAATTCTGTCCGTCGGGTAATAGGGTTCTTCGGGTTTTTCTTGAATATATATATATATATTTTTTATTAAACTTTAAAAATCAATAACTCTCAAACCATATATGCTATAAACATGTGCTATATATGAAAATGATACTAAAAATTATTATCTACATAATGGTATAAACAGAAATAATAATAAATGTAAAAATAAAATAACAATGGGTATACCTCTTTAAAGCTTCAATGAAAAAAAATAGAAAAAAAATATAAAGTAAAAAAATATATAGTAAAAAAAAAGAAATGATAATATAAAGTACAAATATAAAATTAAAACAGAAATGATAATAAATTGCTTAATATGGAAAGCTATAGTAAATAAAAATAATACCATATTTTTTTATAAAAATTTTATCACTAATATTACACAACAAAAAAATAATATATCATAAAATTGTATGTCATTATAAAGTAAAAAAAAATTACTATACATTATTATATCATAAAATTATATAGAGTCAAAAGCATTTTTTCACCAAAAAATTTAGTGACCAACATTTCTATGGTCAAGAAGTTAAGTGACCAGATTTCTAGTCACTAAACAAGTTTTAATGACGATACCAAGCTGTGGTCACCAAATTCGGTCACTAAAGGAAAATTTATTGACCACTTTCTTGTTTTGGTCACTAAATTTGTTTGTTCACTAACATTTGGTGACCAAAAAAAAATTAAGTCACAAAAGGCTACTTTTGGTGACCAGAATTTTAGGCGTCACTAAAATTTTCATCACTAAAGGCCATTTTTTTTGTAGTGAATGTTTAAGTTGTAAGGCCTTATGAGCCATCTAAAGTTTTGTTTCCGCTGCAGCTTGTTTATTTTTAAGCTTTGAGGTTTTGTAAGATGATGTGGACCTTAAGATTTTGTAATGATGTTTTGAGAATGTTTTTCTCACAGGAATGTTGTTAATGCTTGGCTGTGTTGTTGTTGTGATGTTGTGTGGTAGTTTTCTGGTGTAGCCTAGGGTTCCAGCCTAGGGATCTCGGGGACTGTCACCCAAATCACTGACAGTGTCCGGGGCCCGGCTCAGGGGATTTTCGGGGGTGCCAGATAATAAGCCTTGAAACAGAACCATTGGCTGGAGGAACCGGTGTTGCGGCTGCCAAAGTATCAACCAATAACCTAGAATAGCTGACAATCCATTGGGCGAGATTTCTCCTCCCGTTGGTGCCTTATGTAACAAGTTTTCCTAAGATAGGAAATTTTCACACGATAGTCTTTGGTTGGACAAGGGAGTTGTATCTCACATTCGTGCACTTCCTTCCCACGTGAAAACATTACACTTCCTTTGATAAAACTTGGATAAAATAATAATATAAAGATCTGAGCTCAAAATATATTTAAAACTTTTGGACATCACACTGCCATGAACTTTCATTATTCAAACCAAATAAAAATAAATTACACCTCCATGCATAAATAAATAACACATAATGAATTTATCATATAACAAAACTCATTTAAATTTTGGGTTCTCATACCTCCCCTTCCTCTTCATCGTCCTCGTTGTCAGTGACCTCCAAAGGAATTTGCTCAAGAGGGAGCCTGAGCCTTTCTGCATACCGACGGCAAGCCAACATCTTCTTCTCTCCTTCCTCTATTATAATCTCGCGGTCTATATCCAGATAGAGGGAAAACACCTTTTCAGTGCAGAGGTGGTAGCCGCCTAGCATTGTCTTGTACTCTAAGTCAAGATAGGCTTCCTCAGGATCTATTTGAAACTGAGTAGAGGCCTTGTATCTCTCGACTGCATCAGCAAGGGCCCTCTCAAGGTCGTCCTTCAGCCTATGAACTTGGGAGTCGAGAAAGAGATTCTTAGCAATGAGTGTGTCATTAAGTTCCTTAGATCTCTTTCTCTAAATCCTCCTTCGCCGAGCAATAGGAGCACACCTCGTGTTGAGCAATCTTCAACTGGCGCTCCCTCTCTACTAAGTCAACTTCAAGCTTACCAAGCTTCTCCCATTGCTTTTCAGCATGGGTAGTAAGCTCAGTAGCGTACACTTGATGCTGTCATCCGAAATAAAAATTTCAAAAGTTAGTGTCAGCTAAACTAGTGAAGGGCCAAGATCTAAAGGGAAAGTACTTATCATAACGTATGTGTGAGCAAAGTTTGAGACGAGAGTCGGAAGGGAAGCCTCCTTCGAGATCTCCTTGTCCACCGGGGGCACAAACCCCACAAGAAATTCTTTAGCAGGACTATGCTCCCTAAGGATAGTGTCACCCGAGTAAGGGGACACCCTGGCAGAAAGGGATTTTGCGGATTAGTGAAAATAGGAACTTCCCTCCTAGGACCGGTTGCAGCTCTCTTATATTTCATAGAAAGAGGTGGAAGATCATCAGTGGGCTTAGACGCATGAGAATGTGCAACTTTCATCCCCATCTCGATGTTGATAGGCTCAAAGGGAGGAATCGTACTCCCTTGTTGATCAGAAGAGGGGCATTCCTCACCCCCTGTGCCTCTTATGAGCCGATTTCCTGCTCTTTGCCTTCTTGGAAGACACAACTATGGCTCGCTCCAAACCTGAGAAGAACAAAGGGATTAGTTAAGTTTTGTTGATAAAAGTGAAAGTGAAAACATGAAATAGACAAGGATAATGCCAAGTTGAGAATGAGAAAAATATTTTGGCCTTTTGCAGGGTTGAGACCCCATCTAATGAGTTTCTTCTCCAAGAGGAGATCCTACACATTATCCATTCGGGGGTGACTTGGCTACCCATCTTCCATTTGGGGTGACTTGGCTTAGGTGGATAGGGTAACTCCTAAATAGCTGATGAATAAACTCGTGAAGATGGAATCAGAGCTCGACCTCCGTGCAATCATAAAAAATTCACAAGTTTGTGCCTACATTACAGGCCCTATCAGCCTCGATTGGTAATCTAAGGGAATGGGGACATTTATACAGTGCCGAAGGGCATATTTGTGGAGTTTTGAATCTGATATAATGGAAGAAATATTTTTATAGGCGTCAAAATTGTGAATCCTTGGAATCTCATCTCTAGCCGTGTCTGCCACATCACGGGCAGACCCATGACGTTGGGCATCAATAACATGGTCGATCCCAGGCACAGTGGGCTTAGTAGAGGTAGACTGGGTTTTGTCCCCCTCTTGGGTTGAGGATGGGCCTTCTAAGACCCGGGTTGGAGGAATCGTGTCTAGAGGGGGGATAAATGGAATATTAGAAGCATAAATTTGAGAATAAACAGATTCAGTGGAATTAGCTGAATCCATGTCGACTGATAAAGGTAGGGGATGATGAACTCGACAAATATAGTGAAGAACACGAAGAACACTTATTGAATGTGGTAGCAAAGGCTCGCCAAAAATTTCCTTACAGTTGTTATGGCTTGCCAAAAATTAATCGCCTTACGGTGGTGAAAGATGGTCGAAAATCGCCTTACAGTGATGAATAATCACCGGAAATCGCCAAAAGAAGGAGAGTAATTAGTAACTTATGATAGAGTAACTTTCGAAGTTAAAAGTGAAAATTACTCACCCCTTGAGTGAAATATATAGTCAGACAAAGGAAAATTTGACTATTGGAGTCCTATTTAATCTAATGGACGAGATCATTTGACCGTTGGCATTCGAAAAGCCCCAAGATGGGCCATGAAAAAAGAAAAGCCCCAAGTTGGGTTATTAAACGATCATATATATATGATTTTACTAGCTTCCACTTTTGAAGCCCAACACACATACAGGACAGTTCTTTGAAACCCATGCACCCTATTTACTCTGCCAAATCATGAAACTTAGTGGGGTAAAAACTAGCGATGTGATCGCCTATTTGCACCCCAAATTACAGACATTAACGGGGTAAAAACTAGCGATGTGAATGCCTATTTGCTTCTCTTATCCAAGAAGTTACCGAGGTAAAAGCTAGCGAAGTTATTGCTTATTTGTTCCGTTAATTGACCAAAGATAACGGGATAAAACTTAATGAAGAAGTTCTATGATTGGCCCGCTAACTTAACATTCTTATCGGTGGGAAACAAGGACACAAACTTAAGTTCCCAGGTAACTTCAAAAGTTAGCGGGGTAAATATTACAGGGGGGAACTGTAAGTTTGACCCGTTAAGTTTGGAGTTAACCTAAAGTTAACGGGAAAGGTAAGTCCCCGCCAAAAAAAAAAAAAAGAAGGAGAATGCTTGTTTAAAAACTAGTAATTTTTTATTTCAAAAGATTAATAAGCAAAAATTAAGGGGCAAATGATATAGGTAAAAGAAATAGCCCTAAGTGTAATAAATGTTACGCAAGTATTAATGGACCATCGTAATGGCACCCAACAGGCCCATAATGGCTAATGGGTCTACATTCAATGAAACTAAGATAAGGCAGATATAATAAATGTATAAAGATCCATTTTTGAGTCTTTATCAAAAAGATGGTAGAAACAGGGGTGGAAACCTCCTGAACCACCAAAATCATCATCCAAGAAGGACTTGATATTATAATCCAAGAAGGACTTAATATTATAATCCAAGAAGGACTTGACATTATAATCCAAGTAGGACTTGATATTGTAATCCAAGAAGGACTGTGGTGACCCAGATATGTATAAATACAGGTCAGACAACACATTACCAGGTACACTGTTATTTACATATAACACTTACTTATTATTACAAAATCTTTGGCTAACAGACACACTCGAGGGTCTTCCAAAAGGCTGAACTCCACGGTTCTAGGAAGATTTTCTTTTGCAGGTGGAGAAGGGTATTAAATTCATGGTCCAAGTTTGTCAACATCCAGGGTATTTTACAACCCTAGCCCTAGGTACGTAAATTTGATGTATCAATATGTTTCATTATTTTAGTGTCATCACAATCTATACTAATATACGTATAAGAAGAAACTAGAAGCAAAAAGTATATCAAAAGCGTAACTTGAATTATCCATATTCAAGGTAAAACTTTGACAAATCAAACCTATACTTGTTTCTTAAAAATTATTATTGAAAAAGATGTCTCATTTGTTGAGTTATCCTACTTAGATTGCTGGAATAAAGTTTCAAACTAGTTTATCTTGTTCGTTGGTGATAAGTTTCCTTGTTTGTGGGAATACGTTTGCATATTGATAGGAGTTTGTTATGTATTTCAGTTGTTTTTTCTCTGTATTTAAAGCATGTTTTGGGTCAATGTAGAATCATTAGAGTTTCAATCTCAATATACTTCTTTTTACTATCTATTTTTATTATTAGTATGAAACATTAACAACAATTATAGTAGGGGCAGAGTAATAGAAATGTTGGAGGGGTTGTTTCTTTACAACCAACCTAAATTGTTTGGTGATACTCTATTTTAACGTGACATGCGCATGTCACGTGTTTCTACCTATGGTTTTGGTGGAAGGTGCATGCCTTGAATAAAATCAAAAATCTTCCGCCTATCTCTTTGACGAAATCTTTCTTTTTCTTTTTCATTTTTGTAAAATAACACTAGCCTTTGGATCCTCTTATCAACAATCCTAAATGTATTAGATAGAATATTACTTATATCTAACATTAATTGTGTGTGCGCTTGGAAATTTTTTGAAAGTAGGATGTGAGATTTCTCCTTTTGATTTCTTCTTTTGAAAATCCTTTGTTTCTCTCACATATTTCAAAAGTTTAAATTTTTGGGTGTCTACAAAGATAATATAAAAGATCATAGTCACACGAAAATAGATAGAGATTCAAGGTGAAACAATTGATCCAGATCTGGTGACTATTGAAATAGGTGGACTTATGAGGGATTCAAGGTGAAATATTCCATCTTCTCTAAAATCACATGTTATGTTAAATCCTGCAAACATTTATGCTATGAATTTGTGGGGGATCGTTAGAGAATGGGAACTTTAGAATCTATGTAAAATACGATTCTAATGATATTTCTACAGAAATCTAACATATGTAACAGTTCTTTGATCTAAAACATTTTCTTAGTGAAATCCATAGATAAATGGGTAAGAAATTACTTCTTGTAAGTGGTTAAACATAGACTACATCTATTTGATATATTGCAGTATGTTTATCCACTGATGGAATTATCTGCTGAAACGATCTTCCAAAGATGTAATTAACTGTTGATATAGTTATTCACTGAAGGAATTAACTGCTGATATGGTTATTTACTGATGGAATTATCCAACGATGACAATTGGCCATAAGCAGATAAGTTGCCCATCGAAGGATATGATCATCAACGGAAATTTTGCCTATCGAAGACTATAGTTGTCAACAGTTAATAAGGTCATCAAAGAAAAGTGGTCATCAATAGATAATTTGGCCATGACATGATAATTAGTCATTAAAGGATGATTGTTAATCGATGGATAAATTAACTGATTAGAGGATAATTGTTCATCAACAGTTATTTTTCCCATTGGATTATATTTCTTCGTCAGGGGATAATCTGTTATAAGATGATGTTGAATCCTTTATGGAAGTTTATTTCTAAAGATTAACCTGATTTGAATTAAAGTTAAGTATTATTATTAGATTATGATAATAATTGTTTGTCCCGTTTGAGTAATTGTAGAAGGGGGGGTTGAATACAATTACAAACTTTTCTTCAAAACTAAACTGTTATGAACAATTTAATTTCCAAGAATAGTTATAATACTTTACTGAAATGATACAACAATAGCAACAATAAAGCAAAATTGCAAGATATAAATTGTAATCCACAATAAAGAATGATATTGTCAATTAAATTGAATCTTTACAATTTCTTCTGTTTAAAAAAAAATAGCTTCTCAAGTTGTAATAACTTGCTTCTGATTCTGTAAAACTAATTACAGCTGCTAACTCTCTATATATATGGAAATGTTGTTCAGAGAGATATGTGATATGAGATAAGATGTATTCTTTTTGTTAAACTCAGAGTTCTCAGCTTTCTTAGATATATTTACCTCAGCTGCTGTATGTCTATTTATAGACACAGCTTCCATGTACTCCAAGCTTCTATTCTGAGTTGTTTACCAAAAATATCTCTGTAGTTTATTGGTACTTGCAGCTCTATCACACAACTTTCTTCATTATTCAGCCTCCATTTGATGCCAGCCTGTTTATGTGACTTTTCTGGTGTATATTCACTACACCAGCTTCCATTTTTCTTCTTGGAGTTCCCAAGATAAGATATCAGCAATATATATTTTATCTTTGTGGACTTCTCTGAACATAATTAGTCTAGCTTCAATGAACTTCTTGCTTCAAGTTATTATAAGTTGTCTCTACAGTATTTCAACTTGCTGTTTTGCAAGTTTCATGCTTGCGGCTTTGCAGGTTTCATACTTGCAACTTGATGTGTGTGTGTATAACTTATTTCCTTAAAGCTTCCTTGGTAGCCAATCTCTCCTTATTGGACAACCATCCTTATCTTTATTTCCACCGTCTTTAGTCATATGTCATCCCTTATGTTAGTGAAAATTTATTCTCTAATGGATAGTCTCTGATGAACAAACAATTAGTCTCTATTAGACCAAAAACTTAGTCTCTGACAGTTCAAAAAACTTAGTTTCTGATAGTTCAAAAACTTAGTCTCTGATAGTTCAAAAACTTAGTCTCTGACAGTTAAAAAATTTAGTCTCCGACAGCAAAAAAACTTAGTCTCTGACAGACAAAAACTTAGTCTCCGACAGCCAAAAAACTTAGTCTCCGACAGCCAAAATCTTAGTCTCTGACAGACAAAAAACTTAGTCTCCGACAGCCAAAAACTTAGTCTTCGACAGACAAAATCTTAGTCTCTGACAGACAAAAAACTTAGTCTCCGATAGCCAAAAGTTTAGTCTCCGACAGCCAAAATCTTAGTCTCTGACAGACAAAAAAACTTAGTCTCCGACAGCCAAAAACATAGTTTCTGACAGACAAAAAACTTAGTCTGCAACAGCCAAAAAACTTAGTCTTCGACAGCCAAAATCGTAGTCTCTGATAAACAAAAGTTTAATCTCTGATAGACAAAAACTTAGTCCCCGATAGGCAAAAAGCTTAGTCTCCGATAGACAAAAACTTAGTCTCCGATAGGCTAATTTTGCTTGATCAACTTTGACATTTGTTGAACTCTCGAAGTGCATTCATTGTAGTGTCTGATGTTTTTTTGCAGTTTCTTGATAGTAGATTCTCATAGTGCATTACTGCAGGTACTTGTACATTTACAAAATTTAACAATTCTAAGTGTTATACATCATCATCAAATGCTATAATTCCTAACAATAATTAAGTACTTTAATTTGATTCTAGTTGTTTGATACCCATTTTTGTATCAGTTCATTAGTTATTTATTGTGAGTAGACGTTACAAGGAGTATCTTAAGGAGACGTTACATGAAACTAATTAACTTTAGTAATGTTTTAAAATACTTAGAATCTTATGTTGAACAATACTGATCTAAACAATCTCAGAACATACAACTAATTTCACAGCTCACAAATTCTAACTCTGTAATTGTTGAGTTTTTTGGTGAACTGAGGTAATAGTCGCTGTGCACATATTTGTATTGTACGATTTCTATGTTGTGAGTGGGGTGAATATTTCTTCAAGAGCAGTTTATCATTTTTGAAGGATTGGCGACTCAGCTGTTTTACAGTTCTGATAAGTCGTTTCTCTCTTTCTATTTTCAATTACTGTACTAATTGTACTGTTTATTTTTCCAATTAATGTTTGTTTTATTTCAATAATCAAGACACTGTTTTTATATACGTATCAGTTTTGTTATTGTTGTTTAAAAGATTTCCAACATTATGTATAGGTATCGTTATATATGTATGCCTACACCAGATTTTAAATATGTTTTATGATATAGTTATATGATATAGTTTGTTTTGGGAGTAGATTTATTCTGTTATCAGGATGTATATGCTTTACAAGTTATCATTTCTCTTCCAACCATTGATTCTGCATCATGTTTGAGCTGGTGATTCATGGATTTGAAAATCCTTTTCGATGGTCAACTCGAGGGTTTAGAGTACATGAGCTGATGCCCACTGCATCTCGTTTTCGCAAGTTAAACTTTTGTTCTATTTTGAAATTTAGTTGGATTGTATATAGGTAATTATGTAATTTATTATTCATAGGGAATTTATCTTAGGTAAGGGTATGTTCTAGGATTAGTTTTTCATTTCCAGTTGCACCTTGTAACATGTAACAAAATCTGAATAATGAAAAACACATGGAGCACACACACACTGGCGCACTCTTGCACTTTTAGTTAGGATGTATTTCTTTCATTACGTTCATTTTTAGTATATTTGCAAAGCAGCAGAATTTTTATGAGATAATTTTTATAAAAAGTAAAATATTTAAAAGCAGTTACTACTTATAGTGAGAGTAGTGTTGCCTAACACCTTCCTCTTTTTCAACCTAACAACAAACTCATTTTTCTTGGTTTTGTCTCGACCAAGATTTAAAGAGTCCTTTTGGGTTTAATTTTTTTAAATAAGATAGAAATTGAAAAAGTGTCCTAACGCACGATCTTAGATTTGTTAGGTGGTGACTCGTTTTGTGGAAAAGAATGATTTTTAATCACTTCGGTGCATTTATAAAGAACATTAAAATTCGTAGGAAAATAAAGTTATCGCCAAATATATGTATGGTCGGACTCATGATCATGTCTCTACTCGTGCCCTATTCTCGCACATTCTCTATTTACAACATGGGTCAGAACATGATATCGCCCCTTGCCCAAACATGATACAATTTAGAATATACTTGATAACCCATATCTTTAAACTTTCCCGCTATATTAGTAACAGAACTCAAGCGGGTTGTTGCTTTACTCGAGAAACGCAATCGAGTGTTCCATTCCAGTTTCATGGTGCGATAATGTTGGGGCAAAATATTTAGCCACAAACTCAATGTTCCAAGTTCATATAAATCATATATAATTAATTTTCATATATTGTGATAATTAAACAATTCCACATTTGTCCCAATTTTTTAGTCACATATATTTAAGCCTAATTTTTTTTTATAGGCTAAATAAATTTAACAGAATAGTGTATGCATGGAACCTTTAAAATATAGGGGCATTACGAGTATGTTTCTAATATAATTAATGTACGTTAACAAGATAGATTTAATTAATAATTGATATTATAATGGATTTGATTGCGATCTATCATTTAGGGTAACAAATCGCATTGCTTTTTATAATTATTTTAATCCAAAATTTGATAAATAACGAATTTTACAAAAATTAATTTGATTTGAAATGGTTAGTTGGGCTTTTCGAAAAAAACATATGAATGCAGTTGACTCAATCAGACAACTATTCTTGTGAATTATTATGTTTTATAACTTTTATTGTTTCATTCACAATAGGTTAATTTAACCAAAAATTGATATTAAATTGATTTGGTTATCATAAATCACATTATTATTTGAGATTATTGATTTGCTTATAATTATTTTAATTACATGAATTTTATTTATTTTTATTATATTTAATTTGACTGTGATATTTTTTTTCTGGTTTTGAAGTTCAGAGATAGGGACACATTTTAACTCTTTATCTTAATTTTTGTAAGCCGTGGAAGGTTTTTAACAGATTGCCTTTATTTGTAGACACGTGTAACCCTTGATAACTTTAGTCGGTCGACATAGAGGAGTTACCAAGCCCTAGAAACATCAGGCCGCACCATTTCTCGATCACATCCCATTTCTGTCCATCACTGTTTCAGGGTAGTTCACTTCTCCACCCAATTCCGTATCCCTTCTTCAGTCCCAATGGAAATCACAACCCAGTTCCCAACAAGAAGTCCCCCCTCACGCTCTTCTGCTCCACAAACTATCCACTCCACCGCCACTCCATCCTCTTCTCGTGGCGGGGCACGCCGTCAGCGCCACCGCACTAACCAATCCCAGGTGGACATAGTTCCCGTCTGCTCCAACGGACATCTCGTTATGACGACAGAAGAACTTCTCAGCCAAATTCTGGCGAAGCTTCGGGCGAAACATCTGTTTAGCCTGACCCTCGTTTCGAGGAACTGGTTGAAACTAATCACTCATCCAAGCATGATTCTAGATTGGAAGATGCCCCGAAGTCCAGCTGCAATTTTCATCAGGAGATATGCCATGAAACTTCTTCCCTTTGCTCATAAGATACAGTACAATTACATTCCTCTAGATCGGTTAACAGAAAAGCGTGCAACTGTTAAGCGGAGGAATATTACATTAGATTTTGTGAATCACTCCGGAGGTACTACCATAATTAGTTCTTGTAAAGGCCTTTTTCTCTGTTCGTCAACTGAATTGTCCATAAACTATCATCCTGAATCTTTCTATGTTTACAACCCCACCACCAAACATTTCCTCGAAGTTCCTCACCCTATGCTGAACGATAAGTTTCTGATTTCTATGCACTTGGTATTAGAAGCTACAAACAAGTATAAAATTGTCTGTGTAAGCTGTTGGATAAGGTCACCACTCCCCAAGCACATTATGATTTTTGAGCCTGGGACAAGTGCCCAATGGAGGGAAACTGGGCTTTCCTTTCCCATTTTTTTTGGTCAGATACATGTATTATATAGTGTTGGAGTGGCTGTGGATGGCGTAATTTATTGGCCAACCCATTGGCCTTGTACTGGGCTGATGTATTTTAGGGTTAAAGAAGAGGAAATTGTGTGGCTGCCTGAGGTGCGACATCCATCTAGTTATAGGGATGATATACTCTATTTTGGAGAGTGTAGAGGAAGGTTGAATATGGTCACATATGGTAGCCTGAGTGAGGGTAAGTTTGATATGTTAGAGTTGGAGAGTGATCACTCCTCATGGTTCATCAAGTACCGTGTTGACCTCACATTGAGTTGTATCGATCAATGTCTCTCCCCATTGTTCGTAACAGCCATGATTCCAGGAGGAGAAGAAGAAGATGAAGGAAGCACATATTTAATTATACATATACGTGGGAAACTTGTTTCCTACAATGTTAAGGACAAAAACGTGAAGAAATTGTGTGATATGAAGCTGCGAGATGGGGATAGGTTGTGGCTTTCAACTCCGTGGTCGGAGGTGCATCCGTATGTGGAGACCTTTCTGGGCCCATGATAGTACCGTTCTAAGTAACCGTCTGCATTTTGTTACCCCCACCACCATCACCTTGACCCTCCCAACTTCGTTTTTTGTTATCTATATATATGGATGTTAATTTTATGGTTTTTTCATAGTTATAACTGATTGTCTGATAAATTGAATTCTTATTATGTCTCCTAAAAGTTTATGGCTTGTAACTCATAGTAATCATTAAAGTCAGCAGATAAATGTTGCAACAATGGTGACAATCCTTGACTTTGATTATGGTAGATATGGTTTCTTTATTTTCATGGGTTTTGTGTCTGTACTGTTTGGTTGGAGAGTCCTTTGCGGCTTTGTAACATAAGCTGTTAAGCATGGTTTAAATGTTTCCTTTTCAACTGCTCCAAAGTTGTGGTTGAGCATGGCATCGGTATAGTCTTGGTGGCCTTGCATCAGCAGGTTCTCAGAGTTCAGTTAGTGCCAAATTCATAAGCAAGGCTCATGTTTTTGTGCACTTCCTGCATTAGCAAAATAAAAGGTTGTGTGATTGCTTTTGTGCTTTTTGAATTTAGTGATAGTTTGAGTCGTGGTTCGCTAGAGCCCAACTTATGGGGTTAGCATAGTTTGGAGATGATGTCATGTGTTCCTATATCTCGTGTACAGGCCTATCTTATTCTTTTGTGAGTTCATTTATTGAATTTTCTTTTGATGATGAAAAAACAAAACGATGCTACCCACACACACACACATATATTACAAAGCTAGATTTAAGTTGAGTTGCATAGTCATGTGTTTCTAAGGATTTCAGTTGTTCGCTCTAAAGGATTGAAAATATTTGGGGACCGACTTGGTGATCGATTATGTTTGTGTCCATAGCCATATGTTTTTGCTCCAGATTAAATTAAATCACAAAGCTAAGAGATGGACATTTGTATTTCCTAAATTAATTAAATAGAACATCAGGTCACCCATATATAGAGGTGGGTGTAACCAATTTTGGTTACAAAGTTTGTTTAAGATAAGTAATGCTAGTAACAAATAACTACAAGATAATATCGGAATAGATATCTAACTAATCATTATCATTTAGCTGGGTTGATACTCCATAACATTGTATTAAAGCACCTGCTCTGTGGCATGCTTTGCAACTCACTCGACTTGTCACAATGTGCTAGATTTGGACGTAAGTGGAACCTAAATTAACTTGTTCCAGATAATATATGAAGTACCCAATATGTACTCGGAAGAAAACAAGAGAACTGCCATTTAATGAAACTAACATATTGAAATAAGTAAATTACTTGTGCCTGAATTGTAGTTTCTAAGAACATGGAGCAGATATAAATATTCTACAGATGAAATCTCTTCCATTGTTTTTTTCAGTCTGAGGTAAAGATTTGAGCTGATTAACCATATCGAAAGCTATACTTCTTCCACCACGAACTCAATTTCATAATCTCTAAAAGGCACATGAAGGAGGAAAGTCTGTTTTTGTCAAAGTCTGATCAATGGTTTTCACGACTACTTGATCTTATATCTAACTAGTGAACCCGATAAATCATATGGAGTAATAATTTGCCAGCATAAATTTTATTTCCTTTTCTAATAAATATTTTGTTCAATGATTTTCTTTTGGTCGCAAACATTATTAATTCAGACATGGGTACCTTTTTTTATCTTTTATAAACACGTAGCCAAGTAGCAATGCACATCACGTCAAGTGATATTGGTACCTATACATTTTAGGCATATTATCACACTTACAATTTCAGTCTTATTTTGAGGGTGTGCTACTCAATTGTGAATATGTATCACCGTATTTTAGCTGCCCGAGGTGCAACATCCATCTAGTTATATGGACGAAATACTATATTTTGGAGAGTGTAGAGGAAGGTTGAATATGGTCACATATGTTATCCTGAGTGAGGGTAAGTCTGATATGTTAGAATTGGAGAGTGATCTATCTGAAGGGTTTGGAGAGTGTAGAGGAAGGTTGAATATGGTCACATATGTTATCCTGAGTGAGGGTAAGTCTGATATGTTAGAATTGGAGAGTGATCCATCTGAAGGGTTGGTCAAGTACCATGTTGACCTCACATTGAGTTGTATCGATCATTGTCTCTCCGCTATGTTCGTACTAGCCTTGATTACAGGAGGAGGAGGAGAAGAAGGAAGCATGTGTATGATCCTACATATGTAAGGAAAATATAATATGCTCAGCGTCACGGCCTATGACAAATGTCAAAGTCTCTGACAAAATGTTAAAGCCTGTGACAGAAGATATCACTTTTGGGGTTGCCATAGTTGAGGCCCACAACCATTTTGGTGTCGTGGCCTGCAACGCAAGTCGCTACCTGACGATAGTTGCCCGTTCCTATCTATCCGCGGCGTGTAACGGCCGTGGATTGAAATTCAGTTTTGTGTAATGTCCTTGTATTAATGTGTGGTTCAAGTGTCTAAATAATTGTGGTATCGTAGATACAAGTTTATAATGCATTGTTGGTCAAAATAAGGGAGATACAGACACAATAGCATATTATGGAGTATGTAAATTATTCCTCTCCTCTCTATCAGCCTATATATATAGACATTTTATCTGTTAGAAATGACGAACCAACAGAAACTTGCCTGAAAAATAAACAAGAGAGAAAAGTACGGAGATTCTGTCATTCTACATCAAATCTTAAGGGAATTCAAGAAAATTTGGTTCACTCTATTCGAAGATAAACAAGGACGAAGGTCAGATTTTGATTTTCTGAAATTCAAGTGTCCCGATCACGATTCTAGGCATTAAAGTTGATGTGAATCAATGGCTATCACATCATTAAAATTCTAACATATACGTGGACCACTTGTTTCCAACAATGTTAAGGACTAGAAAGTGAAGAAATTTTGTTATATGTTACTGTGAGATGGGGATAGGCTTTTTAACTCAGTGGTCGGACGTTCATCTGTATGTCGAGACCTTTCTGCACCCGTGATAATACATTTCTAACTGTTAATCTTCATTTTGCTACCCCAACTTCCATTATTTTTGTCATTATATATGGAAAATTTTGATGTTTTTCTCATAGTTTTAACTGATTGTGAGATAAATTGACTTCTTGCTATGTCTCCTAAACTTCTTGCAGCCCTTCCCTGATTGAGACCTTTTTATATCACAAAAATGGTAACAACTCTAAAGTTAAATGAAGTCAGGCTTCTTTATTTTCATGGGTTTTGTGTATCTACGTACTTTTTGGTTGGAGAGTCCTTGTTGGCATTGTAACTTAAACCGAAAAAAATGGTTTTACTTTTTTCTTTTTATCTGCTCTAAAGTTGGGGTTGTGCATGGCCTCGGTGTAGTCTTGGTCCCCTTGCATCACCAGTTTCTTAGAGTTCAGGTAGTGCCCAATCCATCAGCAAGGTTCGGGTTTTGTGCAATACGTGCTTTGGCAAATATTAAAGTTATGCTATTACGAACCATGTTTTACTCCTATGTTTTGGTTGAATACGGCCTTGGTATACTCCTGGTGGCATTGCATCATCAGGTTCTTGTATTATAGGTAGCGCCAAATTCGTAAGCAAGGTTCAAGTTTTGTGTAGTTCGTGCATTGGCAAATGTTACGCTTGTGTGTGTTGTTTTTTTCTTAATTATGTGGTAATTTGAGTCACGGTTGGTCGTGGCGACGAGCCCAACTTATGGGATAAAAATTAGCATAGTTTCAAGGGGTTACCACGTTTTCCTATATCTAGTTCAAACCATGTGGACAGAGCTATTGTTGAAAAAAACTGACCACAGCGGAATAATAATTTTCCCTAAACTTGTAAATTTTTGAGAAAACAATTAAGTAGAGAAAAATAAACTTGTAAAACAAGCCACAAGATACACAAGAATTATACGTGAAAAACCTCCCAAAAAACAAGGAGTAAAAAATCACGGGATCGTAGTTCACCCAAAAATTCCATTATCACAAATAATTGGGTAGTACACCAAGTCTTCCCTAGTTAAACTAGAGGCACACAAATTCAGAGTATATCGTCACATTTTTTTGAAATAAACGTCAAGAATTATGGAATAAAAACAGAGACAAAATCAGAGATATCACCTAAAACAGGCAGTCTGTTCGTACCCCAAAAATGCACACTTCCGGATCTCCAAAAATGATCTCCATAGTTCAGAAAAAAGAACCAGACGTTGCGAATCCGTTGTCCAAAAATTAGAACGATCCGACTGTCTAAACTCCAAAAAATGCAAATATAAGACCGCAACATCGTTCTGATGGAAAGCTACGAATTTCACTCTTTCTTTTGTTTTATGGTGATTGCTCTCTCCAAAAAATCTCTCTCAAAATATCTGATTATTTGTTTTGTGTGTATCTACAAGTTTACAAATCAACCTTATTTATAGGCAAAACAATCTATTTTAAGACAGATCTAATTTAGGATTCATATTTCCTATCTTCTTGTGGTATCCAAAAACAAGAGTTAACCATTAAGTATTTCCAATTCCAAATAGAAAAGAAAAATACTCAACAAATCTCCTCCTTTTTGACTATTAGGGTTCGCCATCCCGGCGATCGAACAACTGCCACTAGTACAAAATTGATCATATGCGTCCGTTAAATTACCTCTTTTGCGTCGGTTAACAAGAGACGTATATAGCGGAGACGCAAAAACTTGACTATTTTGCGTCGGTTAAAGAGACGACACAAAACATTATCATTTGTGTCGTACCTTTAAGACAACCGACGCAAATGATTGGTTATTTGCGTCGGACTTTTAAAACAACTGACGCAAATGATATGGTCATTTGCGTCGGACTTTTAAAACAACCGACGCAAATGATATGCTCATTTGCGTCGGACTTTTAAAGCAACCGACGCAAATCATGTTATTATTTTTTAAAAAATTCATTTTAAAATACCATATCCAACCACATTAAAAAACTAATTCTAATGTCACAACAAGCCAAAAATACAAAATTGAACTATTTCATTTGCAAAAGAGAAATATATATACAATCAAAATTTACAATCAGTTCAAAGGTCATTTGCAAAGCAAGAATATATACAAATCAAAATTAAACCATTCAAGAAGCTAGTCAAAAACATACCGAATTGAAAGCTCAATGCACTTATTATTTTTTGTACTTGTGATTCTCCTACTGCCCTTGTAACATTTTGAGACCGGTTTGTTAAATCCTTAACCTGAAATATATAAAATACAAATTAATAACACTATTCAAAATTATTCCAATTTTCAGATTTGACAAGAAAAGTATAAATATGTTACCAATGAGAACTAGGTTGTTGTAAAGAAAAAGAGGAAGAAATAATACAGGGTACCCATGAAAGAAGAAAAATGAACTCATGTTGTACCTACTACAGCAGCAAGCTTTCAATATAAAATTTTACATATTAAATAAACAAAGATACAAAGGTTCACACATAGAATAAGAAAATAACAAAAGAAACGTACCTAACATTGGAGGAGAAATAAATCATCACCCAAATGAAATGTATGTCGCGTAATGAAAATGAAAATGAAAATGTACACCGTGCAATGAAAATATAAAGAATTTAGAGAGAAAGTGGTTCGTCTTCAAAAAGCGGTAAAATGAAAATGTATGCCGCGATTTGAAAATGCAAAGGCGGTAAAATATATTAATGTATTTTTTTCTTACGGTGGCATACTCGTAATTAATCGTACAATTATTTGCGTCGGTTCTTTAAAACAAGCGACACAAATGTGTTATAAATTTATTTTTTTAATTTTTTAACTATTGAATTAAAAAATATATTTTTTTGATTATTTAATTATTTAATTTTTTTTACACTTTTTGCGTTGGTCCTTTAAAAGAAAACCGACGCAAATACTCAACACTATTTTTTAATTATTTAATTAAAAAATAAATTTTTTTAATTATTTTTTTTTACACTTTTTGCGTCGATCCTTTAAAAGAACCGACGTAAATACTCAACACTATTTTTTAATTATTTAACTAAAAAATAATTTTTTTTAATTATTTATTTTTTTAATTATTTTTTTTACACTTTTTGCGTCGGTCCTTTAAAAGAACCGACGCAAATAATCGACACTATTTTTTAATTATTTAACTAAAAAATAATTTTTTTTAATTTTTTTTCCACTTTTTGCGTCGGTCCTTTAAAAGAACCGACGCAAATACTCAAGACTATTTTTTAATTATTTAATTAAAAAATAATTTTTTTTGATTATTTATTTTTTTAATTATTTTTTACACTTTTTGCGTCGGTCTTTTTAAAGAACCGACGCAAATACTCAACACTATTTTTTAATTATTTTATAGTGTTTGCGTCTGTTCTTTTAATGGACCGACGCAAATACTTAATACTAGTTGCATCGGTTCTTGAAATAAGCGATGCAAATGTGTCATTAATTTATTTTTTTAATTATTTTTATAGTTTTTGCGTCGTTCATTTAAAAGAACCGACGCAAATATTGTTTATTTTTTTACCATAATGTCACCGTTTTATTATATGCGACAGCTGTATTAAAGAATCGACGCAAATAAAGTGACGCATAAGACAGTTTTTGTACTAATGTGCTAGACACCTTTGTCTGTGCCACATACAATGAAGATGTCTTTCTCACCTCTAGTCACAACCATAGAACCTTTAGTAAGCTTCCACTTACCATCACTAAAGGTGTTACAAAATCCTTCATCATCAAGCTTTCCTACAGAAATCAAATTTAAGCGAATATCTGGAATATGCTTAACATTCTTGAGAACTAAGTAAGTACCAACATTTGTCTCCAAGTGCACATCTCCAATGCCAATAGCTTTAGTTGTACCATTATTGCCTATCTTAACACTTCCATAATCACCGGAGGTATAAGATGCAAAGAACTCTTTCCGAGATGTAGCGTGAATGAAGGCACCACTATCAACTAGGCAAGAGGAATCATCACAAACAAAGTTGATAGCTTCACTGTCATACACAATCATGAAATCGTCTATAGTGGTAGCAGCAACATCATCATCATTACCATCTTCTTTTTTCTGATTATTGTCTGTCGTCGTCTTCTTATTCTCCCTTTTCAATTTTCTGCAGAATTTCTTGGTATGTCCCTTTTTCCCATAATGGAAGCACTCAACATTAGCAAACTTTCCTTTAGAATTGCTCCGTTGAATGTCTTTATTACTCGGACCTCTACTTTGACTTCTCCCCCTCCTTTCCGTGACTAAGACTTCTGATTGCGAAGAGGAACCGTATGACTTTCTTCTCATCTCTTCATTCAAAATATTGTTCTTAGCTAATTCCATACTAATAAGGTCATCTAGAGCGGAGTTGGAAAATAACATCCTGAAAGTCTCCCAAGAGTCCGGTAGGGTACCCAAAAGACATAATCCCTGCACCTCATCTTCAAATTTGATATTCATTCCAGCAAGCTGATTTATAATTCTTTGGAATGAATTCAAGTGATCCGTCATGGGAGTTCCATCCTGGTACTTCAAGCCCATCAACTGTTTAATCAGAAACAGTTTATTGTTACCTGTTTTTCGAGCATACAATTGCTCGAGCTTATTCCACAAGGTGCGTGCATGTGTCTCTCTACTGATATGGTTCAAAACATTATCATCCATCCATTGCCTAATGTACCCACAAACCTGTCGATGCATAATATTTCATTGCGCCTCAGTTTTATCCGCGGGTTTTTCAGTTGCAAACACCGGTAGATAACAATTCTTCACATAAATAAGGTCTTCCATCTTGTATTTCCAAACATGGTAATTGGAACCATTCAGATTAATCATTCTCCTTATATTTGTTTTCATTCTTCACAAGTTGAGTCCCCAATAATAACTAAAAGCTCTGATGTCAATCTATTGGGAAAAACTGACCACAGCGGAATAATAATTTCCCCTAAACTTGTAAACCTTTGAGAAAACAATTAAATAGAGAAAAATAAACTTGTAAAATAAGCCACAAGACACACAAGAATTATACGTGAAAAACTTCCCAAAAAACAAGGAGTAAAAAATAACACGTGATATGGCGAGCGTAAAGCCGACGGGAATCCATATAACGATTATTAGTGCCATCAAAGGGGATGGTTTTTGGACAAGGTGACCATCGTGGAAAATAATGGGCTTCGGGAGCTTGTCTTTTGGTACAGCCTCAACCTTTGCTTTAGCTGCCACTATGTAGCCCTCCTGCATTTTCAAAATTATTGTTGGTATTACGTTTGAGTTGGTCTGGATATACATAACTTGTATAGTGTGTTTATGTGTGTTAACAGATATGGTTATTCTAAAAACAGAAGTATTTGATTCAATTGCAGCATCTAAAATTTTAGATCCACATATATTGTAAAATAAATGTTTTGAATAATTTTAGTTCGGGGATTATATTGCAAACCTTGCACAATGCCATGAAAGGAGCATCAGTATGCCTGTCTCCAAGTCCTATTTCTAGTTGAGCCTCTCCAAATGCCTCTTGAAGAGCATTAGCTTTATTCTTCCCCACAAGTACTCCAGGCTTAAGGACAAAGCCAGTTGCTCTACCCTTGTATGTTTCTATCTCTGTGCCGAGAACTAGATCAGTTTCCAAGAAATCTTTTAAAAATGATTCCGCCATTATCCTAGGATTCACAGTAATGACGCAGCGTTTTCCACAAGCTGAGAACACATGCCGACCGTAGTCCACTCAAAAATTCTACTATCACAAATAATTGGGTAACACACCAAGTTTTCTCTAATTAAACTAGAAGCACACAAACTCAGAATATATCTTCACACTTTCTTGGAATAAACTTCAAGAAGTATGGAATAAAAATAGAGACAAAATCAGAGATATCACCTAAAACAATCAGCCTATTCGTACCCCAAAAATGCACACTTCCGGACAGCCAAAAATGATCTCCACCATTCAGAAACAAGAACCAGACGTTGCGAAGCAGCTGTCCAAAAATCAGAACGATCCGACCGTCCAAACTCCGGGAAACGCAAAAATAAGACCGCTACATCGTACTGATGGAAAGCTACGAATTTCATTATTTCTTCTGTTTTATGGTGATTGCTTTCTCCTAAAAATCTCTCTCAAAATATCTGATTATTTGTTTTGTGTGTATCTACAAACCTACAAATCAACCTTATTTATAGGCAAAACAATCTATCCTAAGATAGATCTAATTTAGGATTTCTATTTCCTATCTCCTTGTAGTATTCAAAAACAAGGGTTAACCATTAAGTATTTCCAATTCCAAATAAGAAAGAAAAATACCCAACACCTATTCTATACTTTGGCCAGTTCATTTATAAATTCTACAAACGATATCTCTTTAATAATGGTTTCCTACTTTGCAGAACATGTGTTAAGGCTTCCATCATTATGTTTTTCTGTTTATTTTTCTGTTGTTTTTTTAGTCCGAGCTAGAGATTGAAGCTGATTCACCAATTCGAAAGTTATACTTCTTCAACCACCAACTCAATTTCATAATTTCTGAAAGGCACGTGAAGTGGGAAAGTCCATTCTTGTGCAAGTTTGATTAATGATTTTCACGACTGGTTGGTCTTATATATATCTAAGCAGGCAAATGCTTGGTCGCATGTCTTATATCTATGTAATGAACCTTAAAAATCGTACGAGTGCAAAAGCATAGTCCCTAGTTTGCTATAGCCGTTGAAGATTGTTGTGTTGTTTGGTTAGAATCATGTTGAAACCTGAATTGTTTTTTTTAGGCATTAGTTTTGGTTTTACCTAATGCTGATTTTGGTGTACAAGTTTGGTCGAAATCCTTCTGGCATGTTTTCATTGTAATGTTGGTGAGTTCTTAATAAAAAAATATTTTTGCCAATCGAAAAAAAATATCATACGAAGTAATAATTTTCCCACAAACATTTATTTCCATTTCAAATATATATGTTGTTCAGTGATTTTTTTATTTATTTTATTTTGGTGCAATATTATTATGTCATGAGTATCTTTTTATCCTTTATAAATGCGTAGCCAAGTAGCAAGGTACATCACCACAAATGATATCGGTGCCTTTTCATTTTAGGCACGGTTTCACACTTCCCATTTTTATCTTTTATAAACACCTAGCCAAATAGCAATGTGCATCACCACAAACCATATATGTGCCTACACATTTTAGGGAAGGTATCAAAATTATAGGAACGGTATCGCAATTCTAATAGTCTTGTTTTAAAGGTGCGATAGACACCTAAATTTTTACTTTTTTATTAGTACTTTTAGATTGTGACACATCGAGTATTTAATTAAAGTTTTGTATTTTTTTTCTTGTCCTAGATGGTGGGAGTCTCCTTATTAGTATACATAACGCCCTTCATCTCTCATGTTAAAAACGGATACACAGGATTTACGCCACCCTCCTAGAGAGATTCAATAATTGAATTTCTCAAGAATGTTTAGCTCAAAACATATTTTTGTTATAAAATTGCATTAAGAAATAGTTCAAGTTTTCCCTAGTTTAATTTATTATATACTTATATGGGCGATTTTTAGATTATTTAGAATTATTGGTAGCTATTTCTATTTCCTATTCCTATTGTTTTTGTTTAGTTTTATATTTTATCTTTATGTTGCATTTGGATAGATTTAAATTATTGTTCTATAATTTAATTTTCTAGTTTAGTAGTAGATTAATGTAGTCGGTTGTCCATGTCTTGTAACTTTTTTTTCTTAGATCACTGTGGTAAGTTGTTAATGTTTTATAATTTTCATTTATTTATAATTTTCTAGATAATGTAATAGGTAGTCGTGTAACTTTTTCTTTTGGTTTTTAGAACTTTTCACGAGCACACACGTCGATGACACTTGTACATACATTTTTACATTATGTTTTTTGTTTGACTTTTATTAAATTTAAGTGGAAAACTTAAGTTGTGATAACCGATTCCATGGAAGACAACTTTCATGGCTTAATTAAGCCCCATACCTATGCAATCTTTGGTTCCCTAGATTTATAGTCATCCATTAAATGCCTTTATATTCCTTAAATTCCGGGCTGACTTCATACACTGTAATTTTTAATTACAAACTCGAGACTCTATTAACCTAGTTAGTCCATCACTATTTTCCACCGCATTAAATGCACGTTGTATCCTAATTCTCATAACCCTAAAACGAATATTTTTTACAAAAAAAAATCCGACAGTTGACGACTCTGTTCAGATATATATATATATATATATATATATTTATGTCGAGAGGGCTTAAGCCACATTTGAACTTCTCTTTTTCTTGCCATATGTTATTCTTTTGCATCAATTTTCTGTTTTAGTTAGATGTTACTTTAATTTTAATTTTTGTTATGTGGATTATTCTCTTTTTATTGTTGCATCATGGTGTGGTCGTGTTAGATTAATTACTGCTTCTTATATAGGGTGCTACGATGGTTTGGAACCATGGACCCTCGCCAAAATTAGGAAACCCAAACGTGAGTTCCATGCATATTTATACCATCACTACGTTCTTACTTACTTTATGTCATTTGTAGTGCGTATGTATGTCACTAACTTCTGTCTACCTCTTATATTATGTATGTCCCTAACTGCTACTTTATAATTTATTTTTCTTTTACTTATCAAGTTGTTAGCTACAATTATATCAGGCGTATCCAAGTTACAAAAAAAAAATAATAATAATGCTTATATAATTTTATTGCATTGTTTGGTACTTTAATTTTTTAGACTATACAGTCATAATGCATTTACTTGCCCGCTAAAGAAAGTTCACATTAGTTTATATCGTTTCTCAATGTCATATAATCATTTTCATTATCTTGGAGTCCATAAAGCACTAATTTTTAACTGCCACAAGAAAAGAAGGATAACTTCGATGGCCAAAACTGTCGCAATTAGCAACCTCCTGTCTCAACGAAGTTTAGTAGCAAAGGCAAGCCGTCGATATAGGACCATCAATTTTAATCATGTCATGTTTGACACCCATCACAATTCCCGACAGCATACTCAACAACTAACCTGGACGACTATGCGGTAAAAGTCGTCGCAAATATTAAATAATTAGTAAATAGCATTAAAATAATAAAAAAATAATTTCCTTAATTGCCACGACTAACCACACCTTTATTTCACAATCGTCAATATTAGATTGTATATTTATATGTTTTAATTTTACTTATGTAAGTAGTGTCGACGGCGTAGCAGTCGCAATTAAGTAAAGGAAACAGGATTATGCTTTTAGATGTGAAAAATTATATTCTGAAATATTTATTTTCCCCCAATTTTCGGATAGGTCAACCTCTAAAACCTATTTCACGTAAGTTATATTCACGTTGAACAAATCATTCAAACATAATAGTTGCATTGTTTGCCAATTTCGTAAAATGTGTGTTGGATAGCTATACCTGGGTTAGGTCTGTCTATAATTACCCTAGTAATTATAGGCCCAACCCTGATGTTGTCCAGATATAGTAACTTTCTTAACGATCACTGACTATCGCATTGACAATAAAATCCTTATTCACGTCAATGTGGGAGTCTTTAGTGTCGTAATCTAAGGAACCTACCATAATCATAATTCTTAGCATATATAAAGGACTCATGCGTAATTATACAAGTATGTTGCCTTGTATAGTTTAAGTCTATCTTTTAGCCTTATCTCTCTAAAAACTTACTTATTGTTGCCTCGGAAAATCCACCGGTGGTAACCCACCCCCTCTTTAGGTGTTATTTCCCTTGTTTTACGGGTCCAAGACATTATCGTCGTGATCATTCATTGACGAAACTAGGCAAGAACATTGGCACTAGAAGGAGGGTCTACGTCATCACTCCTGTAATCTTTTTCATTATCTCTGATCTTCTCAAGTAATATTTCGGCGAAGATATCTCAACAACCTCGTACCAACGCTTCCAAGGCGGCATCTCAACATGTAGATCCTAATGTTGAGAAGGATCTGCATAACATGATCAATGATAGCCAAGAAAATACTGATCTAAGCAATAAACTTCGCACATATCACGCAAAGAAAGACCATGGGGAGGATGACCACCTTGCTGCTCTCATGGAGCAAGAAAAAGTCCTTGATGAACAAATCAAATTCATCCAAGAGGCGAAGATGATCAAGGGTTATAAAAAGTCTCTGTGCTAGAGAATCCCAAATAACACAAAGAATAAGACCAAATATTGTGCATTTCATGGGGATAAGGGGCACACAATAGAGTGTTACTACCTCAAAAACAAGTTTGAGGACAAATTCAAGTAGGTGACTTGTGTCAGTATGTTGCCACATGTGACGATGAGCAAGATAACCTACCACCCTAGTAGGCAATCCGGGGTTAGATTAAAACAATCCACAACGGACCTCCTCAAATTCGTATGTTGAACAAACAACACAAGAGATATTGGCGTGTTGTATACTCGATTGCCGAGAAAAAGTGTAACGCATCTGGTCCAACCCCCGCGATCACATCTACGGACGATGATTATGAGAAAGTATTGTTTCCACACAACGATGCTCTTCTTTTAGCGATACTCAACACTACAAAATATGGATCTAATGGGGAAACAGATGCACCTGTGTAACGACGAGCCTATCATCAGCTTTAAGGCACCATGTCCCAGTGGCAGGGACAATTGATTTACCATCTACTTTTGGGATACAACTCAATCAGAATATTGTGATGGTAAGGTGACACGTAGTCAAGGTCCACTCACATTACAACACCATTATTGGGCATACCACCTTGAGTGTACTTAAAGCGGCGACGTCTATTCCCCACATGAAGATGAAATACTCATATGAAAATGGGCATATAGGGGAATCCAGGGGAGACCAATGTGTCTCTAGGAAAGTATACTTTAATACACTCGACCAAGCTAAGGGTAAGGGCACAAAAGTAGAAACCTTGTCGCTCGAGATTCTAGAATAGAGGGCCGAGCCTACTAAAGAGTATGAGGAGATAGAATTGACCCAAGGATATGCCTAGGATTGACCTAGAAGTTTCCTCGCACAAGCTCAATATCAATACGGATTACAAGTCAGTGACACAAAAGGGAAGGAATTTCATTCATGAGAGGCAGCATGCAATGGATGTCCAAGTTGAGAAGCTTCTGGATACGAGCATCATTTACAACATACACTATCTGACCTAGTTGGCCAATGTGGTGATGGTCAAAAAGACTAATGGGAAATGGCAGATCTACGTCGATTACACATATGTCAACAAAACCTGCCCTAAAGATTGCTACCCACTACTCAATATCGATTAATTGATCGACGCCACTAACAGGAATAATTCAAATCTAAACCTATATAACAAACAACTAAAACAATAAATGAGAGTTAGGTACGTGTGATAAAAGAAAAAAAAACAACGTAAATATTCACAGTAAAAAATCACCCTAAAAACTTGCACTAAAAAAAATTAGCAAAACAAAAAAACTTGTAAAATCTCAAAATAAAAATTAGCTTTAAAAATTAATAAAAATTTAATAATTTAAAATCATACAACAAAAAAAAAAGAACTTAAAAAACCAAAAACTAAAAACCAACAAAAATTTCATTAACTCAATCTTTCCAAAAAAAAAAAAAAAAAACTTACACCATATGTATCAAAAATAAAATTGTGACGACTCCAAAATTTGCCATCAGGCTAGAGCTCCATCATTAAAGGGAAACAAATAATATCACATCCATTCATAGCATAAATGAAACTGAGATAGTAGTAGCGATTTATTATAGACTCAAAATAGTGTATTGTTAGCAGTAGCTAGGGTGTCTCTAAATTACAATCCAAAATGTTATAAATTGCTAAGTGTCTTCCTTTCTTGGTGGCTACCCACAAGATCAACATAACCTCAATATCAAATCATCTTTACTTTCTCCTTGTCAGAGGGTTCAGCCTTTGCACAATGCCCCGTAAAATATTAAACTGAACAAGAATGAGTAATTTATACTCAACAAATATATAAACACAAAGGGGTAGTTTTAAAATATTAATAGAGGTTCAATTCTGTTTGTGAGGCTCGGTTGAACAATATTGATGCCTCAGAATCTTTGAAGAACTCTGAGGATCACTGATGATAAACAACATTTGACTCTCTTTGAAGAAATACAGGTCTCCACTTGTGTATATCTTTCTCGAAATAATATCCATCGGGGGATAAACCCATCGGATTTGCTAACCATAATATGTACAGTTTGCTGAACGTACATAGTCACTATAAACCTCTAGGTCAGATGTTCAGTTCGTTGTACAGATGTAACATTCAAGAAAGAGTAAGATAATCAAAGCTCAATTACGAAACTAAAGCACATCATGATCCTTCAGGAAAATAAATAAAATAAGTGTATCACCACATTGCATGCATTTTGAAGCAAAAGATAATGCACATAAATGAATAAAGAAGAGTGAGTATATACTTGTCTCGTTTGTAGCTACGAATAAATACTTTGACTGACTATTAGACCTCCCTTTGAGTTGGAATACTTCTGTCATATATAATATGGAATGATATAATTAAGCTATGTCATCATGCGAGTGCATATTATGCTCATGCTATGCTTAATGTGTGTGCACTAGCTTAAGTGATGTCATCTCAAATTGAGAGTAGCCTTTAGGGTCTCATGTGAGTCCTCCAATAACTTAATGAGGTTAACTTTGCTCCCTCGATACGATCTACAATGATTGATCATCAATTAAATTATTTGAGTCTACCTTAGGCTACAGATTTCGAGCTTTGTCGCATGTACAATGGTCAGGTGTGACCAAGTTGTGACTTCTACGGAATATTGATCGATATTTATTCCGCACAAGGCTTGGATTAACTGTTCCTTAATTATTTTAGTTTGGAATAATTTACTTGGAAAGTAGTTGATTTCTTATTTAATTAAGGTAGTTGTCCCTTAATGAATCATGATTAAGTGTAATTATCCTTAGTTAACAATTAATTAATCATTATTCATTCTTAAACAATTATTTAATTATTATTAATTAAGATTAACTTAATTAGGGTAATCAAAATTAATTACTGTTAATTAACCTCAGAAGTCCTCATTAACTACAATTAGGGCAAGTAATTATCTTTAACTAATAAATTAATTAATTTGGATTAATTCTCTAATTAGTTATGTATCTTTTATTAATTTAGTTTTGGGTTATATGTCAAGTTTACTGAAATTGGATATGCAAGGCAAGCCCAATTTAAATAAAAGACATTCATGTAGTTACATGGGTTGCCCAACACCTATTTAGTTTTTCATATTGGACCAATCCATATTAAAACACAATTTGATCACTTTAGTTGGTGGGCCAAAATCCTAGTTGTCAATTTGGGCTTGTAGGATTTAATTGGGCTTCTTTCTTCTCTTTGTTTTTTTTTATAATGGGCAAACCCTAATCCCTATTCCTCTTCTCCTTCAGCAAGCAGTAGCTGCCACGGGAGGCTAGTTGTCACCGCTATAACAGTAGCAGTAGCAGGTTGACATGCTCGTCGCCATCATCATGTCTTCTCCACATGATGTTCCTCCCATGTTTCTCTCTCTTACGACTTCTTTCCCTTTCCTCTCGCGATCGACGTGCTCATCAACTTCTGCTATTGGTAGACAGTGGTTATGGCCACTGCCCTTCCTCTTTTCTCTATTCCTCTAGCAGAAGCCCCTGTCTCTCCCTTCCCTTCATTTTTCCTCATTGGTCCGTCCTTCCAACTCCTGACCTCCTTCCGTCGTCAAGCTCACCAACGGTAGTGGCTATAGCCACTATGACGGCCCCAAAATTCCTTATCGAACTAGGGCTCTATCAATAAAGGAAAAGATAACATCACATCCATTCGTAGCATAAATGAAACTGAAGTATTTGTAACGAGTTATTGCAGACCCAAGATGTTGTGTTTTCAGCGGAAGCTAAGTTATCTCTATAGTCCAAATGTTATAAATTTCTAAACGCCTTCCTTCCTTAGCGACCAAGCTCGGATCAATATAAGCTCAATATCCAATCATCTTTGCCTTCCCCTTGCTAGAGGGTTCATCCTTTGCACCATACCCTGTAAAATATTAAGTTCAACAAGAATAAGCAATTTACGCTCAGCAAATATATAAACGCAAAGGGGTAAGTTCTGAAATACTAATAGAGGTTCAATTATGTTTATGTGGCTCGGTGAAATAATACTGATGCCTTAAAGTCTTTGAAGAACTTTGAGAATCACTAATGATAAACAACGTGTAACCCTCTTTGAAGAAAGACGTGTGTCCACCTGTGTATATCTTTCTCGAAATAATATCCATTAGGGACTAAACTCGTTGGATCTGCTAACCATACTGTGTACAGTTGGCCGAACTATAACAACATGATCCTTCAGTGTGTGAACGTACGTAGTCACAATAAACCTCTGGGTCAGGTATTCGATCAAAATCGTTACCTTCCCTTTACTCTTGCCAACCAGGTGGCATGACCTAGTAAAGGATAGGTAATTCTCAATCGTTGTATAGATGTAACGTTCATGAAGTGGGATAATCAAAGTTCAAGTACATCCATACAATATCATTTATAATATGCTAGCGAAAACAAAAGCATAGCATAATCCTTCATGAAAGTAATTAAAATAAGTATGTCATCACATTGCACGCATATTGAAGCAAAAAATAATGCGTTAAATTGAAATAAGCATCAAATTGAATATATACGTGCCTTGAGTCCTTAGTAAATCTTTAGACTTCACAACTCGCGTATGAAACGATTCTCTAAAACATGCACATGCAATAACGTGAGAAATCTCAATTTAATTACACATGAGGATGCACATGCGAAGTGTTCGTGGAATTCTCAAGTCTTGTGATTGACTAATTGAGTCGTCATTCGTTAAATTGAGATTCGGTTCGATCCGAATCGGAGTCTGAAAGATTTGTGGACTTGATAATACTTCGCTCGTAGGCTCTCGATAATTAAAATTTAACTATTGGATGCCATAGATTAATTAATTAATATTAATTAATCAATTTTGTTTGTTTAAATGATTTTATTAATCATTTCACATTTATTAAAATTTGTTCTTTAATCATTATTTAATTTTTTTAATTAAACAATAATTATTTCTTAATTAAACCTTAATTATAAAAGATTTATAGATTTTTTATCAATTATTGATAATTTCTTCTTAAATTATTATTTAATTTCTTTAATTAAATAATAATTATTGATCAATTAAGTAATTTATTTTTTAATTACCTTTGAATTAAATGATTTATTGATCATTTAATAATCACGTGGAATTTATTCATTAATTATTATTTAATTATTTTAATTAAATAATAATTGGTCTTGATTTCCATAATGTAATAAATTAGGAATTATTCCTCGATAAATCCTAGCTTAAATGATTTAGTTAATCATTTAATAAAGTTTTAGAGTTTATTCCTTAATTATTTTTTAATTGTCTTAATTAAATAAAAATAATTTATGAATTAATGTCTCGTAACTTATTTGTGATAATTAAGAGATTCTAACATCACAAATTAATTAAAATTTTTAAATCATAAAAATTTTAATCATGTACAAATTTATTTACATTTCAAAATAATTATTTAAAAGTTATTTATTGAATAATTTAAAATATATAGGTGTTTTATTTTCTTTTTATTTATTTTTAAATTTGGGTTGAGCCAAAAGTAAAGTAAAGTGGACTGGGTCGGATTCGGGTCAAAACCAACTCAGACTAGTCAATAGTGGGTTGGGTCTGAGTCAAAAGGATCAGATGGGTTGGACCAGGTCACGAGTGGGCCAGAAGGGGACGGTTTGACTCGACCCATCAGCATCATCCCTAACAAATTAGGGTTTGCAACAGCCGCAGCTGCTGCCGGCACCGATTCGGTCGGACGGTGAGCCGCAGCCCCCTAGCTTGACATGATTCACACACATACACACACACGCAGACGGAGGTGAGGACGTTTCCACGACATTCCCCATAGGAGAATACCCCTTAGCTCAAACGTCATCACCGAAAAACAAGGAATGAGAGGTTGGTTGGTGCCGGAACTCCTCGCCGGCAGTTTCGCCATTAAAACCAACGTGGATCTTCGGGTCAACCCTAAAACCCCCGAAACTTCACCATTTCCGACGAGTTAACCATGGAAAAGATTCTGGGGACTTCCAGGAACTCATACATTCAATAAATTTCAAGTTTTAGCAACTAAATCGCAAGAAAATTGAGGACAAAACATTTGAGGATACTGAAAGTTCGGTCAAGCTTGAACGTGTTTGAAACTTGACTATTTCTAAAAATTGATTGAGGGAAAATGAAGCCATGAACACCAGAAATAACATTCTAACATTAGATTTCATTTTAGACGCCTTATCTCGGCCGAATCGAGCGAGAAACAGTTAGGGTTCATGTGTTCTTATTATTGTTCTTGATTTTTTTTTTTTTGAATAAACTTTAAAAATCAATAACTCATAATTTACAAATGCTATGCATACGTGTGATACATGAAAATGCTATTGCAAAAAAAATATTGTACACAATGATAAAATCAGAAATGCCAATAAATGCTAAAATAAAAGAGTAGTGGGGTACCTCTTTAAAGCTTTTATGGATAAAATGCCAAAACTTCAATGATTTTTCTTTAAATGAAAATTTCAGATTTTTCTGAATATTTGCTGGAGAAAATGATCTGAATTGGAGGTTAGGGTTTTTGGTTATAATGGTATATTTATATGACCTTTAATTTATTTTTGATCATTGGATTGGTTTTTAAAAAAAAATTTACTTAGATTGGTAAAAAAAAATTCCCTTGTTTTTGCCATTTAGGGATATACTGAAAATTTGAATTTAATTAGTGTTTAACTTAATTTGTTTAGCTATTAATTGAGGTTTAATGGTTATGCATTAATTTAATGCATAAGACGAAAAATTTACCTGCACTGGCGAGGTAAACAAAATGCACTCACACGATTATTAATACAATTAACGTCTCATAATTTTTTATAACATCATGTTCGTTATAATTTGTTGTTAAAGGACGTGTGCGCATCGATTTGCATGGAATGCACGTATAACTATTCGTAAAATCTATCGATCGTTGGACGCAACGAAAATTTCATAATAAAACGAATTCAATTGAAATACATTTTATTTGAAATTTTGGTTTCTCATGGCTAGTGAAAAAGATGAGGGTACTTTTGCATCATCATCTCTTCTAGTTCCTATGTTGCTTCTTCAACATTGTGATTCCTCCATAGTACTTTCACAGAGGGAATCTCTTTATTCCTTAGAATCTTTACTTGTCGATCCAGGATTTATATTGGAATTTCTTCGTAGTGCAAATCCGGCTAAAGATCAATCGGCTGGTGGTCGATAATGCATGTGTGATCCCCATTATATGGTCAAAGCATCGACACATGAAAAACATCGTGCACATGTCCCAAAGCCGGTGGTAGTACCAATTGATAAGCTATTTCACCAATGCTGCAAAGTATCTCAAAAGGTCCAATGTAGCCGGGGCTCAACTTCCCTTTCTTGCCAAAACGCATTACTTTTAATAATGCATAACTTCTGATTTCCAAAGTTTGATCCTTCCTATGTTGATCAACATATTGTTTCTGTTGGTCCTGAGCAGCCTTCATTCTTAATTAATCTAATCATCTTGATCGCTTCTTCAGTTTGTTGGATTATTTCTGGTCCAATTAGCTTCCTTTCTCCTACTTCATTCCAGTATAGTGGAGTTCTGCACTTTCTACCATACAATGCTTCGAATGGTGCCTTGCCGATACTGGCATGATAACTATTATTATACACGAATTTTGTAACGACCCGGAAAATTTGTTTATCTATAAATAATTTATTTATTCATATTTTATTTATTTATTTATTATTATTTTTTATATATTAACGTGTATAGTTAATATCTGATGTTTTTGAACGTCTAAATATTTTCGGACCCATTAAAGGGGTTATTGTTGCTTGATTGTTGGTTGCAAGGATAAGCAATGATGTTTATGTTTGGTGACATCCATAATTGTATGAAGAAGCTTTGCGTCCAGACTGGTTAAATCTCATGAAGGACTTAAGAGCCTAAGTATGATGACATCATTGTGTACGTATGTTATTTTGATTAATAAGCTGCTTATGTGTCATCAATTGGATTAAACGTATGTGCATGTAGGACAACAGGCTTATTACAATGCTTAGCTGCTAAGAATTATGATGAGCAGTCGTTTTTACCGTCCAGTTTAACCAATCATTTTATTTCAAAGCTTAATCTCAGCCTACTATAAATACCTCATTCGGAAGAACATTTCAGTCTCTTTTCTAAAGATTTCCTTTTCCAAAGTTCTTCTTTAAACCTACCATCTCCGTATAATTTCAAGTTCTTTCTATTGGAGGATCACTATCAAACAGGCTTTGATCTCTTTCATCAACCCAGGAGGTAAGAATCTCAAGTTCTCCTCTGTTTGTTTCTTTTTGTTTGACGTCGGAGTGTATTAGCTGTATATACTAGGTTTGCAAGCAAGAATGAAGCTTTAAAAAAAAGACTGTATTCTTCTGCATATTCATGAGGAAACCTAGGTTGAGTTTGTTATTGTAAGATTTTCCATCGTAGCAGAGACAAGCTTTATGTTAATCTCTGATGAGATGTTATTAGTCTTTGATGACGTCAGCATCAGTCCCCGACTGTGTTGATGTTAGTCTCTGATGACGTCAGCATTAGTCCTCGATTGTGTTGATGTTAGTCTCTGATGACGTCACCCTTAGTCTCTGATGGGTTAAGATGACGTCATCTGTGACGACCCAAAAAATTTGTCATCTATAAATAATTTATTCACTCATTTTATTTTATTTTATGTTATTATATTTTCTTATTAATATGAATATGGTTATTATATGACGCTTTTGGTTGTATGAATATTTTTGGACCCATTAAAGGGGTTATAGTTGTTTGATGTTGGTTGCAAGGATAAGCAATGATGTTTATGTTTGGTGACATCCGTAATTGTTTAAAGAAGCTTGCGTTTGTTGGTTAAGTCCTCTGAAGGACTTAAGAGCCTAAGTATGATGACGTCATTGTGTACGTATGCTAATTAGAGTAGTAAGCTGCTTATGTGTCATCAAGTGAATTAAACATATATGCATGTAGGACAGCAGGCTTATTAAGATGCTTAGTTGCTAAGAATCATGATGAGCAGCTGTTTTACCGTCCAGATTAACCAATCATTTTATTTCAAAGCTTAATCTCAGCCTACTATAAATACCTCATTCGGAGGAACATTTCAGTCTCTTTTCTAAAGATTTCCTTTTCCAAAGCTCTTCTTTAAACCTATCATTTCCGTTTAGTTTCAAATTCTCTCTTTTGGACAATCACTTTCAAACAAGCTTTGATTTCTTTCGTCAACCCAGGAGGTAAGAAATTTAAGTTCTCTTTTGCCTTTCCTCTTTTGCTTGAAGTTTAGCTATAGGGGAAAGTTTTTAAGAAAGAAAAGAAAGGATTATATTTTTTTGTGTCTAGAAGTGTTGCTCATAGCTTAAAGCATGATGAGAATTGATTTATGGAGTTGTAGTTGAGATCACCACCCTTGGAGAAGCGAGGAAGACGACCCTGTATCGGAGACAACTTCTAAAGTTAGTCCCCGACTGTGTTGATGTTAGTCTCTGATGACGTCAGCTTAAGTCCCCGACTGTGTTGATGTTAGTCTCTGATGACATCAGCATCAGTCTCTGATATGTTAGTCTCCGATAACGTCATCCTTAGTCTCCGATGGGTTAAGATGACGTCATCAATCTCTGTTGAGATAATTAGTCTCTGATGGCGTCACCCTTAGTCTCCGATAAGGTTAAGATGACGTCATCAGTACCTGATGAGATAATAGTCCCCAATGACGTCAGGCTTAGTCTCCGATAGAGTTAAATGACGTCATCAGTCCCTGATGAGATAATTAGTCCCCGATGACGTCAGGCTTAGTCTCCGATAGAGTTAAGATGACGTCATCAGTCCCTGATGAGATAATTAGTCCCCGATGACGTCAGGCTTAGTCTCCGATAGAGTTAAGATGACGTCATCAGTCTCTGATGAGATAATTAGTCCCCGATGACGTCATCCTTAGTCTCCGATGAGTAAAGAAGACGTCAACAGTCTCTGATGAGTTATATAGTCTCTGACGAGTGAAATTTTTCCCCAGTAGGCAACCTCATGCCCTGATAACCATTTCCTACATGAATAGCCATTTATTAAGTTTGAATTTCTCATGATATACCCACAATGATGTTATGCAGAAACCTTTTTCAACCGATATAGTGAATTTTAGCTAAGGACCAAGGCAAATATATATTCATTCCACTTTCTTTCTTACTGATTACGTAAAATCATTAATTCGATTTACGTAAATGAATGATGTTAATGCTTATGCATGATGATGAATTCTTTTATGATTAAGTAACGTACGATCATTGAATCCGATGTACGTGAAAAGATGTTGATGATTGAACTACGTGTTATTGGGTGGTTGCTAGCTGTTTAAATTTCCTAGCACACCAAATGATGATAAAGATGATGTTTGGGTGTTGCAAGTCATGGACTTGTATGCACACCCAAGTAACTTCTGTATGGGTATATAAATAGTTCCGCCTGTGATGATCACTGTCTTTTAATTGTTGAGCACGCCAATATGTGTTGTTGGCAGTCGCTACTTTTAATTGATTAGCACGTCAAGGCTATTCAAAATTGAGAAAATGTTTACAAGAAGATATATCCATATGGAAAGTTAAGGGGCTATTAAATACTTTCGCCTGGTATTCTGGCCAATGATGATAAAGAATGTTAAACCGAGGCAAGGCATCGGTAATGTGATTCTTTCTGCAGACCATATGCTTTCTGCGAAAGACTACGTATGTCAAATGATGAATCAAATGATCAAGCTGACCAGCTGGGATGAAATTTGATTATGTATGGAAGTTAGATAATGATCAGTCTGGTCAGGTGATACATTATCTGATGAAGAAAGAGCGAATCAAGGTTTATTTGTTAAAGAGGGATAAGCCATTGATATCACTCGGGAACCCTAAATGACACATGTTGACTGATTATTCAGGAGGTGTTGGCATTACTTCGCCCAACCTCAATGAATACTAAAGCTTTTGAATTATCTTTTCTTCCAGCCTATGAATATATATTTTCTGAGCGTAAACGCTCATGTGGAATGCTATGAATGTTTTTTAGGTTATGTTGTAAAGACTGAGTCCCCTGAGAAAGGGAAGGAGAGAATGGCTGAACGGTGTTATAGTTGTAAGGCCATATGAGCCATCTAGAGTTTTGTTTCCGCTGCAGCCTGTTTATTTTCAAACTTTGAGGTTTTGTAAGATGATGTGGACCTTAAGAATTTGTAATAATGCATTTTGGGAATATATTTTCCACAGGTATGTTGTTAAGGCTTGGCTGTGTTGTTTGTTTTGCTGTTGTGATGTTGTGTTGTAAGTTTTTTGGTGCAGCCCGGAGTTCCAGCCTGGGGATCTCGGGGATTGTCACCCAAATCGCTGACAGTGTCCGGGGCCCAGCTCGGGGGATTTACGGGGGCGCCACATCATCAGTCCCTGACGAGTTAATTAGTCCCTAATGATGTCATCCTTAGTCTCCAACAGGCTAAAGTTTAGTCCCCGATGATGTCATCCATAGTCTCTGATGAAGGAATAATTAGTCTCTGATGATGACATCACCCTTAGTCTCCGATGGGGTTAAGATGACGTCATCGGTCCCTGATGAGATAATTAGTCTCCGGTGATGTCATCCTTAGTCTCCGACAGGCTAAGTTTAGTCCCTGATGTCGTCATCCATAGTATTTGATGAGATATATGTTAGTCTCTGATGATGACGTCAGTCTTAGTCCCCGATGAGTTAAGATGACGTCATCAATCTCTTATGAGTTAATTAGTCTCCGATGACGTCACCCTTAGTCTCCGATGAGTTAAGATGACATCATTAGTCTCTTATGGGTTTAATAGTCTCTGACGAGTGAAATCTTTCCCCGATGGGCAGCCTCATGCCCTGATAACCATTTTCTATATAAATAGCCATCTATTAAGTTTGGATTTCTCATGATATACCCACAATGATGTTATGCAGAAACCTTTTTCAACCGATATAGTGAATTTTAGCTAAGGAGCAAGGCAAATATATATTCATTCCACTTCTTTCTTACAGATTACATATAATCATTAATTCGATTTACGTAAATGAATGATGTTAATGCTTATGTATGATGATGATTTCTTTTATGATTAAGTAACGTACAATCATTGAATCCGATGTACGTGAAAAGATGTTGATGATTGAACTATGTGTTATTGGGTGGTTGCTGGCTGTTTAAATTTCCTAGCACACCAAATGATGATGTTTGGGTGTTGCAAGTCATGAACTTGTATGCACACCCAAGTAACTTCTATATGGATATATAGTTTCGCCTTTGATGATCACTATCTTTTAATTGTTGAGCACGCCAATATGTGTTGTTGGCAGTCGCTGTTGTTAATTGATTAGCACGTCTGGGCTATTCAAAATTTAGAAAAAATGTTTACAAGAAGATATATCCATATGGAAAGTTAAGGGGCTATTGAATACTGTCGCCTGGTATTCTGGCCAATGATGATAAAGAATGATAGACCGAGGCAAGGCATCGGTAATCAGATGTTTTTCCGCAGACCATATGCTTTCTGCGAAGGACTACGTATGTTAAATCATGAATCAAACGACCAGGCTGACCAGGTGGGATGAAATTTGATTATGTATGGTAGTCAGATAATGATTAGTCTGGTCAGGTGATGCATTATCTGATGAATAAAGGGCAAATCATGATTTATTGAAAGAGGGTTAACCCTTGATATCACTCGGGCACCCTAGATGATATATGTTTATTGTTTTATCAAGAGCTTTTGGCATTGCTTCGTCCAACCTCAATGAATATTAAAGCTTTTATCTGATTCTTTTTGCTTATGATTATATACTTGCTGAGCGTAAACGCTCATGTGGAATGCTATGAATGTTTTTTAGGTTATGTCTTGAAGGCTGTTTTGCCTAAGAAAGAGAAAGAGAGAATGGCTTAAGGGTGTTATAGTTGTAAGGCCATATGAGCCATCTAAAGTTTTGTTTCCGCTGCAGCTTGTTTCTTTTCAAACTTTGAGGTTTTGTAAGATGATGTGGACCATAAGTTTTTTTATTGATGTATTTGGAAATATTTTTCCCACAAGTATGTTGTCAAGGCTTGGCTGTGTTATTTGTTTTGTTGTTGTGATGTTGTGTTGTAGTTTTCTGGTGCAGCCCGGAGTTCCAGCCTGGGGATCTCGGGGACTGTCACCCAAATCGCTGACAGTGTCTAGGGCCCGAATCGGGGGATTTTTCGGGGGCGCCACAAATTTGATCAGTGGAAAATGGTTGTCCCAATGGACCTCAAAATCAAGAACGCAAGCTCGTAACATATCTCCTAGTGTCTGAATCGTGCGTTTAGATTGACCATCTGTCTGGGGGTGATAGGTTGTGCTCATGTCTAGTCTCGTTCCCAAATATTCTTGGAAGCTTTTCCAGAATCTTGAGGTAAACCTCGGATCTCGATCGGAGATGATGGAGACTGGCACTTCATGTCGACTCACAATTTCCTTAGCATATAATTTCACAATCTGATCCATCTTGTATGTGTACTTGATGGCCAAAAAGTGTGCTAATTTGGTCAATAAATCAACTATGACCCAAATGACATTCATCACTCCAAATGTGGTTGGTAATCCAACTACGAAGTCCATTGTGATAAACTCCCACTTCCACTCGGGGATTTCCAATGGTTGAAGCAGTCCACTTGGTTTTTGATGTTCTGCTTTAACCCTTTGGCACATTAAGCATCTACTCACCCAATCAACTATCTCTCTTTTCATGTTGGGCCCCCAAAAGTTTTGTTTCAAGTCTTGGTACATCTTCGTGCCTCCCGGATGAATAGAGAATTTTGAGTTATGGGTTTCATGTAAAAGTTCTTGCCTCAATTCAGTCTTCACAGGAATCCACACTCGACCTTCATATTGCAACAATCCATCGTTGTGAATGCGACACTTATCTTGCAATTGAGGCCGAACTCAAATTTTTTCTTCCATGGCCATCCTCTGGACTGTGGTAAGGGTATTGAGTTGTAGGCGCTCAAATTCTTTTCTGATCTCTTCTTGGATGGTCATCACATTCAGTCTTTCACGATAGTTAAGCGCGTCAGCAACTACATTCGCTTTCCTGGTGTGGTAGTTCATAGAGCAGGTGTAGTCTTGAATCAACTCTAACCAAAGCCTTTGTCGCATGTTGAGTACCTTTTGCGTGAATATATACTTCAAATTTTTGTGATCAGTATATATTTCGCACTTCTCACCATAAAAGTAGTGTCTCCAAATCTTCAGCGCAAAAATGATAGTTGTCAATTCTATGTCGTGCATAAGGTATCACTTTTCACAATCTTTTAACTGTCTTGAGGCATAGGCAATCACCTTGCCATGCTGCATCAATACTGCTCCAAGTCCTTGTTTTGACGCGTCACTGTAAATGACAAATTCGCCCTTGTCATCTGGTAGTGTCAGCATATGGGCTGTAGTTAACCTTGTCTTCAATTCCTGGAAACTCTTCTCACAATCAAAAGTCCAAACAAATTTCACAATCTTTTTCGTTAAGTTCATCAAGGGTACAGCTAGTTTCGAGAAGTCTTTAACAAACTTTCGGTAGTAGCCTGCTAAACCCAAGAAACTCCTTACTTTAGTTGGGCTTGTTGGCTGAGGCCACTTAGTGATTGTTTCGATCTTATTGGGATCCACTGCAACACCATTTTCGTTGATCACATGCCCAAGAAACTTCACTTCCTTCAGCCAAAATTCACATTTGGAAAATTTGGTAAACAATTGTTCTCTTCTTAAAATTTCCAACACTGTCCTTAGGTGCTCCTCATGCTTTGTCGCTGTCTTCAAATAGATGAGAATATCATCAAAGAAAACGATGACAAATTTGTCCAAGAATGGTTTGAAGACACGATTCAACAGGTCCGTGAAACCTACTGGTGCGTTTGTTAGTGCAAATGGAATCACTAGGAACTCGTAGTGGCCATAACGAGTTCGGAATGCCGTCTTCGGTATTGGAAACTGGTGGTACCTAGAGTGAAAATCAATTTTTGAGAAGTATTTTCCCTCTATGTGTTGATCGAAAAGGTCGTTTATCCTCGGTAGGGGGTACTTATTCTTGATTGTGACCTTGTTCAACTCTCGATAATCTATGCATAGTCTCATCGATCCATCTTTCTTTCGAACAAATAATACTGGTGCTCCCCAAGCTAATATGCTTGGTTTGATCAATCCTCGATCTAAGAGTTCCTGTAACTGCATCATCAGCTCCTTTAATTCAGATGGTGCCGTACGGTATGGGGTCATGGAGATTGGCGCGGTGCTGGGAATCAAGTTGATTCCAAAATCCACTTCTCTGTCCGAGGGTAGTCCAGGCAACTCTTTTGGAAATACGTCTGCAAACTCCCTTACCACAGGGACATCTTCAATCTTTGTCTCATCCTTGTCTGTATCGTGCACATAAGCCAAGAAGGCTCTGCAGCCCTTGCGAATCATCTTTTTTTTTCCTGGATCATGGTCAAGAATGGCGATGATTTTACCATCTTGGTGCCATGGAACCAAACCTTCACCTTCTAGGGAGATCGTAGGATGACCTTCTTCCTTTTACAGTTAATATTGGCCTAGTATTTGAATAACCAGTCCATTCCTAATATTACGTCAAATTCCCCCAAAGGAAAAGGAATAAAATCAACAAGAAATTCATGTTGGTCTATCTCCAAAGTGCAGTTGGGATAAATATGAACAATGTTTACTACTTCACGATTAGCAACAACTACCTCTAAGGGGTTAGGTAGGCGTTCAGGCGGAATTAGCATACTCCTATCTAACCATTAAGATACAAAACTTCGAGTAGCGCTCAAATTAAATAATACATGAGCAGGTATGGAGTTCACTATTAGTGTACCTGTCACAACACCATCAGAGGCCACAGCATCTTGCACTGTCATGTTGTAAGTCCTCACTTGTGGTCGTACTGGCACTGTGTTGGCGACTATCAGCAGTGGTTTGCCACCTTTCTTCTAAGGGCAATTGGGAAAGATGTGCCCTTCCACTCCACACGTGTAATATGTCTTCACTGCGGCTAGTGGTCTGTTATGTTGCTGAGGTTGTTGTTGAGGTCTTCCTTCGAGCAAGGCAACAATGGGGTTCAATGTCGAACAGTTTGGGGAGAAGTGCCCTGGTTGGTGGCAATTATAGTAGACGTCCTTCCCCTTCAAGCATGGAGTTGTGCCATGGTTTTTCCGCAAATTGCACATGTTGTAGCCTCCTTCCACTTCCTTTTTCCACTACTGTTCAGACTGTTATTATTGTTGCTCCCTTCTTTCTTCTTCACACTCGCACCACCAAAGTTCTGATGGTTTCTCTTATTGTTCTCATTCCTCCCATCTCCCTTCTTGTTTTCCCGATTGTAATCATGTACTGTCTTGTTACTCCATTCAGCAATTCTTGCTTTTTCAACAACTTCGTCAAAGGTCTCCAATTGAAAATTTTTCACCTGTCTCAGAATCTAAGGGTTCAACCCTTGTTCAAATCTTCGAGCTTTCCTCGCTTCATCACTCACCTGGTGGGGGAGTGTACCTCATTAGCTCATTAAATTTTGCCTCATACTTGTCCACCGTCATGGATCCTTGCTACAGATTTAGGAACTGCAGCTCCATTGCATTGGAGACACTTAGAGGGTAGAACTTTTCCCTGAATTTCTAAAAGAACTGTTCCCAAGTTATCACTGTGTTGTTGTTCCTTACAGCTTCCCTTTTTGTTAGTTCCATCCTCTTGGCCCCTTTCCACCAATGGTTGGCTTCCTCTTTCAACATGTAAGCCACATATTTAGTCTTGCAATCATTTGGCACATCCATTAAGTCGAAGGCCTTCTCTATTTCCTCCAACCAATACTGTGCTACAGGTGGTTCTCCTTTCCCATCAAAGGTCGATGGGTTAATGCCAGTGAACTCTCGGACACATGATCTACAGACAACAGGCCTTGGTTGTCACCAGCATTATCAACTCAATTTTCTCTCTCCAAACATGCAGGATTTTCGAGCCTTAGTACATCGTTATGGGGGGTTATCTTTCTGGGCCTTCTTAGTTTCTTGCCTCCAGCCATGATCTAATATAGCATACATATAGAGTTAAACATTCACCGCCTTGCATAATAACGAAATTTTCCATTCTTTATGTGGCTCATGAAATTTTTCGATGCTATCATTTGCATGTTTATAACAAGATAATGTGAAGACTACTAAGAAAAACATAACCATCTAGATATATCAAAATAATCATCATCCACGTACATAAGAGGCTGCTTTATGCATCATCCTCTACCATCATCAACATCAAACAGGCACAAGTCAAATATAAATTAACTGGGCATATACATCAGTGATAATCATAACTACCCATACAGAGTTCAATATGATAAGCAAAATAGACTCTACTAAAAATATCCACATCAGTCTCCTATGTCTAATCCTCTTCATTCTCCGTGTCCAGTGGTCCCTCATGCTCCGCCTTTAGCTCCCACTGTCGGGATTACACACGTGTCTCCTCAATGCGGCGCGCGCAATGGGTGCTCATCTGCTCCAAATGTGCAATCGTCGGGTTGGCCGCTACTGCTGCAACCATCTGCACATGTATCTCCAATGTCAGTCGGTGGTACAAGCTCTGAGTCATCCAGAAGAAGGATCGCCATGTTGATGCAGTTGTGTGAAATCTAGAAATGGTGGTGGCCTGTCGTCGTACTGTCAAGGTGTGGGCCGCCAAGCGATGGTGGACTTCTACATCATAATCATGTACCATCTCGCCATGGGGATGACACTGGTGCCTGTGGTGAAGGCGAGGCAGGTCTTAGAGTATCATGTTCCATCTGAGAGACATCAGGTGTCATACCAAGGTCGCGACTAGAACGACGTTGTATCATGTTCTTCCATGCTGTGAGGCGAATACACGGGCCGTGACCGACAGTGAGGTGGTCCGACCTCCTGTGACTGTGTTGGGGCAAGGCTGGGGCCCTCTTACACTGGGGATGCTGGGTGCCTGCCCGGTGATGTAGGGGTGTAGCTCGGCGGGGACGATGCTGTGTAGGCCAGAACTAGTGGCACCTCTGGTGAGTAAGGAGTGTACACTGGAGTCTCCACACTAGGCTCTTCCTCCTCGTCAGATGAGATGTCGTAGACTAGGATGTCTACTCTAAGAAAATGCACGGGGGATCTAGAGTGATCTCTGGCCATCTGCATAAAACATTATAGATCGTAAATCTAAACTTCACAATAAACAATGCATGTAGTGATGTGCCCATGGTGTGGTGCATTCGTTTCAGTCAAATCTTCCCTTAGTAGCTTCTAACCTTAAGGTTTTCCATAAACTGACTCTAACACAAGCCTTAGTCCTTGTACCTCAATTCTAGCGTCTAATCCTTAAAATTACTCTACTTGAGTTATTTTAGGATATACCGTAGTATTCCCTATTCCTAGATGCGGTTCACAGGCAATGTTTCTTACGAACCACTTTTGGCCGTAACCCGCTTCAATACCAACTGTGACGACCCCGAAATTCCCTATCAAACTAGCTAGGGCTTCGTCAATAAAGGAAAAGATAATGTCACATCCATTCGTAACATAAATGAAACCGAAGTATTTGTAGTGAGTTATTATAGACCCAAGATATTGTGTTTCCAGCGGAAGCTAAGTTATCTCTAAATTACAGTCCAAATGTTATATATTTCTAAACACCTTCCTTCCTTAGTGGCCACCCTCGAATCAATATAAGCTCAATATCCAATCATTTTTGCCTTCCCCTTGCCAGAGGGTTCAGCCTTTGCACCATACCCTGTAAAAAATTAAGTTCAACAAGAATGAGCGATTTACACTCAGCAAATATATAAACACAAAGGGGTAACTTGTGAAATCCTAATAGAGGTTCAATTCTGTTTATGAGACTCGATGAAACAATACTGATGCATTGGAGTCTTTGAAGAACTTTGAGGATCACTGATGATAAATAACGTGTAACCCTCCTTGAAGAAAGATCGGTGTTCACCTGTGTATATCTTTCTCGAAATAATATCCATCGGGGGCTAAACCCGTTGGATCTACTAACCATACTATATATAGTTGGCCGAACTATAACAGCATGATCCCTCAGTGTGTGAACGTACGTAGTCACTATAAACCTCTAGGTCATGTATTCGATCGAAATCGTCACCTTCCCTTTCCTCTTGCCAACCGTGTGGCATGACCTAATAATGAACAGGTCATTCTCATTCGTTGTACAGATGTAACGTTAAAGAAGTGGGATAATCAAAGCTCAAGTACATTTATAATATGCTTGCAGAAACTAAAGCATAGCTGTTAGGTTTTATGAACATTTGATGATGATTGTCTTTAGAATACTTAGGAATACAAATGTACAGAAAAGTGTTGGTTTGTGACACTTTAGTTTTGTAGCTAGCAGTAGTATCTCTTGTTTGTAAATTAGTTATTATAATAAAGAGATAGGTTCATTTCTTTTGTATGTACTGCTGGAATACTTGTTGAGTTTGTTCAACAAGTTGTTAAATTAATTAGTCCTTCGGAGATTGATTTTGGCTTGTCGGAGATTAAGGGAAAAGTCCACCAGAGATTAAAGTTTTGTTCATCAGAGATTGGACTTTGCCCATCAGAGATTGAAGAATCCTTCATCGGAGATTAAAATGTTTTGTTCATCGGAGATTGAAGGATTGGTCATCGGAGATTAAAGCTTACGTCATCGGGGATTGTAACTAAAGAGTCAGAGATTAATGTTGACGTCATCAGAGATTAAAACAATACCTCGGAGATTAAAAGCTGACATCACCAGAGACTAAAGCCAAAGCATCGGAGATTACACGAAGTAAAGCATCAGAGATTACACGTTGTAAAGCATCGGAGATTACTCGAAGTGATCAGGGACTAATTAAAGAAGCTATCGGAGATTAGTCGAAGACTTAATCACTGATGGAGTTAGAGTTCAAATCAAAGAAGGAAAGTTTTCCATACACACGTAGACTTTATTGAATACGTAGCTGATAAGGAAACTTGTTAGAAATCTTTCAATTGGAAAGATTGTATTTGATTTGAATTAGGAAGCTAGGTTTTTGATAACTTAGTTTTAGAAGCTGTAATTATAAATTACAGAAAAGGAATACGAAGCTGTGTATGTGTATAGAGAAAGAGAATTGAAAATGTTGTATTTTATATATACACAGAATAGAAGCTGACGATCAAAGCTTGTTTTGATTGTTAGAAAACTTGTAATCAATTGTTAAATCAATAAAAGCAATTGTTTATAAAGTTTTGATCTTGTTCTTTATATTCCGCAGAAGAGTTTAATTTCTAAAAGAACAAGAAATCAAAAAAGTTGTGAGAACTTGTATTCAACCCCCCTTCTACAAGTTCTAGGTCATCTCACTGGGAAAACAATTGGTATCAGAGCCTTTAATTGAAAATACTCAATTAACAAGATTCTGAGATGGCCAACAACGACGAAGCAAGCAGCTCTAACATGATTGCGTATAATGGAGGACGTGATGGTGGAACCAGGATCCCTATTCTGAAGAGGGATGAATATCCAATGTGGAAACAAAAGATGTATATGCACTTGAGAGCAACAGATGTAAAGACCCAACTCGAATAACAAATAAACAGCAATTACATTTCAA
>CM025783.1:24026226-24045535 GCA_014636745.2 Centella asiatica | reverse complement strand
AGACTTAATCACTGATGGAGTTAGAGTTCAAATCAAAGAAGGAAAGTTTTCCATACACACGTAGACTTTATTGAATACGTAGCTGATAAGGAAACTTGTTAGAAATCTTTCAATTGGAAAGATTGTATTTGATTTGAATTAGGAAGCTAGGTTTTTGATAACTTAGTTTTAGAAGCTGTAATTATAAATTACAGAAAAGGAATACGAAGCTGTGTATGTGTATAGAGAAAGAGAATTGAAAATGTTGTATTTTATATATACACAGAATAGAAGCTGACGATCAAAGCTTGTTTTGATTGTTAGAAAACTTGTAATCAATTGTTAAATCAATAAAAGCAATTGTTTATAAAGTTTTGATCTTGTTCTTTATATTCCGCAGAAGAGTTTAATTTCTAAAAGAACAAGAAATCAAAAAAGTTGTGAGAACTTGTATTCAACCCCCCTTCTACAAGTTCTAGGTCATCTCACTGGGAAAACAATTGGTATCAGAGCCTTTAATTGAAAATACTCAATTAACAAGATTCTGAGATGGCCAACAACGACGAAGCAAGCAGCTCTAACATGATTGCGTATAATGGAGGACGTGATGGTGGAACCAGGATCCCTATTCTGAAGAGGGATGAATATCCAATGTGGAAACAAAAGATGTATATGCACTTGAGAGCAACAGATGTAAAGACCCAACTCGAATAACAAATAAACAGCAATTACATTTCAAATACCATATTCAACAAGTCATTAAATTCAACATCAAACGATCTGAAATATTAGACACTTCTAAACAGCATAAACACAACCTATTATACAAAACATATCTTATACATTACAAGCCAAAATCCTAATCAGCCCCGAAATATACATTCTAAGAAAAACTATATGCACAAATGGACTGGAGAGAGAGAGTGTGATCACGGCTTCCCGACCTCTGTCGCGTCGAAGTATGCACAAAGCTGCAAAACAGCTCAAAAGCTATACTGCACAACCTGAAACATTTAGCGCTTTATATGAGTCGCAACTCAATGAGTAAACCCCACACATATCATACAATTTACATATATATAATTCATATAACTCAAATCAATTCAGATATATCAAATATGCAATGCTATATTCTTTTCTTTTTCCGGTAATGGCTCGATATGTCAGAGTATTGCCCCGGGAATTCCTGTATACAGATCACTCCAATAACCAACAGTATGAACCCGTAGGTTTAATCAAATAAATTGCTGGCCAGCCAGTGTAATAGGATGGATCCCAGAGGTGGCTCATACGGGTTTTCACCTCGTACAGCACTTAGTCCACCTATGTTCTCATGTAACCAATATAACCAATATATTTGCAAGTACCTGAACACATCAGCCATACCATTTCCTTTAAGTCATATGAAATCAAATGCACAATATACATATAGTTCTCATTTCAATTCAGTACCAATAGCTCATATACATACTTCCTCATATTGATAACATTCCAAATATAGTTCGGATCACTACAATTACCAATAGCACATATTTTGAGCTTGTACACCAAACTGTCAATTACACATTTAACTCATCAAACATAGCAAGTAATCCCATATAGACATGATACAATAAGCAAACAATCATATATTATCCAAGATACACAAATATAACACATAAGTATACCATGGGTTTACTCACAAATTCAGCGAAACTAACATTGTTGACCTCCCCTCTCGCTGCCCCCGAAGTTCTCTTCTCCTATAGCACATATTGACATGTTTAAAACTCATTCACCATGCATAAGTACCAATCTATATGCATGAAACATGGCTATGATGCATGATGTAAGCTAATTTCAGCAGCAACAGCAAGCTAATTTCAGCAGAAACTAAGTGCAGCAGCAAACTACTTTTCTAGCCAACTGAATCAATATGCAAACTCTATTTCATTAACATCTAATAACTCCAATATGCTACTGAAGTGCAGGTTATTAAACACAAAAGAATGGAAGGGAAGAACTCACTTGATCAGCTGCAAAAACTGCACAACTTAGCAAAATCTGCTATGCTAAAAATCTGCTATGCTAGAAAATCTGTTCAGCTTGTTCTCCCCTGTTCTCTCTTGTTCCTACTGATTTCTGTCTCTCTAAGTGTTCTCCAGCCGAAAATGGGCTGTCCCTCATGTTCTAGTGGCTTCTTGTTTAGTCCAAACCAAGCATGAGGTGGCAAGGTGCTTGGTTTGGTCAAACAAGGCTGCCCACCCCTTTTTTTTCTTTTTTTGACTTGAAGACAGCAGCCTAATGCAGCCAAAAGTAGGTGCAGATTTCTACTTTTTCTACTAAGGGTCTCAACTAATATGAAATTGCAAAATGGCACAAAAGCTTCATAATAACCGCTAATTACCCCCTTAAACGAAATCTGCATTTTTGACATCCTAACTCTCCTCTTAAAAGCGTTCTAATTATGCTTGCTTTCTAAATGATGTATTCTTAATCTATATGGACTGATATATTATTGTTTATGCAATAAAAACAATGCAAATGTCAAATATCAAATGGAATGCATGTTCACGAATATACGATTTGGGACACGGATGTGACAACAGATCCAGATTACATAGATAGGATTGAGAAGGGTCCTTATCTACCCAGGAAATTTATTCCTGCAAAAACCATAGAAGGATCTATTGTGGCAGAACACTTTGTACTTGCACCAAAAAGTGATTATACCAACGAGGACAAGTTACAAGTGTTGAAAGATGCTAAAGTTATGAACATACTTTATAATGGAATAGATAAACATATGTTCAATAGCATCATCAATTGCACAACATCTAAACAAGTCTGGGACACCATCAAGGTCCTATGTGAGGCGACTGATCAAGTCAGGAAGAACAGGCGTTCACTGCTGACTCAACAATATGAGTTCTTTCAAGCAAAGCCTAATGAACCAATCACGTCAATCTATGACAGGTTCAATTCTTTGCTTAATGACTTGACCATACTTGGTAAGACATATGATAATGAAGATATCAATACCAAGTTCATGAGAGCCCTCCCTCCTAGCTGGGATCCAAAGACTACTGCAGTTAGGGAGGCTCATGATATGGAAACCCTCACATTGGATAGGCTCTACGGAAACTTAAAGACATATGAACTTGAAGTAGAACAAAGACAGCGCATGCATGGAAGAGATAAAGGAGCTGCGTTGATGGTTGAGACAAACAAGTCTCAAGAGAAGCTTGATGATGAATCCTCTAATGCTAGCTCGACTGATAATGAGGATGAACTGGATACCGATAATGACATGGAGGAATTCATGGCATTCATGGTTAAACAGTTTAAGAAATTTAGGGCTAGCAGAAAAGGAAGGAAGTCATCAAGAAAACCTAACCCTAAGCGAGAAGGTCAAAAAGTCACCTTCGACTTAAAGAAAATAAGATGCTACAATTGCGATGGGTTAGGGCACTTTGCCAATGAGTGCAAGAAGCCTAGATCTAATGATAGATCTAAGGATGAAAAATCAAGGAAGGACTTTGCTGACAAGAAAGCTAAATCCAAAAGCAAAGCCTTGATTACTGAGGGAAAGGATTGGATTGACAGCGACTCTGATGAAGAAGTTGTCAACTTTGCCCTAATGGCTCATAGTGACGAGTCAAGTGATTCTGCAAAGGTATGTAATGCAAATCAGAATTTTAACGTGCTTAATTTACTTGATACATCTAGCATTGAAAGCATGCAAAAAGATATATCTGATTTGCATGTCAGTTTTAGGTCTTTAACTATAGAACATACCAATGTAAAAGAATCACGTGACAATCTCTTAAAAAGAAACAATTTTCTTGAAGAGAGATTGGCACAGTTTGATACTATCAAGTCTGATTTAAACATAGCACATCACATGATTGATGCTTTGAAAAAGAGGGAATATTACTTAGTAGAGCAACTTGAAATTGCTCAAGCTAAGATTAAACTGTGGAATACTTCCTCTAAAAAGTTAAAAGACTTGGTAGAATATCAAACTATAGGTCAAAAATCTGGACTAGGTTATGATGAAAATCTTGATAGTAGTTCAGATTTAATTGATCATATTGAAGCTGTTGAGTCCACAACTGAAAAGCCTAAAGCTTCTAGAAAAATTAACTTTGTATCTCCTGTTCATGAACCCAGATTTATTAACATTCAAGATCAACAAAACACTGAAAAAACAAGTTTTAATCAAAAGACAGTGAATATTGTTGAGAAGAATGAAATCAAACATTTAAATATTGGATTTATGACAAAGAAACAGTTAATAAAGAAATTGGAAACTGTTCAAATACAAAAGGCTGAAAAAGTTGTGGAATCAAACAGAAGCAAGAAAAATAGGAATGGCAAGTTAGGCATTAACAAATATACCAACTATGCTTCAATGCCTGATGCTCCTAGAAAAACATGTCATGTATGTGGTAATCCAAACCACATAGCTATGCACTGTAGGAGCAGAAATAAAATTCCTATGGTTGAGACTGCTAACTCAAAGACAATAAAAGATAAATCACCTGTAAAAAGGTCAAGTAATCTTTGCATAGAAAATAATAAATCAAAGTCAAGTAGTCTCACAAACACCAGTAGCAAGACTGTAAATTGCCCAATTAAAATCAAACATGGAAAGAGGCAATCGACTTATTCTGAGTCAAGTCTTGAAACTGCAGCTAGTGAGAAAGGACTCAAGAAGATTTGGGTCCCAAAAATCTCAAACTAGTTCTCTCTACTGTGCAGGGCAAAAAGAAGAAATCATGGTACTTGGACAGTGGTTGTTCAAGGCACATGACTGGAGATAAGTCCCTGCTAAAACAGTATGAAGAGAGAAGTGGCCCAAGAGTCACTTTTGGAGATGACAACAAAGGCCATACAAGAGGATATGGATCTGTTGAACATGGAGATGTCATCTTCACAGAAGTAGCACTGGTTGACGGCTTAAAGCACAATCTACTAAGTGTGAGTCAACTATGTGATAAAGGATTCAATGTCACTTTTAAAGAAGATCAATGCTTAGTGAGTGACAAAGAATCAGGGACTGTGATTTTGACAGGAAAAAGAAAAGGGAATTTGTACATTGCAAATCTCATTTCTTCAACTGATCAAATCACATGTCTATATAGCAAAGCTTCAACTGATGAGAGTTGGCTTTGGCATAAGAAGCTTTCCCACTTGAACTTCAAGAATATCAATAGTCTTGTGAGGAAAGGATTGGTAGCTGGCATTCCACAATTGGAATTTACACAAGATGGATTGTGTGATGCATGCCAGAAAGGAAAGCAAAGAAGTGTATCATTTAAAAACAAACCAGCAACATCAATCACTGATCCTTTACAACTTCTCCATATGGATTTATTTGGTCAAGTGAATGTGATGTCTATATTAAGGAATAGATATGCATTGGTAATTGTTGATGATCACACAAGGTATACTTGGGTAAAATACCTCTTTGCAAAGAATGAAGCTGCTCAGTTAATTATTGATCATGTCAAGAAAATAGAAACTGAGTCAGGAAAAACAGTGAGGGTAATAAGAAGTGACAGAGGAACAGAATTCAAAAATTCCCAAGTAATTGAATTCTGCACTGAGAAAGGAATTACTCATCAATTCTCTGCACCTAGAACTCCTCAACAAAATGGAGTTGTTGAGAGGAAAAATAGAACCCTCATTGAAGCAGCAAGGACCATGTTGCAAGAGGCTAAGCTTCCAACTTATTTTTGGGAGGAAGCTATAAGCACTGCATGTTTTACACAAAACAGGTCTTTGATAAACAAAGCCTACAACAAAACACCATATGAGTTAATGACTGGGAGAAAACCAACTCTCAAGTTTTTACATGTGTTTGGTTGTAAGTGCTTTGTACTGAGAGATTCATCAGAAACAAGAGGAAAATTTGACAATAAATCTGATGAAGCAATCTTCTTAGGTTATTCTCTGTCAAGCAAAGCATACAGAGTTTATAACTTAAGAACCAAGGTCATTGTGGAATCCATTCAAGTTGCATTTGATGATGGAAAGATTCCAGGAATGCTTGGTCAAGGATTGCATGAACCTCTCAGTTTTGAGAATGAATTGGATGCATGGGAATATCCAACAGAGAATGCTAAAAATCCCCAAAACAACAATGATTCCTCGTTAATTGAGGGAGAGTTGACTGTTGTGCATGAAGTACCAAGGACTGATGTATTATCAGAGACTAGAGTACTGGAACAAAATGAAACACAAGTCACTGATGACATTAATTCTCCATCGGAGACTAATGATACATCAGAGACTAGTATCCCTGATGCACACACAGAGACTATTGAGATATCTAACTCAGGGGGAGTTAATGAAGAAGAGATCAATAGTTTAGGGGGAGCAAACTCTGCTCATGAAGCTGGATTGAATCTTATCAATCTAGAAAATGAAGCCTCTAGTTCAAGATCAAATCTACCAAAACCTAGACCATGGTTGAGAGACCACACAACAGATTTGATCATTGGAAATATTGAGGATGGAGTTAGGACTAGAAGTGCAACACAAAATGAATGTTTGTACCTCAGTTTTCTATCAAAGATTGAACCAAAGAAAATTGAGGAAGCACTTCAAGATCCTGATTGGATAATTGCCATGCAAGAAGAATTAAACCAATTCACTCGAAACAAAGTCTGGAGACTGGTACCCAAACCAAGGAATAGATCAATCGTTGGTGCCAAGTGGGTCTTCAGAAACAAATTAGATGAAGCTGGTACAATAACAAGGAACAAAGCAAGACTGGTTGCAAAAGGATATTCTCAAGAAGAAGGAATAGATTATGATGAAACTTTTGCACCAGTAGCAAGACTTGAAGCAATCAGAATATTCCTGGCATATGCAGCCTACAAGAACTTCAAGGTGTACCAGATGGATGTCAAAAGTGCTTTCTTAAATGGAAAATTGGAAGAGGAAGTCTATGTTTGCCAACCCCCAGGTTTCATAGACTCCAAATTTCCAAATCATGTCTATAAATTAGACAAAGCACTTTATGGCTTGAAACAAGCACCAAGAGCCTGGTATGATACTCTATCTCAGTTTTTACTTGAAAATAAATTTATTAGAGGTATCATAGATAAAACTTTATTTTATAGAAAGCAAGGCTCTGATATTATTTTGGTGCAAATATATGTAGATGATATTATATTTGGGTCTACAAATGAGAAGCTTTGTGAAAAATTCTCAAAACTTATGCAGTCTAGATATGAAATGAGTATGATGGGAGAATTAACATTTTTCTTAGGTTTGCAAATAAAACAATCAACTGATGGAATATTTATCAGTCAGTCCAAGTATGTCAAGGACTTATTGAGAAAATATGACTTAGTTGATTGTGCATCTGCAAAAACACCCATGCCTACTTCTACTAAACTAGGTAAGGACTTAAAAGGAAAGAAAATTGATATTACTAGTTATAGAGGAATTATAGGCTCTCTTTTATATCTAACTGCAAGTAGACCTGATATAATGTTTGCTACATGCTTGTGTGCTAGATTTCAAGCTGATCCTAGAGAGTCACATTTGATTGCTGTAAAAAGAATACTCAGATATCTAAAGGGTACCCCAAACCTTGGATTATGGTATCCTAAAGAATCTGATTTTAAACTAATTGGTTATTCAGATGCTGACTATGCAGGTTGTAAGCTTGATAGAAAAAGCACAAGTGGAAGCTGCCATTTCCTAGGTGGCAGACTTGTTTCTTGGTTTAGCAAGAAACAAAATTCAGTCTCTACATCAACAGCAGAGGCTGAATATATCGTAGCTGGGAGTTGCTGTGCTCAAATCTTATGGATTAAGAATCAACTCCTAGATTATGGTATGACACTATCCAAAATCCCAATTTATTGTGATAACACTAATGCCATAGCCATAACTGAAAATCCAGTGCAACACTCAAGAACTAAACACATAGATATAAGATATCACTTCATTAGGGAACATGTTAGTGAAGGAAATATTGAATTGCACTGGGTTACAACTGATAAACAACTTGCAGATATTTTTACAAAACCTTTAGATGAATCTACATTTAACAGACTAGTTTCTGAACTAGGAATGTTGAATTATGGTTCTAAAAATTAAAGTTTTAACTTTCAAGTTGTTTAACAGTTGCATGAAGCTAGAATAATTAATTCTGAAAAAAGAAGCTGTTTTAACTAAACAGATTTTAGAAGCTAGAATTAAATTTCTGGGTTGTAGCTGTTTTTAATTAAACAGATTTTTGATGCAGCTAGAATAATTAATTCTAAAAAAAAAGAAGCTGTTTTAAATTTGATAAAACAGAAAAATGTAGCTAATAATCATTAATATGATTGTTGGAAAAGTTTTTCAAAGATAAAACTGAAGCAGGGATTAATTCCCTAAGAAAAAGAGTGATAAGAGATTAAAGGACTTATTCCCCGATGTGTAGTTTAACTAATCCCCGATCGGTTAAAATTACTTCATCGGAGACTCGATTAATCCCCGATGAGTAGTTTAACTAATCCCCGGTCTGTTAAAATTACTTCATCGGAGACTCGATTATTCCCCGATGTGTATTTTAATTAATCCCCGATAGATCAAAATTACAACATCGGAGAATGTCCTAATCCCCGATGCGTACATTTATAACATCGGAGACTATCTTAGTCCCTGATGAGTTATTTCATCGGAGACTCGACTAATCCCCGATGCGTTCATTTATAACATCAGAGATTATCTTAGTCCCCGATGAGTAATTACTACATCGGAGACTAATCGGGTCAATCTCTTATCACACGGGTTAACCAGAGATTAGGGCAATCTCTGAAAAAGGGTAAATTGGTAGTTACCCATGATCTTTGAATAGCAAACGTTTCTCATGCTTTAATAAAAGTAATTTCAAAAAACGTTTGTAATCACATGTATCATAATCTGCAATTTGATTTCTCTCTCAAATTCTCTGAAATTTAATCTCTCTTTGAGCTTTCTTCACAAAGTTTACAGATCTCTTCAATGGCGGCAAAAACAGTGTGCTTCAAGTTTGGTGAGTTCGATTTTATCAAAACTAACCATGCAGGGGTGGCTGATAAATATGATTTCGAAGCAAAATACTACCCCTTTGTGGATTTTCTAAAGAACTCTCTACTACAATACGCCATTTATGAAGCTCCCATCCAAGCTGCAGAAGTAATATCAACCATGTGGAGCACTGCAACAATCACTAACAAAAGTGATGAATCTCCACAGGTAAGTTTTAGGTATGAAAACACAGAATATACTATTACTCATACCATTGTTAATAATGCACTTCATTTACCCATCAGGGAAAACTATGACCCCCTTGCCTCTGATGAAGAACTTATATGTATGTTTAAGGAATTAAACTATAATACTGAAATAAGTTCTGTTGGGACCATCACACGTCCCCATCTTAGGTCAGAGTGGTCATTGTTCTTTGACATTATTACAAAAGCTTTTACTTCAAAATGCAGTGGATATGATGCCATCACCACTATTTCACAACAAATTGCATATAGTGTGTTATATGATAGGCATATTAACTTAGGGCTTTTGATTTTGCAAAACTTGATGGACAAACTTAAAACTGGCAACAAAACTAAAATTTATTATGCTAGGTTTTTAATGATGATTGCAAATCATTTATTACCTAACCTTAATATTGCTAATATGCAAGTTGTTCCTACAGTTTTGCAGACTAAAAGAGTAGTAAGTGATTTAAAGAAGAATGAAGCAAAGGTAAATGTACCTCTTTACTATCCTACTGTCATGAGAAACTTTCTCATTGACGCTCTTCCAACCACATATTCTTTGCAATTCTTTGGGGATACAACACAAACACCATCCAATCCCCCAACAACTTCTCAATCACAATCCAAAGCCCCCTCCACAGTCTCCCAAAAGACTGTGGTTGCATATACCAGAAAAGCCACAAAGCTCCCAATAAAAAGAAAAATAATTGAGGGAGTAAGTGAGGCTGAGGGAGAACAAGAAGCTGAGGTGGCACCTCAGAGAAAGAAGAGACTTGTCACCCTTAGACAAAGACAATCCATGGCCTCTCAAAAGGTCATGGAGGTAATAAGGAAAGACAGTAAACTGTCATTGTCCTCCCAAAAGGATATTGACATTGAAGATAGTCCTCAACCAGGGACACCTGTTACAGAGTCTGCACAAACTCTTGGTCACAGCCAAGAGGAACCAAATAGAGAGAATACAAAAGAAAAGAGTGACACAAAGAGTGCACACACAGAGTCTCCAATTGATGTTCCTCAATTCTTAATTTCTGAGGAACAGCCAACACTCCCCACTGTACATTCTTCTCCTTTTTCTCCCATTCTTGATTCTTTTGACACACAAATAATTGATTCTCTTGATTTTTCCCAAGAGGAGCCAATAATCGAGACAAGCTCTCACACATTTTCCATGGATAGATCCCTAGCCCAAGATAAACAAAGGGAACCCCCTATCCATGCTGTCACAAGCACTTCTCAAACCCCCACTTCTGTAGGAAAGAGTGACACCATCAAAATGAGTGAGGTTGTGAGAATAAATAGTGAGAGTCAGGCTCCTGACCTGGAAAAAGGAGAGCACATACAAATAAAAGAGAGTCAAGCTTTAGAAAGCTTGGAAAAAGGAGAGCATGAGAAGCTGGGTGCCCAACCCCAGGCAAAAGGAGAGGGTGTAAGCAAGGATGAGATCCTTGAAGAAAATAAAAGAGAGAAATTCTCAGCAGGTGATTTTTTAAAACCTGTTGAGACATCCACCACACCAGCAGCCCAAACTTCCTCTGCTCAACAGTCAACTCCAACAGAGGAAATTGGGGGAAGCTCCAGGACAGGGGATGCCACATTACAAGTTATCTCTGACATGCCAAATGCAGATTTTGAGATCCTTTATGGTCTTCAACAATCTCAAGATCACATATCTGCATTAAAGACATCCATGGCAAATGAACCTGTTCCTGAAGAAACTGAAGCCGAGAATGTGGACGAGTGGCTTGATGCACAATTCATCAATTCTCTGGAGGATGCAGCTGCTCAACTAAGGAAGGATTATGTGACCAACATTGGGTCAACAGCAGCTGCACCAACTTCCAAGACCATACTAGAAGAGATAACCACAGTGGACAAGAAACATACCAAGTTTCACCACTTTTTGGTTATTGGAATAAATGCAGCAGTCAAGGAAATCAAGCAACAGATGGAGATTGAGACAGATAAAATTCGACGGAGTTATGAAGGACACTTGCCAAGGAGGACAATCACTGCAATAGATTCTCTTATCAAAGAAAAGTCCAAAACTGACAGTAGACTTCAAGCCCTAGAATCAAATGTCAATCTCCTTCTCCAAAAACAAGACCGAATGAAACAGCTATTAATGCAGGCAATTCCAAATTTGGCCACCTCTTCTCAACCCAAAGATGCTGATGTCAAAAAGGGGGAGAGTGGTCCATCTAATGTTCCTGTACAAAAGCAAAAGTCAGGTCCTGTCCTTGATGCAGAATTGCAAGCAATGTTGGACAGGATCCTAAAGAAACATTCGGATCTAGAAGCAGCAACAAAAGCAACAATAACACAACTTCCAACAACAACAGCAACAACAGCAACTTTTCCTTTTTCCTCTGCACAAGCCCCCAAACCAAAAGACAAAGGCAAGGGAGTCATGGTTGAGCAACCAAAGAAGCAAATCTCCACTCAACTAGGACAACCTAAGCTACTGGGGGATGCCATGAAGACTGCTCACTTTCCTACTCCTATTGAAATTGAAGTGGAAGGGAAAGTTGAGTTAGTCAATCCTCGTGATCAAAGATTAATAGATTCTGATGCATTATTAGCTCAGAAACTTCAAGAGGAGGAGGACATGGCAGTAGCAAGGGAGGAGGAGGAGGCAAAGAAGAAGATCTCCACAAGAAGATCAAGTGCACAGAAAGCAGCTGCAACCAAGAAGAAAAATAAAGAGATGCAAGAGGCTGAAAGAAGATCAAAGAGAAGAACTTTGGTTCAGGAATCTACTAAGAAACCTGAGATCAAAGTACCAACCAAGGAGCCTATCTCTCAAGACTCTCCAAGGTCAACCGAGACTGCCTTGGTGGCTGTGAGTGGACCAACAAAGCCACAAACAGTTTCATCAAAGAAGTCTTACAAGGTTGAAATGGCTAGCACTGAAGAAATAATAATGGCCCTGAAGAAAAGTACAAGAAGGATTGAACTGATAAAGGGTAAGAACAACAAAGAGCTACTTCATGTCTTTTTGACAAATGGAGAGTCTTTGAAGTTTGAGAAGCCAGCCTTGGAGGGACAAAAGAAAGAAGATTTGGAATGGTTGCTGACTGTAGTGCTTGAGACTTCTGATTTAAACATAAAATTTTGAAGCCAGATTCAGAAGGTGATGAAGATGGAGCATAAGGTGAATTCAGAACCAGAAGCTAAATCTAAACCTTTGGGATTATGGTATGAAACTTTTCATGGGGAGAGAATTTTCTTCAACTACAACAAGGACATCAATAGTGTCAGCGAGAGGCATATTGAAGGATTTCTTGCATTACTCAAAGATGTTGTTGAAGAAACTGAGCTTGTATTGAAGAACCTGTTGAAAAATAGGCTGGAGTTTCTGAGAAGGAATAGAAAGGAAAGAATGGAACAGTTGAAGAAAAGATAAGGTAAAAATGTTGTGTTGGAGTTGTGTGTTGAAGTTGAAGCCAGACATAGTCTTGGGTAGCCAGGAATTATTCTTGGAGAAGCTGAATGTATTATTCAGTGTAGCCAAGGTTTGTTTAAATCTTGGAGAAGCTGGGTAAATTATCCAGGGGGAGAGAAGCTGAATGATAGATCAAAGATCTTGAATTCAGGTACATTTGTAATTTTATTATTCTTTATTCTTTTTCTAAGTAAATTTTGATAGTTGAGTTTTGACATCATCATCAACCTTGAAATTATGCTTATCATTCTGATATTCATAATTAGGGGGAGATTGTTAGGTTTTATGAACATTTGATGATGATTGTCTTTAGAATACTTAGGAATACAAATGTACAGAAAAGTGTTGGTTTGTGACACTTTAGTTTGTAAATTAGTTATTATAATAAAGAGATAGGTTCATTTCTTTTGTATGTACTGCTGGAATACTTGTTGAGTTTGTTCAACAAGTTGTTAAATTAATTAGTCCTTTGGAGATTGATTTTGGCTTGTCGGAGATTAAGGGAAAAGTCCACCAGAGATTAAAGTTTTGTTCATCAGAGATTGGACTTTGCCCATCGGAGATTGAAGAATCCTTCATCGGAGATTAAAATGTTTTGTTCATCGGAGATTGAAGGATTGGTCATCGGAGATTAAAGCTTACATCATCGGGGATTGTAACTAAAGAGTCAGAGATTAATGCTGACGTCATCAGAGATTAAAACAATACCTCGGAGATTAAAAGCTGACATCACCAGAGACTAAAGCCAAAGCATCGGAGATTACACGAAGTAAGGCATCAGAGATTACACGTTGTAAAGCATCGGAGATTACTCGAAGTGATCAGGGACTAATTAAAGAAGCTATCGGAGATTAGTCGAAGACTTAATCACTGATGGAGTTAGAGTTCAAATCAAAGAAGGAAAGTCTTCCATACACACGTAGACTTTATTGAAGACGTAGCTGATAAGGAAACTTGTTAGAAATCTTTCAATTGGAAAGATTTTATTTGATTTGAATTAGGAAGCTAGGTTTTTGATAACTTAGTTTTAGAAGCTGTAATTATAAATTACAGAAAAGGAATACAAAGCTGTGTATGTGTATAGAGAAAGAGAATTGAAAGTGTTGTATTTTATATATACACAGAATAGAAGCTGACGATCAAAGCTTGTTTTGATTGTTAGAAAACTTGTAATCAATTGTTAAATCAATAAAAGCAATTGTTTATAAAGTTTTGATCTTGTTCTTTATATTCCGCAGAAGAGTTTAATTTCTAAAAGAACAAGAAATCAAAAAAGTTGTGAGAACTTGTATTCAACCCCCCTTCTACAAGTTCTAGGTCATCTCACTGGGAAAACAATAGCATAATCCTTCATGGAAGTAATTAAAATAAGTATGTCATTATATTGCACGCATATCGAAGCAAAATATAATGTGTTAAATTGAAATAAACATCAGATTGAATATATATCTGTCTCGAGTCCTTAGTAAATTCTTAGACTTAACAACTCGCGTATTAAACGATTTTGTAAAACATGCACATGGAATAACGTGAGAAATCTGAATTTAATTACACATGAGGATGCACATGCGAAGTGTTCATGAAATTCTCAAGTCTTGTGATTGACTAATTGAGTCATCATTAGTTAAATTCGAATTCGGTTGGATCTGAATCGGAGTCCGAGAAATTTGTGGACTTGATAATACTTTGCTCGTAGGCTCTCGATAATTTAAATTTAATTATTGGAGGCATTAGATTAATTAAGTAATATTAATTAATCAATTTTGTTTGTTTAAATGATTTTATTAATCATTTAACATTTATTAACATTTGTTTCTTAATCATTATTTAATTGTTTTAATTAAACAATAATCATTTCTTAATTAAACCTTAATCATAAAAGATTTATAGATCTTTTATCAATTATTGAACATTTGTTCTTAAATTATTATTTAATTTCTTTCATTAAATAATAATTATTGATCAATTAAGTAACTTATTTTTTAATTACCTTTGAATTAAATGATTTATTGATCATTTAATAAGCATGTAGAATTTATGCATTAATTATTATTTAATTATTTTAATTAAATAATAATTGGTCTTGATTTCCTTAATCTAATAAATTATGAATTATTTCTCGATAAATCTTAGCTTAAATGATTTATTTAATCATTTAATAAAGTTTTAGAGTTTATTCCTTAATTATTATTTAATTGTCTTAATTATATAATAATAATTTATGAATTAATGTCTCGTCACTTATTTGTGGTAATTAAGAGACTCTAACATCACAAATTAAATAAAATTTTTAAATCATAAAAATTTTAATCATGTAAAAATTTATTTACATGTCAAAATAATTATTCAAAAGTCATTTATTGAATAATTTAAAATGTATAGGTGTTTTATACATGCAATAAATTCTGGGGACTTCTAGGAACTCATACATACAATAAATTTCAAGTTTTAATAACTAAATCGCAAGAAAATTGAAGACAAAACATTCGAGTATACCGAAAGATCGGCCAAGCTTGAACGTGTCTGGAACTTGACTATTTCTAAAAATTGATTGAGGAAAAATGAAGCCATGAACACCAGAAACAAGATTCTAACATCAGATTTCATTTTAGACGCGTTATCTCGGCCGAATTGAGCGAGAAACAGTTAGGGTTCATGTGTTCTTATTATTGTTCTTGAATTTTTATTTTTCTTTTGAATAAACTTTAAAAATCAATAACTCACAATTTACAAATGTTATGCATACGTGTGATACTGAAAAAAATATTCTACACAATGGTAAAATCAAAAATGCCAATAAATGCTAAAATAAAAGAGCAGTAGGGTACCTCTTTAAAACTTTTATGGATAAAATGTCAAAATTTCAATGATTTTTCTCTAAATGAAAATTTTAGATTTTTCTGAATATTTGCTAGAGAAAATGATCTGAATTGGAGGTTAGGGTTCGGTTATAATGGTATATTTATATGACCTTTAATTCATTTTTGACCATTGGATTGGTTTTTTTAAAAAAATTACTTAGATTGGTAAAAAAAAATTCTCTTGTTTTTGCCATTTAGGGATATCCTAAAAATTTGAATTTAATTAGTGTTTAATTTAATTTGTTTAGCCATTAATTGAGGTTTAATGGTTATGTATTAATTTAATGTATTAGCCGAAAAATTTACCCGCACTGGTGAGGTAAAAAAAATCCACTCACACAATTATTATTACGATTAACGCGTCTCATAATTTTTTATAACGTCATGTTCGTTATAATTTGTCGTTAGTGGACGTGTGTGTATTGATTTGCGTGGAATGCATGTATAACTATTCGTAAAATTTATCGATCGTTGGACGCAACGAAAATTTCATAATAAAATAAATTTAATTGAAATACATTTTATTTGAAATTTCGGTTTCTCATGTCCACCACCTTTCCTCAAACTCCTTTTGATTCACCCCCAAACCAAATATATGCGTTTCACACCAAAATGAACATTTGCAGGATTCCATCAAATAAAATGGATTTGATTTGAACATAAAAATGAACAAGAAATCGTATAGTCAAACTAAGTTCAAATCTAGTCAAGGTGTGTTGTTGGTGTTCATGTGTGTTTCTAGGTTTTATGAAGGATCTGTGGCTAAAAGTAAACAGGCGGCGTTAAAAGTTTTTATCAACTTGAAAAATTCACAGTAAATTGAAAATAGAGCCAAAAATTATGAGAGTTTTTGTGCTTTGTTCCTAATATAATGTAGAATTTAATGATGCAAGAAAATATCAAATACATCTCATAACAAAAATAAATGGGTTATCTCAAGATTTAAAACTCTTTAGTGACAATTGCTAGAGGTTGATCCAACTTTTTGTTTTCTCAACTCCCTAATCCAACTTTTTATATATATCAAAATTTGTTTCCCAAAGTGCTAAGTTTTCATTTCTAAATCTTTTTTTTCCTTTTCTTCTTTTGTTTCAATCATATTTTATTTGCTAATTTTTTATAGCTAATGTATTAGTGTTAATGGTGACATTAGAGTTAATATAAACTTTGTAATGCATTCATCTAATATTGAGAAGCTTGTAAATTAACATTTAATATCATTGGACAATAATTGTACTTCAAAATTACACATTGAAATACAGTCCCTCACAAAAATAAAGAACGCAATTCTAAAATCTATTATCTACAAACATATGAAAAAAATAATTTAAAAGATTGCTCTAAAAGAATATATAACATCTAAAAATCTATTGAAAATTTCTTTAAAAAAACACCGAAGACAAAATTATAATGTTAAAAGAAAAACTATAAAGAAAATATGCATGTGTTTTGCATGGCTCCGTAAACTAGTATAATTTAAGTTTTTATTCAAATATTATATTGATTAAATAACTCCAAAGTTATTTTACAACGTTTTTTTTAAGAAAACATCTTCGACGATCCTGAATTATACTAGTTTATCAATTTGATTCCCAAATCTTTTTTGCATCTTGTTAGTTATACAAAATATTTTTAAACATGCGCAATCATAAATTTTCGTAAATCTCCCTTATTATGAAAGATTAAACTAAAATTCATGATTTCGTTGTTTTGGACTAAAATGGACTTATGCACAATCATTTATCTCATACATATATTTTTTAATTTTTAAACTAAACACTCAAAAGTCTCACTAAGGACAAAAAAGAGATAAATGTATTTTTCTTACTGTATAATTTATAAGTTTGGATGTCTGTAGCATACGGTTTCGGGAACATAGTGAGTGTTAGTTAAGAAGTCTGTGCCAACGCGGGTGCTATTTTTCTTACTTTTCTAAAGAATATTATTAATTTCATTTGGTTTGTTTTGTGCATTTTACATGTTATTATCATTTATTTCTTTTAAACCTTTTACTTAATGTTTATGTTAAAAAATCAAAGTATTTTTTGTTGTAGAGTTCAAGAATATTTTAAATTACATTGTTAATATTCTACCCAAAGAAAAATTCCGATCAAAATGGATAAAAAAAAGTATAGACAACTTGTAAATGTTAGGTGACAACAGCAAATGTGGTTCTCGTATTTTTATCTCAGTGTAACTCATTAACATCTTGTTCTTATATAATATAGGATTTTATATTATAATATAGTTATAGATGTGGCCGGCTCCCTGTAAATGTTAGTGGACAACCGCAACATTATTTTATGATTCGATGTCAATGTATAGGTATACGAATTCATTATTGATGGTGGCAAAATTTATTTAAGAGGAATGTTGGAACCAGTGCAGCCCCCTTTTTTTTAATTTGGACCGTAATATTTTCTTTTATAGTGGAATCTATATAAGTGAACAACATTCAAAAATAAGAGGGCATATAAATTTTGGTAACTACTTATGATGTGCACTATTATTTTTTTAATTATACAAGTCAAACATATTTTGTTTAATAAAATTTTTCATATATTTATGATGTTATAAAAATACTCTACACATTATCAAAAACTATCAAAATATACAAACCTCCATATTTATATATAGTATCCATCAGTAATGTTGAATCCTTTTGAAGCATTGCAAAAATAGAAAAATAATATTACACAATTAATTGCCAGTTTTCGATTAATTATAAATGAGGGCTAGACTAATTATAAGTCCACGAGCTTTATTACGAGAGAAAAACCATAAAAAGGTCCACCGGCCTTATAAAAATTTTAATCATTTCTACAAGTTTAGTTTATGCACTTGGTTAGTTGGTTATACTGGAATTTACCACCAAATAAAATAAAAATTACTTACATTTTTCGGTGCACTTCATGTCTTCATAGAGTTTATGCAGTTATGATTATAAAATAAAGTGAATAGGTTTAAGGTGTTCCAATAACCAAAGGAAAACAGAAAATCGGAACATGCTTGATCTCTTTATATTACATAAATCATCTACTTGTTTATCTATCTCTCAATCAATGGACATCCTATACATCTACCTCTCTTTAGTTTTCTGCACTTTTTATTTTTTCACAAAAATATACCTCCCCAAGCTTCAAAACCTACCACCAAGTCCCTTCCCTGCTATACCAAACATTGGCCATCTCTACTTGCTCAAACAATCTTTTCGACGTTTCCTTGCGCCACGGTCCACTACTCTACCTCAGGTTCGGTTCTGGCCCCGTCCTCCCACCTTCAGCTGCTCAAGAATGCTTCACAAAAAATGACATCATTTTCGTGAACCGGCCTCACATTCTCAAGGGAAAATACACTGGTGATAACTGCACTAGCCTTGCTTGGGCCGCTTATGGGGATCACTGGCGAAATCTCCGTGGTATCTCCTCCCTCAAACTCAATCGCTTGTTAAGGTTCGCACGGATGAGGTCTGGGCCCTTATTCTCCATCTCAGCGTGTCCTTGAAGGAAAATTCGGACCAGCACGTGGAGTTGAGGTCTGCTTTCTTTGACGTCACGTTTAATAACATGACGAGAATGATTGCTTGGAAGAAGTACTACAGAGAGGATGTGACGAGTACTGAAGAAGCAAAGAGATTTCAAGAAATGGTAATGGAGACGACGCGGTTAGCACCTGCCTCTAATGTGGAAGTCCTTTTGCCATTTGTGAAGTGGCTTGGTTTTAAAGGAATAAACAACAGGTTAATTGAAGCGAATGAGAATAGAAACAAGTTTATA
>CM025783.1:24008092-24026216 GCA_014636745.2 Centella asiatica | reverse complement strand
TAAACAACAGGTTAATTGAAGCGAATGAGAATAGAAACAAGTTTATACAAGATCTAATAGAAGGGCATCGAAAGACGAGATCCAATCCTTCTTCACATGATGCTAATGAAAAGACTTTGATTGATATTTTGTTGTCCCTTCACAAAACAGATCCTGAATACTACATGGACGAAACAGTTAGAAGTCTAATGCTAGATATCTACACAAACATTAATCCCGAAATGTTATTTCACTTATTCATTTTTTTTTTATTATAGTTAAACTTGTAGTAGTTATTCTAGAAATCGATTCCACCTTTTGAGAACTTCATGTCACTTTATATTTTAACACCAGAGAGATGTCTCATATTACAAAACAGAACAAAAGTAAGATAAGTTCCTTTTGTTTCAGTATAAAATTTTAAGATTATAGATTCTTTTAATGTAAATTACACTGTCATAATCTAAAATACTTAAAATTTAAACGGAAACAAAAGCAACTAGACTATCATTATCGGTAAGCGAGGGGATACTTTATTTGATTCATAAATTCTGAAGGTTTTACTACATGCTGGAACAGATCTTCAGTAGGGACAATGGAGTGGGCAATGTTGTGTCTCCTCAACAATCCAGAAGTTCTTAGAAAGGCACGGTACGAAATAGAAAGTTATGTTGGACATGATCGTTTGATGAATGAATCGGACATAAAACTTCCTTACCTTCGTTGCATAATCAATGAGACAGTAAGAATGCATCCCGTGACACCTCTTCTAATGCCTCATGAGTAATCAGAGGAATGCAGAGTAGGAGGTTTTCGAGTCCCTCGTGGAAACTTATCCATAACAGCTTATAGTTATCATAACTTGTATATATATATATATATGGCCATGTATTCAGAATCAATAATCAGTTGATATACTAAAAATACATTGTTTATAAACCAAATTCTCCTGGATAACCATAAGCTGTTATCGATAAAGGACAAGCTACAGATAAGGTTCAAGTGTTGATAAAATGATAACTACTAATAATTCATAAAATATCTAACTAATCCTGATCACTGTTTGGTGCTATTAAATAAAAGTTAGTTAAATAGTTAAAGTTTGTTATGGTTGTTAGAGGGAATCAATGAGGCTGCAAGTGTGTGTATGTATATATATATATATATGTGTGTGTGTGTGTGTGTGTGTATGTATATGTATATGTATATGTATATGTACCGTATAATAATAATGAAATAATAATATCATTCTTTCTGCAGTTCTTCATCATGGTCTTCTAGAATCTTCATTTCTTCTCAATCTTCATCATTTCTGTTTTCTACATGATATCAGAGTCTAGATACGAACAATCTTCACGCCTTATTGTCACATCGATTTCCTGCTTTGGAAAGGAAAAATTCGATGGAGCGAACAACTCTCGTGTAACACGAGAAGGTTATGCGTAACGAAAAGTACTACGAGAGCCCCACCACCCCTAGTACAAGCCTGCCTGAATTGACGATACAGTAGAATTTACCAACGTTAGGGTCACTCAGACTTCTCTATGTATCTGAGATATGAATTGCTTAAATTCCTGAACCATTATTGATATTATTGTTTCTTCTTGCATCATTAAATACTATTATTCTATTTTCATATTACTTGCTGAGGGTTGCCACTCACCCTTGCTTCTTATCAATCTCTACACTTAAAGAATAAAATCAGGGACTTCACGGGAGACGAGAGGCCCAACCGTTTAATCAGAGGAAGACAGTTCCCGACCCGTGTACCACCTAGGGTTGAAAGAGATCAGAGGAGGAGATCTTCTATGCGTCCTAATGTCTGCTGAATTTTCAGTTGTATAATAATAATAAACAATAACTAGAGAATTCAATTTGTACTAGGAACATGTGTTATGGACCCCCTATATATTTGGTACGAGTGGTTTATACACTTGTGTTTTGAGACAAGTGGCACTCATGTCAATGTAAATTATGTTTATGTTTTGGTTGTGTATAGGATGCATGAGTGTTATATTTGTTTTGTATCGGCCAAGATCGAATGTCACGAGGGTACGCGCCACATATTACATTTTATGTCGAATATTCGGATGTGGAATTTAATTCGTTGTTTATTCTTATGTTTGTGGTATGTGATTAAGAGTTGTACGTAAATAAATTGACTGAGTTTCGGTTGTGGCTTTCCTCATTTGACCAAGTAGGCCTGAGGACATTGGTTTTACACCTAGCGCCCTAAACATCCTAGTGAGTTTACGAGTTGTTAGTTTCAAAGCTCATTACATATGTAATATTCTAGTGAGTCTGCGAGTTGTTGGTTTCAAAGCTCATTACATATGTAATATCGAAATTAATAAACCACATATTGCGCGAGTCAATAATTGTAGTGAGGAAAAACGGAAAGGAAAAAAGTTGAAAAGAAAAAATTAGAAAATGCAAAAGAGTAAAAGAAAACAAAATATTAGAATAGTGTTTAGGAAGGTCGTTTCGATTGTAATCCCTTAGGTTGAGTTTACTTAGGTTGATTGATGAGTAAGGTGTGATATATCACGGATAGATCCAACTGCCTCCCTCATAACTTGATACCTAAAGTTTATACACTAGTACTTTATGCACATGAATTCTTTTCCATTCATTTATTAGAAGATGAGAGGGAAATCGGTAAGAATATTATATCTATGTTTAGCTTAACTACATTTATTATTTATGTCTTGCTTATGTTTGAGTATACAGTTGAATATTGATATTGAGATTTGCGTTTTGGGATTTTTTTAAAAATAAATTTACTGCTTTTATATCTTTCGGTTAGTTATTTTCTTTCCATTATCTGTTATAATGAAAATACTTTTCCTACTTGTCTATTGTTTTTGTTTAGGACAAGAAAGGGGTTAAGTTAGGGGGAGTTTGATAATTTTAGAATATGCATATAATTTAGTTCTATTCGACTATTCTTTTATCTCTTGATTTTATATAGTTTTTAGTAGTAATTATTTAATATAGTTTTATTTTCTTTTGTACTTTACGCTAGATCTTTTATGTGTTTTTTGTTAGTTTGTAGTTAAAAATAAAATTGGAGAATGTACCGGAATGCTTTGGACCATTTGAATGACTTTAAGAGCAAGTTAAGTCAACAAAGTATTGAATTTGGATCGGAAAAACACAATTCTTGATGGCTAGAATTTCACAGTTTAGATGGTGCACTGTTGCTCATGGGTTGACAGTGAAAATTCTCAGAATTTTTGTTTTCCTTTGTAGAATGGATATGTAGCATTCCTTCCATGCTTAGGCTTCACCTAGTTATTCCAACCTATATCAGACGATTATTATTCAATTTTTATAGAGAGAGCAAATATGATTAACATTTAGCATTTGGGGAGAGGAATTGAAGAATCATTTGTAATAGATGATGCTTGGTTTCCATTAATTCTATCACTCAACCTTCTTCTTTTCTAATTATATTCTAATTCTGTTTTATTAGATCTGCCATGTAGCCAATCCATGTTTAATTGATTGCTTTGCTTCTTCTTATTACAATTCAATTATTTTATATGTGTGAGTTATATAATTATGTTATTAGTACTTATTAGTGCTTGATTACCACATGAATAATTATATTTTTTATTTGATACCGACATGAGATATAATCGTAAAATTTATTGCATAGAAATATAGTAATTAATTTCATAAATTTAATGTAAATGTAGTAAATCGAGGGTGACTTACTGAATATGGCAAAATTCATTGAATTTAAAACACTTGTTTTATTGAATTGAAAGAGACACATACTAGGTTACTAATACTAAGTACAATTAATACGTTTAGATGTCGTGTCCGGGAAAATTTTTTTGTAGGTTTTTGAATTCTTAACACAATTATTTCAAATTTATGTGACGAATCAAAGGAGTTCATTTCATTTTCAGTCCCACCAGTTGGTATTAAGTCCTTTGATGATGTACTGATTTATCCAATTTAATTTTGAAAAATTAAAAAAATGATAAACTACTTTGATTTTTTATGACTCCGTTGTCTACAAAACAAAAAATTATGAGTTCGGGAACTTAAATTATGCAAGGGAAAGGTATTAGCCACCCCTCACTTCTATGGTTGCCAATTTTCTCTCCCTTATTTAATATGTAAGACAGCTGTAGACACCCGAAATTTCAAAACCCTAGGGTGGCAAATCAATTTTTATACCCTAGGGCAGCCCCTTTATCATTTAATGCTTTAAATAAAAGTAGGGTAGGTCAAGGTATTTATAGAATAGGTAAGTTAAGGTTTTACAATAAAGATTGAGCAAAATTATGACAAAAGGAAATTCTAGTTAAAATTCTCATGCATTCGTGCCCGTCTTCTATTTTAATTTCATCATTATTAATTTTCTAAGTATTTAGTAGATGCAATTTTGTTATTTAAGGCATTTTATCAAGATTTTATTTTATTTGCACTAATACACATTTTTCTTTGCAATTATAGGAAAATATAGAAATATAAAAAATTATTACAACTTGCATGCATTCATAGCAGTTCTAGTATTTTTTCCAATCGATTATTTAATTTCGTTTGTGTTTGATAAGTTCAAGTGTAGGGTCAATGAGCCATTAGTCGATAAAGATGTTTGCGGCCATGGATAATCAGTCCTTCATATGCAGAGCAATGTTGCAGAGTTGGTTCATTACATCAAAAGACAAGGCTGTAATGCCACAGTCGAGGAAGCTATGGTATAATTGTTCATCAGACAAAAGTCACCTTTTGAAGAACAAATCAATAACCAAATGACAAACAACCAAGAGCAGTTCATCAACAGTGGAAAAGGCAAATCTTCAATAGATGATATAAAAAGAAAAAACTGCAGAACAAGACTTTGCATGCTAGAAGTTCCCATCAGTTGATAAATCTACATTCAAGGGATGACTCAGCATCAGGCCACAATGCTTGCAATTACACATCAAGAGGAACATCTCAGTGGAGAATAAAACTTTACAGCAAATGGACTGCAATTGCCAACAATAATGCATCAGTGGATAAAATGTAGCGATCCATCTAGTGATAATCCATTGAAAACTATGCACCAGTCAAGGAACCATCCGCAATCATCCCTCATAGAACACATTTCCACCTGCAAGTAGCCCTTCATGAAAAAGGAAATCTAAAATCTGCAGAAATTGACTAGCAGCAGATAAAGAAATCATTTATGCACCATCCGGGGATAAAACTACAACACAAGAACAGTGTTTTCCCAGTGAGATACCGAGAACTTGTAGAAGGGAGGGTTGAATACAAGTTTGAATACTTTTCGAATTACTTGTTCTGTAAGAAATTAAATTTTCTTGCGGAATATAAAGAACAAGAACTCAAATCAATTTATAAACAATTGCTATATTAATCTCACAACTGATTACAAATTCTAACAATCATAATAAATATGATCATCAGCTTCTTTTCTATCCTGTATAGGAAAAGATACAAACTATGAAAAACCTATACAGCTTCAAAATTACAAATCTCTGTAAACCTAATTACAGCTTCTCTTCTTTTCTGATTTTTCAGTTTTCCTATTCTAAATCCATATTGATTCAGCTTCCTTATTCGAATCAAATACAATCTTTCCTTTTTGATTAGGAAGAGATTTCTGGTTAGTTTCCTTACCAGCTACGTCTTCAATAATATCTTGAACTACATGGAAGAGATTCCTTTTTAATTCGAACTCTATATCTCTCAGGAATTAAATCACGATTAGTCCCTAATGCTTCACCTTTAGTCTCTGGTGATGTCATCAATTAGTCTTTGGTGCTTTTAGTCCCTGATGACGTCAGATTATGTAGTCGTCGATAGAATTATTTAGTCTCCGATGCTTTAAGGCTTAGTCTCCGATGACGTCATCTTAGTCTCTGATGCTTTTAACTTTAGTCTCCAATGACGTAAGCTTTAGTCTTCGACTCCTTTAGACTTAGTCTCTAATGACGTAAGCCTTAGTCTCCGACAGGCAAAACTAGTCTCTGACAAGTTTTCCTAGTCTCCGACAAGCCTTTTTGTAAACTCCAACGGATCAAATACACATTTCGACTTACTGAAGCTTTGATACTTCATTCCAGCAATTACTTACAAATAAAGAATAATTGTATCTCTTTACAAAGAATGAATGAATTACAAACAAAGAGATAACTACTGGCTACAAAACTTCAGTGTTACTAATTAACACTTTCTATACATTTGTACTCTAAGTAATCTAAAGACAATCATCATTAAATGTTCTAAAACCTAACAATCTCCCCCTAGTTATGAATATCAGAATGATAAGCATAATTTCAAGGTTGATGATGATGTCAAAACTCAACATTACAATTACTTAGAAAAAGAATAAAGAATTGCTAACTACAAATGTATTATGAACTAAGATCTTTGATCTGTTGTTCAGCTTCCACCAAGACTCAGGTTTAAATCCTATAAGTCTGGCTTCAAAAATAAAAATTACAGCTTATTTCAACAAACATACCTTCCAACACAGCAGTTTACCTTTTATTTTTTCTTCAGCAATTCCAGCCTTTCTTTTCTATTTCTCCTCAGCAACTCCAGTCTATCTATCAACAGCTTTTTCAGTATCAATTCAACTTTTCTTTAGCATCCTTGAGTAGACTGATAAAGCCTTCGATGTGTCTCTCACTGACACTATTAATGTCTTTGTTGTAGTTGAAGAAAACTTTCTCTCCATAGAAAGTCTCATACCATAATCCCAGAGGTTTAGGATTAGCTTCCAGCACTGTATCCACCTTATGCTTCACCTTCATTACCTTTTGAATCTAGCTTCGAAGATAAATGTTGAGATCAGAAGTCTCAAGCACAACAGTCAACAACCATTCCAAATTCTCTTTGGTTTGCCCTTCCAAGGCTGGCTTTTCAAACTTTAAAGACTCTTCATCTTTCAAAAAGACATGAAGACAATCTTTGTTATTTTTACCCTTAATCAGATCAATCTTCTTTGTGGTTTTCTTCAGGGCTTTGATGATTTCTTTTATACTAGCGTAAGACTTCTTTGATGAAACTGTTTGTGGCTTTGTTGGTCCACTCACAGCCACCAAAGCAGTCTCAGTTGACCTTGGAGGATCTTGAGAGGTAGGCCTCTTGATAGTTGCCTTGATCACAGGTTTCTTTGCAGATTCCTAGACCAAAGGTTTCCTTCATGATTTCTTCTCAGCCTCTTCCATCTCTTTATTTTTCTTTTTGGTTATGGCTGCTTTCTGTGCACTTGATCTCCTTGTAAAGATTTTCTTCTTCTTTGCCTCCTCCTCCTCCCTAGCTGTTGCCATATCCTCCTCCTCCTGAAGTTTCTAAGCTAGTAGTGCATCAGATTCTATCAGTTTCTGTTCTTGAGGATAGACTAACTCCACTTTCCCATCCACTATCAGTTCAAATAGAGTGGGAAAGTGAGTTGTCTTCATGGCATCCCCCAATAGCTTGGGTTGTCCTAGTTGAGTAGTGGTTTGCTTCTTTGAATCTTCAACCATGACACTTTGGCCTTTGTCTTTTATTGTTGGGGCTTGTGCAGTGGAAGAAAAAGATGTTGCTGTTGCTGCTGCTACTGTTGTTGTTGTTGTTGGAAGTTGTATTGTTGTTGCCTTTGTTGCTGCTTCAAGATCCGAATGTTTCTTTAGGATCTTGTCCAACATTGCTTGCAATTCTGCATCAAGGACAGGACCAGACTTTTGCTTTTGTACAGGAACATTGAATGGATCACTCTCCCCCTTTTTGACATCAGCATATTTGGGTTGAGAGGAGGTGGCCAGAATTGGAATTGCCTGCATCTGTAGTTGTTCCATTCGGTCTTGTTTTTGGATCAGGAGTTGAATATTTGCTTCAAGGGCTTGAAGTCGACTGTCAGTTTTGCACTTGTCTTTGATAAAAGTATCAATTGCAGTGATAGTCCTCCTTGGCAAGTGTCCTTCATAGCACCTTCTCATTTTTTCTGTCTCTAACTCCATCCATTTATTCTAGTAACCAAGTAGTGGTGAAACTTTGTATGTTTCTTATCCACCTTGGTTACTTCTTCAAGAATATCTTTAACTGATGGTGCAGAGGCAGTTGACCCTATGTTGGTCACATAATCCTGCCTTAAATGGGCAGCTACTTCCTCCAGTGTGTTGGAATAGGTGGCATCCAACCATTCATCAACATTTATCTTTGGAGCTTCTTCGTGCACAGGTTCATCTGCAAGCCATGTCTTCAATGCAGAAATGTGGTCTTGTCTTTGTTGGAGACCATATAACATTTCAAAATCAGCATTGGACATCTTAGAAATAATATTTAAAGCTGCATCCCCTATGCCTGAACTATTCCCAGTTTCTTCTGTTTGGATATTTGTGGAGGGAGTAGAAGAAACTTGAGCTTCTTGTGAGCTGGATTCAATAGGTTGTAAAAATGCACGTGTTGAAAATTTCTCTCGTTTATTTTGTTTAAGGATCTCATCCTTGCTCACACCCTCTCCTTTTGCCTGGGGTTGGGCACTCAACTTCTCTTGCTCTCCTTTTTCCAAGCTTTGTAAAGCTTGACTCTCTTGTTCGTGTATATCCTCTCCTTTTTCCAGGTCAGGAGCCTGACTCTCACTATTTATTCTCACATCCTCACTCATATGAATAAGTGCACTCTGTCCTACAGAAGTGGGGGTTTGAGAAGTACTTGTGACTGCATGGATAGGAGGTTCCCTTTGTATATCGTAGGCTAGAGATCTATCCATGGAATGTGTTTGAAAGCTTGTCTCGAGTATTGGCTCCTTTTGGGTTAAAATCAAGAGAATTTAAATGAGTAATATCAAAAGAATCAAGTATGGGAGAAAAAGGAGAAGAATGTACAGTGTGGAGTGTTAGCTATTCCTCAGACATTGAAAATTGAGGAACATCAATTGATGACTCTGTGTGTGCACTCCTTGTGTCACTCTTTTCTTGTATTTTCTCTCTTTGAGTTTCTTCTTGTTGGTGAACAAGAGGTTGTGCAGACTCTGTACAGTGTGTTCCTGGTTGGAAACTTTCTTCAATGTCAAAATCCTTTTGGGAGGATGGTGACATTTCATTGTTTTTCCTTATAACCTCTGTTGCTTATTGGGAAGCAATGGATTGCTTTTGGCTAAGGGCTATTAGTCTCTTCTTTCTCTGAAGTGGTACTTCAGCTTCTTGTTCTCCTTCATCCTCACTTACTCCCTCAATTATTTTTCTTTTTACTGGGAGCTTCTTGGCTGTCTTTGTTTTTACAACCATAGTCTTTTGGGAAACTGTGGAGGGGGCTAGGGATTGTTGTTATGAAGTGGTTAGAGGATTAATGGTGTGTTGGCTTTCAAAATCCTCAAAGAATTGCAAAGAATAAAGATTTGGAAGCCTGTATGAGAATAGCTCTCATGACAAGAGGGAAAAATAAGGGAACCTTTACCTTTGCAGATTTATGCTTCACATTAGTAAAAATTCTTTTACTCTGCAAAACAATTGGTACAACTTGCAATCCAGTAATATTAAGGTTAGGGATTAAATAATAAACAATCATTATCAAAACCTAGCATAATAAATTTTATTTTTATTACCAGATTTCAGTTTTACCAAAAGATTTTGCAGAAATAAAAGCCCAATGTTTAGATGTCTATCATATAACACACTAAAAGCAATTTGTTGTGTGAGTGTAGTGATAGCATCATAGCCACTGCATTTAGACGTAAATGCTTTATTGATTATATCAAAGAACATTGACCACTCTTGCCTTAGATGGGGTCATGTAATAGACCCAACTGAACTAATTTCAGCAGACTAATGTAAGTTTTTAAACATAGAAAGAAGTTCTTCATCAGAGGCAGGGGAGTCAAAGTTTTCATAGATTGGCAAGTGTAAAGCATTATTAACTACAGTATGATCTATATTATAAACAGAGTTTGCATACCTGAAACTTACCACAGGAGAGTCAGTGTTCTCATCCTGGATGGTAGCAGTTGACCAGACAGCCGTGAGAACTTCAGCGGCTTGGACGAGAGCTTCATAAATGGCATATGTTAGAGTGGAGTTTTGAAGAAAATCCACGAAGGGATGTAACTGGGCTCCAAATACTGGACAGTGGTTGTTCAAGGCACATGATCGGAGATAAGACCCTGCTAAAACAGTATGAAGAGAAAAGTGACCCAAAAGTCACTTTTGGAGATGACAGCAAAGGCCATACAAGGGGATATGGCAGTGTTGAACATGGAGATGTCATCTTCACAGAAGTAGCACTGGTTGACGGCTTAAAGCAATTTACTTAGTGTGAGTCAACTATGTGATAAAGGATTCCATGTTATCTTTAAAGAAGACCTATGCCAGGTGTGTGACAAGGAATTTGGGAATGTGATATTGACTGGAAAAAGAAAAGGAAATTTGTATATTGCAAATCTTATTTCTTTTACTGATCAAATCCCATGTCTGTATAGAAAAGCTTCAACTGATGAAAGTTGGCTTTGGCATAAGAAGCTTTCCCACTTGAATTTCAAGAACATCAACAAGCTTATGAGGAAAGGATTGGTAGCTGGCATTCCACAATTAGAATTTACACAAGAAGGATTATGTGATGCATGTCAGAAAGGGAAACAAAAAAGTGTATCATTCAAGAGTAAACCAGCAACATCAATCACTGACCCGCTACAATTGTTACATATGGATTTATTTGGTCAAGTGAATGTGATGTCTATCTTAAGAAATAGATATGCACTGGTTATTGTGGATGATCACACGAGGTATACTTGGGTAAAATACCTCTTTACAAAAGATGAAGCTGCTCAGTTGATAATTGATCATATCAAGAAGATAGAAACTGAGTCAGGAAAAACAGTAAGGGTTATAAGGAGCGATAGAGGAACAGAATTCAAGAATTCCCAAGTACTTGAATTCTGCACTGAAAAAGGAATAACACATCAATTCTCAGCTCCAAGAACCCCTCAACAAAAAGGAGTTGTTGAGAGGAAAAATAGAACCCTTATTGAAGCAGCAAGGACTATGTTACAAGAAGCTAAGCTTCCCACATATTTTTGGGAGGAAGCTATAAGCACTGCTTGCTTTACACAGAATAGATCCTTGATAAACAAAGCATACAACAAAACACCGTACGAGTTAATAACTGGGAGAAAACCAACTCTCAAGTACTTACATGTGTTTGGTTGTAAATGCTTTGTACTGAGAGATTCATCAGAGTCAAGAGGAAAGTTTGACAATAAATCTGATGAAGCAATCTTCTTAGGTTATTCTCTGTCAAGTAAAGCATACAGAGTATATAATCTAAAAACAAAAGTCATTGTGGAATCAATACAAGTCGTGTTTGATGATAAAAAGATTCCAGGAATGATTGGACAAGGATTGCATGAACCTCTCAGTTTTGAGAATGAATTGGATGCATGGGAATATCCATCAGAGACTACTGAACAACTCCAAGATAGTAATGATCCCTACTTAGTTGAGGGGGAGCTAACAGTTGTGCATGAAGTGCCAAGATCTAATAATTTATCAAAGAATAGATTATTAGATGAAACTCAAGGGACTGATGACATTAATAATCCTTTGGAGACTAATGTTTCATCAGAGACTAGAGTCACTGATGCACAATCCGAAACTCCAGTGACACCGGAGCAAAGAGAAATAAACAGCTCAGGGGGAGCTGATAATGCAGGAGTCAATGGTTTAGGGGGAGTAGTCTCTGATCATGAAGCTAGAATGGATAACACCAATCTAGATAATGAAGCCTCAACTTCAAGATCAAATCTGCCACGTGCAATTCCATGGTTGAGAGACCACACGCCAGATTTGATAATTGAAAGTTTAGAGGATGGAGTCAAGACTAGAAGTGCAACTCAAAATGAATGTTTGTATCTCAGTTTTCATTCAAAGATTGAGCCAAAGAAAATTGTGGAAGCACTTCAAGATCCTGACTGGATAATTGACATGCAAGAGGAGTTAAACCAATTCACTTGAAACAAAGTCAGGAGACTGGTACCCAAACCAAGGAATAGATCAATAATTGGTGCCAAGTGGGTCTTCAAAAAATAAATTGGATGAAGTTGGTACAATTACAAGGAACAAAGCAAGACTGGTTGCAAAAGGATATTCTCAAGAAGAAGGAATAGATTACGATGAGACTTTTGCACCAGTAGCAAGACTTGAAGCTATAAGAATCTTCTTGGCATATGCAGCCTACAAGAACTTCAAGGTATACCAGATGGATGTCAAAAGTGCTTTCTTGAATGGAAAATTGGAAAAGGAAGTCTATGTCTGCCAACCCCCAGGTTTTATGGACTCCAAATTCCCAAATCATGTCTACAGGTTAGACAAAGTACTTTATGGCTTAAAACAAGCACCAAGAGCCTGGTATGATACTCTATCTCAATTTTTGCTTGAAAATAAATTTGTTAGAGGTATCATAGATAAAACCTTATTTTATAGAAAGCAAGGCTCAGACATAATATTGGTGCAAATATATGTAGATGATATTATATTTGGATCTACAAATGAAAAACTTTGTGAAAAATTTTCAAAACTTATGCAGTCTAGATATGAAATGAGTATGATGGGAGAATTAACATTTTTCTTAGGTTTGCAAATAAAACAATCAACTGATGGAATATTTATCAGTCAGTCCAAGTATATCAAAGACTAATTGAGAAAATATGATTTGGTTGATTGTACATCTGCAAAAACACCCATGCCTACTGCCACTAAGCTAGATAAAGATTTAAAAGGAAAGAAAATTGTTATTACTAGCTATAGAGGCATGATAGGCTCTCTTTTGTATCTAACTGCAAGTAGACCAGATATAATGTTTGCTACATGTTTATGTGCTAGATTTCAAGCTGACCCAAGAGAGTCACATTTGATTGCTGTAAAAAGAATTCTCAGATATCTAAACGGCACCCCAAACCTTGGTTTATGGTATCCCAAAGAATCTGATTTTAAACTAATCGGTTATTCAGATGCTGACTATGCAGGTTGCAAGCTTGATAGGAAAAGCACAAGTGGAAGCTGCCAACTTCTTGGAGGCAGACTTGTTTCTTGGTTCAGCAAGAAACAAAATTCAGTTTCTACTTCAACAGCAGAAGCTGACTACATCGCAGCTGGGAGTTGTTGTACTCAAATCCTATGGATCAAGAATCAACTCCTAGACTATGGTATGTCATTATCCAAAATTCCTATTTTTTATGATAATACTAGTGCCATAGCAATAACAGAAAATCCAGTGCAACATTCAAGAACATAACACATAGATATTAGATATCACTTCATAAGAGAACATGTAAGTGAAGGTAATATCGAATTACACTAGGTAACAACTGATAAACAACTTGCAGACATATTCACAAAACCTTTAGATGAATCTACCTTTTATAGATTAGTTTCTGAATTAGGAATGTTGAATTATGCCTCTAAAAATTGATTAATTTAAAAAAAAAACAAGTTGTTTAGTTGTATGCAGCTAGAATTTAATTTCTGGAAAAAAGTTGTTTTATTTTATTAAAACAGAATTTTAGAAGCTAGAATTAATTTTCTGGATTGAAGCTGTTTTATTTTTATTTAAACAGAAATTGTGAAGCTAGAATTAATTTTCTGGAGTAAATAACATGAGCTAGAGTAAGTAAGAGATTACCTTAGTCCCCGATAGTTAATACTATCAGAGACTAACTAGTCTCCGATAGTTAATACTATCAGAGACTACCTTAGTCCCCGATAGTTAATACTATCAGAGACTAACTAGTCCTCGATAGTTAATACTATCAGAGACTAACTAGTCCCCGATAGTTAATACTATTAGAGACTAACTAGTCCCCGATAGTTAATATTATCAGAGACTACATTAGTCCCCGATAGTCAACACTATCAGAGACTAATCTTCTTCTAGTCTCTTACAAGTGAACTTACCAGAGAATAAGGCAATCTCTGATATAGGGTAATATGGTAGTTATCTCTTCCACAATAAAAAACGGTTCACTACCTTAAGAATTGCAAACGTTTCAAACAATTTGATAAAACAAAATTCAAACATCTTTGCAATAACAAACACTCAAGCTCTGAAATTAATTTCTCTCTGCAAATACTCTGCAATTTAACCCTTTTTCAAGTTTTCTTCCAAAGTTCACAGATCTCTGAAAATGGCCGCTAAAACTGTTATGTTCAAGTTTGGAGACTTTGATATAATCAAGACAAACCATGCAAGGGTGGCTGATAAGCATGTCTTTGAAGCCCAGTACCACCCCTTTGTGGATTTCCTTCAACACTCCAATCTTTCATATGCCATTTACAAAGCCCCCATCCAAGCCGTTGAGGTTATCACGGCTGTCTGGTCCACTGCTACCATCCAGGGTGAAAAAACTGACTCTCCTGTGGTAAGTTTTAGGTATGCTAACACTGTTTACACTATAGATCATACCGTAGTTAATAATGCTTTACATTTACCTGTTTATGAAAACTATGACTCTCTTGCTTCTGATGAAGAAATTATTTCTATGTTTAAAAATTTACATTATTCTGCAGAAATTAGTTCTGTTGGGTCTATAACACGACCCCGTCTTAGGCAAGAGTGGTCACTTTTTTTTGACATTATAACTAAAGCTTTTACTTCTAAGTGCAGTGGCTATGATGCTATCACTACACTCACACAACAAATCACTTTTAGTGTGTTGTATGATAGGCATATTAACAATTGGGCTTTTAATTCTGCAAAATCTTTTGATAAAACTTAAAACCAGTAAAAATAAAATTTATTATTCTAGGTTTTTGATGATGATTGTTAAATATCTAATTCCTAACCTTGATATTACTGGAATGCAAGTTTTACCGACTGTTTTGCAGAGTAAAAGAATATTTACAGATGTGAAGCATAAATCTGCAAAGGTAATAGTTCCTTTATTTTTTCCTCCTGTCATGAGATCTATTCTCATTAACAGGCTTCCAAATCTTTATTCTTTGCAATTCTTTGAGGATGTTGAAAGCCAAAACCCCATTAATCCTCCAACCACTTCACAACAACTGTCTATAGCCCCTCCACAGTTTCTCAACAGATTGTGATTGTAAAATCAAAGACAATCACAAAACTCCCAATCAAAAGAAAAATGATTGAGGGAGCAAGTGAGGATGAGGGAGAACAAGAAGCTGAAGTTCCACTTCAGAGAAAGACGAGAGTTATAACCCTTAACTAAAAGCAATCCATTGCTTCCCAAAAGGCAGTGGAGGTTATAAGGAAAAACAGTGAACTGTCACCATCCTCTCAAAAGGATGTTGACATTGAAGAAAGTTCCCAACCAGGAACACACTGTACAGAGTCTGCACAACCTCTTGTTCACCAACAAGAGAAAACCCAAAGAGAGAAAATAAAAGAAAAGAGTGACACAAGGAGTGCACACACAGAGTCATCTTTTGATGTTCCTCAATTTTCAATGTCTGAGGAACAACCAACACTCCAAACTGTACATTCTTCTCCTTTTTCTCCCACTCTTGATTCTTTTGATATAACTATGATTGATTCTCTTGATTTTTCCCAAGAGGAGCCAATAATCGAGACAAGCTCTCACACAGCTTCCATGGATAGATCCCTAGCCCAAGATAAACAAAGGGAACCCCCTATCCATGCTGTCACCAGCACTTCTCAAACCCCCACTTCTGTAGGACAGAGTGTCCCTCTCCAAATGAGTGAGGCTGTGAGAATAAATAGTGAGAGTCAGGCTCCTGACCTGGAAAAAGGAGAGAACATACATATACAAGAGAGTTAAGCTTTAGATAGCTTGGAAAAAGGAAAGCTACAGAAGCTGGGTGCCCAACCCCAGGCAAAAGGAGAGGGTGTGAGCAAGGATGAGATCCTTGAACAAAAGAACAGAGAGAAATTTTCAGCAGGTATATTTTTAAAACCTGTTGAAACAAGCTCACAAGAAGCTCTGGTTTCTTCTGCTCCCTCCATCAATATCCAAACAGAAGAACCAGAGATTAGATCAAGCACAGGGGATGCAACTTTACAAGTCATATCTGAGATGTCCAATGCTGATTTTGAAGAGTTATATGGTCTACAACAGAGACAAGATCATATTTCTGCATTGAAGACAAGCCTAGTAGATGAACATGTGCCTGAAGAAGCTCCAGAGGATAATGTTGATGAATGGCTTGATGCCTCTTATGCCAACACTCTGGAGGAAGCAGCCGCCCAGTTGAGGCAGGACTATGTGACCAATATAGGGTCCACTACATCTGCACCATCAATTCAAGACATAATGGAAGAAGTAACCAAGGTGGATAAGAAACACACAAAGTTTCACCACTTCTTGGTTACTGGAATCAATGGTGCAGTGAAGAAAATTGAGGAAAGAATGGAGTTAGAGACTGAAAAGACTAGAAGGTGCTATGAAGGACATCTGCCAAGTAGGACAATTACTGCCATTAATACACTTATCAAAGACAAGTCCAAGACTGACAGTCGACTTCAAGCCCTTGAAGCAAACATCCAACTCCTGATCCAAAAGCAAGACAGAATGGAGCAGCTATTGCTGCAGGCAATTCCAAATCTGGCCACCTCCTCTCAATCCAAAGATGCTGATGTCAAAAAGGGGGAGAGTGGTCCATCCGATGTTCCTGTACAAAAGCACAAGTCTGGTCCTGTCCTTGATGCAGAATTGCAAGCAATGATGGACAGGATCTTAAAGAAACATGCTGATCTTGCAGCAGCTACAACAGATACAACACAACTTCCAACACCACCAACAACAACAACAGCAAAAACAACAACAGCAACAACAGCAACAGCAGCATCTCCTCCTTCCATTGCACAAGCCCCAACAATGAAAGATAAAGGCAAGTGTGTTTTGGTTGAGGAGCCAAAGAAATCAAAATCTGCTCAACCAAGACAGCCTAAGCTGATGGGGGATGCTATGAAGACTGCTCACTTTCCCACTCCAGTTGAACTGATAGTGGATGGGAAAGTGGAGTTAGTTTATCCTCAAGAACAAAAGTTAATAGAATCTGATGCACTATTAGCTCAGAAACTTCAAGAGGAGGAGGATATGGCAGCAGCAAGGAAGGAGGAGGAGGCAAAGAAGAAGAGACTTTTATCAAGAAGGTCAAGTGCACAGAAAGCAGCCATAACCAAAAAGAAGAATAAAGAGATGGAAGAGGCTGAGAAAAAATCAAGGAGGAAACCCTTGGTTCAGGAATCTGCAAAGAAACCTGTAACCAGGGTAACTGTTGAAAAGCCTACCTCTCAAGATCCTCCATGGTCAACTGAGAATGCTTTGGTGGCTGTGAGTGGACCAACAAAGCCATAAACAGTTTCATCAAAGAAGTCTTACAAGGTTGAAATGGCAAGTACAGAAGAAATCATCAAGGCCCTTAAGAAGACCACAGAGAAGATAAATCTGGTAAAGGGTAAAAATAACAAAGAAGTTCTCCATGTTTTCTTGAAAGATGGGGAATCTCTGAAGTTTGAAAAGCCAGCCTTGGAGGAACAAAAGAAAGAAGATCTGGAGTGGTTGCTGGCTGTTGTGCTTGAGACTTCTGATCTCAACATGAAATTTGGAAGCCAGATTCAAAAGGTGATGAAGGTGAAGCATAAGGTGGATACTGTGCCGGAAGCTAATCCTAAACCTCTAGGATTATGGTATGAGACTTTTCATGGAGAGAAAGTCTTCTTTGATTACAACAGAGATATTAATAGTGTCAGTGAGCGACATATTGAAGGATTTATCAGTTTGCTCAAGGATGCTACAGAAGAAATTGAGTTGGTGCTGAAAAAGTTGTTGATAGATAAACTGAAGTTGCTAAGGAAAAACAGAAAAGAAAGGCTGGAGTTGTTAAAGAAAAAATAAGGTAAACTTGATGTGTTGGAGTTGTTTGTTAAAAATAAGCTATAATTTTTTTTATTTTTTGAAGCCAGACTTATAGGATTTAAACCTGAGTCTTGGTGGAAGCTGAACAACAGATCAAAGATCTTAGTTCAGAATACATTTGTAGTTAGAAATTCTTTATTCTTTTTCTAAGTAATTGTAATATTGAGTTTTGACATCATCATAAACCTTGAAATTATGCTTATCATTCTGATATTCATAATTAGGGGGAGATTGTTAGGTTTTAGAACATTTGATGATGATTGTCTTTAGATTACTTAGAGTACAAATGTATAGAAAGTG
>CM025783.1:23926061-23981189 GCA_014636745.2 Centella asiatica | reverse complement strand
AAAAATAATGAAGTTCGTAGCAAAGGGTCAGCTACTGATGTTGATCCGAACTTGAGTGAAAAATATAAATATTTAGCACAAATGATTATGGGATTGCCTTCCTCAGACTTAATTTCAGTCCCATTGGATTATGACAACTCCATTGAGAAGGAAGATGAACAACATATATACGTCGCGTGCGAAGATATCATCCAATTCTGTAGAATGGAATGGTTGAATATAAGTGTCGTACAAATTTGGATGAGGTGAGACTATAATTTTCATACATTATCATTTATCTTTTTTTTTAGCTGATATACAGGTTTATTTTATAAAGTAACTAATGAGTAATTTGTATTATTTAAGGTACTTGAACGAGATGACTAAGGGATCTAATGCATTTTGATTACTGTGTCCTTAAGCACTAGCAAATGCAAATAATGATCCAGATGTGTCTGATCGATACATTGCGTCAATTTTTTTAGGTTGCCGGGAAACCAAATTCATCTTCGTACCGTACTTCCAAAAGTAAGAACATAAAAATGGTGGGATTAATTTATTGTAGCTACCTTGTTCATTGATATAATTTAACATTGCTATTTAATTTGTAAAAATGTAGTGAGCATTGGATGTTGTTTCTCATATCTTGTGAGCAAAGCACAGTATATGTGTATGACTCATTGAAGAAGGAAAGGAATATGCCGATAAAGAACGTAATGGCAGTGTAAGTAAATTATATTTTAGTTCCTAAGTTTTTATTATAAGTTGAACGTGTAAAACTCTTTTAACATATTTATTTACTATTATTTATATATATAATTTTGTAGGGCATTTAAAGCATATGTTGCTCAAGTTGGCAAGCACAAAAAAAATAAGTTGTAATGATGTACGAAAGAGGTTAAGGTATAAAATACTTGCTAACTTATCCAAACAAAGTTGATTTTGTTGGTTCTTAATCTCATTTCTTATTAAAATTTTAATCAACTTGACTATTTATATAGTGTCTTCAACAAAAAAGAAGTGTTGAATGCGGCTACTATGTCATGAGGTACATGTATGACATCATCAAGTTGCATCAACGCGCTCCCTTTACAAAATGGACTGAGGTATATTGTTTTTAATCATATGCATGCAATTAACTATTTCATCTATTAACAAAGTACCTTGTTTATTGGTTTTAATTACATGCAAAATTGTTTCTTTTTTATTTCTCCAGGGTTTGAGTGCACAAGAGTTGTATACTCAGTCTGATCTTGATGAAATTAGAGACCTGTGTGCAGATTTTTTTATGAGTTATTGTATGTGACCTTTGTATATTGTACATTTGGACATGCAATTTGAACAGTTTGTAAATATTCCTGTTTTGAATTGTTTGTAAATTTGGATTTGTATATATTCTGTTTTGCAAATATTGAAGTGGTTGAATTTTGTACTATTTTGGCTTGTTCTGGCATATCGAGTATCCTTTTTTATGTACAGGTTGAATATTTTATTTTCAAATTGAAATTTAAAAAAAAAAAACATTTGCGTCGGTTATTTTAAAAGAACCGACGCAAATAAATGAAATTATTTAAAATTATAAAACAATATTTGCGTCGATTAATTTAAAATAACCGACGTAAATAGAATATATTATTTTTAAAATGAATTTTTTATTAAACAATAATTTGCGTCGGTTATTTTAAAATGTCCGACGCAAATAGATTAAATTATTTTTAAAATTAATTTTTATAAAACAATTATTTGCGTCAGTTGTTTTAAATAACTGACGCAAATATATTAAATTATTTTTAAAATGAATTTTTATAAAACAATTATTTGCGTCGGTTTTTTCAAAATAACCGACACAAATGACGCTTTTATTTGCGTCGGTTTTATAAAGATCCGACGCAAATTATTCGTTTTTGCGTCGTGTCTTTAACCGACGCAAAAAATTTAAGTTTTTGCGTCTCCTCCATATGCGTCTCCTCGTAACCGACGCAAAATGTTTTAATTAACCGAGGCATATGATCAGTTTTGTACTAGTGAATCGTTCCTGGAATCTTTTTATCATCAAATACAACTTGAATTGATTCCACAATGACCTTTATTCTTAGATTATATACTCTGTATGCTTTACTTGACAAAGAATAACCTAAGAAGATTGCCTCATCAGACTTCTTGTCAAATTTTCCTCTTGTTTCTGATAAGTCTCTCAGTACAAAGAATTTACAACCAAACACATGTAAAAACTTCAGAGTTGGTTTTCTCCAAGTCATTAATTCATAAAGTGTTTTGTTGTATGCTTTGTTTATCAAGGATCTATTCTGTGTAAAGCAAGCAGTGCTTATAGCTTCCTCCCAAAAATATGTGGGAAGCTTAGCCTCTTGTAACATAGTCCTTGCTGCTTCGATAAGGGTTCTATTTTTCCTCTCAACAACTCCATTTTGTTGAGGGGTTCTTGGAGCTGAGAATTGATGACTTATTCCTTTTTTAGTGCAGAATTCAATAACTTGGGAATTCTTGAATTCTATTCCTATATCTCTCCTTATTACCCTTACTTTTTTTCCTAACTCAGTTTATATTTTCTTGATATGATCAATTATCAACTGAGCAGCTTCATCTTTTGTATGGACGTATTTTACCCAAGTATATATCTCGTGTGATCATCCACAATAACCAAAGCATATCTATTTCTTAAGATTGACATCACATTCACTTGACCAAATAAATCCATGTGTAACAACTGTAGTGGGTCAGTGATTGATGTTGCTGGTTTGCTTTTGAATGACACACTTCTTTGTTTCCCTTTCTAGCATGAATCACACAATCCATCTTGTGTAAATTCCAATTGTGGAATGCCAGCTACCAGTCCTTTCCTCACAAGCTTGTTGATGTTCTTGAAATTCAAGTGGGAAAGCTTCTTATGCCGAAGCCAACTTTCATCAGTTGAAGCTTTGCTATAGAGACATGTGATTTGATCAGTAAAAGAGATAAGATTTGCAACATACAAATTTCCTTTTCTTTTCCCTGACAAAATCACATTATCAGATTCTTTGTCACACACCAAGCATTGATCTTCTTTGAAGGTGACATTGAATCCCTTATCACATAGTTGACTCACACTTAGTAAATTGTGCTTTAAGCCATCAACTAGTGCTACTTTAGTGAAGATGACATCTCCATGTTCAACATTGCCATATTCCCTCGTATGGCCTTTGCTGTCATCTCCAAAAGTGACTTTTGGGCCACTTTTCTTTTCATACTATTTTAGCAGGGTCTTATCTCCTGTCATGTGCCTTGAACAACCACTGTCCAAGTACCATGTTTTCTTCTTTTTGCCCTACACAGTAGAGAGTAACTAGTTTGAGATTTTTGGAACCCAGACTTTCTTGGGTCCTTTCTCACTAGTTGTAGACTCAAGACTTGACTCAGATTGAGTTGATTGTCTTTTAGCAGTTTTGACTTTAATTGGACAATCATTAGTCTTGTTACGTTATTGTTTGTGAGAGACTGCCAAGCTTAGAGTTTTCATTGTTAATGTAAATGTGGCGCCCCCGAAAATCCCCTAAGCCGGGCCCCGGACACTATCAGCGATTTGGGTGACAGTCCCCGAGATCCCTAGGCTAGAACCCCGGGCTGCACCAGAAAACTACAACACAACAACAAAACAAAAAAAAAAACACAGCCAAGCCTTAACAACATACCTGTGGGAAATATATTCCCAAAATACATTATTACAAAATCTTAAGGTCCACATCATCTTACAAAACCTCAAAGCTTGAAAATAAACAAGCTGTAGCAGAAACAAAACTCTAGATGACTCATAAGGCCTTACAACTTAATCATACTTAAGCAATTCTCTCCTTCCCTCTCTTAGAGGACTCAGCCTTCACGACATAACCTGAAAAACATTCATAGCATTCCACATAAGCATTTACGCTCAGCAAATATATATTCATAAGCTAGAAGAAAAGATAATTCAAAAGCTTTATTATTCATTGAGGTTGGGTGAAGCAATGCCAACACCTCCTGAAAAATCAATCAACATGTATCGTTTAGGGTTCCCGAGTGATATCAATGGGTAATCCCTCTTTAACAAATAAACCTTGATTCGCCCTCTCTTCATCAGATAATGCCTCACCTGACCAGACTGATCATTATCTGACTTCCATAACTTTCAACAGCCCCTTAACTTTCAACAGCCCCTTAACTTTCCAGATATACTTGGCCAGAATACCAGGCGAAAGTATTCAACAGCCCCTTAACTTTCCATATGGATATATCTTCTTGTAAACATTTTCTCAATTTTTAATAGCCTGGACGTGCTAATCAATTAAAAGCAGCGACTGCCAACAACACATATTGGTGTGCTCAACAATTAAAAGACAGTGATCATCACAGGCGGAACTATATATCCATACAGAAGTTACTTGGGTGTGCATACAAGTCCATGACTAGCAACACCCAAACATCATCTTCATCATCATTTGGTGTGCTAGGAACTTTAAACAACTAGCAAACACCCAATAGCACGTAGTTCAAACATCAACATTTTTTCACGCACATCGGATTCAATGATCGTACGTTACTTAATCATAAAAGAATTCATCATCATGCATAGGCATTAACATCATTCATTTACGTAAATCGAATCAATGATTCTACGTAATCAGTAAGAAAGAAGTGGAATGAATATATACTTGCCTTGGTCCTTAGCAAGAATTCACTATATCTGTGGAAAAAGGTTTCTGCATAACATCATTGTGGGTATATCATCAGAAATTCATACTTAATAGATGGCTATTCATATAGAAAATGGTTGTCAGGGCATGAGGTTGCCCATCGGGGAAAATTTTCACTCGTTAGAGACTATTAAACTCATCATGGACTGATGATGTCATCTTTACTCATCGGAGACTAAGAATGACGTCATCGGGGACTATTAAACCCATAAGAGACTGATGACGTCATCTTAACTCATCGGAGACTAAGGGTGACGTCATTGGAGACTAATAATTCCTTCATCAGAGATTACGGATGACGTCATCGGGGACTAAACTTTAGCCTGTCGGAGACTAAGGATGACGTCATCAGAGACTAATAATGTCAACAGGGATTAATGACGTCATCTTAACCCATCGGGGACTAAGGGTGACTAGTTATTCCTTCATCAGAGACTAATTATCTCATCAAGGACTGATGACGTCATCTTAACTCATCCGAGACTAAGGCTGACGTCATCATCAGAGACTAACATATACATAGTCGGGGACTAATGCTGACGTCATCAGAGACTAATATCAACACAGTCGGAGACTAATGCTGACGTCATCAGAGACTAACATCAACACAGTCGGAGACTAACTACATCTCATCAAAGACTAAGAACGTCTCATTAGAGACTAACAACATCTCATCAGAGACTAAGTTAGACCTAGTCTCAGATGCAGGGTCGTCTTCCACATTTCTCCAAGGGTGGTGATCTCAACCACAACTCCATAAATCAACTCTCAGCGTGCTTTAAGCTATGAGCAACATTTCTAGACCCAAAAGAATATAATCCTTTCTTTTCTTTCTTAAAGACTTGCTCCTATAACTAAACTTCTCGGATACCAAGCAAAAAGAAAGGCAAAAGAGAACTTAAAATTCTTACCTCCTAGGTTGACGAAGGAGATCAAAACATGATTGACAATAATCGTCCAGAAAAGAGAACCTTGAAATTATATGGAGGTGGTAGGTTTAAGGAAGAACTTTGGAAAAGGAAATCTTTAGAAAAGAGACTGAAATGTTCCTTCGAATGAGGTATTTATAGTAGGCTGAGATTAAGTATTGAAATAAAATGATTGGTTACTCTGGACAGTAAAAACGGCTACTCATCATGATTCTTAGCAGCTAAGCATCGTAATAAGCCTGATGTCCTTCATGCACATACGTTTAATCCACTTGATGACACATAAGCAGCTTATTAATCAAAATAACATACGTACACAATGATGTCATCAAACTTAGGCTCTTAAGTCCTTTATGAGATTTAACCAGTCTGGACGCAAAGCTTCTTCAAACAATTACGGATGTCACCAATCATAAACATCATTGCTTATCCTTGCAACCAACAATCAAACAACAATAACCCCTTTAATGGGTCCAAAAATATTTAGATATTCAAAAACATCATATATTAACTATACACGTTAATATATATAGAGGAAAAAAAATAAAATATGAATAGATAAATTATTTATAGATAAACAAATTTTCCGGGTCGTTACAGTAAAGATTATTTAACCTTTTTACAGGTGATTTATCTTTTATTCTCTTTGAAGATGCAGTCTCAGCTATAGGAATTTTATTTTTGCTCCTACAGTTAACAGCTATGTGGTTAGGGTTACCACATACATGACATGTCTTTCCAGGAGCATCAGGCATTCTAGCATAATTTGTATATTTATTAATGCCAATTTTTTCATTCCTATTTTTCTTATTTCTGCTTAACTCCACTACTGTTTCAGCCTTTTTATCTAGAAGATTTTCCAATCTTTTACTTAACTGTGTCTTTGTCATGAACCCAATATTTAATCTTTTATTTTTACTTTTATCAACAACGTTTACTGTCTTTTGAACAAATTTTGATATTGCAGTTACTTGTTGATAATTTTGGGTTCAATAACATGAGAGACAAAATTAATTCTTTTTAAAATATCTGGCTTACTAGTTGAGGAGTTTGCAGGTTCAAATAGATTATCTAAATCTGAACTCTTGTTTAGATTTTCATCATAACCTAGTCCAGATTTTTGACCGATTGTTTGACACTCTACCAAGTCTGTTAACTTTTTAGAGGAAGTATTCCACTATTTAATCTTAGCTTGAGCATTTTCAAGTTGCTCTACTAAGTAATATTTCCTCTTTTTCAAAGCATCAATCATATGATGAGCTTTGTTTAAGTAAGATTTGATGGTGTCAAACTGTGTCAATCTCTCTTCAAGAAACTTATTTCTTTTCAAGAGACTGTCACGTGATTCTTTCACATTGGTATATTCGATAGTTAAAGATCTAAAACTAACATACAAATTAGACAAATCTTTTTGTATGCTTTCAATGCTAGATGTGTCAAGTAAATCAAGCACATTAAAATTCTGAATTGCATCACATACCTTTGTAGAATCACTTGACTCGTCACTTCGAGCCATCAGGGCAAAGTTGACAACTTCTTCATCAGAATCGCTGTCAATCCAATCTTTACCCTCAGTAATCAAGGCTTTGCTCTTTGATTTGACTTTCTTGTCAGCAAAGTTATACTCTTTCCTTGATTTTTCATCCTTAGATCTATCACTAGATCTCGGCTTCCTGCACTCATTGGCAAAGTGCCCTAACCCGTCACAATTGTAACATCTTATTTTCTTTAAGTCGAAGGTGACTTTTTGACCTTCACGTTTAGGGTTAGGCTTCCTTGATAATTTTCTTCCTTTCCTGCTGGCCCTAAATTTCTTGAACTGTTTGACCATGAATGCCATGAATTCTTCCATGTCATCATCAGAATCCAGTTCATCTTCCTGACCAGTCGAGCTAGCATTGGAAGACTCCTCATCAAGCTTCACTTAAGACTTATTTGTCTCAACCATCAACGCAGCTCCTTTATCCTTGCCATACATGCATTGTCGTTGCTCTACTTCGAGTTCATAAGTCTTTAAGTTCCCGTAGAGCCTGTCCAGTGTGAGTATGTCCAAGTCGTGAGCCTCTCTTATAGCTGTTGTTTTTGGATCCCAACTTGGAGGGAGAGATCTCATGAACTTGGTATTGACATCCTCATTGTCATAGTACTTTCTAAGTATTTTCAAATCGTTGAGCAAAGTGTTGAACCTATCATAAACTGACGTTATTGGTTCACCAGGCTTTGCTTGAAAAAACTCGTATTGTTGTGTCAACAATGACCTTTTGTTCTTTTGGACTTGGTCAGTTCCTTCACACAGGACTTTGATGGTGTCCCAGATTTGCTTAGATATTGTGTAATTTATGATGCTTGTGAACATATATATTTTTATCAATTCCATTATAGAGTATGTTCATCACCTTAGCATCCTTCAACACTTGCAACTTGTCTTCTTTTGTATAATCACATTCTGGAGAAAGTTCAAAGTGTTTCGCCACAACAGATCCATCGACGATTTTAGCAGGAATAAATTTCCTGGGTAGATAGGGACCCTTCTCAATCCTATCAATATAATCTGGATCTGTTACTCTTAAGTGCATGTACATCTTTTGCTTCCACATCGGATATTCTTCTCTTTTAAGAATTGGAATTCTGGTACCACCATCACGACTTCCCGCATACACTATTATGTTAGAGTGCTTGCTTCGTCATTGGCCATCTCTTGGAACGTATTAATTGAATAAATTCAATTACAGGCTCTAATACCAATTATTTTTCTAGTGAGATGCTGAGAACTTGTAGAAGGGGGGGTTGAATACAAGTTTGAATACTTTTTGAATTACTTGTTCTGTAAGAAATTAAATTTTCTTGTGGAATATAAAGAACAAGAACTCAAATCAATTTATAAACAATTGTTATATTAATCTCACAACTGATTACAAATTCTAACAATCATAATAAATATGATCATCAACTTCTTTTCTATTCTGTATAGGAAAAGATATAAACTATGAAAAACCTATACAGCTTCAAAATTACAAATCTCTGTAAACCTAATTACAACTTCTCTTCTTTTCTGATTTTTCAGTTTTCCTATTCTAAATCAATATTGATTCAGCTTCCTTATTCGAATCAAATACAATCTTTCCTTTTTGATTAGGAAGAGATTTCTGGTTAGTTTCCTTACCAGCTACATCTTCAATAATATCTTGAACTATGTGGAAGACATTCCCTTTTAATTCGAACTCTATATCTCTTAGGAATTAAATCACGATTTGTCCTTGATGCTTCATCTTTAGTCTCTGGTGACGTCATCAATTAGTCTCTGGTGCTTTTAGTCCCTGATGACGTCAGATTATGTAGTCTCCGATAGAATTATTTAGTCTCCGATGCTTTAAGGCTTTAGTCTCCGATGACGTCAGCTTAATCTCTGATGCTTTTAACTTTAGTCTCCGATGACGTAAGCTTTAGTCTCCGACTCTTTTAGACTTAGTCTCTGATGACGTAAGCCTTAGTCTCCGACAGGCAAAACTAGTCTCTGATAGATAAAAAATCCTTAGTCTCTAACAAGTTTTCCTAGTCTCCGACAAGCCTTTTTGTAAACTCCAACGGATCAAATACATATTTCGACTTGCTGAAGCTTTGATACTCCATTCGAGTAGTTACTTACAAATAAAGAATAATTGTATCTCTTTACAAAGAATGAATGAATTACAAATAAAGAGATAACTACTGGCTACAAAACTTCAGTGTTAGTAATTAACACTTTCTATACATTTGTACTCTAAGTAATCTAAAGACAATCATCATCAAATATTCTAAAACCTAACAAACAGCTTTCAGCAGTCAATAAGTACTCTACATTGGCTCATGAAAAATCCTCCAATAAAAGGGTATTTGTCAATTCTGATCCATTATGGGATAATCCTAAGGCTTTCATCAGGGGATGTTATTCAGTGGATAAACCATAACCCATCAGGGGATAATCCTAAGTCCTTCATCAGGGGATGCTTGTCAGGGGATGCTAGTCAGAGGATAAACCATAACCCATCAGGGGATAATCCTAAGTCCTTCATCAGTGGATGCTTGTCAGGGGATAATTCCAAATCCTTCGTCAGGGGATGCTGGTCAGTGGATAATTCAAATGGCCCAGCAGGGAATATTTTCAAACAACCCATCGGCAGATAAATTCTAAGCCATCAGTGGATATTTCAAAACTCCATCGGAGGATAATTCAAATATTTCATCAGCAGATAAATTTTTATTATAAGAAATCTACAACTGCACAATCAAATCCGAAATTTGAAATTTACAGCCATATAATTTGAATTGGAAAGTGAAGGTTTCACACCAATCCTACAGAAACACAATCAGGGGAGTCCAAAATTGGAGTGATTCGCACAGAATCAGGAAAGCTACAAATTTGAGAAGATTATATACTATAGTTTCTATGCAACCGCCAGAATACAAATGGAAGGATTCTAGAACGCTACAGCTATCAACAAAATGACAAGTTACTAAATTTGCACAGCGGAATTACGGGTCATTGATCTAGGCTACCATCAATTGCTGAAATTAATTTTATTAGCTAATTCCTAGTTTGACCCAATTTGGTAAGAACCCTAGGAGCTCTCCAATAAATACCTAGGCATTCTTGAAAAAAGGAGAAGACTTGAAAAAAAAACACTTGGAAAAAATTCACACCTTAGGCATAAATTGAGCAGTTTGCTTCTTTCTTTTCGAGTGGAGAAGCAATTCCCAATTCACATCAAAGCCCTGCAGATTGTAAAGGAGAGTTCCTCAATTATTGTAATCTTATTTTATAAATAAGGTATATTTTAATTCAATTACAGTCTTCTTATTACAGTTGAATAAAGGAGTTTATGTGCTATTTAAATTTTCATATAAACGTGGTTGAATATTCAAAGCTTTTAAAACATTTGCTTTTATCAGTTTCCGGCATAATGTAGACATCCCCCTCAAAATCTTTTCTGTTTTTTTTTTTTTAGTTTTATCTTTTACTTCCTCCAAATATAAACTCATCTTCTTCTACTTGCAAACAATTATTTTTAGTATCAAATAAGAGAGAGAGAATTGGCAACCATGGGTTCCATGGATGTGAGGGATGCCTAACACCTTTCCCTCATATAATCAAGCCCCCGAACCTAATTTTCTGGTTTCGCAGATGACGAAGTCATCTAAAATCAATAGAGTTCATTAAGTTTTCAAAATTAAAATTGGATGAGTTGATACATCATTTTCTTTAAATTAATATCAACTGGCGACTCTAAAATAAAACTAAACTCTTTTGATTCATCGCATAAATCCAGCAAAACCCTATTTCAAAAAAAAAAACATGTATACAACCCTATCTTTTTCTCTTTTTACCCCGGGCGTGACAACAGTTACATATTTTTAATTAATTAAAAAGAAACTAAAAATTAATTAATTAAACAAGGAATTTGAATTGAGTAACAAAAGAATCTACATCATTAATTAAAATTTTGACTTGGAAGCAAAGTAAATAACAAAAGGAAATTAGAATATTGCATTGAAAATGGAATATTTACATTTAATGAAGATCTTGCAATTAATGAGAAGAATATTATTAGTTTAAGAAACTTACATATTTACATTAATAATTAGTGAATATTACAACATAACTATTTTACATATTCAAATCATTAATGAAAAAGATATGGACACATATTTAATTTAGAAATAAAATTAAATAAGAAAATCAGCTTTAGAAATTTTTATTTAGGAAACTCTTTAATTAATACTAGTTACATGCAATTAATTATGAAATTACATTAAAAGTAAGTAAAAATTATTTTTATATTTTTTAAAAGACCTAGAATTAGTAAATATTAAAGAAAAATTTTATTTTTATTTTAAATCATTTCATATTATTTATATTAGAAAACGCACACTAATAATACGAAAAAGAATAATAAAAGAGCTCATAAAATTATGCAAATTTCATATTTGAAATCTGAAGATTTTTCCATTGGGTTTTGAAGAACATTCATGCCTGAAAGAAAAAGAAAAAATTTTGTTTTGGATTTTTCATATAATTGTTATGTAATAAAACCTATTGTACATAGCATGATTGTTAGGTATAATGATGTCGATGATGATATAAGTATTATTTAATAATTGTGCACTTGTAAATACTCAATATATGTTATAAGTCTAAGTATATTTACATAAATAAATATTCAATGATGGACAACTTAGTCTGTCAGGAGATAACCTTAACTACATTAGGCAAGTCATTAGTGGATATCCAAAAGTACTGGATAGTGTCAATGAATGTCTGGTCGTACTTAATGTTCAAGTATGTTCCAAGTTAGGCATTCAAGAAAAGGCCAAAAATAGTATCAATGACTAAAGACGTAAGTATTTGAAAAGACATTAGTGGATCAACTCGTCAGGTGATGGCTTAAATACTGCATTAAGGGATGTCATCAGTGGATAAATTCATCAGGAGATAATGTCAGGGGAAGTCATTAGTGGATAACTTGACTGTCGTGGGATATCATCAAGGAATAGCTTGATCATCATCAGGGCATTCTATCAGTAGTCAAGTTTGTTAGGGGATATCATCAACGGATAACCAGAAAACTGAAACGGATGACATCAGTGGATAGCATTAGGTTTTAACATCAGGGATCAAAAAACACTAATCTAACTCTTCATCAGGGATTAACATTAGTAGATAGTGGAGTACTGATCAAGTTTACTTTAGGGCTTGTCATCAGGGGATCCAAAAGTACTGAACAAGTCAACATCGGGGCTTGTCATCAGGGGATAGTTAAAACCAAGTCTACTTGTCATCAGATCTTAAAACATATACACTAATACTTGGTAAAGAAGCAAGGGGTATAACTAGGAAGTTAATCCTTGAAATATGGTGGTCTAATAACAACCTTTACACCAGAAGTGCATGGAGAACAAGGACTGAAATAAAAGCAACAATAGCCACTAGCAGTCTAACACGTGTATCTTCTAAAGGACAATGACATGACATATTGCGACTAAGTTAAAAAAAAGAAAACATGGCAAGCACATAGGTTGTATCTCTCTCTTTCTATATATGTAATAGTTGTTACACGCTATCACAAACGGATGTGAGAGAAAAATATAAGATATCAAAATACTTAGAAATATCTCAATCATCTTCGCACACTAGAGAGAAACTTTGTAATAGTTTGAGAAATAAATCGTAGCTAGTATGTGAAACAAAAAGTTGTATTCATTTACAAATTTGTAGTTGTTTAATCACTTTGTGATTATACAGATTCCCAAAAAAATCCAAGTTATGAATCTGCATAATCAATTAGTACTGCTTTTGATTTATTAGAATAAAATAATCTCATACCAATAACACTAAGATATCGTACTTCAGGACTAAGTGTTTTTTCGTTATCTTCTCAAGGTCAAAAAATGTCATTTTTAACATTAAGTGACCGAATAACCATAGGAGAACTGAGTGGGTGTGTTTTGTTCATATAAAAACGTTTTAAAACCTTTTCTATATATGTTGATTGAACAAAAATTCCATCTGCTAGATGTTCGATCTGTAAACAAAGACAAAGATTTGTTTTTCCAAGATCTTTCATTTCAAATTCTCTTTTTAGGTAATCAACCATTTTCTGAAGCTTTTCAGGAGTTTCAATAATGTTTAAGTCATCAACATAAACAACAATTATAACAAATGAAAGTCCATATGTCTTTATAAAAATGCATGGACAAATAGGATCATTCTTATAGTGTTCCTTCAACAACTATTCACTTAGACAATTATACCACATTCGTCCAGATTGTTTTAATCTGTATACGGATCTTTGCAAATTAATTGAATAAAGGTCACGACAATGTGACCTATATATTCCAGGCAATTAAAATCCTTTATGGATCCTCATATAAATAACGTTGTTGAGGAAACCATACAAATATGCAATAACAACATCCATCAAACACATTTTCAATTTCTTAATTACTTTCAGGCTAACAAGATAATGAAATGTTATAGCATCTATTACAGGAGAATATACCTCTTCATAAACAATGCCTGAGCTTTGCGAAAATCCTTGAGCAACAAAACGAGCTTTATATCTTGTAATTTCATTTTTATTATTTCTTTTACGCACAAATACTCATTTATAACCAATGGGTTTTTCTCATTCAGGGGTCCTGGTGTACAATCCCAAAAATTTTGTGTTTATCAAGTGAGTTCAATTCTTCTTGTATTGTTTTTTTTTTCATTTTGGCCAATTATCTCTATGTCTACATTCATAGATATATTTAAGTTCAAGATCCACATTTTTCATCATTACATCAAGCACTATTCTATATGCAAAAATTTTGTCGCTGATAATATCATTTCAGTTCCATCTTTTTCCTATGACAACACAATTTATTAAGATCTCTTCTCTTTCAACATTTTTAGGTACCTTAACCTCTTCCAAGGTTTTATCCATCACATCACAGGTCTCTTCTAGAGATTCTTTTTCTTTCATTTGGGCATCTAGATTATTTGTTCCTTTTCTTTTCCGAGTATTTTTGTCTTTGGAACCAATTGGTCTACATGTTTTAGGCAAGGTTTTGACTCATTTTCTTTAGTAGTTTGTCCTTCAGACGCATCAATTTTTGTAAGAGTATTTTGAGCTGGTACGTGTGACTTTGTCACTTTATTAATATCATTGAATGAATCATGCAATTGATTTGCAATGCCTTGTAAATGAATTATTTTCTAAACTTCTAGTTCGCATTGATTTGTACGAGGTTCAAATATATTTAATGATGATGCATTCTATATTCCAGTTGTTTATTCTCTCCCCCCTAATCCTAGGAATATCTTATTCTCTCCCACAATTTTGGAAAAATTGTTTCATCAAAATGACAGTCGGCAAACCTTGTCATAAAAATATCACCCGTCAATGGCTCAAGATATTTTATTATAAAAGGCGATTCATAGTCAACATATATTCTCAACCTTCTTTAATGACCCAACTTGGTACATTGTGGTGGAGCAATTGGGACATATACTGCACACCCAAAAGTTCTGAGATGGGAAATATTACGCTTACTTCTGGAAGCCAATTATAAAGTAAAGAATTTATAATAACTTGTAGGTTTGATGCGTACAAGTGTTGTTGCGTGTAAAATAGCATGTCCTAAACCGAAATAGAGAGATATGTTCTCATAATTAATGATTTGGCAATCAATTGGAGTCATTTGATAAATGATTCTGCAATACCATTTTGTGTATGAACATAAGTTACAGGATGTTCAACATTTATCCTGATTGACACACAGTACTCGTTAAAGACTTGTGATGTAAACTCTCTAGCATTATTTAAGAGAATTGAACCAATAGGATAATCTGAAAACTGTGCTCTTAATTGATTTATTTGTACAAGCAATGTCGCAAACGCTAGGTTGCGAGATGATGATAAACATATATGTGACCATCCAGTTGATGCATCAATTAACACCAGAAAATATCTAAATGGCTCACTTGATGGGCGAATGGGCCCACATATATCGGCCTGGATACGTTCCAAAAATGTAGGAGATTCTAGTCCAACTTTAGCTGGAGAGGCCTAATAATCAATTTTCCTTTAGAACAAGCAGCACACGAGAATTCATTTGATTGACTACTAAGCCCAACTCCTTTTAAAAGACTAGATTAGCCCGAACTTATAGGGTTATTAGTTCATAAGTTAACAGTATACTCACTCTTCCCTTTTTCTTTAATACGCAATATCCATTGTTTCGATATGCATAAGATGACATAATTGATATGCTTTACTTGTCTTCATAAATGGATATACTATGTTTTAATTTTCACTAGCATAAAAAGATTAATCGTGTACAAATAATCTTAGCTTTGATTATCTGAATTATTATTGACTGTATCAGTACAATGTACTAAAATGACATACAACATGCCCTTTACGTCTGAGTCACACACATGGTTGGCTAGAGAAAAAGAAGGGTACTCATTTGTTATGTCACCCAAGTTCGAGTAATTACTCTACTACATGCATTCACTAGTAGAGGGATCACAATGTTACAGCTCGGCCGACTATATACAATATAGTTAGCGGAGCCAACACGTTATTCAACGCACGATGGTTAACTTTTAAGAAAGATACATACATGCTTAGTCATGACTTTCTTCAAGGAGGGTCATAACTTGTATATCATCGATAACCCTCAGAGTTATTTGTTGAACTTTCGAAGTGTCATCATTGTTCCGTCGAACATGACATACAAAAAATAACTTTTTTTAGTGTTTTTGATCTACCTTTTCTTGTTGTGTATATGTTTGTTGAGCGTATATCGTTCACTTTTGTTGAGTTTCTATTTTATAGGATATAACTTGAAAGCTGAACCATTAGACAAGGACAAAGGAAAGTTGGATGAGTATTGAGTTTTTACTCATAATTTAGTGGATGGCCTACTATGGGGAGAAGCGCTTGGAAGAGTTAAATGATATTTTTGGAATGTAATATGAATGTTAGCTTCCGCTATAAAACCAATATTTGGAAATTGTAATAACTTTATAATTATTTCTATCATGTTATGGATGGATATATGTTTTCTGTTATTCCTATCATGGATGGTGTCCTCGCCCGCTATGGGATTTTGGAATGTAATATGAATGTTAGCTTCTGCTCTAAAACCAATATTTGGAAATTGTAATAACTTTACAATTATTTCTATCATGTTATGGATGGATATATATTTTTTGTTATTCCTATTATGGATGGGGTCCTCGTCCGCTATGGGATTGTGGGGTCATTACAGTTAATTCCAACATAGAACCCCTTGCATAACATAGGTTTATTTTTTTTATTTTCTATTTTTTTAATGTATTAATATAAAATTTTTATTTGTAATATTTTCATCTTTTACAGATTAATTTTTTGTTTTATTGTTTTATTATTTTAAAATGGAAATGTAACAATAGTCCGAATTGAATGTAATATTTTAACCAAATATTTATTATCATTTAATTGAAAATAAACTATTTACATTTTTATCATTTTGTTATTACCATAGAAAGAATTAGTTATTAAACTAATTTATTAAAAGTTATATCATATGCATACAACTACTATTCTGCATGTATATAAATTGTATAGGATGAAACTAAAATGAAATTTTATCAGTTTGCACATGTGTTGCACGTGCTTTAACTTTCTTAATTTATATGGATTTATCCTTACTCTTGCATCGGTTAATAAAAATCTCGATGAAATTTTTCAATCATTAAAAAAAAAATTGCATTACTCTTCATGTGCTAGACTAGCTATTATCTACGTAACCTGTACTCGTTCTATATTAAAATAATAATATAGTATTTTTTTAACTCATGCACTATATCAATAAATTTGTAATAATGTAGAGCTAATATAGTTGAGAGTGTAATGACTAAGGTAACCTATTGTTATTCTTGTGAATTAATATACTTTGTATATGAGTAGATAGATAAATAGATGATTAGATAGATATTAATATAGATTATAGCAATTACTGAAATATATACTATTATTCAGGTTGTGGTTAGTTTAGGTGGTTATAACACATATTATGTATGACCTAGAAATCAGGTGATCAAATCTCATGGGTAAAAGTCGAGAATATGTGAGAATTAAATTAATTGTAAAAATAATTCCGTAGATAAAAAAAAATAGATATAACTAACCCAATAAGAAAATCGAACCAAATGAAAGGGGTGAAAAATATATAAAAGATTTCCCTGGTGATAAAGAATTTCCTCCTTTTTTTTTTTTTTTTTTGAAGTAAACCAAGAGAGCGCATTTAACACTTCGATATTTTTAGGCACCGAAGGTTTTCTTACAGATTGCCCTACTAGTGGCCACGTGTAACCGTTGATAGTCTTGGTCGGTCGACATACACATATAGGAGTTACCAAGCCCTAAAACATCAGGCCGCAGCATTTCTCGATCACATCGCACGCATTTCTCTCTATCACTGATTCACCGCAGCTCACTTCTCCACCCAATTCGTGTAAGTGCAGAAAAACATAGACAACGAAGCGGAAGCATGAAAAATAGCAATTTAAAATTTTTCTGCAATCCCAGGAATCACCTTATACGATATTATTAATTAAGGAAGGATTAAAATCATACCGTTGTAAATTCGACGACGTTGATGTAGAATATTTACGCGAATTAACACCACAATCTTTATCCTTCACGCTCCAGTCGATCCCCTTGATCCGTCTTGCAATTTATTCCACGTTCTTGATTGTTCCACTGGTTCTAACGTCTACTACTCAAGTGTGTAGTACTCTAAAGGTGATCCACCAGAGAATTTTGATTATGAAGAATATTGGATTTCTCTCACAATATTTTGGTGACAAATATTATGGAGGCTACCAATTATTATTTCAGTTATTGTTTAATCTATTATAAGTCTCCTTATATAGACAACTCCTAAACTAATTCCTAAACCATTTAGGAATTGGATTCTTTATTAAATAATAATAAAACTCCATTATCTAATTCCTAAACCATTTAGAAATTGGATTCTTTATTATTAAATAATAATACCACTTTTTAATCTAATTCCTAGACTACTTAGGAATTGGATTATTTATTAAATAATAATAATATAAGAATAATTCTTATTTATTTATAATTAGTATTTCTAAAATACTAAATTATAAATATTAAGCCATTTAATTTATTCCACCATGGTATAAAATAAATTACTTAATTATTATTATTTCCCAATATCTTCATAATTTATTATTTCCCTTTTATGATGTAACCCTTTAGGTTCAATATTAAGCCGGTTGTAGAAATAAATTAAATTAGAACTATTCTAATTTTATTTATACGAATTAAACACTTTAATTCATTAAATATAATTAATTATATTAATTATACTTATTCTACATCATGAGGGATACCTCTCAGCATATCATGACTATCCGGATAATATGAAATCAACGTTTAATCACAAAGAACCTATTCAATGAATAGTTACCGTACAATTCAATCCTTCTACCACACAATGTCCCGATTAAATATAAAACATGGAATTACTGTCAAGTCTTATTTTATTTAATCATATGCATTCCGATTCATAGATTCACAACTCCATATAATGTCAATTAGAAACACATTCTAATTATCATTTCACTCTGGCCAGAGATTCCCGAGTTGTCACTAATGGAATCGCATAGGACATTCTCTCCCTTTACTGGAAGCGGTAGATCCTTTGTTGATCATTCACTTATCTCCATGTACACTTTATTATACCCGAACATACACTTATATACACTGCTTGAGTTAAGATATATGACAAAGTATAATTTAGTGTACACAAGATAACCGCAACGATCTCAAGTCTAAGGATCACTTGTACAACTATCACTAGATGAACTCCTATTGACAAGCAGGTAAAACTCCATTAGGTGTTCATTTAAGCGAGTCACGTTCAGTGAACTTATTCTCTAATAAGCACCTACATACTTGCTTTAATGTCGTCACACAAATGATTATGAGATCAATCACCCTCTTGTTAAGAGCAAGCACAGTATGTACTAATCTTTCCGGATTCACTAACACCCTTATTAGTGATCCTACGATTAGGAATATTTTTAGTTTCGAGTTAACATATTTTAGATCTCATTAGCATGATCTCATCATGATCCTAAAATATAACTCTAAACTATGGGTTAATATATTTAACAAGTTAAGCATATAAATAAACGCCTTTGAATAAATAATTCTTTTATTAATAAATGAATAAGATTACAAAATAAATACTCCATCACGTCTAACGTGATTGGCTTGAGGGCATATTACTTTCAATTCGCCTACCTCTTCTTCAGTCCCAATGGAAAACACAACCCAATCCCCAACAACTCCTCCTCCCTCAAACTCTTTTGCTATCCAACCCGTCCGTGCCACCGCCATTCCATCCTCTTCTCGCCCACGCCGTCAGCGCCGCCGCACTAACCAATCCCCGGCGGAGATCGTTTCAGTCTCCGCCCGTGGTCATCTGGTGATGACGACCGAAGAAATTCTCAGCCAAATTCTTGCAAATCTTCCTGCTAAACATCTGTTTAGCCTGACTCTTGTTTCGAGGAACTGGCTAAATGTTATCACTCATCCGTCCATGATTCTAGATTGGAAAATGCCTCGAAGACCAGCTGCAATTTACATCAAGAGACATGCCAAGAAACTTCTGTACTTTGCTTATAAGATACAGTATAACTACATTCCTCTAGATCGGGTCAGAGAAAACCATGGAACTGTTAAGCGGACGACTGTAACCCTAGATTTTGTGAATCGTACCGGAGGTACTACAATAATTAATTCTTGTGACGGCCTTTTTCTCTGTTCATCATCAGATTTATCTATAAACTATCGTCTTGAATCGGAATCTGTCTATGTTTACAACCCTACCACCAAACATTTCCTTCAAGTTCCTGACCCTATGCTGGACAATAAGATTCTGGTTTCTATGCACTTGGTGTTCCAAGCTCCAAATAACTACAAAATTGTCTGTATATTTTGTTGTTTAACGTTACTGATCAAGAAGCAAATCATGATTTTCGAGCCGAGGACTAGTACAAACTGGAGGGAAACCGGGCTTTCTTTTCCCATTTTTTTGAATCAGATACATGTATTATACAGTGATGGAGTGTTTGTTGATGGTGTAATTTATTGGCCGACCAGTTGGCCTTGTACTGGGCTGATGTATTTTAGTGTTAAAGAAGAGAAAATTATGTGGCTGCCTGACGTGCAACATCCATCTAATTGTAGGGGTGATATACTCTATTTTGGAGAGTGTAGGGGAAGGTTGAATATGGTCAGATATGGTGGCTCGATTGAGGGTAAGTTTGATATGTTAGAGTTAGATAGGTGTCTCTCTACGTGGTTCATTAGGTATCATGTTGACCTCACTTTGAGTTGTGTTGATCAATGTCTCTGCCCATTGTTCGTACTTGCCATAATTCCAGGAGGTGAACAAGAAGAAGGAAGCACATATTTGATCCTACATGTGCCTGGCCAACTTGTTTCCTACAATGTTAAGGATAAGAAAGTTAAGAAATTGTGTGAGATGAAGCTGCGAGATGGGGATAAATTGTATCTTTCAATGCCATGGTCGAATGTGCACCCGAGCGTGGAGACCTTCTTGCGCCCATGATAATACATTTTTAAGTAATCGTCTTCCTCCCCCCCTCCCTCCCCTTCCCCAGACCCCCAATTCTCTGAAATTAATTTGTTATGGATATATGGATGTTAATTTCGTTGTTTATTTTCATAGTTATAACTGTGATAAATTGATTTCTCACTATGTCTCCAAAAAATATAATGTATGGCTTGTAACAATAGTAACAATCTAATTGTTGCATATAATTCCTTGTCTTTTTAGAAGCCGTGAGAATGACCAGACAATTATTGCAAGCTATAATTGAGACCCTCCTTTTATAAGTTAGTGATGGTAGCAATGATCGACTAATAACTGAATCCAGATATTATAAATAGATCGTTAGCAAGTGAAGATAATAACAAATATTAAAGTGAATTATTTTGATGACAACTTTAGAAGATAGGAGTTAAGTGGATAAATGATATTCTCCCCTTGTAATTTAATATATGTCTAAATTTTCATTTCTCAGATTATTTGTTTCAATAGTCCATCTTTCTTTGTTCAATCCAATGTTTCGTTAGTTGAGTATTAACTGTCAACAGCTCATGCTGCGAGTCCATTCAACAATTAACTATTCGATGTTTCTTATATTCCATTTCGTCATTTTAGTTCATTTGCTCCTCTTGTGTAATTTGATAAACGTCTCTATGTTCTCTCTCATATTATGTGTTTCAATTCGAGATATACAGCAACATTTGTATATGCATAGTCATATCCTCACATTACTATTAGGTTTTAGGATATTGTGATTGATTTCAATATATCACAATATAACCTGTTATAATAAATAAGGTTAGTCATTTAACAAGTCACACATGAGCTAACTTACAAATTAAACTATTGTCACTCTCAACCACAAGATTTTAATATGTAACAAAACAATTATCACAACTGCGTACTTTTGTGATTGGCACGACTAATTTACTATTTAACAGTAGGAGAAATTCTACTACCTAGTACAAGGTTTTCAATGTTTTGCTGTTGAGGGAAGAAAGTATTTGTGGACTTGGTGATCAACTATGTTATTTAGTCTCTAGCCATATATAGAGATAAGCTCACAACTTTGGATTAAACTATCTGTCTGTGGCAAGGTATTTTGCTTGCTCCACTAGCATCACAGGGTGCTACAATTGCACGAGGAAGCTGAATTGTTCTAGATGACATGTCAAATATGTACTATGTATGTAATAGGAAGAAAACAAGAAACTGCAAAATAGTGAAACTAACATGTTGAGGTAAATTACATGCGTCTTATCTTATATATTCAAACAACACTAAGCAGATATAAATCTTCTACGGGTGAAATCTTTTCCATCATGATTTCCTGCGTTTACTGAATATATGTTAAGATTTGCTTCATTACTTGTTAGACTTGGATATAAAGATTGGAGCTGATTAACCGTTCTGAAATCTACTCTTCTTCAACCACCAAGGTATTTCATAATTTCAAAGGAACATGACTTGCATATAAAGTGGTCTTATTTCTAGGCAGTGAACATTATAAACACTTGATTTCAGCAGGAAAGTGTATAAAAGCATGAAGGGTGCTAATGTAGAGTAAAAAATAAAATCCAGATAGCAAATACTTGACTCATAGATGAGGATGTGAAAAGAAGAAACGAGCATATTAAGAGAACCGTCAAATTAAAATCGGGAAATAATTGGGAATTTTTCAGCAAGGTGAAAATCAAAAACACGAAAGTGGTAGACTAATGAATAATTTGTTGGCCTACATGATGAGTTAAGAAGTAGTCAATACAGGTATAAGCATTTCAACCGATTTATGGGTGTGCGGCAACTAGCTGTTCTCAGGGAAATTCTAATTTCAACATGGTGTTTAATAGTATGGGGTTTTCAATGTGAAGTCTTTTTGTTTGAATCATTTTAGTGAATTATATGAGCTGGGAAGGTTAGAAAGTTAGATTTATAGTGGTTGTAGTTGGGGGTGGCAAAATGGGTTGATGAGTCGTATTCATGTCGGTCGATCCATTGTAACGATACGATTACGTATAACACGAATATAACACAATTAATAAATTGGTCAAAATTTAAAACTCGAACACGACACGACTTTTAAATGGGTAACACGACATGACATAAATAACATGATTAATTCAAATTTAATTTTACAAATACAACCCGATAACCCGAATAACTCAGATAACCCAAATATTATTTTGTAAGTTAATCTATATAAAATAATATCAATAAAAATAATTTAATAATTTATATTATTTATAAGTTATATATAATTATTAGTTATTATATTAGTATGTTTTTATTCATTAAAAATTATATAAGTTAGTCTTAATTATAATCTAAACTCATCTTATATATTTGATATATATATTAACTTAATGTATCTATAGAAAAAAATTATTATTTCATATATATTAACCAATAACTAATGTTATAAGGTGAGTTTAGATTTTTTAGAATGATAAATAAAAATGTTAAGTATATATGACTTACTAAGTCGATATATATTTATTGAATATGATTCACAAATTCATATATATTAATCAATAATTAATTTATGATATTTGTCTAATTCAAAGTTATAATGTATATTTAATTAGTTAATTTAAAAGAAAACAATAAAAATATAACATGATTACTTTAATAAAATGTTTAAATAATCTTGTTTTGATAATTTGGTTAAATGAGTTATAAATGAGTTTTGACGGGTTGACTCGTCAACCAGCTATTTTAATCGTGTCTTAAATACGTTGACCAGTTTATGACCCAAACTCATATAAGTCAACTCAAACCCTTCTAAGTCGTGTCGTGTTCATGTTGGGTTATCGTATCATGTCAAAAATTGTCAGCCCTAGTTGTAGTGAGAAAAATGACAATTTAATCATTAAACTCCTGACTCATTTTTAATTTGATTAGTCAACCCAAAATATTGTCATTCTACTTTTTTAACCCGAAATACTTTTTCATTTCAGTTACAATACCGCAAATATTTTTTCAATCAAGTTACTATTCGGGCTAAAACTTTTACAATTTCAACCGAATCACTAACAAGTATTTCAATTATATGAATGTAGTAACCTAGATCCTAATTTTGGAACCTTGTGATACGAATGCGAAGTTTTTAGATGATTTAATAGGCTTTAGGCTTATGTGGGCGATTTTATCCATTTAAGCATCAATTATGTATTGATGTCTTTTCGACCATTTTTGTACTTGGGGTGAGTTTATTGTTATTTTTGTTGCCCGTCAAAAATTATAGGCACGGTAGCACAATTCCAATTCCAGTTATGTTTAAGGGTGTGATACTCAAATATGAAAACTGTGCTACTCAAATGTGAATATGTAGTCAAGGTGTTTTACGTGCTACTCCAATTAAAATATGACAAACAAATGACACAAATGGTTCACGAGATTGTAGGTGAACTGAAGGGGAAAAATATATATTCATTTTGGGTACAAACCTCATGGATTGAGAGCGCTGGTTATTAGGATTTAATGTTTTTACGAAGAAAAAAAAAGTGACACAAATGGTATTATTAGGCAGAAACCCCTAGTGTATCACATAAGACAAACCCTACTAATAGAAGATTACGGGGTGGAAAAACCCATTATTCTTCAAATCTCCGTCTACATATAATTAGCTATTTCAACATCTTATGTTTAATTTTTATTCCTTATTTACCTAGTGTGAATTTGTTTACTTTAATAGGATTTTCTTTTTGGATCTTGTTATAGTTGATTTTCAAAATTTCTTTTTTCTCTATGTTCCTTCTATACATATACCATTTTCTAATTAATGAATATTTTTAATTTTCCGTAGTCGCTTGCTTGGGAACTAACAGAGCCCCCAAGCATCGGACTTGCTTTAGGCATAGCACCTGGCTCAGATCCTCTTCGGAACGTTAATCTTAATGCTTAAAAATATTTTCTAGGGTTTTATTGCAACAAATAGAGTGAGACAGAGAAAACAGTTGACTCAATTGGTATCAACAAAACGGTTAACTCAGCAACGTGCATGTGTCATCGGGGAAGTTTCGCATAAGAATAAATTTTTTTAAGAATAATAGGGATTTGGTTTAACCGAATTATTTATTATAGAATGGGAATTGTAATGTGAATGGGAATGGAATCACAATCAATCTCTTCGTCCATATATTTGGTATGTTATTTACGAAAATGTCCTTGTTTTGGGACTAGCATGTGTGTAAATATCACGTGTCGTATGCATAAATATTCATTGTTATACGATGTATATTATGTACTGTCACGTCCACGGAAAAAGTTGGGGGTGGGGGGTTTCATTTTAATTAAAACAATTATCTTAGATTTATGCGACAAATCAAAAGATTTTATATAATTTTTGAAGTCATTAGTTGTTATTTAATTAAAAGAAAAAGGATATATCAACTTATCCCATTTAATTTTGAAAAATTGATTAGATGATGAATTCTTTCGATTTTGATGATTTTATTGTGTACGAAATAGAAAACTTTAGGTTTGGAGACTTAATTATAAGATGAAGGTGTTAGACACCCCTCACATCTATAAGACTATAGTTGTCGATTATCTCTCCCTTATTTAATATTTCATACAAATATTTATAATTTACAATTAATTAATTAAAAAAACTAACATTATTAATTAAAGATTTGACTTGGAGGCAAAGTAAACATGAAAAAAAACTAGAATATTGCATTAAGAGAAAATATTTACATTCAATGAAGATCCTACAATTAATGAAGGAGAATATTACTAGTTAAGAAACTTTCCTAGTTGCACTAATAATTAATAAATATTTTACAAATTCTAAAGTATTAATGTGAGAAATCACAATTTAATGTGTAATCTTGAAGTAAAATTATTGATCAATGATATTAAATATAAGTTTACAACACTCTCAATATTAGATGAATATTTTACAAAGTTTATATTAATACTAATGTCATCATTAACACTAATACAACGATCATAAAAGGATTAGTAAATAAATTATGATTCAAACAAAAGAAGAAAAGAAAAAGAAAGCGTTCAAGAAACTTTAGAAATGATATCTTAACACTTTGAGTAATCAATCTTTGTATATATAGTTAAGGATGGAACCCTAGTAGCCTCACTTACTCACTAGAATCAACAATCTAATAATGTTACAAAAATTTGGATTAAAGAGTGATAGAATCAAAGGTTGTTTCAAATTTTGAGGTAACCCATTTATTTTTGTTATGAGATGTATTTGATATTTTTATGTCCTTAAATTCTACACTACATTAAGAACCCAACACAAAAACTCTCACAACTTTTGAATTTATTTTCAATTTACTATGAAAGTTTCAAGCTGATGTAAACCTTTAGCGCCTTGTTTACTTTTAGCCACGGTTCCTTCATAAAATCTAAAACATGGACACTCACTTTGACTAGATTTGACCTTAGTTTGACTATACGATTTCTTGTTCGTTTTATGTCCAAAGATCCATTTTTTTTCTTTGATAGAATCATACAAACGTAAGCTTCATTTTGGTATGAAATGCATATATTGGGTTTAGGGGTGAATCGAAGCAAGTCGGGGGAAAGGCAGTGGCCATAGCTACTGCCGCCGACAAGCTCGACAACGAAGGGAGGTGAGAAGTTTGAGGATCGAACGATGGTGGTGGACTACTGCCGCTGTCAAACGAGGAGGGAGGGAAGAAGAGAGTAAATTGAAGGGAGGGGAGATCGCAAAGGAGAGAGAGGCGACGATGGTGTTACGATGACCGACGAGAAGGAAGGTCCGAGATGCAAAGAAAGGAAGAGAAGGCAGTGGCTTAAGCCACTGCTGTTGTCGATCGTGCGACAGAGATTAAGGGCAAAGAAGATGATGACAATCGAAGAGACGACGGATCGAGAGGAAGAAGGGAGAGAGACGACGACGCAAGAAGAGGAAGGAGAGAAGATCAGGAGAGATTTAACGAGAGGAAGAGGGAACGACGCGAGAATCGCCGGAAAGGAGAAGGCTGAATGGCGGCGACTTCGCTGGCCAGATGGCAAGGACAGAACGGCGGCGACGGTAGCTTCATTGCTGCTACTGTTGTTGCTGTCTCCAAAGAGAGACTAGGGTTTCACCCTATTGGGTTGACCCAATGACATAAAATAAAAATAAAATAAAAAAAGAAATAGCAACCCCAAAATCTTGGCCCAATCTCATAAACCCAATAATAATAAATAAAACTAAATACTAAAATTGTCTATCAAAATTTGTAAAGATACATGCACATACGGTGTCGGCTTAATATAGATACATTTGAATAAACAAATTAAATGTTGTGACCCAACTAAATTAAATGCCCAAAACTAAATTAGTAAATAATTAATTACAGAATTAGTCCATATTAATTTATTTATTATAGATAAGTAGTTAATCTAAATTTTAATAAATTAGAGGGTAACTAGAAAATAGTTGAGGAGAGATTAAGAGAATTATTTAGTGGTAATTAATTTTGATTACCCTAATTAAGTTAAGTCTAATAAATAATAATTAACTAATCATTTAAGAATAATTAAGAATTAAATAATTATTCGTTAAAGATAATTACACACTTTAATTAGGACTAATTATAGGGTAATTAAAGAATGATTTAGAATTTGATTAGAGGTAATTAATTTCAATTACCTTAATCATTTATGAATAATTAATAAATAATTAAGGATAATTACTTAATCTAATTAAGATTAATTAGAGAGTAATTAAGGGACATTTTAGGGATAATTAATGGATAATTAGGAACAATTATATTTCTCTAATTACATTTAATCATAATTAATTAAGGGACAACTACCTTAACTAAATTCATAATAATTAAATACTAAATTAATTAATTCTCAAGTAAATTATTCCAAACTCGAATAATTAAGAGATGGTTAATCCAAGCCTCGAGCGGGATAAATATCGAACAATAGTCCGTACAAATCATAACTCGGCCACATCTGACCCTTGTACGTACCCCAAAGCTCGAAATCTATAACCTAAGGCGAACTCAAATAATTTAATTGATGATCAATCATTGTAGATATTGTCGAGGGGAAAAAGTTAATCTCATTAAGTTATGGGGGAACTCACATGAGACCCTAAAGGCTACTCTCAATCTGAGATGACATCACTTAAGCTAGTGCAAGCACATTAAGCATAACATGAGCATAATATGCACTCGCATGATGACATAGCTTACACATGTCATTCCATATTATATATGATAGAAGTATTCCCACCCAAAGGAGGTTTAGCAATCAGTGAAAGTATTTATTTGTAGTTGCAAACGAAGCAAGTATATATTAACTTATCTTTATTCATTTATGCATATTATCTTTTGCTTCGATATGCGTGCAATGTGATGTCATGCTTATTTTATTTACTTTCATGAAGGATTATGATATGCTTTAGTTTCCGCTAGCATATTACAAATGATTATGTACAGATGTACTTAAGATTTGATTATCTTATTCCTTATGTAACATTACATCTATACAACGAATGAGGCAAGAGGAAAGAGAAGGTGAGGATTTCGATCGAACACCTGACCTAGAGATTTATAATGAATTCGTACGTTCACACACTAAAGGATCACGATGTTACAGTTAGGCCAACTTTACAAAGTATGATTAGCAAATCCAACGGATTTAGCCCCCGATAGATATTATTTCGAGAAAGATATATAGAGGTGGAGACCTGTCTTTTTTCAAGGAGGGTTACACATTGTCCTTCATCAGTCATCAATATTGTTTCACCGAGCCTCACAAACAAAATTGAACCTCTATTAGCATTTCAAAACTACCCATTTGTGTATATATATTTGTTGAGCGTAAATTACTCATTCTTATTGAGTTTAATGTTTTACGGCGTATGGTGCAAAGGCTGAACCCTCCGTCAAGGGGAAAGCAAAGATGATTCGATATTGAGCTTACATTGACCCTGTAGGTAGCCACTAAGGAAGGAAGGAACTTAGCAATTTATAACATTTTGGACTGTAATCTAGAAATACGTTAGCTTCCACTAACATATACTATTTTGGGTTTGTAATAACTCACTACTAATATCTCAGCTTCTTTTATGTTATGAATGGATGTGATGGTATCTGTTTTCCTCTATTGACTGAGCCCTAGCCCGATGAGAAATTTTGGGGCCGTTACAGTTGGTATTAGAGAAGGTTATGACCAGAAGTGTTTTGTAAAAAGCATTGCTTGTGAACCACATCCAGGAGTGGGGAGTACTGCGGTATATCCCAAATTACTCAAATAGAGAAGTTCTAAGTATTTAAATACTAGAATTGAGGTACTAGGATATACTAGTAGAACAAGGACAGGCTTGTGTTAAGGACAAATTACCGAAAACCTTAATGTTAAAAGCCACTAAGGGACTGTAAGATTAAAACGAATGCACCATAGGTACATCACAACATGTATTGTTTATTTTTGAAGTTTAGATTTACTAACCTAGAATGTTTTATGTAGATGGCCAAAAACCGCTCCAGATCCCCCACACTTTCTTTAGAGTAGACATTTTAGTCTACGACATCTCATCCGGTGAAGAGGAGCCTAGCGTGGAGTCTCTGTTGTACACTCTTTGTTCACCAGAGATACCACTAGTTCTGGACTAAACACCTTCTTCCCTGCCGAACTACATCACCGGGCGGGCACCCACCATCTCCAGTGCAAGAGGGACCCAGCCTTACTCTAGCGCAGTCATAGGAGGCTGGACCCTCCACTTTCTGTCGCGGCCCGTGCATCTACCACACAGTAAGGAAAAGCGCGATATGCCGTCATTCTAGTCTTGACAATGGTGTGACATAAGATGTCCCTCAAATTGAGTACGATACTTTGAGACCCGTCTCGCATTCACCCTAGGCATTAGTGTCATCCCATGGTGAGATGGTACGCGATTACGATACAGAGGTCCACCGTTGCCTGGTGGCTCGCACCATGACTCTACGACGGAAGCCCACCGCGATCTCTAGATTTCGCACAGCTGCTTCAGCATGGCAGTTCTCGTTTTGGATGACCCAGAGCTTGTACCACCAGGTGTTGGAGATGCATGTGCAAATGGTCGCAGTAACAACAGCCAATCCAACAATGGCATCTTAGAGTAGACGAGCACCCACTGCGCAAGCAACATTGAGAAGATGCATGTGCAGTCCCAGCAGCGGGAACATGAGGTAGAGTAAAAGGGACCACTAGACTTGGATGAGAAGGATGATGAGGAGGACTAGACATAGAAGATTGATGTGGATTTTTTTATTTTGTATTTTATATTGAACTCTTTATTGGTAGTTATGATTATCACTGATGTATACGCCCAGATGATTTATAATTCACTGGTATTTGACTAGAATTGATAATGGTAGAGGATGATGTCTATAGCATCCTCTCTTATATGTGGATGATGAGTATTTTGATATATATAGATGTTTATGTTTTGCTTAGTAGTCTTCACATTGTCTTGTTATAAATATGCAAATGATATCATCATAAAATTTCATAAGCCACATAAAAATAAATGGAATGCTTCGTTATTGTGAAAGGCAGTGAATGTTTAACTCTTTATATATGTTATATTAGATTATGGTTAGAGGCAGGAAGGCCCAGAAAGATAGGCCCCTTTAACGATGTGTTAAGACTTGAAAATGTTGCACGTTTGGAGAGAGAAAATCTAGTTGATAATACTGGTGACAACGTCGTTTTTGTAGATGAAGTTTTCGTAGAGGACGACAGCTCGAAGGAGGTGGAAGGGATTAACCACAATCACCTGCACATTCCACTACCAGCACCCCCTATCAATTACAACAATCCTTCTAACAACAGTGTCATCGGGAATGTTGTCTATAACCCACTGGCACAGTTTCTACAAATCATTCGAGATGTCGTGGAGGCAAACCATTCAGTTCCACTACCACCCTAACTAGCAAGGCCTATTGTCCATAGAACATGTATCCAAGAGTTCACTGGCATCAACCTGCTAACCTTTGACAGGAAAGGAGGACCTATATTAGCACAGTATTGGTTGGAGGAAATCGAGAAGGCATTTGACTTGGTCGACAGATGATTGCAAAGCTAAATATGCGGCTTACATGCTGAAAGAAGAAGTCAACCACTGGTGGAAAGGGGCCAAGAGGATGGAACTAACAAAAGGGAAGCTACAAAGAACACTAACATAGTGATAACCTAGGAACAGCTCTCCCAGAAATTCAAGGAAAAGTTCTACCCCTTAAGTGTCTCTGATGCAATGAAGCTGAAGTTCCTAAACCTAAAGCAAGGGTCCATGACTGTGGACAAGGACGAAGTGAAATTTAATGAGTTGATGAGGTACGCTCCCCACCAGGTCAGCGATGAAGGGAGGAAAGCTCAAAGATTTGAATAAGGGTGGAAACTTTGGATTCTGAGGTAGGTAGCAATTTTTCTACTGGAAACCTTTGATACAATTGTTGAAAAAGCAAGAATAGCTGAATGGAGTAAGAAGACGTTGCATGACTACAATCGGGAAAACAAGAAGGGAGATAGGAGGAATAGGAACGATAAGGGAAACCATTAGAACCTTAGTGGTACAAGTGCAAAGAATGAAGAAGGGAGCAACAACAATAACAACAGTTTGAACAATAATAGAAAAAATTAGTGGAAGGAACAGTGATCTAATGACAACATGAAGAAGGCTACAACATGTGCAAATTGCAGAAAGAACCATGGCATAACTCCGTGCTTGAAGGGGAAGGATGTCTGCTACAAGTGTCGCCAGTCAGGGCACTTCTCCTCAAACTATCCGACATTGAACCCCGCTATTGCCCGACCCCAAGGAAGACCTCAACAAAAACCTCAACAACATAACAAACCATTGGTCACGGTAAAGACAAGTTACACGTGTGGAGTGGAAGGGCACATTTTGTTGGGGTTTCGACAAATAAAACGCAGCGAAAAAAATCAATTTAAATAACAAAAATGAAACCCTAACCCGAGGATCTATGCGAAACAATTTAATACAGATGGTTTAAGATTTTACCGATTAAAATTACAAAATCCGAAACTTTGATGAGGGTGTTGAACGTCTCCAAATCTTTAACCCAATCCAACTAGACGGTGCCTCTACGGTATCCACACAAACACCCCACGAATCGTCTCAGGATACGAAGCAAAGAGAATTGCAGTACTAGCTGTTGAATCTGTTTCTCTCTCTCTCTCTCTCTCTCTCTCTCTCTCTCTCTCTCTCTCTCTTAACTTTAGTCTCTCTCTTATGAGCGGCTAGGATTTTTCAAAAAACGTATATTAGAGAGAACAACTGATATATCTTATATATAGTTGTGTATAGAGTAATACCAAACCCTAATCTAATTAGGAGAATAAAATCCGAATTTTATATTTATTATATATTTTAATCAAGTCTCACTTAATTAATATATATGTCAAATAAATATATATTCGTTTTTTCTTCCAAGGGACTCTAATATATATACGGATTACATACATATAATTTAAAGCCATGATTTAAATAAAATCAATCTTATTAATATATTAAAATCACTGACATTTAAATTATATATCCTTAATAAATGTTCTTAGTGTGCGACCCTGTAGGCTATTATTACGTTGGAAATAATTTTAAATCATATTATAAAATTATAAACAGTGAATGGCATCTAATAATACATCACTGTTACCCAAGTAATAATAAAGTCATTGATTCGACGCAACATTTTTGTGACCAATGTGTCAATGTAATTTAATCCTTTTAACCTTGATATCTAAGATTAAATTCAAGGCATGGATGTGTCATCCTCTTCACAATTTAATCTTAGTTTTCTTGATCAATGAGTAGACTTTATGAAACAAATCTCTATTTGAGCATGGTCATGCATTTCATAGTCTCACTCAATCAAGAGGCCTGTAGATATCACCCCTAATTTATAGGAAGGTTAAATTTCATCTACATCATTCTCATTTCTCACATAACTCATTTTGCATCCAATAATCACCTTTATCGTCCATCCAGTTAAAGGTGATTTTTGGCAATGTCAAAACACATAACTCCTTATGTAGAAATGCCATGACTTCAGGTCGAAAGACCATTACATCATTGTCACTATGAGAATTACTTATGACACATAGCATAATGCTCCATGTAGAATTCTCATGGTGGGTCTGTCCAATACACTGTCCTCTAACATGGTACCTATGCATCATCTTAATATATCTCGTATATATTTATGACCAATGAGATGTGGTCATCAGTCAATCCACATACTAGTCTCAATGTATAATTGTTGTCCCACTAACAATAATACTTGACTAGGAACATTTAAGAATAATGATATATATAACATACTTATATGATCTCACATTCAAGTAACATACTTAAATCCATATAATTAATATCATTCTTCTAAGGATATTTATTATGTTAACATTTACATAACGTAGTAAATAAAACATAATAAAAGAAATTATCATTTAACCAAAACATAACATAAATATAGTGTCACAATCATTACATAATTGGCCACTAGGGCATACACTCCAACACATTTCTCCCAACTGCCCTCAAAAGAAAGGTGGCAAGCCAATGCTAACAGGAGCCAACACAGTGCCAGTATGACCACAAGCGAGGACTTACAATATGATAGTGCAAGATATTGTGACGTTGTCACAGGTACACTACTAGTGAACTCAATAACTGCTCATGTATTGTTTGATAGGAGTATGTTAGTTCTGCCTGAACGCCTACTGTTAGGTATTATGTTGATAACGATCATGTAGTTATTCTTTTGTTAATTTAATAACTATGCACTTGTAAATATTTAATGTGTTTTATAAACCTTAGTATATTTGCACAAATAAGCATTCGCTGATAGACAACTTAGTTTGTTAGGAGATAGTCATTTATGCACTAGGAAAGTCATTAGTGAATATCTCTAAAGACTTGTTAGTGTAGAGGAATATCTGATTGTACTTAATGTTCAAGTATTCTGCACATCAAGCATTCATGGAAAAGCCAACAATGTATTAGTGATCAAAGATGTTAGCATTCAAAAAGGCATCAGTGGTTGAAACTATCAGGGGATATCATCAAATGATAACTGTCAAGGGATACCATCAGGGGATACCATTAGGGATACCTTGACCGTGAGAGGATACCAACAGTTGAACCTTTCACCTTCCTTATCTTGGGCTCACCTTCATTCTTGGCCTTTCAACACTCATTTGCAAAGTGACCCAAATCATTGCATTTGTAGCACCTGATTCTGGATTTGTCAATCAAGTTACTTGTGCTACCTGGTTTCCTTGCTGAAAATTTCTTTATTCCTTTAGGCTTTTGGAATTTTAGCTTGGAAAACCTTCTTGCTAGGAAGACCATCTTTTCATTTATCTCCTTTATCTTTTGGGGTGTACTCAATCCCCTTTGAGTTAGCTTCTTCATCTCCACTTTCTTCTTCACTTTCCTCAGCATCTCCTAGTTGTTGCTTCATTAAGACACTTTGTCTTGCTTTCTTTTTGTTTTTCCAGCTAGCTATCAGGGCTATAGATTTAAGCTTTCTAGTATCCGCTGACATTTCAGATCTTTGTTGAACCTCCAATTCATATGTCTTTAGGGTACCAAAAAGCCTATTCAAGTCTAGGAGGTGATTTATATAAAATGAATTGAACAACTTGATATGGTTGTGCCAGACAAGTTGTTGGAGTATTTTATTCAGTCAAGTACTTATGTACTATAATCCCTTGTTACTTAAATTATTCCCTAATAATTAAATCTCTAAATGTTACTAATCCCAGATGACAACATCAAGGAATAATTACTAATCCATGATGGCGTTGCATCAGGAGATAATAACTAATCTCTGATGATGTGGCATCAGGGCTTACGAGAAAGCTATTTATATGCGATCTCATATTCCCTAACGACACACTAAACGTTTATTTGCTTATTCTTACAACTGCTCAAGTTTTCTTCTCTCTTATTCACAAAAACCCTAGCTTTTACTCACAAATCTCCTAACATAATCAATGGCACCTAGCACTATTCAAAGGATTACTTGGGATTTCGTGTTTCAACAAACCAACTTCGTTGGGTTTTTTGATATCGACGAGGTGGATGCATGCTTCAAGCCGATAATGCACTACTTACTCAACTCTGAGTATAGCAAAGAAATATTCATCGATGACAAGATGTCCGGGGAAGCCATCTCACAACTCTGGTCAAGCGCCAAATTTATTCACTCCTCTACAAGGCCAAATGCAATGTAGGCAATCCCATTTAGAATTTCTTCTAAGAATGGAAAAATTACTCCCTCCAGAATTATTTCTGCTTTTGGGTTGCCAACAAATGATTTTGTTGAAGCACTGACTGACAATCAACTACTTGACATAGTGAGACATTTGGACAATAACACCCCGAACCCTGAGGCCTTGAAGTTCAAAGATCTCAAAAGGGTGAATATGAAAAAAGGGTTGTCTTATCTCTATGAAACCATAACAAAGGTATTCTCTGGTAAGTCCACAAACTTTTAGGTAATTACTTCTCTGACTCTGAAAATTACTTATGCTATGCTTCAAAATTTCAGAATAGATATAGGAAAATTAATTTTTGATGACTTGGTTATTAAAATGGGTAATCATACTTCTAGGAACTCAGAAATATATATGTCAGATTTTTATCCATGATTATTAAGGATCAACTGCCTAATCTTTCTCTTGAGAAGAATGTGATAGCAATATAGAGTTTTCGACAAACGAAGAGGCTATTCATTAAGATAAGCAAGAAGGCCTACAAAAATGAGCCATTTGTACTTCCACAACATATGGCATAGGTAATCTCTACACCACAATCCTCTTCTCAACCTCCTATTTCTTCAACTTCCAGTATAATGGCTGAGACAATTACCACTTCTCAGTGATGGGTTGTTCACCAACTAATACAACAATGGGCATATCTGAGTATCATAATCTAGTTTTTTGATTAGGATTTTATGAGTTTAGAAGGTCCTGTACTTTGTGTGAGGATTCTGTCCATTGTTTTATCTTATCATGTTCAGCCTTGAGTTTTTCAACTAGATATTCTTCTCTTTTCAAGGCATTATCAAGATGTCTCTTAGCATTAAGAGCTTCAAATTTGGCATTTTCTAGGATTAACAATTCAGATTTTAAAAATGAGTTTCTTTTTGAAACAACATTATTGGTCTCAGTAATCCTATTGTTTTCTTTAGTAAGAGATCTTAAACTAGCATGCAAGTCATAAATTTCTTTGGCAATTTCTTGAATGGTAGCATCACATTCATTTTTAGAAATTGAAGAAATATTGAAGTTATGTACCTTAGTTGGTGATGAGTTCTGTGATTCAGCTTCTTCTTCAGAATTACTTGAGGATTTAGCCATTAAAGCCAAATTTACAATCTCTCCCTCAACATCATATTCATCTAAATCCACTCAATCCTTGCCTTCAGTTATATATGTCTTTCCCTTTTTCTTGAGAAGATCAAAGTACTTCTTTTTGTAACCTACTTGATCATCCTTAAAGTCTTTCTTTTTCTCAGCTTTGGGCTTCTTGCATTCACTGGCAAAGTGACCAAACTTATTGCAGTTATAACACTTGATTTTAGATTTTTCAATCATGGTTGATTGACTTGGCTTGACACGAGTAGATGTTGATGTTGATGAGCCTTTCCTGAACTTCTTCCCTCTTTAAAATCTCAGGTTTTTGAATTTCCTAGCAATATAGGCCAAGCTTTCATCAATTTCATCTGGCTCCTTAGGTGTATAAGTCCTAACTTCATTCTCTTCAGTCTCACTTTCTTCTATTTCCTAATCATTGGAATCTTCTTTCTTAATGAAAACCTTCATGTGTCCACCAAGCTTCTTTTTCTTTGGCTCTGTCATCAGTGCGATAGATCTATCTTTGGAGTGTTGCTTATTCTATTGTTGGATTTCCAACTCATAGGTTTTCAAGTTTCCATATATCTCATCTACTGTTAGAAGACCTAGATCTTTGTTGGCTTCTCTGATTGTAATAGTCTTTAGATCCCAATGTCTGGGAATAGCTCTCAGAAATTTGTGATTCACTTGAAGCACAGAATACTCCTGGCAATAGGTAGATAAATCATTAATTAATTGGATGAATCTCTCATATTGATCATCAAGAGATTCACCATCCTTAGCAGTAAACAACTCATATTGTTGAATTAGCAGGAGTTGTTTATTTAGTTTGATTTGGTCATTCCCTTCACATAGGACAGTAAGCTTGTCCCAAACCTCCTTACATGTTTTGCACCTCATAACTTTATATAGCATGTTGTTATCTGGTGTTGGGATAAGGATATTGTTAGGTATAAATGATGATGATGCTTAGAGTTTTGTTTGTGCACCTGTACATACTCAGGGTGTTCAATAAACCTAAGTATATGCACATATTTTGCATCCACTGATGATCAACTTAGTCATCAGGGGATGAAGTATTTCACATTAGACAAATCATCAGTTGAAATTTCTAAAGGACTTGATAGTGAAGAGGGATGTCTGTTGTTACTCAAAAACACTTAAGTATTCCGCACATCAGACATTCCAAATAAAATCAACACAGCTTCAATGATTAAAACCGTCAGGGAAACCCATCAGGAGATGACAAAGGCAGATCAACCCATTAGGGAAACGCGTCACGATATGGTAGTGGCAAGCCAAACTCATCAGGGGGAACGCGTCAGGGCATGACAGTGAGATACCAACCTGTCAGGGGAACTCATCAAGGTATGACAGTGTTAAGCTAACCCGTCAGGGGGAATGCTCAACACTGCATCAGTGGAAGACATCAATGGATGCTTTAAGTCTTAACGTCAGGGGATCAAGAAGCACTTGGATAACTCAAGTGAAGTTTGAAGCACTGATCTAGTCTTAGACAGGACTTGTCATCAGGGGATCCAGAAGCACTGATCAAGTTCACATCAGGGCTTGTCATCAGTGGACAGTTATGACTGCATACACTCGTCATCAGGTCTTACACGAAAATCAATGAAGCTTGTTACAAAAGCAAGAGATATAAACTGGAAAGATATTTCTTGAAGTTTGGTGGTCCAATGACAACTCTTGATCATTAAATGCATGCAGATCAGGGGAAGAAAAAGAAACAAGAAAAGCAATAGCAGTCTAACACATCGTTCCTAAAGGACATCGATGTGACATATATGCGGCTAAGTTGAAAAGAGCAGCACGTCCAAGCATGTGAGTTCAACTACTAATCTTCTACATATGTAAAAGGGTTGTCATTACACAAGAGTATATATATCTAATAGATTAACCAACACAAATAGAAGCATACAAACACTAGAGAGAAGCTTTGTAATATATCTTCAGAAAAATATTCAAAGAAAGTTAGAAGCTAGTGAGTGTGAATTTGAAACTGTAACTTGTTAAAGATTTTGTAGTTGTTTAATCACATTTGTGGTTAAGCAGATTTCCAAAAAAAATCAAGTTTTAATACAACTATTTTAACTTAAATGCTTGTGTGTTCATTTTAAAGTCATTATAGTTTTTTTTGATATTATAGTTATTTCCATCAGTGCTTAAGAAGTTTTTTAAAGATCAAAAAGTTTTGAGTGTTTGTATTCAATCCCTTACCCCACCCCCCACCACCACCACCACCCCCCCAAACATTTGGGCCTATTTTGTTCTAACCATTAGTATCAGAGCCTACTAGTAGATTACACTTGCTAGACAATCATCATCAATGGCCAACAAAGTAGGAAATAGTAAAGTCCTTATGTTGGAAAGGGGAAAATACTTCTTCTAGAAGGCAACGCATGATAGTTCATCTAAGAGCAATCAATGATGAATACCTATAGATTCTAGAAGAAGGCCCTCACATACCAAAGAAGCTCATTCCTCAAGAGGTTATTAATGGAGTTAGTGCTCCAGAAAAATTAGTTCCAAAGACTACTGAAGAAATGACTCCAGAGGAAAGAGAGAAAGTAAAGAAGGATCTGAAAGTTACAGGCATCCTATATAATGGTTTAGACAATGATATGCTAAACAATATCATGAATCTTACAACGTCTAAATCTATATGGGATACCATTCAGATCTTGTGTGATGGTACGGAGGATGTGAGGGAAAACAAACTGCAGTTGTTAACACAACAGTATGAGTGGTTCACAATGAAAAATGGTGAAACATTCACTGAAATGTTTGATAGATTCAACAGGTTGGTAAATGACCTGAGAATGTATGGGTAGAAATATGCCAACAAAGATGTGAACAGGAAGTTCATGAAGGCACTTCCCATATCATGGGATCCTAAGACAACAGCCATCAGGGAATCCAAGGACATGAATCTCCTAGACTTGGATAGGCACTATGGCACCCTAAAGACATATGAACTAGAAGTTCAACAGAGATCTGAAATGTCAGGGGATGCCAAGAAGCTTAAATCTGTAGCCCTGATGGCTGCCAAAAAGGATAAAGTTGAAGCAAGACCAAATGTCTTGATGAAGCAGCAGTGAGGAGATGCTGAAAAGGAAGGGGACAATGAAGTTGACTCAAAGGAGGATGAGTACACTCCTGAAGAGTTAGAAGAACTGGATGAAACCATGACTTTTCTTGCAAAGAGGTTTTCCAAGCTGAAATTTCAAAAACCTTCTGGATCAAAAAGATTTTCAGCAAAGAAACCTAGTAGCACTAAAAACTTTATTGACAAATCAAGAATAAAGTGCTACAAATGCAATGAAATGGATCACTTTGCCTATGAGGATCGCAAGGCCACTAAGGAAGGTGAATCCAGGGGAAAGGAAGCTGATGTGGATTACAAAAAGAAATACTTTGACCTTCTAAATGCCACCAAGAAGGGAAAAGCTTACATTGCAGATGGAAATGACTGGGATGACTCAGATGAAGAAGATAATAAAGAATATGTCAACCTAGCCCTGATGGCCTCATCCACTGACAGTAGCAGCTCACAAGTAAGTCTTGAAATTTCTTCTAACATGTCAAAAAATGATTGTGTTAAAACTGTTAAGGAAATGACTTGTCAGATAAAATATCTTTATAACACCCTGAGGAGTGTTGTAGCTAAGACTGAGAGAGTGCAGATAATAAATGAACACTTGATTGTTAGACATACTCTTTTAGAATTAGAACTTTCTACACTTGAGAATCTTGAAAAAGAACTCTCAAGGACTAAAAATCTCCTTAATTATGCTATCAAAAGAGAGGAATGGACCTCCAACCTTTTGCAACAAGAAAGGGAATTCATAAAGAAATGGAATGAGTCAAGCAAGAAACTGGATCTATTAAATTGTCAAAAATCTAATCACAAGTCTGGTTTAGGCTATAAAGAGACTCTTGTGAAGCAACCTCCTATTGAGGTTGAAAATGCAGCTAGCTTTGGAAAAAGGCCAATACAACCTATCAAATTTGTAAAAAAAGTACTTGCGAAAGCACTCAAATCTCCAGTTAAGAATGAACTAGACTGTGCATCAGTGGATACACAGTCATCAGGGGAAAAGAGTGCATCAGGCCATTGTAGCCCTTCAAGTGATAAAGGCCTGTCAGGGGATAATAAAAAGAATAGGAATGGAAAGTTAGGTGTAAAAAAAACTAGTAATTACACCTCTATGCATGAAACCCCTAGAAAAGTGTGCTGGAATTATGGTAGCAATAATCATTTATCTTTTCAATGTAAAGAAAAACCACAAATTTTAACTAGCACCATCTTATATGCTGATGATTTACCTTTGAAGCTTGCATGCACCCTTAAGGGTAAAGAAAAGAAAAATTCTAGTAAATCTAAAGCTATTATTGAAGCTCCTAAAAAGGAGAAAGTGTGTACCTTGCCAACACCTAAAGTCACACATAATGAAAAGGTTGTTTTACCATTAACTATGACTAAACCTAAAGGACCCAAAGTGACTTAGGTACCAAAAACAAATTAAATGTTACTTGTGTGTAGGGAAAAGTCAAATCTAGTTTCTAAACAATGGCTGCTCAAGACACATGACAGGAAACAAAGCCCTGCTCATAGAATTTCAAGAAAAGGTTGGTCCAGTGATTTCTTTTGGTGATAATAGCAAAGGACTGACTCTTGGTTATGGAAAAGTAGCAAATAAGGATGTCTTATTTGAAAATGTAAAACTAGTTGATGGACTTAAGCACAACTTATTAAGCATAAGTCAACTATGTGACAAGGGATACATTATTTCTTTCAAAGGGGATCAGTGCTTGATCTCCAATGAAGATGATGGGAAGTTGGTCTTAGCAGGAATAAGAAAAGGAGATCTCTACATTGTTGATTTCAATTCAGTAAATGGAGAATCATGTATCTACAGCAAGGCAACCCCTGATGAGAGCAAACTGTGGCACAAGAAGCTCTCTCACCTAAACTACAAAGCTATCAATGATTTAGTGAAGAAAGAGTTGGTAACTGGACTACCTCAAGTGCAATTTATTCAAAAAGGATTATGTTCAGCCTGCCAACAAGGGAAGCAAAGGAAATCTTCCTTTGTCAACAAGGAAGCCACAATGATTAAGGATCTAATTCAATTTCTTCATATGGATCTCTTTGGCCCTGTCAACATAATGTCAGTGTCAAAGAAAAGATTTACTATGGTTATTGTGGATGACTACACCAGATACACTTGGGTCAAGTTTCAAAATGCTAAAACAGAAGTACCTCAACAAATCATTTACCATATAAAGAAAGAGGAAATTGAGTCAGTGTCAATGATTAGAGTTTTGAGGACCGACAATGGAACTGAATTCAAGAATGCAGCTGTTGATGGATTTTGTGTGGAGAAAGGTATTAATCATACATTCTCTGCTCCAAGGACTCCTCAACAAAATGGTGTAGTGGAAAGGAAAAATAGAACCCTAATAGAAGCTACTAGAACAATGCTAGCAGAGGCAAGGATTCCTACCTACTTTTGGGCCAAGGCAATTTCCACTGCTCGTTTCACTCAAAATAGGTATTTGGTCAACAAGACTCACAACAAGACACCATACGAGCTAATGACAGGGAGGAAACTAAGAATCAAGTTCCTACATGTTTTTGGATGCAAATGTTTTGTATTAAGGAACTTTGGTGACAACTTAGGAAAATTTGATCCAAAGGCTAATGAAGCAATTTTCCTAAGTTACCCCCTGACATATAAGGCCTTCAGGGTTTACAACAAGAGACTCTAGGTAGTGATGGAGTCTATAAATGTAGCTGTTGATGATCAAGAATTTTTTGGACTTGAAGACCCTGGTTTTCATGAGGAGCTCAGATTTGAAAATGAAAATGATTCTAATTATCAAAAGTATGAAGCTGATGAGTGCAGACAAATGGAGAATTTAACCATCCCTGATGTCAATCCAAACACCATTGAAGTACCTTCAATAGATAGAGTTAATCTTCTGGACAATAGGTGTTGTCCCAGTGAAACAGCCTAGAAATTGTAGAAGGGGGGGGAGGTTGAATACAAGTTCTTGAAATCTTTTCGAATTTTTATTCTTCAAAGTATATTTACTTGTGGAAATTAAAGAACAAAAACAAGAAAAAATTTATAAATAATTGCTTTTATTGATGAACAATTGATTACAAATTCTAACAATCACAATCTGATTGTCAGCTTCAAAATCCTGTACGCTATTTAGAAATCTTTACAAACATACAGTTTCTAATACAATTCTGTAAATTTACTTACAGCTTCTCAATCTAAATCGTAATTCAGCTTCTAATCCTATTCAATGTATATTTTCTATGTACAATCGGAATAGGTTCTCTCTCCGGTTGTTTTCATTCTTCATGTTTCCTAACCAGCTTCGACTTTAATAACTCTTCAAATCTCCATATCAAAGATGACTTCTAATCCAATTAGAAGTTTGTCTTGTATCACAGAGTAATATTAATTTAGTCTCTGATCAAATGTTTAGTCTCCGACAGCTTAAGCTTTAGTCTCTGATGACTTAATCTTAGTCTCCGATGCCTTACGCTTAGTCTTTGATGACTTAAGATTAGTCTCTGATGCTTTGATCATAGTCTCCGATGCTTTAAGCTGTAGTCTCTGATGAACAAATCCTTTAGTCTCCGATAGACTAAACATAGTCTCTGACTTGTTGAAATCTCTAATATAATTCTAATAGTCTCTTATAATACAAAGTTTAACTTACTCTCTTATAAAAACAAATTACATGAATCACAGAGTAAACTATCAGGTACAAAACTCTAATGCTATAAACTAGCACTTTCTGTACATTTGTATATCTAAGTATTCTAATTACAATCATCATCAAATGTTATAAAACATAACAATCTCCCCCTATTTATGATTATCAAGAAGATAAACATAAATCAAGGTTGATGATGATGTCAAAACTCAAAAATTACAAGAATAACTTCGAATCAAAAATTTAAAGAATATGCTAACTACAAATGTACCTGAATTAAGATCTTTGATCTTAAACTCAACTTCACCAAGACTCAGGTTTAAATCCTAAAAGTCTGGCTTCAAAAATAAACAATCAACAAACAACTTCAACCTTTATTTTTGATCTCAGCAACTTTATCCTCCAACAATTTTCTGAACTTGATCTCATTTTCATCAGTTGACTCTTTGAGTAGAGCAATGAATCCTTCAAGTTCCCCCTGACTAATTGTGCTTATCTGCTTCACATAATCAAAAAAAATTATATCTCCATGGAAATTTTCATACCATAATCCATAAGCTCTTTGAGGAAAATCCAGTCGAGGTAAAGTAGTCAACCTTCTCATTTCTTCAAGTTCCTTCTGGATCTGGCTTCTAAACTTTAAATTAAGAGCAGAATCTTCAGGGACAACAGACAACAGTCACTCCATATCTTTGAATGATCTCATCTCCAGGCTTGATTTTTGTAAACTCAGAGTCTCTCCATCTTTTTGCATGACTTCGAGATACTCCTTGTTATTTTCATCCTTTTCAAGATTAATGGACTTAACACTCTTCTTAAATGCTTCCTTTAATTCAGAAGTGTTAGCCATTCCAATCCTGGAGATACTGCTACTTGGCACTGATGTAGATTTTTGAGGTTTGAATAAAGTGGCCATAGCAGTAAGATTCACTCATCACTGGCTTCCTCCTTGCCCTTTGCTCAGCCTACTCAATCTCCTTATTTCTCCTTCTTGTCATTGCAGACTTTTGAGCTTTTGTCTTCTTTATTGCCAAGGCCTTCTTTTTCTTAACTTCCTCCTCTTCCCTTGCCGTAGCCATATCCTTTTCCTCTTGTAACTTCTGAGCAAATAATGCATCAGCTTCAATTAGTTTTTGCTCTTGAGGATAAACTAACTCTACTTTCCCATCCACTATTAATTCAACTAGAATGGGAAAGTGAGCAGTTTTCATGGCATCACCTAATAGCTTAGGCTGTCCTGGTTGAGCAGATTTTGTTTCTTTGTTTCCTCTACCAAAACACCTTTACCTTGTCTTTTCTGGTGCTTGGAATTATTGCAGTAAAAGGAGGAACTATTAAAGTGTATGCCATAGTGGCTAATCATGTAATGATTGTGACACTATATTTATGTTATGTTTTGGTTAAATGATAATTTATTATGTTTTATTTACTGCGTTATATAAATATTAACATAATAAATGTCCTTAGAAGAATGATACTATTTATATGGATTCAAGTATGTGACTTGAATATGAGATCATATAAGTATGTAATGTATCATTATTCTTAAATGTCCCTAGTCAAGTATCATTGTCAGTGGGACAACAATAATACATTGAGACTAGTATGTGGATTAACTGATGGCCATATCTCATTGGTCATAAATATATACGAGATATATTAAGTTGATACATAGGTACATGTTAGAGAACATTGTACTAGACAGACCCATCATGAGAATTCTACATGGAGCGTTATGCTATGTGTCATAAGTAATTCTCATAGTGACAACGATGTAATGGTCCTTCGACCTGAAGTCATGACATTTCTACATAAGGAGTTATGCGTTTTGACATTATCAAAAGTCACCTTTAACCGGGTGGACGATAAAGGTGATTGTTGGATGCATAATGAGCTATGTGAGAAATGGGAATGATGTGGATGGAATTTAACCCTCCTATAAATTATGGGTGATATCTATAGGCCTCTTGATTGAGTGAGACTATGAAATGCATGGCCATGCTCAAATAGAGATTTGTTTCATATAGTCTACTCATTGATCAAGAAAACTGAGATTAAATTATGAAGAGGATGACACATCCATGCCTTGAATTTAATCTTAGATATCATGGTTAAAAGGATTAAATTACATTGAAACATTGGTCACGAAAGGTAATGTCGAATCTACGACTTTATTATTACTTGGGTAACAGTGATATATTACTAGATGCCACTCACTGTTTATAATTTTATAATATGATTTAAAATTATTGCCAACGTAATAATAACCTACAGGGTCACACACAAAGAACATTCATTAAGGAGATATAATTTAAATGTCAATGATTTTAATATATCAATAAGATTGATTTAATTAAATCATGACTTTAAATTATATATTAGTAATCTGTATGAAATAGAGTCCTTTGGAAGGAAATACGAATATATATTTATTTGTACATATATATATTAATTAAGTGAGACTTGATTAAATATATATATATATCTAATAAATATAAAATTCGCATTATAATTCTCCTAATTAGATTAGGTTTTGGAATTACTCTATAAAAGGCTATATATGATATATCAGCTATTTTCTCTCAAACCGACGTTGGACGTATTCTAAGAACCCCAGTTGCTCATAAGAAAGAAACTAGAGTTCAGAGATATAGAGTTAAAAGAGAGATACAGATCGTACAGCTAGTACTATAACTCTTCTTGTTCGAATCGTGAGACGGTTCGTGGGTGTTCGTGTGGATACCGTAGAGACGTTGTTCTGTTGGATTGCGTTAAAGATTTGGAGACGATCAACACCTTCGTCAAATCTTCAGATTCGCACAATTAATCGGTAAAATCTTAAACCATCTGTATTAAATTGTTTCGCATAGATCCTCGGGTTTGGGTTTTCGTCTTGTGGAGTTTTATATCGTATTTTTCCGCTGCGTTTAGACCCAACGAAACCCAACAGGAACTGCTACTGCTGTTGTTGTTGTTGTTGTTATTGTAGCTATGCTTGACTTGATAGCTAAATCCAAATTTTTCTTGACACCTTGAATTCGTTGGAATTCAGCCATCAAGGTAGCATAACTTGGCCTCTCAGCCAATGCTGCTTTTGGTTGCACTGCTTCTTTTGATTGTTATGACTGACTACTCTCCCCCTTTTTGACATCAGAATCTAAGGGTTTGGAGGAAGTAGTAGCCAGTGTTGGAATTTCCTTTTCCAGCAGTGTGGTGAAATGTTGAAGAGTTTGATCAAATTTATCTTGTTTCTGGATAATGGATTGGACATTAGCTTCCAATGCTTGAAGTCGCCTTTCGGTGGATAACTAATCTTTTAATCTTGAATCAATGGAATTCAACATCCTTCGGGGCAGGTGTCCTTCATAGCATCGTCTGATCTTGTTTATTTCCAGGTCCATTTTCTCTTCAATACGTTGTAATGCAGCCTTGAGACCCATGATCATGAAGTGTTGGAACTTCGTATGTTTCTTGTCTATCTTGATCACGTCCTCAGACACTGCACCAGACCCCAAATTGGTCAAATAATCCTGCCTTAGCTGGGCAGCTGCATCATCTAAAGAATTTGTGTAACTTGCATCCAGCTAAGCATCCACATTCTCATCTTCAATCTCAACAGGCGCAGGTTCATTTACAAGTCTTGTCTTTAATGCTGAAATGTGATTTTGATTTTGTTGTAGACGATATAGCAGTTCAAAATCAGCATTTGACATTTCTGCCAATGTTTGTAATGCATCCACTGGCTGTGAGCTTCTCCCAATTTCTTCTGTTGGAGTAGATAATGTTGGAGCAGAGGAAATTTGGGCTTCAATGGTGGTGGAGGTCTCAACAGGTTTGAAAAATCACCTGCTGAGAATTTATTTTTCTCTCGTTTATTTTCTTCAAGGATCTCATCCTTGCTCATTCCTTCACCTTTTTCTTGGAGTTAGACATCCAGCTTCTCTACCTCTCCTTTTCCCAAGCTTTCTAAAGCTTGACTCTCATTTGTGTGTATATCCTCTCCTTTTTCCAGGTCAAGAGCCTGACTCTCACTATTTATTCTAACATCCTCACTCATTTGGGTATGTGCACTCTGTCCTATAGAAGAGGTGTTTAAAGGAGAATTATTTAAAACTACATGAAGAGGGGGTTCCCTATGTATTTCTGTGGTCAGGGATCTGTCCATGGAATGTATAGGAGGACTAACTGCACTTGTACTTTGAACAAGTGGTTCTTGTGTGTTAGTCTCCGGGAGTGTTGGCTTTTCTTGGAAAAAATCAAGAAGATTTGAACTATCAAGTTCTAAAGAATCAAGAATAGGAGAAGAGATAAGAGATTGTACAGTTTGGAGTGTTGGTTGCTCCTCAAGAACAAAAATTTGAGGAGCATCAATTTGAGTAGACTCAGTGTGTGCACTATTTGTGTCACTCTTTCTTTTACTTCTTTTCTCTCTTTGGGCTTGCCCCTTTGCATGTACAGGGGATTGTGCAGACTCCATACTTGGTGTTCCTAGTTGGGAACTATCTTCAATATTAGCATTTGTTTTCCTAGTGAGATGCCGAGAACTTGTAGAAGAGGAGGTTGAATACAAGTTCTTTGAATACTTTTCGAATTACTTGTTCTTTAAGAAATTAAATTTTCTTGCGGAATATAAAGAACAAGAACTCAAAACAATTTATAAACAATTGTTATATTGATTTCACAACTGATTACAAATTTTAACAATCACAACAATGTGATCATCAGCTTCTTTTCTATTCTGTATAGGAAAAAATACAAACTATGAAAAACCTATACAGCTTCAAATTACTATTCTCTGTAAAAACTTATTACAACTTCTCTTCAAAACTATATTCTATAGTTTTTCCATCCTTAATCAATATTGATTCAGCTTCCTTATTCGAATCAAATACAATCTTTCTTTTTTGATTAGGAAGAGATTTCTGGTTAGTTTCCTTTCCAGCTACGTCTTCAATAATATCTTGCTTTATGTGGAAGACAATCCTTATTCAATTCGAATTCTGTACCTTTCAGGAAATAAATCACGATTAGTCCCTGATGCTTCATCTTTAGCCTCTGGTGATGTCATCAATTAATCTCTGGTGCTTTTAGCCCCTGATGACGTCAGAACGTGTAGTCTCCGATAGAGTTATTTAGTCTCCGATGCTTTAAGGCTTAGTCTCCGATGACGTCAGCTTAGTCTCTGATGCTTTTAACCTTAGTCTCCGATAACGTAAGCCTTAGTCTCTGACTCCTTTAGACTTAGTCTCTGATGACGTAAGCCTTAGTCTTTGACAAGTTTTCTTAGTCTCCGACAAGCCTTTTTGTAAACTCCAACGGATCAAATACACATTTTGACTTACTAAACATTTGATAGTCCATTCCAGCAGTTACTTGCAAATAAAGAATAATTGTATCTCTTTACAAATAATAAATGAATTACAAACAAAGAGATAACTACTGGCTACAAAACTTCAGTGTAACTAATTAACACTTTCTATACACTTGTACTCTAAGTAATCTAAAGACAATCATCATCAAATGTTCTAAAACCTAACAATCTCCCCCTAATTATGAATATCAGAATGATAAGCATAATTTCAAGGTTGATGATGATGTCAAAACTCAACATTACAATTACTTAGAAAAAGAATAAAGAATTGCTAACTACAAATGTATTATGAACTAAGATCTTTGACCTGTTGTTCAGCTTCCACCAAGACTCAGGTTTAAATCCTATAAGTCTGGCTTCAAAAACAAAAATAAAAATTACAGCTTATTTCAACAAACATACCTTCCAACACAACCTTTTATTTTTTTCTTCAGCATTCCAGCCTTTCCTTCCTATTTCTCCTCAGCAACTCCAATCTGTCTATCAACAGCTTTTTCAGTATCAAATCAACTTCTTCTTTAGCATCCTTGAGTAGACTGATAAATCCTTCGATGTGTCTCTCACTGACACTATTAATGTCTCTATTGTAGTTGAAGAAAATTTTCTCTCCATGAAAAGTCTCATACCATAATCCTAGAGGTTTAGGATTAGCTTCCGGCACTGTATCCACCTTATGTTTCACCTTCATTACCTTTTGAATCTAGCTTCGAAGATCCATGTTGAGATCAGAAGTCTCAAGTACAACAGTCAGCAACCACTCTAGATTTTCTTTAGTTTGTCCCTCTAAGGCTGGCTTCTCAAATTTCAAAGACTCTCTATCTTTTAAAAGGGCATGGAAAAAATCTTTGTTATTTTTACCCTTTATTAGATCAATCTTCTTAGTGGTTTTCTTCAGGGCTTTGATGATTTCTTCTGTACTAGTCATTTCAACTTTGTAAGACTTCTTTGATGAAACTGTTTGTGGCTTTGTTGGTCCACTCACAGCCACAAAAGCAGTCTCAGTTGACCTTGGAGGATCTTGATAGGTAGGCTTCTTGATAGTTGCCTTGATCACAGATTTCTTTGCAGATTCCTGGACCAAAGGTTTCCTTCTTAATTTCTTCTCAACCTCTTCCATCTCTTTATTCTTCTTCTTGGTTATGGTTGCTTTCTGTGCACTTGATCTCCTTGTAAAGATTTTCTTCTTCTTTGCCTCCTCCTCCCTAACTGCTACCATATCCTCCTCCTCTTGAAGTTTCTGAGCTAGTAGTCCATCAGATTCTATCAGTTTCTGTTCTTGAGGATAGACCAACTCCACTTTCCCATCCACTATCAATTCAACTGGAGTGGGAAAGTGAGCTGTCTTCATGGCATCCCCAGTAGCTTGGGCTGTCCTGGTTGAGTAGTGAGTTTCTTCTTTGAATCTTCAACTATGACACTTTTGCCTTTGTCTTTTATTTTTGGGGCTTATGCAGTGGAAGAAGGAGATGTTGTTGTTGCTGCTGTTGTTGTTGTTGCTGTTGTTGTTGGAAGTTGTGTTGTTGTTGCTTTTGTTGCTGCTTCAAGATCCGAATGTTTCTTTAGGATCCTGTCCAACATTGCTTGCAATTCTGCATCAAGGATAGGACCAAACTTTTGCTTTTGTACAGGAACATTGGATGGACCACTCTCCCCCTTTTTGACATCAGCATCTTTGGGTTGAGAGGAGGTGGCCAGATTTGGAATTGCCTGCATCAGTAGCTGTTCCATTCGGTCTTGTTTTTGGATCAGGAGTTGAACATTTGCTTCAAGGGCTTGAAGTTGACTGTTAATGTTGGACTTGTCTTTAATAAGAGTATCAATTGAAGTGATAGTCCTCCTTGGCAAGTGTCCTTCATAGCCCCTTCTCAGTTTTTCTGTCTCCAACTCCATCCTTTCCTCCAGTCTCTTCACTGCACCATTTATTCCAGTAACCAAGTAGTGGTGAAACTTTGTGTGTTTCTTATCCACCTTGGTTACTTCTTCAAGAATATCTTTGACTGAAGGTGCAGAGGCAGTTGACCCTATGTTGGTCACATAATCCTGCCTTAAATGAGCAGCTGCGTCCTCCAGAGTGTTGGAATAGGTGGCATCCAACCATTCATCAACATTTATCTCTGGAGCTTCTTCGTGCACAGGTTCATCTGCTAGCCATGTCTTCAATGTAGAAATGTGGTCTTGTCTTTTTTGGAGACCATATAACATTTTAAAATCAACATTGGACATCTCAGAAATAATATTTAAAGTTGCATCCCGTGTGCCTGAACTATTCCGAGTTTCTTCTGTTTGGATATTTGTGGAGGGAGCAGAAGAAACTTGAGCTTCTTGTGAGCTGGTTTCAACAGGTTGTAAAAATGCACCTGCTGAAAATTTCTCTCGTTTATTTTGTTCAAGGATCTCATCCTTGCTCACACCCTCTCCTTTTGCCTGGGGTTGGGCACCCAGCTTCCCTTGCTCTCCTTTCTCCAAGTTGTCTAAAGCTTGACTCTCTTGTATGTGTATATCCTCTCCTTTTTCTAGGTCAGGAGCCTGACTCTTAATATTTATTCTCACATCCTCACTCATATGGATGAGTGCACTCTGTCTTACAGAAGTGGAGGTTTGAGAAGTACTTGTGACTGCATGGATAAGGGGTTCCCTTTGTATATCTTGGGCTAGGGATCTATCCATGGAATGTATTTGAGAGCTTATCTCGAGTATGGGCTCCTCTTGGGAAAAATCAAGAGGATTTAAATGTGTAATATCAAAAGAATCAAGTATGGGAGAAGAAGGAGAAGAATGTACAATGTGGAGTGTTAGTTGTTCCTCAGACATTGAAAATTGAGGAACATCAAGTGATGACTCTGTATGTGCACTCCTTGTGTCACTCTTTTCTTGTATTTGCTCTCTTGGAGTTTCCTCTTGTTGGTGAACAAGAGGTTGTGCAAACTTTGTATAGTGTGTTCCTGGTTGGGAACTTTCTTCAATGTCAACATCCTTTTGGGAAGATGGTGACAGTTCACTGTTTTTCCTTATAACCTCCATTGCTTGTTAGGAAGCAATGAATTTTTTTTGGCTAAAGGTTATTAATCTCTTCTTTCTCTAAAGTGGAACTTCAGCTTCTTGTTCTCCCTCATCCTCACTTACTCCCTCAATTATTTTTCTTTTTATTGGGAGTTTCTCGGCTGTCTTTGTTTTTACAACCACAGTCTTTTGAGAAACTGTGGAGGGGGCTATGAATTAATGGGGTTTTGGCTTTCAAAATCCTCAAAAAATTGCAAAGAATAAAGATTTGGAAGCCTGTCAATGAGAATAACTCTCATGACAGAAGGGAAAAATAAGGGAACCTTTACCTTGGCAGATTTATGCTTCACATCAGTAAAAATTCTTTTACTCTGCAAAACAGTTGGTACAACTTGCAATCCAGTAATATTAAGGTTAGGGATTAGATAATAAGCAATCATCATCAAAAACCTAGCATAATAAATTTTATTTTTATTACCAGATTTCAGTTTTACCAAGAGATTTTGCAGAATTAAAAGCCCAATGTTTAGATGTCTATCATACAACACACTAAATGCAATTTGTTGTGTGAGTGTAGTGATAGCATCATAGTCACTGCATTTAGACGTAAATGCTTTAGTGATTATATAAAAGAACAGTGACCACTCTTGCCTTAGATGGGGTCATGTAATAGACCCAACAGAACTAATTTCAGCAGAATAATGTAAGTTTTTAAACATAGAAAGAAGTTCTTCATCAGAGGCAGGGGAGTCAAAGTTTTCATAGAATGGCAAGTGTAAAGCATTATTAACTATGGTATGATCTATATTATAAACAGAGTTTGCATACCTGAAACGTACCACAGGAGAGTCAATGTTCTCATCCTGGACGGTAGCAGTGGACCAGACAGCCGTGAGAACTTCAGCGACTTGGACGGGAGCTTCATAAATGGCATATGATAGAGTGGAGTTCTGAAGGAAATCCACGAAGGGGTGATACTGGGCTCCAAATTCATGCTTATTAGCCACCCCTGTATGGTTAGTCATTATGAAATTGAAATCTCCAAACTGGAAACAGACTGTTTTAGCAGCCATTTGAAGAGATCTGTGAACTTTGAAGAAACTTGAAATAGGGTTAGATTGCAGAGAATTTGCAGAGAAAAAAAATAATTTCAAAGTTTTGAGAGATTGTGATTGCAAATGTGTTTGATTTTACTTTTAGCAAAGTATTAGAAACGTTTGCCATTCTAAAGATAGTGAACCATTTTTCGATCGTGGGTAGGATAACTACTAGATTACCCTCGATCGGAGATTGCCCTAATATCTGATAAGGTCACTCATAAGAGACTAGACCCGATTAGTCTCCGATAGTTCATTTTTGATTGAGTCAGAGACTAATAAAAAACGACGTCGGGGACTAATGTAGTCTCTGATAGTTCAATTTTTAATTCAGTCGGGGACTAATTAAAAACACCTGTCGGGGACTAGTTAGTCTCCGATAGTTCAAATTTTTAATTCAGTTGGGGACTAATTAAAAACAACTGTCGGGGACTAGTTAGTCTCTGATAGTTCAAATTTTTAATTCAGTCGGGGACTAATTAAAAATAACTGTCAGGGACTAGTTAGTCTCCAATAGTTCAATTTTTAATTTAGTCGGGGACTAATTAAAAACACTATCAAGGACTAAGATAGTCTGTTTCTCTTAAGCTTTCTGGGACTAAGAAAATGTAGTCCCTGCTACAATTTTTTTCTTCAAAACATTTCCAACAATCAATTTAATGATTATTACCTTCAAAAATTCTATTATTTGATAACAGCTACATTCCAGTAATTAAATTCTAGCTTCTAAAATGTTGTTTAATTAAAAAAAACAGCTACATTCCAGAAATTAAAATTTCTAGATACTCACAACTAAACAACTTGTTTTCAAAATTTAATCAATTTTTAGAGGCATAATTCAACATTCCTAATTCAGAAACTAATCTAGAAAAAGTAGATTCATCTAAAGGTTTTGTGAATATGTCTGCAAGTTATTTATCAGTTGTTACCCAGTGTAATTCGATATTACCTTCACTTACATGTTCTCTTATGAAGTGATATCTAATATCTGTGTGTTTTGTTCTTGAATATTGCACTGGATTTTCTGTTATTGCTATGGCACTAGTATTATCACAATAGATAGGAATTTTGGATAATGACATACCATAATCTAGGAGTTGATTCTTGATACATAGGATTTGAGCACAACAACTCCCAGCTGCGATGTATTCAGCTTCTACTGTTGAAGTAGAAACTGAATTTTGTTTCTTGCTAAACCAAGAAACAAGTCTGCCTCCAAGAAATTGGCAGCTTCCACTTGTGCTTTTCCTATCAAGCTTGGAACCTGCATAGTCAGCATCTGAATAACCAATTAGTTTAAAATCAGATTCTTTGGGATACCATAAGCCAAGGTTTGGGGTACCCTTTAGATATCTGAGTATTCTTTTTACCGCAATCAAATGTGACTCTCTAGGGTTAACTTGAAATCTAGCACATGAACATGTAGCAAACATTAGATCTGGTCTACTTGCAGTTAGATATAAAAGAGAGCCTATCATGCCTCTATAGCTAGTAACATCAATTTTCTTTCCTTTTAAAACTTTATCTAGCTTAGTGGCAGTAGGCATGGGTGTTTTTGCAGATGCACACAATCAACCAAATCATATTTTCTCAATAAATCTTTGATATACTTGGATTGACTGATAAATATTCCATCAGTTGATTGTTTTATTTGCAAACCTAAGAAAAATGTTAATTCTCCCATCATACTCATTTCATATCTAGACTGCATAAGTTTTGAAAATTTTTCACAAAGTTTTTCATTTGTAGACCCAAATATAATATCATCTACATATATTTGCACCAATATAATGTTAGAGCCTTATTTTCTATAAAATAAGATTTTATCTATGATACCTCTAACAAATTTATTTTCAAGTAAAAATTAGGATAGAGTATCATACCAGGCTCTTAGTGCTTGTTTTAAGCCATAAAGTGCTTTGTCTAACCTGTAGACATGATTTGGAATTTTGGAGTCCACGAAACCTGGGGGTTGGCAAACATAGACTTCTTCTTCCAATTTTCCATTCAAAAATGCACTTTTAACATCCATCTTGTACACCATGAAGTTCTTGTAGGCTGCAAAAGCCAAGAATATTCTAATTGCTTCAAGTCTTGCTACTGGTGCAAAAGTTTCATGATAATCTATTCCTTCTTCTTGAGAATATCCTTTTGCAACCAGTCTTGCTTTATTTCTTGTAATTGTACCAGTTTCATCCAATTTATTTCTGAAGACCCACTTGGCACCAATTATTGATTTATTCCTTGGTTTGGGTACCAGTCTCCAGACTTTGTTTCGAGTGAATTGGTTTAACTCCTCTTGCATGGCAATTATCCAGTCAGGATCTTGAATTGCTTCCTCAATTTTCTTTGGCTCAATCTTTGAAAGAAAACTGAGATATAAACATTCATTTTGAGTTGCACTTCTAGTCTTGACTCCATCCTCTAAACTTCCAATTATCAAATATGGTGTGTGGTCTCTCAACCATGGTATTGCACGTAGCAGATTTGACCTTGAAGTGGAGGCTTCATTTTCTAGATTGATGTTATCCAATCTAGCTTCATGATCAGAGACTGTTCCCCCTAAACCATTGACTTCTTCATTATTAGCTCCCCCTGAGCTTCTTATCTCAATAGTCTCTGGTGTCAATATAGTCTTTGATTGTGCATCAGTGACTTTAGTCTCTGGTGAACCATTAGTCTCCGATGGAATACTAATTTCACCAGTCTCTTGAGTTTCATCTAATACTCTA
>CM025783.1:23896949-23925661 GCA_014636745.2 Centella asiatica | reverse complement strand
AGGTATTTTACCCAAGTATACCTCGTGTGATCATCCACAATAACCAAAGCATATCTATTTCTTAAGATTGACATCACATTCAATTGACCAAATAAATCCATGTGCAGCAACTATAAAGGGTCGGTGATTGATGTTGCTGGTTTGCTTTTGAATGACACACTTCTTTGTTTCCCTTTCTGGCATGAATCACACAATCCATCTTGTGTAAATTCCAATTGTGGAATGCCAGCTACCAATCCTTTCCTCACAAGCTTGTTTATGTTCTTGAAATTCAAGTGGGAAAGCTTCTTATGCCAAAGCCAAGTTTCATTAGTTGAAGCTTTGCTATAAAGACATGTGATTTGATCAGTAAAAGAAATAAGATTTGCAACATATAAATTTCCTTTTCTTTTCCCTGCCAAAATCACATTATTAGATTCTTTGTCACACACCAAGCATTGATCTTCTTTGAATGTGACATTGAACCCCTTATCACATAGTTGACTCACACTTAGCAAGTTGTGCTTTAAGCCATCAACTAGTGCTACTTCGGTGAAGATGACATCTCCATGTTCAACACTACCATATCCCCTCATATGGCCTTTGCTATCATCTCCAAAAGTGACTTTTGGGCCACTTTTCTCTTCATACTGTTTTAGCAGGGACTTATCTCCAGGCATGTGCCTTGAACAGCCACAATCCAAGTACCATGTTTTCTTCTTTTTGCCTGCACAGTAGAGAGTAACTAGTTTGAGATTTTTGGAACCCAGACTTTCTTGGGTCTTTTCTCACTAGTTGTAGACTCAAGACTTGACTCAGATTGAGTTGATTGTCTTTTAACAATTTTGACTTTAATTGGACAATCATTAGTCTTGCTACTTATTTGTGAGAGACTGCCAATTTTAGGGTTTTCATTGTTAATGCAAAGATTATTTAACCTTTTTACATGTGTTTCATCTTTTATTCTTTTTGAAGATGCAATCTCAGTTATAGGAATTTTATTTTTGCTCCTACAGTAAACAGCTATGTGGTTGGGGTTACCACATACATGACATGTCTTTCTAGGAGCATCAGGCATTCTGGCATAATTTGTATATTTATTAATGCTGATTTTTCCATTCCTATTTTTCTTATTTCTGCTTAACTCCACTAATTTTTTAGCCTTTTTGTCTGGAAGATTTTCCAGTTTTTTATTTCATTGTGTCTTTGTCATGAACCCAATATTTAATCTTTTTGTTTCACCCCTATCAACAACATTCACTGTCTTTTGATCAATTTTTGTTTTTGCAGAGATTTGTTGATCTTGAGTGTTAATGAATTTGGATTCAATAACAGGAGAGACAAAATTAATTCTTTTTATAAAATTTGGCTTACTAGTTGAGGAGTTCGCAGCTTCGAATAGATCATTTAAATCTAAACTCTTGTCTAGATTTTCATCATAACCTAGTTCAGATTTTTGACCTATTGTTCGACACTCTACCAAGTCTGTCAACTTTTTAATGGAAGTATTCCATTGTTTAATCTTAGCTTGAGCATTTTCAAGTTGCTCTACTAAGTAATATTCCCTCTGTTTCAAAGGATCAATCATATGATGAGCTTTGTTTAAGTCAGACTTGATAGTGTCAAATTGTGTCGATCTCTCTTCGAGAAACTTGTTTCTTTTCAAGAGAATGTCACGTGATTCTTTTACATTGGTATGTTCAATAGTTAAAGATCTAAAACTAACATGCAAATCAAACATATCTTTTTGTATGCTTTCAATGTTAGATGTGTCAAGTAAATTAAGCACATTAAAATTCTGAGTTGCATCACATACCTTTGTAGAATCACTTGACTCGTCACTTCGAGCCATTAGGGCAAAGTTGACACCTTCTTCATCAGAGTCGCTGTCAATCCAATCTTTACCCTCTGTAATCAAGGCTTTGCTCTTTGATTTAGCTTTCTTGTCAGCAAAGTCTTTCCTTGATTTTTCATCCATAGATCTATCACTAGATCTAGGCTTCCTGCACTCATTGGCAAAGTGCCCTAACCCGTCACAATTGTAACATCTTATTTTCTTTAAGTCGAAGGTGACTTTTTGACCTTCACGTTTAGGGTTAAGCTTCTTTGACGATTTTCTTCCTTTCCTGCTGACCCTAAATTTCTTGAACTATTTGACCATGAATGCCATGAATTCCTCCATGTCATCATCAGTGTCTAGTTCATCTTCCTGATCAGTCGAGCTAGCACTGGAAGACTCCTCATCAAGCTTCTCTTGAGACTTGCTTGTCTCAACCATCAACGCAGCTCCTTTGTCCCTGCCATGCATGCGTTGTTGTTGCTCTACTTTGAGTTCATAAGTCTTTAAGTTCCCGTAGAGCCTGTCCAGTGTGAGTATGTCCAAGTCATGAGCCTCTCTTATGGCTGTTGTTTTTGGATCCCAACTTGAAGGTAGAGATCTCATGAACTTGGTATTGACATCCTCATTGTCATAGGATTTTCCAAGTATTTTCAAATCGTTGAGCAAAGTGTTGAACCTATCATAAACTGACGTTATTGGTTCACCAGGCTTTGCTTGAATCGTATTGTTGTGTCAACAATGACCTTTTGTTCTTTCTGACTTGGTCAGTCCCTTCACAGAGGACTTTTATGGTATCCCAGATTTGCTTCGATGTAGTGCAATTTATGATGCTTGTGAACATATCTTTATCAATTCCATTATAAAGTATGTTCATCACCTTAGCATCCTTTAACACTTGCAACTTGTCTTCGTTTGTATAATCACATTCTGGAGCAAGTTCAAAGTGTTCTGCAACAACAGATTCATCGACAGTTTTAGCAGGAATAAATTTCCTGGGTAGATAGGGACCCTTCTCAATACTATCAATATAATCTGGATCTGTTACTCTCAAGTGCATGTACATCTTTTGCTTCCACATAGGATATTCTTCTCGTTTAAGAATAGGGATTCTAGTACCACCATCACGACTTCCCGCATACGTCATTATGCTTGAGCTGCTTGCTTCGTCGTTGGCCATCTCTTAGAACGTAGTAATTGGATAAATTCAATTACAGGCTCTGATACCAATTGTTTTCCTAGTGAGATGCCGAGAACTTGTAGAAGGGGGGGGGGGGGGGGCGGTTGAATACAAGTTCTTTGAATACTTTTTGAATTACTTGTTCTTTAAGAAATTAAATTTTCTTGCGGAATATAAAGAACAAAAATTCAAATCAATTTATAAATAATTACTAAATTGATTTCACAACTGATTACAAATTCTAACAATCATAATAAATAAGATCATCAGCTTCTTTTCTATTTTGTATAGGAAAAGATACAAAACTATGAAAAACCTATACAGCTTCAAATTACAATTTCTGTAAAACTAATTGCAGCTTCTCTAGTAACTGAATTCTTATTAACTCAGTTCCTATTCTGACTAAAATTCAGCTTCCTTATTCGAATCAAATACTATTTTTCCTTTTTGATTAGGAAGAGATTTCTGGTTAGTTTCCTTACCAGCTACGTCTTCAATAATATCTTGCTTTACGTGGAAGACAATCCTTATTCAATTCGAACTCTGTATCTCTCAGGAAATAAATCACGATTAGTCCCTGATGCTTCATCTTTAGTCTCTGGTGACATCATCACTAGTCTCTAGTGCTTTTAGTCCCTGATGACGTCAGATTGTGTAGTCTCCGATAGAGTTATTTAGTCTCCGATGACGTCAGCTTAGTCTCTGATGTTTTTAACTTTAGTCTCCGATGACGTAAGCTTTAGTCTCCGAATCTTTTAGACTTAGTCTCTGATGACGTAAGTTTTAGTCTCCGATAGGCAAAACTAGTCTCCGATAGATAAAGAAACCTTAGTCTCTGACAAGTTTTCCTAGTCTCCGACAAGCCTTTTTGTAAACTCCAACGGATCAAATACACACTTCGACTTTCTGAAGCTTCGATACACCATTCCAGCAGTTACTTACAAATAAGAAATAATTATATCTCTTTACAAAGAATGAATAAATTACAAACAAAGAGATAACTGCTAGCTACAAAACTTCAGTGTTACTAATTAACACTTTCTATACATTTGTACTCTAAGTAATCTAAAGACAATCATCATCAAATGTTCTAAAACCTAACAAGCCATAAGAGACTACAGTGAAGATTCCCTGATGCAGTGAGAGTTCTATTTCAAATAGAAGTTGAATTTAGCACGAACAAAGAAGTTGTGTTAAAGATGAAGCTGGTTAGGAAATATACTAGAAGTGTTTGTAATGTATTAGTGTAACTATTCAGAATGAAAATAGAAATATATTATTGGACAGGATTAGAAGATGAATAATTGAATTCAAAATTAGAAGTTGTAATTCATTTTACAGAGTTATAAGAAGTTGTATGATTTTATAGATGTATATACAGTATAGAATTTGAAACTGACAATCAACTTGTGATTGTTAGAATTTGTATTCAATTGTTATTCAATAAAAAGCAATTGTGTTATAGATTTGTCTTGTTCTTTATTTTCCGCAAGTTATATTACTTTAAAAAGCAAGAATTTTAAAAAGTTTATAGAACTTGTGTTCAACCCTTTCTACAAGTTTTAGGTTGTCTAATTGGGACAACATAATATTAGTGGCATGTTTATAGAACTATTAGGGGCTTAGGAACCCCTCAACAGTTCTCTCACTAATTAAATTAAATAGGGTACAAGATCCTGGTTTGGTTTTCCTTATTGAGATCAGGATATCAAATAAAGCTGTGGAAATCATTAAATTGAAGCTTGAAAATGTGATTTTTGTGGATACGATCGATTTTGGAGGAGTTTTGACTCTTTACTAAAAGGATGATATCGATGTTACCCCTAGAACTTATTCCATAAATCATATAGATGTTGTGGTGCATGAGAAAGATGATGGTCATTTTTGGTGGTTCGCCGGTTACAATTAGGATCTAGTTGCACACTTAAGTAGATATTTTTAGTCTCTGCTGAAGTATTTATATGACCAGTCTCAGTTAGCTTTGCTATATGTTGATGACATGTATATTTCGGTTAGAAATATACATGGAGTAATTCTTTTACTCATTTATGATGGGATTGTGGATTTTCTTCTGATTTCTGATAAATATGGTTCCTAATACAATGGCGAGTACGTTGTATTCTTTTAAGTCAAACTATTTTTGCATATTTTTTATTAGAAAGGATCTTTCCAAATTACCATTAAACCAATAAATCTTCAATACCTTTTCCTTTTGAAAGAATGTGAGCCTCCGACAAGGATTGTGAAAAAGTAGTGCAAACTTCATAGACTCGGCGACAAGATAATAGAGGAGGTAGAGATCACTAGATATTTTCATGTTTAGTAAAGATTGGTCATGATTTTAGGAGTTGGTCAAGAAACTGCTTCAATGGTCAAATCACAAAAATGAGGAGACTAGAATCACAACTGAAATATATAAAAAAGAAACCTTTAATGGATGGGGGTAACGAAGAGGAATGAATTACCAAGAAGTCATTGCAAACTTGAAAACAAGATGAAGAGATTTTGGGCTTGAATGTCAAAAATTCAGTGGCTTACTAATAGAGACCTTAACATTTTGTTCTTTCACTCTCATTTTAAAGAGACCTTAAAAGATTCACAAGCTTTTTAATGAACAACGTAGGTGGTGTACTTCAGAAACCTATTTAACAACTCAGTTAATATGTTTTTTGTTCAGTTGTATACATTGAAAGGTTTAGTGCTTCAAGAGGATTAGTTCTCTAGTTGGTCTACTTAACTACCAGAATATTTTTTTTTTTTTTGTCTAAGGTACGTACTAGAAGGGAAGTTAAACTAGCTTTGAAACAAATGTCTTCATATAAAGTGTCGGGTTCAAATTGTTTTCCTCAATATATATGTTTTTTTTAGTATTGTTGGCCAGTGTTTGGTGATATAATAGAGTGTACTCTAGGTTTCCTTAATGGGGGTAACTTTATAAAAGAATTTAATCACATCTTTATTTGCCTTATCCCAAAGGTTAAGGATGCAAAGAAATTGGAGAATTTTTTCTCTACAAGCCTCTGTAATTCAATTTTTATAATTGTTTCTATGATATTAGGATGTATATTTAAAAGGGTCTTGGCTCGTGGAAGATAAACTGATTACTGATAATGTAAAAATGGCCTTTGACGCTTCATCCCTAAACAATAGGAGATTTGGAAGGAAAGGTGTGTATGCGTTGAAACTTGATATGATGAAGGCATATGACATAGTGGAATGGAAATTTCTTCGAGTAACCATGTCTCGATTGAATTTCTGGATAGATTTATTCACCTTATAATGGAATGTGTCACTTTTGTTAGCTATGTTGTTCTACTAAATGAAGAGCCTATGCCAATTGTTAAAACAAAATAAGCTCAAGTGTTTATAGAACGGGGGATTAAATACAAACATTACAAATGTTTTGCTCTTTAAATAACTTGTTAAGCACTGTTAGAATAGTTACAAGATAAGAAAAACTTTACTGAAATTAAAATGAATACACAACCATTCAAGTTAAAATAGTTGTATTAAAATTTGATGTTTTTCTGAAAATCTGTTGAATCACAATCGTGATTAACAGCTACAAATTCTGTAAAGAGTTACAGCTTCTCTGTAATAAAATTACAACTTCTTTTTCCACATTCACTAGCTACAAATTTTCTTTTAATATATCTCTCTAGATCTATTACAAAGCTTCCTTCTAGTGTTTGTTCTATAGCTTCTTGTTTCTTGTCTTAGTTTTCCGTGTAACAACTCTTTCTGTATGTATAGCAGATTAGTTGGTGAACCCACGTGATGGACGTGCTGCTTTTTCAACATAGCCACATATATGTCACATCAAGGTCCTTTTAGAATGTTGTGTCAGACTGTTGTTGGCTTTCGTTGCTTCTTTTTTATCCCCTGATCTGCATATAATTAATGCTCGAGAGTTGTTATTGAATAACCAAACTACAAGAAATATCTTTCCAGTTATACCCCTTGCTTCCGTACCAAGCATCAATGATTTGCATGTAAGTCCTGATGACGTGTGGATTAGGTCATATGTTCATTGATTTTTTGTACTCTCTCAGTCTCAGCTACAACACTTCTTAAGGTGTCATAAACGTCTCTTATCTCACAAGTCATTTCCTTAACAGTTTTAACACAATCAGTTTTAGACATGTTAGAGGAAATTTTGAGACGTAGTTGTGAGCTGCTACTGTTTGTGGATGAGGCCATCAAGGCTAGGTTGACATATTCTTTAGTGCCTTCTTCATCTGAGTCAGCCCAATCATTTCCCTCTACAATATAAGCTTTTCCCTTCTTGTTGGCATTAAGAAGGATAAAGTATTTCTTCTTGTAATCCACTTCAGCTTCTTTTCCTCTGGATTCACCTTCCTTTATGGCATTGCGACACTCATTTGCAAAGTGGCCCATCTCACTGCATTTGTAGCACTTTATTCTTGATTTATCAATAAAGTTGCTTGTGCTACTAGGTTTCCTTAATGAAAATCTTTTTGATCCAGATGGCTTTTGAAATTTTAGCTTGAAAAACCCCTTAGCAAGAAAGGCCATGGTTTCATCCATTTCGTTTAACTCTTCAGGAGTGTACTCGGTGTCCTTTGAGTGAGCTTCATTGTCCCCTCTTCTTCAGCATCTCCTAACTGCTTCTTCATCAAGACACTTGGTCTTGCTTCAACTTTATCCTTTTTGGCAGCCATCAGAGCTACAGATTTAAGCTTTCTGCTATCCTCAAACATTTCTGATCTTTGTTGAACCTCCAGTTCATATGTCTTGAGAGTACCATAGAGCCTATCCAAGTCTAGGAGATTCATGTCCTTGGATTCTTTGATGGCTGTCGTCTTAGGATTCCATAATATGGGAAGTGCCCTTATGAACTTTCTGTTCACATCTTTGTTGGCATATATCTTCCCATACATCCTCAGGTCATTTACCAACTTGTTGAATCTGTAAAGAGTTACAGCTACAAATTTTGTAAAGAGTTACAGCTTCTCTGTAATAAAATTACAACTTCTTTTTCCACATTCACTAGCTACAAATTTTCTTTTAATATATCTCTCTAGATCTATTACAAAGCTTCCTTCTAGTGTTTGTTCTATAGCTTCTTGTTTCTTGTCTTAGTTTTCCGTGTAACAACTCTTTCTGTATGTATAGCAGATTAGTTGGTGAACCCACGTGATGGACGTGTTGCTTTTTCAACATAGCCACATATATGTCACATCAAGGTCCTTTTAGAATGTTGTGTCAGACTGTTGTTGGCTTTCGTTGCTTCTTTTTTATCCCCTGATCTGCATATAATTAATGCTCGAGAGTTGTTATTGTATAACCAAACTTCAAGGAATATCTTTCCAGTTATACCCCTTGCTTCCGTACCAAGCATCAATGATTTGCATGTAAGTCCTGATGACGTGTGGATTAGGTCATAACGATCCACTGGTGCCAAGCCCTGATGTTGACTTGATCAGTGCTTCTGGATCCGCTGATGACAAGTTACTGAAGGCAACTTGATCAGTGCTTCTTTGTTCACCGATGTCAAGCCTTGATGGAGACTTGATCAGTGCTTCATTTATCCACTGATGTGAAGCCTGATGGAGGCCTGATCAGTGCTTCCTTTATCCACTGATGTTATGACTTGCTTGTTATCCACCGAAGGGTTCCATTGATGCGTTGATCTTTTGTCGTCACCAAACTTGTCGGGCAATCTAAGTCATAGCCAAACTCGTCGGGCAAGTTAAGTCATCGCCAAACTCATCGTCAGTTGATAAACAATGACTGTCGCCAAAGTCAGTGTTAGTCATTGTCAAACTCGTCGTTAGTGGATAAAAATGACTATCGCCAAAGTCACGTTTTACCCATCGCCAAACTCATTGCGAGATAAGCTATTGCCAAAGTCATATTTAGCCATAACCAAACTCATCAGGAGGTATGTTGTCGTCAAAGTCTCGACACAAGAGTGTTTCCCCTGATGGGTTCCCCTAACGAGGTCATCCCCTGATGCCTTCCCCTGACGGCTTCCTCTGACTAAGTCATCCCCTGATGAGTTCCCGTGACGAGGTTATCGTCTGACGGGTTCTCTTGATGGTTGCCCCTGACGAAGTCATCGCCTGACAGGTTTCCCCTGGTGGCTTCCCCTTACGAAGTCATCGCCTTAATACAGTAGTTTTAGGCTTCCCCTGATGTGTTCTTCTTACTAATGCCTCTTAAAAATACTTATCCTTTTGATCATCGATACTTTGTTGGCTTTTCCTGGAATGTCTGTTGTGCGGAATACTTATCTTTTTAAGTAACAATAGTCATTCCTTAACACTGTCGAGTTCGTTCAAGTTATCATTGATGACTCGCCAAGTGTAGTAAGTTCATCCCCTGATGACTAAGTCGACCATCAGTGGATGTAAGAACTCGTGCAAATATACTAAGGTTTATAGAATACCTTGAGTATTTACAGTTGCAAATTTATTCTTTAAACATCATCATCATCATTTATCTCTAACACCAACCTTCCACCCAAGCAGAGAACTTCGACAAGGTGCCCCTTTTCACCTTATCTCTTTGTGAGGTGTTCTGAAGTTTTTTCTTTCTTGCTATGGAGAGCTGGTTTTAATGGTTTATTGTGTGGTGTTAGTGTTAATCAATGTACACCATCAGTACCTCACTTGTTATTTGTTGATGATGGCTTATTATATGCGATGGTAAACCAAGAAGAGATTAATTATTAAACTAGTATTTTCTCGACATATGGAGCAACTTCGGGCTAGTGTATTAATTTTGATAAGTTACAAGTATTTTTTTAGCAAAAATACTTCTTTACAAGATATACAGTTATTTGGTGAATGCTTGGAAGTATCAAGGTTCTGATATTGGACGTTATCTTAACATGCCATCTTTGGTGGGCAGATCGAAGAAAATGGTCTTTAAGGGGCTAAAAGTAAAGATTTGTTGATATGGTCATGGTTTAAGCAATGGAATGTTTTGCATTTCTCAAAGGCTTGTAAAGAAGTTGTAATTAAGTATGTAGTACAATTTATACCAACTTTTGTTATGTCATACTTTCGGTTGTCATCTTCTTTAATCTATCCTAGAGTTGAATGGGATGGTTGATAAATTTTAATGTGGTAAAACGGGAGGGAAAAAAGGTGTCCATTGCATGAAGTGGTTGGATCTTTGCACTCCTAAATATTTTGGTGGAATGTCTTCTTACCTACCTACTGGTACAACTACTCATGCCTCTTCTACCACTGTTGGTTTTGGAGCGCAAATTTCACAACTTGGAAAAGAAATAGGATGCAGTGATCAACTCCATCAAGAAACTTATCATTTTTCTCCCAATAATGGTAGATGATATTAAATAAGGAAGAAAGATAAGTGAGCTGAAACAGAACACGTTGAGGAGGATATATCAAGCATCAAAACGAAGCATAGATTGCCTATTGGAGGAGTTCCTAAACCTAAGTCCCCAAAGCAACAAAGCAAGCCAACTATTGACAACAATGGGGCACAAATTATCTCTCATTCACCTTATATGAGATTAAAGAAAGATTTAGAAAAAGCAGAGTTGCTAGAAAGAAGTCGGGATTAGCTAAAAATCTAAAGTTGTTGCAAAAGATAAAGGGGTTGGAAGCAAAAATAAAGGAGATAAAACTTCAAATGCTCAAGGAGGAAAATCAGCAAAGGGAAAAGGAGTACACCATGAGAAGGAAAAGTTGGAGAGGAAGAAGCAATAATAGCAACAGAAAAAAGATTAGACTTAGGTTTATTCTTTGTAATCTTCTTTATTTCTATCTTTTTGAAATTAGTGCTTGTAATCATATTTTTTTGCTGAAGTTAATGAAAAATGTTATGATTGCTTTTGGTGATCAAAATATATCGTTTGACATCATCAATTAGGTGAAGATTATTAAGTCAACCCCTTACTTATTATACTTGCTAAATTCATTCATACTTAGAATATATTTTGAATTGATGATGTAATATAGTCATCGCTTAATATGTTGTAAAAGGATATTTAGAATGAAATCTAACTTGCTAGGTGAATTTTTAGCAAAATAGTTTTAAGTAAGGCTAGAGTCAAGCAAAGGTCTTTTTCAGCAAAACTAAATCAACAAGCAAGAAGTTTCGGACGTGAAGAAAATACCACATACTTATCAGCAAGACTAAAGCCTGCTGAATAGATCTACTTAGAGACAGGTTAAGCAAGGATCATTTAAACAGAGCTCATTTCAACAGACCTTTACTTAAGTAGACCTTCGAGGATTAGCAGATTGTGTCTTCAGGAAGGGATTTCTTAATTAAGGTTCAACCTTGTAACTTTTGCTAAGTGAGTTACCTAGTGAAACCTTTAAGCAAGGTTCCCTTAAGCAATGAACCTAGTTTTTAGCAAAACTTAGGAAAAACAATTGACATAGCCTACTTTTTAAAAGTCAAAAATGTTATTTTTGGGCGCTTGTTAAAGATTGTTGTTACCTTCTATATGAATTGCTATAGGACAAAATGACGGCTAACAAGGACAACTTTCCAACAACTTAGTACAATTTTCCAACGGCTAGAAAGTACAAGTCTCCAACGGCTTTTTTTCAAATTAGCTATGGTTATATTTTTTCTAGGAGTACTAGTTATAAATTTCATTTATGACTAGTGAATAACCAAGAAAACACTATGACAATTTGACACTCTGAGCTTTCAATAAAGCATTTGAATTTACGAAACTTGAAAAAAATATTGGTTATCTACTCATCAAGGAGTTCTGCTTAAAACCAGCAAACAAGATTTTCAAATCATTGAAACAAGTCTCAGTGACTTAGAAAGTCTTAATGACTTAAGTAAAGGTTTAAGTGACCAAGTGTAAATTGGACTAAGTGTCCATGTGTAACTTGTTCTGTGTGAACATTTTAGTGAGTTTCTTAATAATAAGAGAAGAAGAGTGGAATAGTCATAGTTGAACCACTATAAAAATTCTTATCTCTTTACTCTCCTAGTTACCTTGTTGTCTGCTTATTTGTTGATTGCTTATAGTTTGTTTGCTTAGTCTTTTCTACTATGAGGGAGTTTTCATTTCACTGCTTTTATTTGTTGCTTGCTTATAGTTTGTCTGCTTAGTCTTTTCTAATACGAGGGAGTTTTCATTTCTCTGCTTTCAAAATTACTAAGTAAACCTTTCTTTAAATCTTGCTTAATCAAGAGAATGTGTTTTCATCAATAAGTGTTTTAAGCAAAGTTAAAATTTTAAAAAATCTATTTAAAATCACTTCTATTATTTTTCATTTTGAACCTAACAGTATTTACCATCGATTCAAATATAACAAACATTGTTTGAAACCCAAAACTTGGTCATTATCAAGAATCTCCTTTTTAATTTGTTAATTATATAATAGTATATAAATAAATATGATAAAGGTAACTGCTTCTGATCAAAAGAAGCGGCGAAATCTCTAACAAACTACGTTGTTTAAATCCTAAACCATGTCTTTCCCCAAAAAATTATCAGTGATCATGTTGTGTCCAAAATTGTGAAAAATAATTCTCACAGCTTTTGGACGGTTACTCGTGAGAACTCTACTATAAATGGAAGATTTGATATAAAAAAAAAAAGTAATCACTCTTAAGAAGATAGAATGAGATTATGAGAAAAAGACTTCTAAACATTTCAAGTTTTTAAGTGCAATTTCGAGATTGTCTTCATTTCGGTGCAATTTTAAGCTGCAGAGAAAATTGCCATGTTTTGAAAAAGGGCATTGGCCATGAATTTTGAGATTTTTAGCCACAATGTTTTGGGCAACAGGCCCATGGTGTTCAACCTACGAGCGTAATTATCGTTGAGCCCAAATTTTACCAGCTTTTTACTTCCAAAATTTTAAATTTTTGGTTTGTTTTTATCGTACTAATTTTCTTATTTGGTTGCTATGAGTACTAGATATTCTAAATAGTTTATTTGGTGGATTATAATCATTATTGACATTATTATTTTCGACTGAATATTAGATTTAAAAATTTTCTTCATTTTATACGTTGTTCACTTTATGAGTTCGGGGATTCAAGATATATTTTTACATATTTGTTAGACGCCAAAACCTCTATTATATCACTTTTATGATACAATTTAATTTCAAAATTCAAGTAGTTTTTAAAAGTCCCTTCTACTTGCATATCCCTTTGTTAACGTTTTATATAATTAATTGCTTTGTAACTAACTATTTCAGCTTCTTCTCTCTTTTTTTTTTTTTTTTGAAGCAAGGAAGAGAAGTCCTTATAACTTTTTTTTGTAAAATGAAATAAAATTATCTATTAATAAATAATCGCATTTATATAAAATCAAATAAAACATTTATTGTTGAAGTTTACATACCATTATTGTTGGAAAAAAAAAATGGCCCCGCAATATGAAATGGACTAGTTTTGTTACTTAAAGCCAAACATACCACCGTACACAATATGAAAAAAAATGTTCTACCGAAGCAATAATCCCCCAATTGAAGGTGAGATGGGGCCCAGCTTCGGTCCTCGTACCATGTCGAAAACGGATGTGGCTCTTCTCTGTTACTTATTTTCTTCCATTTTTTTCAATACGCTTTATAATTTTAAATAGAATTAAATTTATGTTATTTTAATCGTACCAAAAAAATAAGGATGTATCAAGTTTCATACAATTTAATAATATAAGACACATTTATTTTAACAGTTAAAAAATCATCAAATATCAATCATTTAAAATACATCAAATTTGAATTATTAAAATAAATGTGTTTTACATAATTTACATTTTTAAATTATATGAAACTTGACACGTTCTCATATTTTTTTATATTTTATCCATATATATAATTAAAATTACATAAACTTTGTTCTATTTAAAATTATAAAATGCATGAAAATAAATCGAAGAGAATAAGTAATAGAGAGGGAGCCAAGTCGGTTTCTAGCAAGCAGTAAATATTAAGTTCATGACATGAAATGTTATTTTGGTAGTTTATACCACTTGTCCAATTTCTGACAACGTTGTTCTTCATTTGTCTTTAAAATGGTGGTTTACCAGTATTTTAAACAATTTTTTTAAAAAAAAATATTAACGTTTAAACGTACAATTTCTCTTTTTGAAATATGGAGTACATCTTTTTCTTTTTATTTTTATTTTCTATTTTAATTAGTGCACTTCGCTTTGTGTTTAATTTTAAATTACACATTTAAAAATTATATCAAGATTAAAAGAGAGATAAATTTATTATTATTTATCTTTTTAATTTATGTATTTAGATATCATTCAAATATTTTATGAAGATGAAAAGAATATTTCACAAAAGATCAACATAACAGTAAATAAAATTACAATTTTCTTTTATCAGAATAAAAAAATTAAGAACTTTAGATGTCGGTGACATACGGTTTGACTCTGTATTTATGTAAAGACCAAAATGTAACAAAATGGTATTGTTAAATTTTCTGATTTTGAATTGAATGATTTGATAGAATAGAATAATATGAAAATAGAATAAATTTTATATTCCTTTCATATGTTTTTTTTAAGAAAAGCAATAATTGGGGATAAGATATGTTACAAAAAAGAGCAATAACTGCTTAAATTTTTTATTATATTGCTATATTTTGTAAAATTTGTCACAATCTTCTAATTTTATTTTCAATTGAAAATTCATAATAATTAATTTTATGAGAATAACTTATTATTTGTACATGTAACTCTTAGTCAAACATACAATATTAATATTTGTCAAAATTTAAAATGTTACTATTTTTATGAACCTGATAGAGTACTATTTTATATACAATTTACAATTTTTTCATTCTAATATTCCCTAGTAATTTTATAATTTTGGTCTTTCAACTTTATTTATTTTTTCGTCCAATTAAACACAACCGAAATCTAAACTTTTTATCGCTAGAAAAAGAAACAAGAATTTCAAAATAAAATCATTACAACTTCAATTAACGTTGACAATATGAAAGATTGAGGTGGGAATATACATCCTCCCTCCCACCATTCTGGTTTGTAAAAGGTTAAATTGAGTAAGAGCACTTGTAGTAGATTCTTTAAAATTTAGGTTTTCTTTATTTTAATGAACAAAGTCAAGCAATTAGACAAAAATTTTATTTCAATAATTTTTTTACAATAGAGTCATTTGTATTTTAAGAAAAGTAATTGAATAGTAATTCTCTATTTTTGGAGAAATACTATTCACATCCATTCCTTTAACAAAATAGTAAATATTTCTTTGGACCGAACACTTTTTTATTTTTTAATATTATATATATATATATATAATATAATATAACATAAGTAATATATATAATATACAATAAAGTATCAATATATATTTTATGTAATATCTCTAATTTTTGGAACAAAACTAAACTTCAAATAAATGAATTCTAACTGAACTGAGTAGTAGCTCTCAAACGCACAAGTCCAAATTATAAGCTGCAAATTTGCTGTGAACAAGAAAATACGGCTGAACCATAATGTCCAGTATAGATATGAAACAAGAAAAAGGTACGACAGTATATCACAATAGAAAAAACATAAAAAAAAATAAAAGTAAAACGATACAATTTACAAGTCTACACAACGAGTATCATCCTAAATTAATATGGTTGAAAACTAATAAGTAAGGTTATTTTATAATGAGAGCCCTAAAGAATAGAACGGATCATAAATATATATACATCAAAAGGCATATTCCATATAAATGGTTGCAACTCCAAGTATATGGATTGGAAGGGGGTATGACACAAGCCACACACATCCGCAGAACAAAACATAAACAATTAGGGCCAAAAAAACTCTCCTCTTTGATTAACAATTAGGGCCAAAAAGTACATAAACAAACTCTCCTCTTTGATTTATCACCCAAAAAAAAATAAAATGAAAACCCATGTTAAAATTTAAAAGTACATCTATTAAAAAATAAAATGAAAACCCATGTTAAAATTTCTCACAATGAACAATGATCAGTTTTGCGCTTAGTCAACTATTAAATTAAATTAATTATAACATTCAATCTTAGATAAATCACTACATCTCAATACCAATAAAAAATTAAAATTTCTATCAAAGGAATTCGATTAGAATAGAATATCAAATATCGAATTCATTATAAGAGACAAGACATATTAAAATAAAAGAAAAAAATAGTGTTGAAAAAGAATGAAAATCGTACCGATAAAAAATAGAAGAATAACGCTGAAGAAACATGAATATGATACCTTAATTCTTAATTCTAAATAACTTCTTTCCAAAAATATAAATTTTAACAATCCCGTTCAAATCAATCTGAACACACGTTAATCGTCATTCATTATTATGTTACAATCTTAATTTAAAGTCTCTTTCAATATAATTAATTTAATTTATATAAGTGAGTACCCACGGGTGACTCCCACATACTAAAGGATCACTCATGAATATACTTACCTTTCAAAATCTTCTTTGCCTGCCTGAGCAAATAATACCAGTATAACCAAATAATTTACTAGAGCAAAGTATCAATCATGTATTATCAAAGTTGCCATACTCATTCCTTCTCCTCGTCCACTGTCTATAAAACACTCGTCCACTGTCTATAAAACACACACTTATATATTTATTTAAAATTTGAACTCTTAACTTTAAACTCGTAACCTCTCCATTTTTCAAAAAAAGTAAACTCATACACAACAGACCTTATAACTTTAAACACACTTATATATTCATTTAAGATTTGAACTCTTGACTTCAAACTTGTGACCTCTTCATTTTTCAGAGAAAATAATAAATAACCAATAAAACCAACTGCCAGATTTTCTTTTTATTTATTTAAAAACACATTAAACTCTATATAACTTATTATATTCCCCCTCATAAATTACAAGTATTATAACGAGCTTCGTATTTTGATAAAATAATATTTTATTTTATCAAATAATTTTATGTATTAAAATTCGGGGTATTACATATTATATTCAATATTTATTATATAATCTAATATATATTTTATAATATTATGTAATATATATATATATATATATATATAATATACTACAAATAATAAATTTAAAAATTTTCATAGTAATAAAATTTAAATATTATATTTAATATATACACTATGTGATTATATGTGATTTATATTATAATATATAAAATTATCTATATAATAAAATATAATTTATATAATTTCATAATAATATAAATCATATACTATATTATAATATATATAAATATGTACATATTTATATATACATATTACATATAATTATAATATATATATTTATATATAATTGTATTTAATATGTTATATTATGATTTGATGCTTTTTTAAAATAATTATATAATATATTAAGTATATTTTTATTTTACGTAATATATATAAACTATAATATAAATGTATATAATATAATTTACTTTTCTATATTATTTTTTATACTATAATATACCATAATATTATATTATATTATATTATACAAGATATTAAATATATCCTAGTTAATATGTTATAATAGAATTATAATATAATATAATAAACTTCGAACATAATTGTATAACTTTTAATCATAAACAATTTTATTAATGAACTAAAATAATATAATAAAGAATTATATAAAATTATTATTTTAATTTTATAAGTCTATATAACTAAAAATTAAATGAAATTAATTTAAAAATATTATTAAATTTTTTTATATAAAGTGTTATTTACCCGTAAAATATGAATTTGCTGCTATTGGCCTGATTAGGGGATGCAAACAGGAGTATGAATCAATGGAATAGATAGGCCGAAAGTGAGCAACATCACCAACACCAACCATTAATATCTTTTCTCCGACCATCTTTTACGTCCACTTTTTTGTATCTACGTATATAAATGCTATTTCCCATCACCTTTTCCCTCTATTTTCTCTTTATCTTTTTAGTATATAAAATTTAACACTAATACTTTGTCCATTTTATAAAAAGAATAATATTTTATTTTATTTATATTACATTATAAAATCCTAAATTTTAAATTGCGGTAAGAATTTAATAATATATTCATATAATAAAGAATTTATCTTATTGAAATTTTAATGTATTATATAATGTTAATCATTTTAGGATCGAAATCAATTAAATTCAAATTAAATTTAAATTTTTACAAAACTAGTAGATTACTTTTTGAAATATTGTTCTTTTTTTAGAACGGAAAAAGTATTATTATTATATATCTATCGTGTTTGGTTTAATATATAAGTTGCATTTGTTTCGCGATTAGATTAAAAATAAGAATGATAACGAATAGAAAATTGATGAATGAAATGATGAACGTGATTATGATCTCATTTATTTTACCTTAAATTTTGAATATTTTAAATTTTGATGGTATAAATTATATCATCAGAATTTAAAATCTCTAAAATGTAAACTAATTAAACAAATGCAACTTTGCGTGAATATTTATGTAAGATAGTGGTTATAAGAACGAGTATAGCATTCTACGTAAAACAATAAAAAATGAATAAAATTGAGAATAAATAAAAAAATTAGAGGAAAAGAATTTAGCAGAAAATGAAGTAATTCAAAATAAAAATATGTTAACTATGAACAACGATAACTCATTCTTACATTGGCCATATTTTTTTTCCTTAAAACTTTTTTTTATTTTCGGCTCGTTATTACCCCTTTTTCCCATTCGTTCATTTTCGTTATTATGTTCAATCTAATTTCGAACCAAGTGCCCAAACATAATATCATATAACTAATTTATACACAAGAACTTATCAAAATTAGACTGCAACTTTTTGCTATAGAATTAAATACACAAATATCACAACTTAAGAAACTCATCCTACAAAATGTGTTAAAATAAACTAAAGCCGGTAAGTTTTGATACTCCATGAAAAGTGGCAAACTTTGAATTCGTAGACCGCCAACAAATTTTACCTGTAAAAGGTCCCAACAATTGATTCTTTTTTTGATTACTTTAGACCTTACTTTTCTTCAAATAATTTTCAATATCAAATTATTAAAATACAATTATAGCCTTTTTAATTATTTTACACTAATTATGCCTAATATTGCTGTCAAAATTTAATTTTATTACAGTTCATATTCTTTCTTCTGTGGGGCCCTGTCCGGACTGCCGTTAGTGATAAGCACGCCTGGCAACTCATTCATCATCATCATTCCCTCCTTACTTTCTTTCTTTTTCTCTCTCTACACCATTTTCTCTTCATTTCTTTTTTTCTCTCTCTAAAACTCCAGCTCGATCTTCTGTTCAGCTCAATTTTTCTGTATAATTGCTAGAGATTAGATCTGTACATTCAAATTTTCCAGCTCCAGGTAATGTATAATCACATGTTTTTGCAATTTACTTCTTGTTTTCTTCACAATTTAATATATACGTTTCAATTGGTTTTTCAGTCTGTGAACGATAATGTTATTGATTCAGTAGAACTGGATTTTTTTTTCTTTTTCCTTTTTTGTTTAATTTTAGAGTGTTACTGAAATGTGTGAATGTTGAATTATTGGGGATTTTTTATTGTTTAAATGAGTTCATGTAGGAATTTATGCAGGTAGCTTTTAGGGTTTATTTTTCTATGAGTGAACTTGCGTGATTGGAACTGAGAGAAATTAAATAGTGAGGATCCGAGAATCCACTTGCAAAGAATGATTTTTTTATCAAAATTAGTGCTTTGGGAAATGGGATTATCGGTATTACTGTTATAGTTAAGTTGGAACTGCTGTACATTGTGAAATGTGCATCTGCATTATGTTTTGGGCAATGGTAGTTTCCAAGATCGGTGTAACTGATGTGTATGTGTTTGTGGGTCTCTATTTCTTTGGTGCCTAAATCTGCGTGTTTATCTAATTTATAGTGGTTTGTTTAGCACTGATTGTAGATGTCTATAAATTAAGTAAAAATAATAAAATCTTTTTGTCTATCTAGGCTCGTCGTGTTTCTCGTCTCTTTCAAAACTGTAGCTATATATGTCAAATTTCAAATTAATCCAGATTCCCTTATTTGCTTTCTCCATGCTTCACTAACTGCCCAAACTTGATTACTTTGGAAAATTCTTCTTTCAGTATTCTGTTTGTGATTTGTTTATTTTCTTTTTGTAATGCAGTTTCATCCCCATCTCATCCTTTAATGGCATAAACGGATGGTACTACAATAAAATTTGCAGTGATAACAATTGAAATAGTATTGCCCATAAATAGATAGTTGTAAAGTGTGCTAGTGGCTGTGGAATGAGGTAAAAAGGAATTGCTTGGTAGGGAATTCACCAAATAGCCTACAAAAAGGTTAACCATTAATAATAAGTTTATGATGCACGATAATAGAAGTAGTTGAAGTACTTGAAAGTAGGACAAGTCACTATCTTAATGTGAACGTATTAAGCATTTGATAAAACTGAAATTTAATTTGTATGAACGAAATTACAATTTAAAAAAAGGCACCAAGTATCTGTTATGAATTTAGCTCTTATATCAAGAAAAGCACATTTTCTTGTGATAGTACATCCTGAATAAGGAGTAGAATTCTGACTTTCTGTGCACAATCTCATAAATGTTGATTATTTTGGTTAAGGGGTTACCTGGATGTATGTTTTCAGCAGGTACTGATATGAAGGTGAACTACTGTAATGTGTGACCTTATAACAATATGGATTCATATGTACAAACCATTCTATCTGATATTAATGAATGATGATCTGGTTAACTAAGTTTTCCAAACGCTGAATACAATGTCAAAGTTGGATCTTGCATAGATAGCGAGTTACGAGGCTGAGATCTAGTGGTATAATTTAGATCTGACGTGGTGGAGCCATTGATGCAAACCATCTATTTGGTTGGCATCTGCTTCATATATAGCTTGGGGGTGAATATCTTGAATTTTCCTTCCTACTTGAGTGTTTGTATGTATATGTAGTTGATCATCTTAGTTTCAGTGATGTTGTTAATATTATGATCTCCCTATTTGCTTCCAGCAGGATTTCATCTAGTTCTTTCCAGAGTGAAGTCTAACCTTTGTTATGCTTTGCTACTCATTCATGGGTTTCAGCTAGTAAAGGTCTTCCAAGGAAAGTTCAGAAAGCTAAATAGAAAAGTCCAGAAAAATAGAAATGGCTGTTTCAATGAAAAATGTGGATTCTGCTTTTCAAGGAGCTGGTCAAAAGGCGTATCCTTTGTTTTTAATTATTCTGTTTTCACTTTGCTGTCATTTTCAGTATCTCAAGTCTGATCAATCTTTCCTGATGAATATTGCACTTTCTGATGGCGTTAATTACCAAGAAAAGAAAAATGAGCAGTCATTTGCAGACTAAAATTTCCATTAATATTATTGCTGCAGCTATTTTCCAATTAATGTATGAGTTTGCTCCATTCGACTTTTTTGTAATCCTTGAAAATGCATAGCGGCTTAGAGATATGGTGCATTGAGAATTTTCGTCCAGTCCTTGTGTCGAAATCTTCTCATGGAAAGTTTTTTGCAGGAGATTCTTATGTTATATTAAAGGTAGGCAGTCTATTGTCTACGTATGTTTCTCTCTACTTTGTAAAAGTTATATATAACCACATATATTTATATTATAAAATAACTCCAGAAGATATCCTGATTGTATTGTTTGTTTTCGTAAACTGTGTTGCTTATATATTCTTTTACTTAGAGCTCTCTATTTATCTCAAGGCTTGCTGCCAAAACTGGACCCTTATCTTGTATTATGGGGATCTAAAATGTATGAGCTCAGCTAAACACTTTGTACACCTACATTTTGATTCAAATTTGAGACCTGCATTTTCCTTATTGCAGACAACTGCTTTGAAAAGTGGTGCCTTTCATCATGACATTCATTTTTGGTTAGGTAAAGATACTAGTCAAGTAAGTACTTACTTCCATTGTTTTCACTTCTATCAGGTAGCTAGAAATAGTTCTCTTTCAAGGCTAAAACACTGTTTTAAATAGGATGAAGCTGGAACTGCAGCTATTAAGGCCGTTGAATTGGATGCAGCTCTTGGAGGGCGCGCTGTTCAATATCGTGAAGTGCAAGGTCATGAAACTGAGAAATTCCTTTCTTATTTCAAACCATGTATCATACCTCAAGAGGGTGGAGTTGCATCTGGATTTAAACATGTTGAAGCTGAAGAGCATAAGACCCGTTTATATGCTTGTAAAGGGAAGCATGTTGTGCATGTGAAAGAGGCAAGTCAATGTTACTGCTTTATTGATGACGGATTTGTCATCATGTGATGCTATTTCTGAGACTGCCTAATTTTGTTCCAGGTTATTTTTGCTCGGTCCTCACTCAATCATGATGACATCTTTATCCTTGATACGGCTTCGAAGATTTTTCAGTTTAATGGGTCTAACTCATCTATCCAAGAGAGGGCTAAAGCACTGGAAGTGGTCCAGTACATTAAAGATACTTACCATGATGGAAAATGTGAGATAGCTGCCATTGGTAAGTGGATGATTAAGTAGTAAGAGACGACACCAAAATAATAATCAGAATTCAGCATTTAAGTCCTCTTTTGTGATTTTTCAAAATAGAGGATGGAAAATTGATGGCTGATGCTGAAACTGGAGAATTCTGGGGTTTATTTGGTGGTTTTGCTCCACTGCCAAGGAAAACTGCCACTGAAGATGCTAAAAGTACTGATGCACTTCCTACTAGGCTTTTCAGGTAATATGTTGTTGCCATTGAAATTCGCGTTAATTCTATGATTATGGTCTGTTGATTTTAAATGTCTTGGACATCTAATACATTCAATTTGTTGATGGATTATTTGTTACCCATATTTGTCTTATTTCATGTCTATTTCTTGCAATTATGTATAACTTCTGCAAAGTTCACAATTTACTGCAAAAGGGAAATGATTTTTTTTTTTTCAATGGAAAGCCATAATATAAGATTAGTTCTACACTCAAGTAGAATCATATTCCCTATGTTTTTATCTTTTGGCCACTGCAGTAGAATCATACACCATATGCTTCTATTGTGGGCCATCCAGAGATAGGATATACTGATTGCATATGTAACTGTTATGCTTAGACCTTCAATATAGATGGAAAAAGTAATGAAACAAAAAGTAAGAGTTCCTTATTTGCTATTGAGCAGTTTTACTGTTGGTCCTTAACATGTGGTTCTGACAATAATGTTTTTTGTCTACAAGTGTCGTGAAGGGACAAGTTGAACCTGTGGATTTTGATTCCTTGACAAGGGAGTTGCTAGACACTACTAAATGTTATCTACTGGATTGTGGATCAGATGTTTATGTGTGGATGGGGAGAAATACTTCTCTTGATTCACGAAAAAATGCAGGTGGAGCCGCTGAGGTACAATTTTTTTGCTTGGGTTTCTTACGTTGTAGTATATATGTTCTCATTTGGAACAAGTGCAGACAAATGCAAAGCAATGTAATTAAAATATAAATACATGGAAACTTGTTGAAACCTTAACAGAAAAATTATAAGGTAGAGACAGGTAAATTTTTCTGTCAGTGAACGAGATTCTTACTAGCATTGTCATCAAGGTAGTCTAGGCTGCACCAAGGCGACACCATGGCATCCTGGCACTGTTTACTGGACGCAACAGAGTATTGCTTAAAGTATCTATGTCGCCATGGTTCTGTACATATTTTTTTTTCTTCGTACTGCTTCTTCAGCAGTTACTACACGTATATAAGTGTACAATACAAGCATAATAAGGTTGGTAAGAATTTGCAAGGGTTCAAGGAGACAAAATAATGTGAATGGACCCACATTTCTACATGTACACCAAAAAAGTCAGAGTAAAGTTAGTATGATTTGGTCTTTTTTGTATATTTATCTTTTATCGTCTTTTCCTGTTTTAAGTATGTGCAAATGTAAATGTTTACACACATATTGATATGGTATTATTAATGACTTGTCGTCGGGTGGCCATCATGGCGGGTGCTTTACCGCTTAGGCTGCCTCAAGGTTGGCTAGCATTGTAACTCGCCAGTCTTCGTGATAACCATGCTTACTAGTGGTGTGTTTATATTTCTAAACAAACCCAAGCCACCGTCTTTCCCCTCCCATGCCCCAAAATAAATAAAAATTCTCTTGGGATCCAGACATCATCACCAATCTTAGTACTTTGCTTTTGGGTTTTTGTAATATTTTTTCCCCTTGGGTGGCAAGTGCCAAATCCACATTAATTTCAAAACACAGAACACAACATTCTTCATCATCCACTTATTGTCTTGTTGAACTCATTCACTTATTGTGTTGCTGGTCTCATTCTGTAGGAATTTCTTCGTAGCCTTGATCGACCAAAAACTCATATAATACGTGTTATGGAGGGATTTGAGACAGTTATGTTTCGATCAAAATTTGTTTCTTGGCCTCAGTCAACTAATGTAGCAGTATCTGAGGATGGCAGAGGCAAAGTAGCTGGTGAATTTTGTGTTGCTGTTTTCATTCTCCTTCCCAATATCACAATAGATGATATTATCCTATTCTGTTCTAAACAACATTCTGCTAATATAATTTTTTGTTGATGCTCAGTTCTTTGTTCGCTGTTTTGTAGCACTATTGAAACGCCAAGGGGTAAATGTGAAAGGTCTTCTGAAAGCTACGCCTGCAAAGGAAGAGCCTCAACCTTATGTTGACTGCACAGGAAACTTGCAGGTACTGGAAAAAAAAATGATAACTGCATGAGTATCAAAATTAACTATAATAAGTTTTCTTTAAAAAGTTGCATGTATTAGAAATTTATTGTATTGTAGGAATTCTGTTTATAATTATGTAATTATATATATACATCCTCGTCTGAGTGCCTATTTCACTGTCCTTTTACTGATTTTGATCTTGAAGTGCATCATCCTTTTAACCACTTCATAGTGATTTGATTGCATAGTAATATTATTATAAATTGACTGATTAATTTTATTTCCCGTGTTCTGTAGGTTTGGCGTGTAGATGGTGAAGACAAGACTTTGCTTACTGGTTCTGAGCTGTCAAAATTTTATACTGGAGATTGCTACATCTTCCAGTATACTTACCCTGGGGAAACAGGAGATGAATACCTTGTAGGGACATGGTTTGGAGAGAAAAGTCTTGAGGTGATAACTACTTCTATAATTTCCTTGGATATTTAAGTATGGGCTTTCTAGCTTTTTTGTCTTCTTTAGTGGGGGTGGGAGTAGGAGGAAGGGAGGGGAGGGGAGGATACTGCTAATCTTAATTCGCCTTTTCAAGCTAGAAGCAAGAAAAGAAAACATGAAAATGATCATTTCATGTCTGAGGTAGGATATTGGTTTTGATTATTGTGCTTGGGGAAATACTATTCAATCCATGAAGGTTTGAAGGGTTCAATTTTTCCTTGCTCCCTATGTGGGATATAGTTCTTACATCCAAAAGTTTCCCCATACTTCGTGGGATTCAGTTCTAGATCACTCTGTGGGAATTGATTATTTGATTTTTCACTTATTTACGGATGTCGTCATCGTACCATTTTGAAAATGTTATGATAATTCATCAATTAAGAATTTCAGTGATTATGGTATGAATTAAATCCACAAATTTCAGTTTTGGTATCAAAGTTTCAATCTCATGGGTATGCCTGTCCAAAAATGGGACTGAAATCAGCTATCTTATAACTATACTATATATGTAATTATTTGATCGGATCTAGTGCTGCACTAAATGAAGATTCAAGATTTAAGTTGACTACTTTAAAAGCTTGGTTTTAATTTATCCATTCCCACATCTATAAACTTATTTATTTTCACTAACATCGCATACAGGAAGATAGAAATTCTGCAACTTCACAAGCAAGCACAATAGTAGAGACACTGAAGTTTTTGCCTGCTCAGGTAATTCATGTTGGTGTATGTTTGGATTGTTGGTTTACATTGTCCATGAGTTTCTGTGTTGATATATATTATGCTATTCTAGGCACGGATATACGAAGGAAACGAATCCATCCAGTTCTTTTCAATCTTCCAGAGCTTTATTGTTTTTAAGGTTTGCAAGAATTATAGATGCTGAGAAAACTAATAGTTCAAGAATTAAAGTTCTTTAATTTACAAATTTTTGTTCCTAATTTGTGTAAATTGTCAGGGTGGTATTAGTGATAGGTACAAGAAACATATAGTAGAAAAGGAACTTCCAGATGATACGTATTCAGAGGATGGACTTGCACTATTTAGGGTTCAGGGGACTGGACCAGAAAACATGCAAGCAATTCAAGTTGAAGCTGTAAGTTTGTTTTCTTCATTTCCCATGGCATATCTTCTTGGGTAAGAAAATACGCGACTTTTCGCATTTCTTTTAAAGTTCCCCCATTGATCCCTCTTACGATATTTGAGAAGTTAATGAATCATCTCTTTATCATGCCATGTACTCTCCTATTCAAGCTGTCCAATGTCATTTTGTTAGAATAATATTCTAAATCCCTCTATGATATCCACTGACACTGGCCTTCAAGCTGGAAGTCTTGTAGCATGCCTTACTGCTTGATACAGTACACAACCTACAAATTAAATGGTAAACAAAGTAATGGCATTATATTGCAGCCCTGTGCATCAAATTAAAGCCCCTCTAATTTGCGTGAAAAAAAACTTGAGTATCATATCAATAGCTAATTTCTTTCCTTCAATACAGCAAGTTTAAGCATCCATTTACCTAGCATATAAATGCATGCAATAGCGGAGAACACTCGTTTCCAACAAGGGAACAACTATAAAGGACCCTTGCCTTCCTCAGCAAGGACAAAAACCTCCTACAAAATAAATGAGACACTCCTTCCCAAACCTCTAACCCGTGGAAACTCTACTCTCCAATCAATTATCTCCAATTGACCAGCCAGTTACATATTTCAACATGAGAGATTAACTCTGTAGGAATAGACCTTTTGCATTATTAATTTGCGAACTGGATTGTAACAAGCAAAAACGTGGGGCCAGTGTTGAATGTACAAAGAGGTTCCTTAAACCAATGACCCACAAGGTTACAAATTTTGAATCAAATAATACAATGAATGGGTAGGAGACCATCACATAGACAATAATCAACAATAACGATACTATATCAAAAACATATATAATAAGAAAAACACTATTAAGAAGAAAGGATACCTTCTGGCAGCTATATACAACAGCAGAAAAATGTATCTAGCGCTTTCGCTAGATCAACTAATATGTACAGGCGAGAGCCTCTATATACTTGTAAGAAGAAGGGATACCTTCTGGCAGCTATATGCAACAGCAGAAAATGACTTACCTAGTGCTTTCGCTAGATCAACTAAAATGTACAAGGGAGAGCCTCTATATAGGAACTGAGAAGCAGTAGAATTAGAATGTAAATGGTCAACCCTAATCATGATATCAGAATATCTTTACAATCTTACTGTTCATGAGTCCCCTTAATTACGTCAATAGAACTACATCTTGGATTCTCAAAATGTATACGATGTATGAGTCTCCAGGCTATTACTCTCCAACAGATCTGACTCTCTCTCCCTCCTTCCCTCCTGGCCAAAGGGATTACAACCTTGGGTAAAGATGTAAATATAGAAAATTACCTAAACCTATTGGAACCTTAAAAGATAACTTTCATCTGATTTAGTTCTAATCTTAACAAATAATATAATATCATAACTAATAAATTAAAGAATCAACTAATGCTTCCATAATCTCTTGAATCAGTTTGACGGGCCCCTAGAATTGTTCGACATCAATAAGTTTGTCTAGATAAGAACAAGGGAGATATATAAAATTGTTCCAACTATAGAGACTTTAAGCTTATGGTTCACAATATGAAGTTATTTAGAAGTGTAGTTGAGCATATTTTGAGAATAAGGATTAGTTTCTGAAAATTGATATAGATTTATGCCTGGAAGATCTACCAAGAAGACTATTTTCTTGATTCGACAGCTGATGGAGAGATGTCTAGAGAAGGACTTTTTATGATGCTTACTGATCTAGAAAAGGCATACAATATAATTCCAAAAAAGTTCCTTTGTTGGGTTCAAAGCAAGAATGTGATTAGAAAGTGTGTAGAGATTATCAAAGACATATGGGGGTTTTACAACTTATGAAGTCTTGTGATGATGGCATATGTGACGGTTTCTGATAATAATATGCTTGATATAAGCCCATAACTTTTTGCTTAGTTATGAATGAGTTAGCCTTTTTAGAATGAGGTGTCATGATATATGTTATTTGCAGATGTATTGAATCAGATAAATGAGACTAATGAAGGAGTTAACACTAAGTGGGGCTTATGGATAAACATTAGAGGATCCTAAAAGTTTACATTTGGCCCAAGTAAGATTGAATACAGGGAGTCTGTGTTCGTTATTGCATGAGGAAGAGATGAGGGATGTGTGAACATGTGGGTCAGGTGTGTCTAATAAAGACGTCTTTATGCCTCAGAAGCAGAGTGAGTAAGACAGTGGTAAAGTGCATCAGGGTTTTTTGTGAATGTAAAATTTTTAATCAAGCTAAGAAGGAAGAAATTTTCTACAGGATAATAATGAGGCCAACTATGCTATATGTAGCTGAACTCTGCACAACAATCAAAAGCAATGAGTATAAGATTGGAGTGTCATCACTAGAAGAGAATATGAGCATCGATTGAGATAATTAGGACATATATTACGAAAACCTGTAAATGCTATAGTGACAGGAGTTGGTTACTTTGATGAAAGGAAGGAGAAACGTCAACCACCAAAAGTCATTTGGGAGAAGATAGTACGGAGAGCATTTGATTGATCCACCTTGTTAGTTTGATATGCTGCTTTGGTAAATAA
>CM025783.1:23824583-23896939 GCA_014636745.2 Centella asiatica | reverse complement strand
TATCACTGCAAATCTTTTGTCACTTTCATGATCATATGTTTGCTTATTCTTGTTGCTTTTTAATACCTAAAATTTTGGTTACGCTGTTATGAAGCAATTTAATGTATGTTAATTGAATCAGGTGGCATCATCTTTAAATTCTTCCTACTGCTACATATTACACAATGGCTCCTCCGTCTTTACGTGGTTTGGAAACCTTACAACCTCAGAGGACCACGAACTTGTTGAAAGGCAGCTGGATCTGATTAAGGTCTGATAATCATTGGGTTTCTTCCCTTTATGTGTCCAATCAATATGTAAAAACTCTTTTTGTGCCAGGACTTGCTTTTCATTTAATTGTTTCTTACCTCATTCTCAGTTCATGCATTTTGTTTTGTTGGCACTAAAATTTAGTGAACTGTATGATTTAAAACTTTCATCTCCTACAAGCCATTGCTTTGTATTATAAAATTATTAGGCCACTAAGAACTAGAATGCAGTTCTAAGCTGGGAGCTTATGAAAATATGCCCGATTATGCTGATTGCTTGTTCATTTTAAATAGACAGAAATGTCAGTGTGTAATGTTAAGTTAATACGAAGTTCATTTGTGTAGACCTTTGGCAATAGTTTCTCTTTCATACACGAAGTGCATGCACTCTGTCTAATCTAGTACAACATACCAAATTCAATAGTATATTTTTTAAAATTTTCTTAAAGATTTTTTCCTTATTTAGTTATCCTTGCTGTACTCACAGCCAAATATGCAACCCAAACCACAGAAAGAAGGATCAGAAACTGAGCAATTTTGGGATTTATTAGGTGGAAAATCTGAGTACCCAAGTCAGAAGATTGGAAAGGATGCTGAGAGTGATCCTCACTTATTCTCATGCTCCTTTTCAAATGGTGGTAAGAGCCATCTGTTTATAATATTATGTTTTATTTTGATGGTTCTTCTACTTTAGACTTATTTGAAATTCTCCTGATGTGATTCTGTTGCTGTATCCATTCTGATTGATGACTGCTGAAACTTGCTGCCTTTCAGATTTGAAGGTACGTATTCTCTGCAGATCTGTTCGTTTAATGTAAATAGTAGGATTTAGGTTATCTGACCGTAATGCTATATTAAGCTTGTTTCCCCTAATCTCAGAAGCAAAGGTTATTGAGTAGGGACACAATATAACACAGATTTATGCATCGATACAACATATCTCCAATAATTGGTTGCATATATGTTAATCGACCATATTAAACTGAGAAAAAGTAAACTGTATGACAGCTCTGAGAGCATGCAGAAAATGTAATCAATATATTTATACGGAGTAAACTGGATGTGCGGGTAACAGCACAACCAATATAACCCTCCCGTGCTGTTGTTTTTTCATATTTTCTCTCTCTCACTCTGCAACACCAGCACCCCACCACCACATCTCTCTCTCTTTCTTTTTCTTTTCCCTCGAAAAACCGTCCGCTGTACTAATGAAGAGGACAACTGAACAGTGTTTCACCTTCTTCCTCCTCGCGTCTCACTCATTGAGGTGAAGACAAAGATTTCCACTCAGGTTGTTTCCGCCATCTCACCCTAATTTCTGCCATCTCCTCTGTTCAGTGACTTCAGTCCCTTGGCGGCTCCTTCCCCACACCCTCTGTCAGCTAAACTGTCTCGCCCACTGGCTGCAGCATTCTTGCACAGCTACGAATGCATCAGATTTGATGCTGTCAATACAATGCCACCATCAACGTCCTGCCTAGATCTTGTTCCAGTCAGTAGCCGGCAACCAGACTCGTGCGGCATGAGGTCAATGACTAGACTTGCTCTAGCTTCGTCGTGAAAAGGATATAAGTATTATTGATGGCTGCATATATATTGGTTATGTGAAGCTAACCTCCGCACATTTAATTTACTCATTATAAATATCTATGTAATGCACTAGAATGTCTCTCTCTCTCTTCCCTGGAGATAGTCATTTTTTAGGTTTTATTTAGCTTCCCTTTGTCTTCGCAGAAAATGTTAATAGTCTCTCTCTCTCTCTCTCTCTCTCACACACACACACACACATGTTATTTTTAGACATCTGAATTTAGAAAGAAATTTTAAAAAAATGATTATATCTATATTTGAAGTTCATGCTTAATCCGCCCAAAAGTGGTAATCTCTGATACAGTGTTTGTATATGTATTTGATCATATATCAACATCCTTGTAGCATTAGCAATGAAGTTCTTTTAGTTTTATAAAATTATGACTACACCGGTGTTGCATGAATTTGAATTCTATTATTTTTTATTTTGCAGGTGACAGAGATACACAACTTTGACCAGGACGATTTGATGACCGAAGATATATTCATCTTGGATTGTCACTCTGATATTTTTGTCTGGGTGGGGCAACAAGTCAACTCCAAAAAAAAGAAGGATGCTCTAACCATTGGAGAGGTAAGCTCTAACCGTCGGACAGATAAAAGTCTAGCCATTGGTTTAAATGGTTATATTGCTGTAGAACCCCTTTAGTTCATAGTTATGATCCTACTGGTGCCTGGAACACCGGTGTATCAATTTGCTAAATATGTGTTAAAGTAGTGATATGCACTTGACGCATCTGGTCAAATATTGTTTATATACTTTGACAATAAGTCTGAAAAAGTTTACTTCTGGAGCACAGCTGAGTTTTGTTCTCTGAAATATTGATCGAGGAGACTGTATTTCCCAATTTTCACAAAGATGGTGTTTAACATGTTTTCTCCATTTTCAGAATTCTGATGCTTGGTTAGTGAATAATACATATTCTTTGCGATTCTTAATTACAACAGAAATTTCTTGAACGGGATTTTCTTTTTGAGAAATTATCTCGTCAAGCTCCAATATATATTGTGATGGAAGGTAGCGAGCCAACGTTCTTCACTCGTTTCTTTACGTGGGATGCCACAAAATCGGCTGTAAGCTACATAGTTTTTAAATTCAGGAAATGCTTGCGATGAGTAACAAGTTTGCTGTGTGCATGATATTGTTTTCCAATGGTTTCAGATGCATGGTAACTCGTTCCAGAGAAAACTCGCTATAGTTAAAAACGAAGGAACTCCAATTTTAGAAGTAAGTTTTTTCTATTTGGCACGATAAACCTTTGTATCACTTGTGATTGTTATCGTATGTCAAGACTTTTTGTCGTCTTTTCTGTCTTCTTAGTTATTAGACATAAGGAGTAAAGCATATAAATTGTTTCCCTTACCTATCCAAGGATATACTTTCATATGACTTGCCCGGGTCCACTAGCCTGGTAACTAGTGTCTGTAATGACCATTCAATTACTGACCTCCTTCTGTTTATGGTAGTAGTGGTATTAAAATGTTACTATTCTTCTGTCAACAATTCTGTTTAATTTCTCTATTCTGATTTTATATTTCCATAATCAGAAACCCAAAAGGAGAACTTCCGTATCCTATGGAGGAAGGTCCGCTGCTGTGCCAGAAAAATCACAGCGCTCTAGAAGTGTGTCGTTCAGCCCTGACCGAGTCCGTGTAAGGGGTAGGTCTCCAGCCTTCAATGCACTAGCTGCTGCTTTTGAAAATCCAAATGCAAGGAACCTGTCAACTCCTCCCCCAGTTGTAAAGAAGATTTATCCAAAATCTGGAAGCCCTGATTCAGCAAAAGTGGCCTCTAGATCCTCGGCTATAGCAGCATTAACCTCAAGTTTTGAGAAGCCAGCACGAGAACCTTTAATACCTCGTTCAGTTAAAGGTATAATGCTCGAGTAACTTGAAAGCAGATAAATTTATGTTGACAACTGAAATTTTAAGTGTTATCCTCTCATGGGTGAAGTGAGCCCCAAGGCTCCGAGCCCAAAACCAGATATAGACTCGAAGGAGAACTCGATGAGCAGCAGAATAGAAGCCCTGACAATAAAAGAAGATGTTAAAGAGGATGAAGCTGATGATGAGGAAGGGCTCCCAATATACCCATATGAACGCCTCACAATACTTTCTACAGATCCTGTTACAGAAATTGATGTGACAAAGCGAGAGGTAAGTTTTTAAATATACCGATGCATCATAATGAGTTTACATTTTGAATAACGTTTATTGACAATTAAAAATTTATTGCATGCAGACTTATCTATCTTCAGTAGAGTTCAGGGAGAAATTTGGGATGCCAAAGAATGCTTTCTATAAGTTACCGAAATGGAAGCAAAATAAGCTAAAAATGGCGCTTCAATTGTTCTGAGTATCTTGGTCTTTTCTAGTTGTCACGTCAGCTTATTTAAACTGGATAAAGGAAACATGTTTTGTATCTGGTAGGGCCTCTTGCTCGTAAAATGGTTCGGGTCACCAGTTTCGATTGGTCTCACAGCTTGCTCCATTGTTGCTTTTCATTATCCTGCACAGAGGCATGCATGGGACAGCATCAGTACATTTTTAGCTGCTTCTGCTCCCAAGAGGCTTGTTATATGGTTGGTGAAAATATTGGAGATGATATCAATTTATTCTACAATTTGGTCAAATGGATCTCCCTACCCCTTTTTTCCTTCCCTTTTGCAGTCGTGTTTGATATTCTTTACAGTCACAGGTTTGTTGTGAGCTTGCATTTTTGTTTTTAATTTTTTGATTTTAATCATTCTGAAAATTTTAGCCATGGTTTCAGAAGAGTTGTTAGGGCTTGAGATGCCGTTTTTTCGGGTGTATTGTAGTCCGAGGATGAAAGTGTGTACAGGATAGTGTAAAAACCATTTATACTTTTAATCGTTCAATAAAGTGAGACTCTTTTTGGATTGGATGTGTATCTGATATATACACTTCTACATTTTTGTATTGATCATCTATTACTATAACTATTTATTTTAACAAATTTGTTTTGCTTTTAGAAATAATCTTTTTTTAAAAAAAATCTATTCCATCTGTAATTATCAAAATTAAAAAAATCCTATCATATATATGAAAATTGTAATAAAAAGTCAGTCATTGACCATATCATATATATAAAACACTAAAAAATCTATATCTCCCAAAATTAAAATATCACAATAAAAAATTAGCAAATTAACAATATAATTAGCTATCAATAATTAAATTAAATTAAAATTTAGAACAACTTATATAACAAAAAAAATAGAGTACCACAATAAAATTACTAAAAAAGAATTAAAAATTTTATGAAATATAAATTTAATATTAGGCTAGGTAAATTATTTTAGATAATTTCAATAACTTAAAAACTGGAAAATATAAAAACAACTTTAAAAATATATCAAAATGAAATAATAACTTATTAAATGACTTAAATCTAAAAAATAAAATACAACCATCAATTTTCAAATTTATAAGTATAAAATGAATGATATTAAATACAACAATATAAATTACTAATCTCATTTTTAATATAACACTAGCTTTGTTATTCGTGCCAATCACATGTTATATTTTTCATAGTTGTATATTTGTATAAATTAATTATAAAAGTTGAACTATATTTGTAATGAATGTAAATAGTAATAATGTATAACTTGTCGATTTAGTTAGTTTTTTTCTTCAATTTTTTATAAGTATTTTTAAAATCATTTGAATATATGTTTAATAAGTTTTTTTACACGGTTTCTCATAATTATATGTTTTAGTACATATTTTAATAAAATTTTATTACAATAAAAAGTTAAGAATTCAAAACTCTACATAAAATTGGTTTTTACATAACAATTGTAGTTAATTATATATTAAATTTTAATTGGTTTATTACATAAGAATTATAGTTGATTACAAATTAAATTTTAATTAGATAAGTGATAAGTGATTTTAATTTAGTTTTTTCTAACTTGTTTAGAATCGGTTTTACTGAATGTTGGATCTAATTCAGACACATATTTAGGAGATTTTACATAATATTTTTGTTTAACTTTTTATATACAGAGAAATATTAGTTATTAAAAAATAAAAATAATACACATTATAGACCTAATAATTTTAATCAATTTAAAAACAATTCATATTATGCACGAATTAACAAGCTAATTTATATATTAATTCATTAAGGTTTAGTGTGAACGTGAGTTCGTCTACAAATTTAGTTTCAAACATTCTATGCTTACTTAAATTAATTATTATAAAATCAATCAGTAATCGAATTCATCTTAAGAGTCATTCAGTCTTTAGTAACTTGTTTGCAAATAGTGTAACCAAAAAAAAAAAAAAAAAAAGGACTTCTCTGCAAACAGAGTTCCTAGTAAAGCAATTAGAATAAAATTAATTATAATGAAATTAATATTAATAAAATCTACTTAATTAAAATAATTATAATCGAATCATCACTTACAAAAAAAATATAATTTATTATAATAGATTAGTGATAATTAAATCAATTATAATATTAGTTATTAATTAAAGTAATTATAACTACAAATGTATTCGAATGGTACATGTGATACAAAGTTAGCTCTCGAAGAAACTGACTAAAGTGCGATCTAAATTAGTCGAGATAATTCAGAAATCGGGCTGGAAGTACAAAACAAAATTAGCTTTTACCATCTTGAAAAAATTAGCGATAGAAGTTAAATTTTTGGTTAATTTATTCTAAGCTCTAGATTCAAAATCTTAAGTCCCTTTACTATGACATAATTAAATAATATAACTTGGTACTACACTTTTCATATTGATTTTGAAAGTCATTATATTTCGGAAATTGAACGCAAAAATCTAAGTTTTTTTTGTTACACTATATGCCTCGGTTATAAATTCAAAGTACTTTTCTTTGTAGCGTCCTCCATTTGAAAAGAGATAATCGGTTAATCGATAATTAATTTGATGGCCATGTCAAATCGTTTCATAAATTTTGCATACATGTCCCAATAGTCCATGTCAATCATTGAATTAGTGGATATGTATGTTGAATTAGTGGACATGTAGGTTTGTTATTAAACTAGTATAAATAAAAACTTAACAAGCGATTAAGAAAATTGCGATTAATAATGTTTATGTAGATTTCTAGATCATGATCTCTTTTTTAATTAATACTATTCTCCGTTTTAATTAAAGATACATCTTAACTTTTTAAGTCATACGATAACAAATTAAATTTTATATTTCTACGAATTAATTTGATTATAATTGATACAACTATTATATTCTCAAGGTTTATAATAAAATCATTTCATCACAATATAATTTGCATTCAAAAACTTTTATAAATTACATAAATTTTAAAGTCCAACATGCAGTCGTTTGACCAAAAAACTTAAAACGTATATTTAATTTTGGAACAGAGATAGTATATATTTATTCATGAAACTTTTAAGAATTAAAATTAACGTGGTCCATAAGTTCTACGAATCAGTATTCTATTCTTTTGTTTTGTTTTTCTCTCTTTCTTAATTTCTTATTTTTTCTGTTTGTTAATTTGTACTAAATTTTACTTTATCATTTCAACAAGAAAAAAAAATGGTTTACAAAATCTTTATTTTTTTATCTTCTAACATTGAGTTTGAACTTTTTGAAAAATATTAGATGTAGAAAATGAGGCAGTGATTGTGCAGTTTAAACTTAAATATAATTTCAAATTCTATAATAATCTACATAAAAATAGTACTTCAAAGTAATAAATGTGAGCATAACAAAGTTTACATAGTGATATCGTAAGTCTCCATCAGAATAACGAGTAAGCAAATAACAAGAAAATGCAATTTGTGAGATATAAAAAATCTCTTTAAAACATGTGGTATGTGGCATGTTCACGTTATAGCTGGCTAAACTCCCCCTCAAATTGGACAATAAAATATTAGACAAACTTTAATTGCATTGAAATAATATCAAAATTGTCTTATTAAAATATGACATCCAGTGTACATTAAAAAACAAACCACTAAAAAAGAAATTGTTACCGAGTAAAATTAAGCAAGGAAAAGTACTCCTTTTTCAAAAATAAAATGAGATGAACTGTTTTTTTATTTATTTTATCATCAATTTTTTTTTTTTAACGATTGTCACATGCTTAAGAGATTTAGTTTTTTAATTAAATAATAAATTATTTATTAATTTAAAAAAATAAATAAATAATGAAATAACAAATGAACTAACACGATCAACATCGTCTTAAAAATATCAATTGAAATGACATTTTCGTACAATCTGTTTTTTTTCAAAACGTAACATTATCTTTTGGACAAAAGTGACAAACACACTACTATTAAATTGCAATGAATAACAATTTTAAATATTCAATTACTCCTAAGATTCAGTTACATTACACACTTTTTTAAAAATACAACACACATTTTTTGTTGTGTGCTCCACACACAGGGGAGAGAGAGAGAGAGAGAGAGAGAGAGAGAGCTGACCCTGTGCTGGGCTTGTGGTGATTTTGAAGAAAAAGAGAAAATATTAGTAGCAGACAAACAGGTTATGGTAGTGTAAGATTGGATTAGAGAGAGAAAGTGAATCATGTCTACCGAAAAGGTTCATGTCGAGGTCTGTAAGGGCATCAATGGCCTCGAAAAAGTCGTCCTACGTGAAATCCGCGGCAGTTCCGCCGAGGTCCATGTCCTAAACCATCACTTCCTGATTTTTCTTTTTGTGTTAATTCGTGATTGTTTGAACAATCTGATTGTTTGTATACTCAAGTTCATATCGATGTGATTATTGCTTTTGATATATTCTGGTTCTTATGTTTTGGATTTGGTACTTCATCATCTGAATCTCGAACGATTAGGGTTTGAATCTATGATATATTGAATTGCTATTATTATTTTTTCAATTTTTAAATCAGAATCTCAGCGATATTATTGTCGGGCACTGGATTTCAGAAACGGCAAATGTGTTCTTTCCGTTTTCCTTTTCTTCAAAATGAGTAATTGTTGTTTATAGAGTGTTGCAATAGGGAAATGAACAACCAGAACTACCATAAGGGGGTAAATACTAAATACTACTGAAAAATATACAATCAAGAAGCAGAAGTAAATAGTTTCTTTCTAAAGCAATCAAACGTGAGACTAGGAGATGTTTGTTTTAGTATTATTATGGGATGGATATCATACTGCTGCTCAGAATTTCTGATGTGTTTTGTGGTGGAGAAATTGATGTGAGAACTGCAAATTAGATTGTTGGTAAATTCTGGTGGGGTCTTTTAGAATCATCCAAGCTTCCTAGTTTCTTTGTTATCAGTGTAATCAAGGAAATCTTATTTCTTATGTAATGTTTGCTAACCGGGGGAATATGTTATAACTCATATATCTGTGTAGATGGCTTGTTCAATTTAGACAATACAATCTTTCTTAATATATTTTTCATTAGTAGACTTAATGTAGAGAAGATGCCAAGGAGGCAGAATCACCAGAATATGATTCAATGAATATAGTGCAACTCATACAGAAAAAGTAAATTGTATTTTGTTGTTGATAGTGCGATTGACTTTTAACTTGTGCGTCAAATGATTATGCATCAATATACTAGAATGTGAAATTTAAATTTTAGTGCTGCTCCAATGTTCATTACATCTGAGCTTTCCTATGTTGATGTGTAGCAAGAAACTAAATTACTAGTTTTAAATTAGTTCATGTTATTAATTGGATATAAATTTATTGATGTAATTAATTTGTAGTTATTATATAATTATTTCAGTAGAAGAGATATATTAGGATACTAGGAGAGAGTTTAGGATTTAATTATAGTTATGTTTTCATTTTAATAAGTTGTTATCAGATTCGTAGGAGTTATCTTCTTACAAGTTATCTTTTTATTTGTGGTGATCAAATTAGAGTTGTCTTTTAGAGTTCTAGTGGGTTTAGGTAACTATTTAGGAGTCTATTTAAATGGTTGTAACTTCTCTTATTTTTCATCATGAATTGAATTATGAACTGAAATTGTTTTGCTTTGTGGGTTGTTGCCTTAGTTACCATCTTCTATTGCTTGATTCTTTATTCTCTAAATTCTGTCCTACATCATGTCTTGTTAGTTGCAGTTGCCATGTGCACTTGTGTTCAGCCTTTTTAGATTTCAGACAGTTATGGCATCAGACTTGTTAGCTGATTTAGGGAAAACTATTACTGCTGTCACCAAAAGTTGATTATCCATATCTTTATTAAAGTCATGCCCCTTTTGTTACAGGTTTATTTGTATGGGGGCCATGTGACTTCTTGGAAGAACGATTATGGAGAGGAGTTGCTTTTTGTCAGTAGTAAGGTACCATGTGCTTCATTGTGTTCTTGTTCATTGATTTATTTCTTGAATTTCCTTGCACAAAGGCAAGCATAATGATGCCATCTTTGTATTTAATGATACTAAAAATTTAATCTCATTTAGGTTAAATTCTATATGCTAGCTAGTTGAATATTGTTGATCAAAGTAGACAGTTATTACTCATGCTTATGTCTTTTTCCTAAATATGCTGTTCGTATTTTGCTGTATTTTAATATGGTGAGTAGATTTGTGTGGTTTTATACATCAAATTATTAGGACTTAGTAGCGTTTCTAGTCTTGTAGGTGGCTAAGCTCAGTGGAAAAATTTACAGAGTGCTCTAGGTGCATGTTCAATTGGTAAAGGAATTTCAAGGTGGCTGGGCATATACGTTGAAATAGTCGCAAGGTGTGATCACCTTTAGGGTCCTGCATTGTCTAAAGCAATCTGTCATTAAAGAGTTTCATATTTTTTCGGCCTAGACGTGAGGTGCTAGGCACAACTAACTAAGGGGTGGGACTTGTTGAACTTGTAACATATTGTCTAGGCTGTGTAATCATTATTGTCTCATCGCCAACTTTGCTCTTTCCATCAACATCCTTTTTTTTTCTTTTTTTTTATTTATAATTTTAAATCTCCTTTCATTTTTCTTAACTTCTCCCGGTCTTGTTCTATAGTTACCAGTTTGATTGATTCCTCTGACTTCTATTACTTCGTCCTGTATCTCTCTTTCCTTTCTCTTTTATTCTGTTCTTCAATGCAATCCTTACTCTACGTTTTGACTTCCCCTAGTTTATCTTCTCCCTTCTCTGTGTGTTCATATCATCTAATGTCAATAATGTCAGAGTATGATCCTCACTTTGATAATTGCAGTCTCATAGATGAGACTATCACAGGACCAAATGTAGTTATATACAAGAACCTATCAGACAATCATTTGTCCAATTTCTCCCAACCATCATACAAGCTACTCTTTAAATCACTCTTGCACTTGCAAGATACATAGAGGGAACATTTACTCATTGTAAAATATATCAAATATTCATATTCTCTTGAAAGTCTGCGTCCTCTTTTAATAATGTTAGCAAGAATACATATCTTGGTAAAGAGAACTGACATGAGCAAGTGGAAATTGAAAAATTAATGTATAACTTTTGTTGTTTAAAACTAAGTCATTGTAGTAACTAGTTATATAGTTTATCCATTTAGTTAGATTATCTGGAATAATATATATTAGGATAACTATCAGAGGTTTAGTACCCTCTTAATTATGGTAGGAAGTAGATCTGTTGGAACTTTCTTTTCTTTTCATGTTGTTAGGATTTAGATTCCTATGTAAGGTATCACCTATATATTTTAATTAGAGTGAAATGCTATTATGTAGTGAGTCTTCTGAGATCATGATTTGAAATGCTTTTAGGCATAAGTTATCCCTCCTTTCCCCTTTGACCCTTAGTAGTAGTACATCAAATTGTCGTAAGAGCTTACGTTTGGAGGTTTGGTACTAATTGATGGGGTAAAAATCATCACCACTTTCTACGCCCTATTAAACTAGTCAAACAGCACCCTTGAGCTGCCTGAAACTCCATACCGTACCGGACTATTAACTACTATCTTACCTTTTGTCCTCCCAGTTAACACTAGCCGCTGATCAACTCAGATCCATCAGCCTGTGCAACCTGCTGCTGCAAGTCCACAACCCATAATCAATATTGCTGACCATCTTAACTACAAAACAAATTGGCCACATTCCAACATCACAGACACAGCAGAGGCCAGACTTGTCGACCATCTAACAATCTACTGACAGGTGTTCACTTTTCAGTGACAGGATCATCGATGATCATGATGGTGAAAACATCATGCCGGCATGCAGAGAAGATGACATTCTGCTATTGACATAAATAAGGATGATCAGATTTGGTGATGGTGGATTTAATGGGCAGAGATGGTTGAGGAAAAGGATGTTTTCAGGTGGGCTTTCAGTGTACTTTCAGGCGAGTGAACAGTAATCCCTAGTCCAACGATGTTCATAACTAAAACTTTGAAATTACTTTGTAGAAATTTGGTTATTGATACCAAAACTGATGCAGGAAGATCATGAAATAGCAAACTAAGAAAGAAGTTAATCGAAATACTTATTCCTGCAGGAATTTACTTTGCAGAATCCAAGATAGAATTTTAAGTAGTAACAGATGAATAGAAGCAGGAGAGGCACCTGTCTCCCATGAAAGTGGCCACCCTGAAGATCAACAAATTGTCCTATGTTTCTGGATGAGAGAAATATGAGATCAAGGAGATTATAAAATTTGTCATCATATAATCGACCAGAGATGAAAAAAATGACATAGTGACATGCTTACTTGGGTTTCTAGCATAGTTATTTAAGGCATTGAGGCACAAAAGTCTCTCTGGGGCTTAGGCGCAAGGCGAGGTCCACGCCTTATCGAAGTGAGACGCAATAAAAACATATTTGATCAGCAATATATCTAATTTCTTGCCTATCAAGCAATCATAAAAAAAATTAAGTCTTGTAATGCTCACAACTAATGTTAAAAAAAGTAAAAAAAAATACACCATATATATTGTAACTAATAATAGCCAACAACATATCGGAACAAGTGGTGATAACTAATGATTTAACAGTAATTAGGTAGTACTTGATTATGTAGTCAATGGTGATTAACTAATTACTAACAGTAACTGATAGGTGTTAATCCCTAGTACTCAATAGCAGAACAAAAAATTGTTAGGACAAGTTTCTAATTGAAGGATAGCTGAATACTATTTTTAATTACAAGTATCCTGTACTAATGTTTAACTTACTACTAAGAACTACACAGAAAGATTAATGCCAAGTATCCACAACGTTTCAAAAGATTAAAGAAAAGGGCCTTGGTTCAATGAGTCGCACCTCAAAGGGCCTCGTTCCTCGTGCCCCAGTCCGTAAGGCGTGGGCCTCAAGTGAGCCGAGGCGCAAATGGTGGGATGGGATGGGCCTTGAGCCTAGGCAAGGGCCTAGGCCCGCCTTTAACAACTATGGTTTCTAGTTATGGATATCCATATAACATGCCCTTAGCGTACCACCAGTGCACCATGTTTCATTATTAGTTCTAAGAACTTAAAGAAAAATATGGCTCAAGTATATTTTAGATGCGCATGCAAGATCCCAGTATGGATCTGCCCCTGGATACACGTATCATGTTTTATGTTTGCAGTTCCGTATTTCAGTCATTTTGTTAACAGCAACAGAAACAGGAGTTTGCAGTGTCTTGCTTGCTGTGCTGACACACACCTGGGTGGAAAACTATCAGGGGTTGATATTTTTGGCTGAAGGTTAGTTTTTATTGAGAAGAAGAAGATGGTACTCAATGGGAACACCAAGTGCTCTAAAACTCAGTTTTGCTAAGCAGCTAGGCTTAATTATTTATCTACCTTATTAATTTAACAAATACTTTGTAAGCCTTAATGCTTCGGTAATTTTTTTTGTGTAGTATAAGTAGTTTATTCATTTTCTTTTGGTTTGGGGGATTCATATTTTCAACCTAGTCTTTTCTGGGAATTTTAGAACACCACACAATCAAGCAGAGAATGGTAGTCATTACATCTAAGTAATATCCCAAGGGGTGAATTGAGTTACTGCATCCTATACATATCTTCGTTATAAATCTGATACCAATAGTAGTACCTGTTTCATGCTGTCTTTTGGGGTTATATCTATTATTTATGTTATTGTTCATCTTCGTTGCTGATATAATCTACGAAGTTATCTCAAATTTCTTATAGAAGAGATTAAGATGAAAAATCCCCTTTTTTTTGTTTTGGTTCACTGATATGTACTGTTCCCCACAGCAAAGCTAAACCAATGAGTTAGATTCTAAATGTGAAAAGCAGCTTTGGACCTCATTGTTTGGCTAAATAAGTAAATCGAACCTTGTACAGTTTGTTTTTGATCTTATGAAACTATATCTGATACTAATAAGAGCCAAAACCAAACACATTCAGCATGCTACTAATAATTTTTTATACTTAGGTAATCCAACAAAGAAGTACTTTGTTTTTGTATTTATTTAATGACCAAATACTTGAGCGAAAAAGGATGATTGTCTGAAAAGCAATTTTGTTACCACCACATGAAAGTCCTTTTTTTTTTTTTTTGGATGTTAACACATGGAGAGAGCCACAATCTTTATTGTGGATTTCTTTTTCAATATAATAGGTGTTGCGCTTTGTCAGGCTCCTCTTCTCATCCATTAGTTAGTTAGATCAAGTGCGTGGATGACTTTTACAGTTACTTTGTCAAGTTTAGCCAGAGGTTATGAGTGTATGATAAGCAGAAGGGAGGTTTGCATAAGAGGCCTAGAAGTTCAATTTCTATATAATGAGGTTCTAATATTCCATTTTAGATTCTTGCGATGAATTTTGATAATATTGTTAATAGGTAAGACATGGTCTTTCTCTACTCTCCTTCAAGTTAATTGAAGCAGGTAGACTTACCCTTAGATTTCTCTTTTCTTTTTGGTTTTCCTTTAGATAATACTGTTTCCTGTGATTGTGAGTTTGGGTAGGATTTTCTGATCCTGGTCTTGTTGTGAGAGTAATAACATTAGCTCCAGAAATTTCATCAAAAGATTAAATGGATGCCTGTTTCTCCTCTTAAATTTTAAGGAATAGTTCTTTTGTAAATTGGGAACCTGTAGAAGTTGTGGAGTGAGGATAACATATAGTCAGATATAACACTGGTATGGAAAATTGGCTCTCATCCTGTCTCAAAGATCAGGTTTGGAGTCCGTGCTCCAAATGTTAACACAAGTCAACTGGTTCATGAAAGTTCCATTGCGAAGTCTGTATTAGAGAGGCATCCAATGTAACGTGATGCAGTGCTTCAATAATCCTAATTGTGGGAAAGAAGGGCTTTGGAAGGAGGCTAAATTGAATTAGAGTCGCTGTTAACTGTTTTATAGATTTAGGTTCAATCTCAATCACCATATCTGAGATTATTCAGTGATGAGCCTAAAATTATATAAGTATATTTTCAAGATTTTTTGTTATCCTAAAACAAACCTTCAATGATGGGAGTTCCTCTATTTACTTATGTACACTCCCTTTATATTTGCTAGTCTTGTTTTTTACTACAGCGATCATTTCCCGTCTTTTCTTTCAACACAGTTCATGGTGTATTATTTATTCCTTAAAAACATGTATGAGCTGTTAATATCCTGTTTTCTGCTTTTATGCAGGCAATCTTCAAACCTCCAAAAGCAATACGTGGAGGCATTCCTATTTGCTTCCCACAAGTATGTGCTTCTGGACTTCTACGTTCATGCTTTGTGTTAATTGTGAGTGGTTGATTAAGGGAACTTTCTTTGTTTATGCAGTTCTCAAATCATGGTTCTCTTGAGCAGCATGGGTTTGCTAGAAACAGGACATGGGTCATTGATGCAGACCCCCCTCCTCTTTCAACAAACACAGCAACTAAAGCTTTTGTTGACTTGATTCTTAAGCCCTCCGAAGAGGATATGAAGATCTGGCCTCATAGGTATAAATATTGACATATTTGTTGCACTGTTTTGTTTCATTAATAAGAACAAATTATTTGAATGTTGGTAAAGACAAACTTCTGTATAAGTTGGTTTCTAACTTCTACTTCCATTGCAGTTTTGAGTTTCGTTTGAGGGTTACTCTTGGACCTGGAGGAGATTTGATGTTGACATCTCGTATAAGAAATACCAATACTGACGGGAAGCCCTTTACATTTACATTTGCATATCATACCTATTTCTCTGTTTCTGATATCAGGTATTTCATGAAATGGTTTTGTTTGTTTCTGTTTGATGTGCTTTATAATTTGACAATTGTTTACCTTTGCATTGCCTATCAGTACCTTTATTTCTTAAAATTTGAAGTTTTAAGCTCCTTCATGTTTTCTGTTTGTGAGTGAGAAACCCATTATCTGAGAGGATCATGTATGAAATTCCAAGATATAAAGTTGTGTATTTATAGTTGTATAAAGAAGGAAAAAGGAAGATGTGCAGCATGTTGTTGATGTGTTATGTTGTGACAACATATATTTCTTTTACCTGTAGTGGGGGTAATATGTGAGTGGTCCACAAAATAGTTATATCATGTCACTGGTTCACACTGCCTCTGCCTCTATAATTATGAGGATATAATTGAGGGGCTGACATTATCCAGAGAGATTAATGCCATTTGTGGAGTCTCTTTTTCGTTTCTTCGTTGGGCCACAAGTCTGATAGGATTCGACGCCATATTGGCACTCAACTCATTTGGCAACCTGATAAAAGGGGAGGAAAGATAAGTTTGTCCATGTTAGGGAACCTCTGGGACTTCTTGACATCAAACCTTTAGGCGTAGGCTCTTTGTCAGACCAATGCTCCATTAAAGGCATAATGAAAGTAGCCAGGTTGAAGAATTTACAAGCAAGAATTTCAGCTTTTGATGCCAAACTAACGGACTACCTGCCACTTGTTTTACATGGATTCTTAATCTGTATGAAGTACCCTGGTCACATTACAAGACATACACATGACGTGGATACTAGACAATCCAGAATAGAAAGTTATTGAAACTTTTATAATTACGAAGAGTTATTTGTATACAAATTTGGAGGTACTTCTAGGTCTGAGCCCATGCCACAAGCAGTTGTGGTAGTTGGCCTTAACCACTAGGCTATCGGTCTTGGTCTGTGCAGCCTCTCTGCCCCACTCCGCCTCCCTCATTTTGAAAGAGGATATAATGATACAAAAGCTGTTTATCCATTCCTTAATGTGGATAGCTGTGTTACTTGAGTGTGTTTTCTTCCATATCTGTAATACAAGGTAGTTTCCTCCTTACTATCGTTTGTTTTGTGAAACCATTTTTTTCCATCTAATAATATTTTTGTGCATCTGCATTATGATGTTTGGAAGCTTTTCAAAAAATAAAGCATTAGTTTCTTTTAAAATGACATTCGTGCCAACATCAATTAAAAAGTAAAATCCATTTACAGCTCCAACTCTTTCAAACAAACTTGATTTAAAACTCGAAATACAAAGATACTTAGAGAACGAGTTGGAATACATAATTGGATCGACTATTAAGCTGTTTTATGTTCATTGGTTTTCAAATTGTTACATGTGAGATCATTGAGAGTGAACGTAAATAAGTTTTGGGTCACAGTTATCTGTATTGCATTATAACCATAAATCCTGGTTAGAACAGATTATGTTTCTTGTGGAATAATTGATGTTAATACAATATTAGATTGTTTTTTTGTAGTTCTTTTCCAACTGCTTTGGTTGTCTGTTAATTAGTTTGCTTGTGTTCAGTGAAGTTCGGGTTGAAGGATTGGAGACACTGGACTATCTTGACAATTTGCAGAATAAGGAGAGATTTACTGAGCAAGGGGATGCAATAACCTTTGAATCAGAAGTAAGATTTGGAGTCAATATCTTTTCCTTTTCTTTCGTTCTTTCTCATTCCTGTCTGCATGTATGGACAATACTTGTACAGTGTGATTTAACATTTTTTCTATAGGTGGACAAAATATATCTCAGTACACCAACAAAGATTGCAATTCTAGATCATGAAAAGAAACGGACATATTTGATCCGCAAAGATGGACTTCCAGATGCTGGTGAGACGACCATGTCCTCCTGTTTACTCTCTCTATTCTTTTTCTTTTTATTCTCGAAAGAAAAAAATAGTTTTTTGTAAGATGTTCTTCAAACTACTTTCTAGTACATCCTCATTTTGTTTGTTGCCAGAGGTGTGATTTGCAAGTGATTCATTAAGTTGCTGTCTATTTTCTTATGTTCCATTTTCAAAATTAATTGATTATTTACATGATAACTATTGCCAATTTTGTGGCGAGTGGCATATCTACCTATTCTTTGTTTTCTCTACATGTGCTGCTGTGCTTTGAGTCTTTCCTCTACATCTTCAGGTTTGTTTGGGAATCTGATAGCATGCAATTATCTTCCATTAATTGGAAGGGTCTGAGATTTACAGACCTTAATTTTAGAAGTTTTTCTATTGGAAATGGCATGTTCAATATCATTGCTAACATTTCAACTGATCTTACAGTAAATTTTAATGACTAAACTGCTAAAATTCTTCAACTATATCAACTTCTTACCTTTGTTGAAAAAGAATACATGACACTGGATCAAGGAAGCTATGCAAAAATGAAAGGGTAAATAACACATCATTCAGTATTTGCTGCTAAGTCAAAGCGATTATTCATTCATACTTGGAGAGTTCCGCTAGTTTACAGCATCACATCGTATGAAAGATAAGAAGTAATTTGTTTTGAACCTCTTTTTGGCCTACATCTCAGTTGTGTGGAATCCATGGGATAAGAGGGCAAAAGCTATGCCTGATTTTGGAGATGACGAGTACAAGCATATGCTTTGTGTTGAGGCTGCAGCAGTGGAAAAACCTATCACGCTGAAGCCTGGTGAAGAGTGGAGAGGAAGGCAGGAACTCTCTACCGTTCCTTCAAGTTACTGCAGTGGACAGCTTGATCCTCGGAGAGTATTGGGCAGCTAAAATCTCCATCATGCTGGTCCATCTGGTGTACAGGTATTTTCTGAATAAACTCGGCCATTTTATTACTGACAGGAAGGGATAATGTTTTTGTTGAAATCAATGGATATACCTCATCTCCTACAATGTTGCAAAAAACGCTAGGTTGACTCAGGTGGTAAGGGACCGCTTAGCTCCTAAACAGGGGTATAATCGGGATTAGTCGGGATTAATCGGAGATAGGCGGAATAAAACATAGGCGGTAGAACGCCGTCTAGTGCCTAGTTGGAGGGATTAATCGTTCTATGCAGAGATTTTACAACAATGATCTCCTACAAGATCTATGTTGACTTGTTTTATAATTCGATAAAGATATTGATTTTTAATTTTAATTTTTGTCGGAACTATAAAGAATATTATATGATGTCTAAAGTGTGTTAGTAGTTGCTACCTACAATTATTAATTAAAGTTTTGCTCTGTTACTTGTATAGTATATACCTAGGATTTGGGTGTGCTCTCTGCATTTTCATTTTTCATTCATCATTATTATAGCACTTTAGCCACTACTATTTTTGACATAGCCATTATTATTTTAACTCGTATGGTATATTGCCCATAACTTTTTCATACCTTTGCATGTAGCTAGGATCTGGGTTTGATCTGGAGGTGTGAGGGTGTTCTGAAATGTTAAAGGCTTTATTTGATTGACTTCAGAGTCTATTAATTACTTATTACTCATGAGTGATTCTTATTTCAAAAATAAAAATATTTGATCATTGGTCCAAACCACTTTTGATTATAATTATTGGTTATTTTTTTAATTTATATACAGCAGTAACCTGGTCTTATGAGTTCCACAAAAGCCCCCCACCTCAGGAAAGCTCAATGCAGCCTAATTTTGGTACCAGGAAAATTATAAAATTGTAGCAGCCTACAGGAAAAGAATGTGGAAAAAAATTGACTGCTGCATTTCATAAGAATTTCATGATTAATGTGGCTTGATTTTATTCCCAATTTAATTCATTAGACCATCAATTTCTCATTGCAAATTATTTTTCCGGTTTTTATTTCCTTGAAAAAGATTTTGGTAAAGTAACTCAAGACTAAAAATGAATTGTCAACGTTAAAAGTGAGGAAGGTTCATTTGCCCAGAATTGCTGCCTTGTTTCTTATGTCTTTTGAATTCTAATTGCTGTGTTAACGTTTTGGTAGTAAAATTTCTCACTTTGTAGGGTGTGTTATTTCTGCACTAGGTTCCCTTGATTGTTGTCAGCTATTTTACTGTGTTTTGTTCTCCTATTTTGATCCAACGTCAAGGCTCAGCTACAAGTTTTTGAGTACTAGTGTTATTTCCCTTCCTATAGAAGTTATTGGTGATACTTTTCTGCAGGTTCTTTCTTGCAACATGTGGCTGGATTTTGACAGCAACATCGGGCGAAGACTTCTTCTTCTTGTCTAACTCTTCTTTTTGGTTCTGTTGTCCTGCTGAATTTCCATAACCTTTTGGTGGAAGATGAAATCTTTTGAGTATAAAAGTTGTCGAACTATATTTCTTTTTTAATGGATAAATAGATATTCTACTACTAGTACTGATATATTATGGATGGGTACTTGTGATTATTAAGGCTGATGGAATACCCTTTATTCCTTGATCTTGTTTCTAAAGACTAAAATATGATAATGCATAAAGTTGGATTTGCTTATTTTTTATTTGTGGTTACATATGAAGTCTTTGTTTTCTGGCTGTTTTGCGGTATTGCTGTTAAGAAGGTAAACACAGATGCGAATGGAGATGGGGAGCATATATAGCATATATGTTTCTGAATGGCGAGATTGCTATTAGGAATATCAATATTTGTTTCGGTAAGATTGGTTTGTTGTTGAAAATAATGTCAAGATTGTTGTAAAATCTATTGAGGAAAACGCTGCTCATTCTCACCTTGTTTATCGGAACATTTGTATCGCTAGTGATGTGGTAAAATACGATTGGCTACGGTTCAAGGTTTTCCGAAAAAATTCAAAAGTTTATGAACTATGTTTTTGTTCATTTCTTTTTATCGGTGATTCAAATCATAAAAAGACAACCGAAATATCACGTTTGATGCCAAATTATTCTGAATAATTTTTATACTTTCGGGTTTATTTTGTATTACGAAAGAAACAAATTTGAATATAGTCGTATATATTTATTGGTGGGTTATATTTACTTACCTCGCTACAATGTATTCATTTGTACAAATTCATCCTCAAATTAGAAAAATTGTACAAAAGTCATTGGTAGGCCATAAGTTTTTTAGATTTCGTTATTTCGATCTCTTAGTTTGACTTGAAATCTGAAGTTGACGTAATTTATTTTTTCCCACGGAAGAGATTATGACCCGTTTATTTTAGCTTAAAATTATGAGATTTTAGATTATGATAGTATAAATTACATTGTCAAAATTTAATATTTCATTATTTTAAGCTAAACTAAATAGGTATTATATGTCGATTTCTTTGTTTTTGTTATCAATAGGAGATTGTAATCAACTAAGAATATACAGTTATATTTAAAAATGGAATTTGTTTTGTATTAAAGTTATATTTACATAATTTTTTTTTTACTATAGCACTATATTTTTTTAAAATGTTATTACAATCTTAATATCTTCTCATTACTGAAATATTTATAATAAATTTTGTGTAGAATTTATTTTTTATCATTTAAACATGTGGTTCTTAATGGATCAGAATATTAATATTAGTTAAAAGTTCAAATAAAATTTTTTTTTTTGAAACAATAGAGGGAACATGTATACCAATATAGTAAAAGAGTAAAGCACGAAATAGAGGTAGGTAGGGTAAAAGAAAAAAAATGCACAATAAAAATTTAGGATAAAAATTCACCTTAAAAACTCGCACTAGAAAAGGAGCCAAACAAAAAAAAATGTCGTAAAAATTAACAGTAAAAACTAGTCCTAAAAATTTAATACTTTAAAATAATACGACAATAAAAAAAAACTTACAATCCAAAACAAAACCAACAAAATATTTATTATCTCAATCTTTAAAAAAATAAAAAAAACATACCTCACATGCACTAAAAGTAAAAATAAAAAACACAATTCTAAAATATATTATCTTTAACTTAAGTAAAAGATAATTTTAAAAATTGCTCAAAAATAATATATAAAATCTAAAAATATATTGAAATTATTTTTTTATAAAAAAAAACACATAAGTCAATATCAAAATATTAACAAAAAAAAATATTAATAAAATATACTTGTAACGCACGGATTCCGTAGCAAGTAATCTTTTTTTGTATATAAGAAGTCAAGTAAAGATGTTATCAAAAATCTCCTAAATAGGTGCCTAAATTAATTTCATCACCGTTCAAACTCGGTTCAATATTCAATAAAACTCATCCTAAATGAGTTAAGAAAAACCAAACTAAAATCATTTATCACTTATTCAATTAAAAACTTATCCAATTAAAATTTAATTTGTAATCAACTATAATTTTTATATGATAAACTAATTTATTTAAAATTTTAAATTCTAAACTTTTTATTGTAATAAAATTTTATTAAAATATGTACTAAAATATATAATTATGACAAATCACGTAAATTTTTTTTATTAAACATACATTCAAATAATCTAAAATATACTTATAAAATTTTTTAAAAAAAAACTTAATCGATAAGTCAAACATTATTACTATTTATAATAATTAAAAATATACAAATTAATTTAACTTTTATAATTAGTTTATACAAATATACAACTATAAAATATAGAACTCATACTTGTCACGGATAACAAAATTAGTAATATTATAATAGAGGGAGTAGGGGTCGAGTGATTTTGGCATTTTGCACATGAAGTCCTCAAATCGAATTGAAATTGATTTGACATAGAGAGTTAATTTTGTAATTTGTGATGATTATAGAATAAAATATGAGATTATATAACAAACTCTCTTATTTTCTTTTTTCTCTAATATATTTTTAGCAGATAAATATATTTACATAATCGATAATATTATTTCTTATTAGGATTAGTTTCTCGTCTTCAATTATTGCGTTGAATTTAATTTTTTTCAACTGTTGTGTTAATGGTATAGTAGTACCTAGGGCTGTAAACGAGTCGAGATTTCACGAATTTGAACTGAACTCAACTTTAAACGAATTCGAGTTGTGCTGTACCGATAACTTAAACGAATGAAATTTATTGTTCAAGGTCTGTTCGTTTATAAATGAGCCGAACACGAGCCTGTTGGTGAGCCTACATAATGTGTTGTTCTTCTGAGTTGATCGCAATCATGTTCGCGAATTTTTTTAATAAAAAAAATCTATTATATATTTAAAAAAGACAAACTCATTTTTTGGTTTCGTATAACTAATTAAAAAAAAATATCTACTCTCTAATTGGATTATATTTCGTATTTGTTATTAGTCATAATTATAATTAAACACTTTCTTAATTAAAAAGTATCCATTATTTAAATAATTAGATTAGACTTCATATTTCTAGCTTATTAGTTATATCCATTATTTTTTATTATATATTATTAATCAATTATTCAAATATATATATATATAAAATTAAATAATTAATTTAGACGTGATATATTATATACTCTATATTACATATTTTAATTTGGCATCATTGATTGTATTAATATTTTGTACTTTTATAATAATATCGTTAAAACTTAAATATTTAATTAAACAAAAATTACAATTGAGAAAATCATATTGTGACAGCATTATTTATTTGCTAATATATTATTTAAAACAATGAATTAATGGTGGATCTAAACTAAATTACGATTAGTATTTTATATTTGGTTTGATTAGTGATGGTCTCATTGTTGATTGATACATAAATTCTTTTTAAAATTGTAATATTTAAACTAGCCGAGTCGAGATTAACGAGACGATTCAATCTCGAACGAGTTTAAGTCAAAATACGCCGAGCTCGAGTCGAACAAGACAAAAGTTCAGCTCGGATTGTATGACAAATCAGATATAATTTAATATTCAAAATTGACTAATTTATTTTAACGGATCAAATCAAACGAATTTAAAACGATTCGAGTTAAGCCGATCTCACGAACAAAATGGATGATTTGCAGCTCTAGTAGTACCTCATCATAGGTTTTACCTTCTCATCTTTATTTTTGATCGTTGATATCAAGGAATCGTATATCTACATAAATACATGAGAGATGTTTTGGGACGTAATCTGTTAAAAAAAGATATCACTTGTCTCCTACATTGAGACGCACTAGAAATACAATTTACTTCTACATATTAGAGATGATCAGATTGTATAACTGGTGAAGATCCATCTGCTGCTTTATAATTGTATAATTTTTTATGAAAAAGAAATTTTAACAGTATAAATATATACTCTCTCCGTCCACTAAAAATTATAATATTGAACTTTTCACTGTTATTAAGAAAAAATTTAATTATTGATAATTTTACAAATATGTCCTTTGAAAGTTATATATAAAAAAAGAGAGAATTTCTAAATTTTGAATTTAAATCGTAAAAGTGGTGAGACTTGTATAAAATTGATGAACTTAGTAGATATGATGGGTATTTTGGACAATTTGAATGACTTGCTAAAAGAAGAAATATTACAAATAATAAGAGGAATAAAAAAAAGAAGAGGTGTTATAATTTTTGTGGGAGGTCATTATCTAAAAACTCATCCACACAATAACTAGTTATAATTTTTTTTTAAATGATCTATAAAGTTTAAAACTCAAACTTTTACACGAAAAAAAGGTAGTCAATGACTAATTTAACCATTATCAAAATCTGAATACTTAACGATTGAGAACCGTTCACCTTATGAAATGCACTAAAGCACGAGTTTGATCAACTTCAGTTGATCAGGCTTTGTCAGATATGATTAGCTTAATTTAAAAATGCATGATTATGTTGATTTTTTAATTATAATTTTATAATGGTTTTAATCATATGCAGTCGAAATTATGTAAAAAATATTATCGCTGATACTCAAGTGTTGCAAAAAGTACTTTCAGAGTTTCACTCAAATCAATTCATTATTGATCAACAGTACGGACGACAAAAATTCATAGCGAGTTAGATAATTGGTTCTTTCTCCACAAATTTCTATCCTAAATTCTTCAGCTAGTATTATATTCCCTTTCGTCCCAGGTGTAACATTTGACGTAGTACGATTATTAAGAAATAAAGTAAAATTTTGATCAAATGTATGACAATTTGAAATGAGTAGAGAAAAATAAATTAATTAATAGTTGAAAGTAATAATTTGACATAAAATAGATACTGCAAGGATAGTTATAAAAAATTAGAAGGTGACATTCTTTACAAAGAGTAACATTGTGCATGAATGAGATATTAAAAAAAAAATAAAAAAAATGTTGCAACTGAATCGGGATGAAGTAATTTTTCAACCCACAAACCGAAGATATACCAAAGTTATGAACTTCACATTATACCTTTCATGAGAAAGTAGACACTATACTATACCCATAATAACATAACTATAATCTATGGAGTAGTATAGGGATGAAGATACTGATTAATTGGTCCGGACGGGACTAATCTTTAAAAAGCTTTGCGTTAATAAGTACGGTTTTAAATCGGTTCTTATATTAATCAAGTCTATTTTACTTTAATAAAAAGTGGACTATTAAAGATTTTAGGTCAGATCAGTTTTGGATTGAGTCGGTCCTAAACTGATCTCAGTCCCATTTTATTTTATACATAAATTAAACTTTAAAAAAAAATAAAATCTATTTTTTTGAACAAGTTATTATAATTATAGTTATGACAAACTAATTATTTATACAAATTTTAAATAAAAAAATAATGTAGAAGAAGTATAGAATTATTTCATTCATATAAAATTTTCAAAATTGGAGAGAAATTTAAAATACATTTTAAATTATTGAGTAACGATAAGGAAACAAACAATAAATTATGAGTCTATTATATGAAAATTTTAGCAAGTGCATAATAATTACATTAGTACAAATGATTACATTTAAATTTGTTGATAAATAATTAATATTTTTATTCTTTAACTTTGAGTTTTATCTTCAATTTCAAATTTATTTTCGATTTCTAATGTCTTCAACGTTTTAAAGATTCATGCAATAGAATCTTGACTTACTTCAAGTTGTTCATCTTCGAACTTGGAATCATCTGCATTATCTTTTGAATCAATCAAATCTTGTATTCTTTTTTGTGTGACAAGATAAACTTTATAACATATGTCTACTTCAACTGACTTCAGATTATATGTTTGAATCACTCATATGCATAATAATATTTCATATTTGATTCAGATTATATGTATACATAATAGGTTTTTTTTATAAAATTTGTGTTGGTCCTATTCGATCTCGATCCTACTTTGGTCTTTGTCTGGTTCAAGTCTAGTCCCAATCCCGGTCTTGGTTTTTGACCAATTTTTATATAAACCGGTCTAACCCAATTTTTCATCTTAATATTACGGATTATTAGAATTGTATGGATCGGTCCTAGACCGGACCGATATTTTACCGAATTAGTCTTTTTCAGGCCGATCCCAATTTCGTCTCAATTTGAAATATAATTCCAGTATTTTTGTTCACCCCTGTTATAGTATTTATTGCAACGTTGTTCAAGCAGCATATAAACAGTGCCGCTTGAAATAGAGCAAGAAAAATTAGAACATACTTTGGAATGAAAATGAAAAATGATTGAGAAATACCCTCCAAGTTATCTTACCCATATACTTAAAAATTATTTTCAAACAGAAAGTATGGCATACTTAATCTTTAACAAAAGGAAAATTTTAAATTAGGTTTGTCAATGCACCAAAACTTCTTGAACCATAGATACAAAGCACAAATGTAAGAACACAAGTTAATGGATACAGAACATACATAAAATATTATGTTCTGTTCAAAATTATGAGATTCTAGATTGTGAGAGTGTAAATTACATTGTCAAAATCTATAATCTCATAATTTTAAGCTGAAAAAAATGGGTACTATGTTCTGTTCAAGCTTAGATCTTCAAAAATCCATGGAGGGTTTTTTCACTGCAACTCGCACTTGAACTAGCCACAGGAGTATTGTCTGAGTTTTCCTTATGGCTTTGTGATCTATTTTTGCCAATGCTGCCTCCACCAATGCTAAGTGTCAGCTCTACATTAGTACAATTCTCGTCAGTATTCGCCCCAAAAATTCTCCGAGGCACACGATTACTAGGCCCGGTTTGGCTTTCATCAATGGCACTAACACCAGTAGACATATCTTCTTCATGAACAGCTGGCCTTTCGAGATCAAATCCCTTGTGCATCTCCCCAGAACAGCTTCCGCTGGGCTCTCCAAATCCTCGATCAGTATCTTTCCTACTTTTATCTTCGATGTTAACAAATCCTTGATCTTTAGTAAAAAAACCATCTTTTGAACCCCAAAACTTGGCCTTTCGAATATCGTTTTTCGGCTCATTCATCAGCATCCTTTGAATGCTATACAACCGATGAAGTTCCCTTACCTACAATGCAAGTTTTACCGTGCCACCATTGACATAACTTAGTATCAAAGATTTCAAGAACATATATGAACAAAAACAAGAAAATTATTCATCAAACCTGGTTTTGAAATATACTTTCTTGCTTCAGCATTGTGGCTTTAATGAATTCTACTTGGTGTGGCTCAAGCATCCTATTTATTGAACTCCAAGACTTGTTATAACAATGAGGTGGATGTGAATTCTCTCTTAGCTCTATATTCTTTCTTAAGGAGTGCCAATCATTCAATTGATACGCGGAAAAACTTGGCGTAGGAGAGAGAACCAATGGATTACGCGCATATTGGAGCTTTGTTCCCATTCCTGAAACGTTACGAAATATTCTAAATCTGTAGCCACTTACAAAAAAACACTTGAACACAGTAAAATAGCACAATATATAGCTAGCAAAATGGCAAGAATTCAGAGCAAAAACACCTATAAAACAAATCTTGTTTACTTTCCCTAGTGACTTAGAAATTTGGAGACAATGCCTAGTTGAACACAAGTCAGGTGGGTAATGGAAATATGAGTTACTCTTTTGAGTCATGCCCAACAAATTACAAAGTCAAATTAACAAGATTACTTGAAATATAATTTATCTAATGGATGATATAATGGAAATTCATATAGTCTTCCTCTAGCTAATTTTCCCAAGTGGATATGTGTTTTTTTACCAAATGCAGAATTGTTGGCCACAATATCATGACTTCAAAATGCTTATGATTCACTTAATACTTTAAAACTTTCTCCAAAGGGGTATCAAATATCATAATTTTGAATTAGCATTGGGCTTCAACATTGTAAAAGCCTAAAGGAATCATAATCTATCGAAAGATTTCCTAGAAAAAAACCCAGAAAAAAAATAAAACAGGGGGGTATATTTCAAGAATGAAATGGAACAAACCCCTACAACATTGTTGTTAATTTACCTTAGATTAAAAAAAAAAATAAAAAATTAGTCTTCTGAAAATGAATAATTATACAAGCTGATGAATTTTCAGTAGAAATAACATAAAGGGCATTCTTTAAAGAAGAGAAACAGCAGAAATATTTGAACAAACAAAGAATGGAAGATTAGAATGTACCTGCAATGAAAATTGCCCGGATCACAATAATCTGCAATGTGGCTCATTGAAAGTCTTCAACACTCATGCCACTGCTGCAAATTTTATCCATAAAGCTAAAACTAACTGTTTGAATAAAAGATTTAGATACCCATTTCAAAATCTTGAGGACAGTAACAAAAGAGCAATCTTAATTGTTCTTGCAATTTTTTTAAAAAATAAAATAAAATTCCTCCAGCAGCAATCTTTTAGCAGGCTTGCAGGCTATCTTTCTAATTATTCTTGAAGTACCTTCTACTTTTCTTAGACAAACAACAAAGTGTTGTTCAATGATTACATTAATTTAACACGGTCTTAACAAATTCAGTGTTGACAGCCTGTGAAAGATCTTGTGAAAGATATTAAGGAGAAAAAAAAAAAGAAAAGAAAAGAAAAGAAAAAAAGCTGGATTAGCAGTGTGTGTGTGTGTGTGAAAGAGAGTGGAGAGATGTTACTTGTGGTACCATGTTATGATATTGATATTATATATACTGTACATCCTTAACCTGAATCAGGCAAAAAAGGGTGTTGTTTATTCTCATTTATTCTTAGGGTATCTTAGGATATTTTAAGACATAAGTTTGTCCAACAGAGACTTGACTTTGTTTAAGACAAAATTTACTACGGTAAAAACATTAATTTGATCTTCATTGATAGAGCAATGACTATAAACAATGTAAATAAATAATAATAAATGTCTTATTCATTTGTAACACTTTTCTTTTTTTGGAGGTCTCATTCATTTGTAACATTACGGTTTATGAAAAGTTTCATCATCTAATTTATCTAAAATACCATTCTAACATCTATTTTATGTCACATCACTTTATTTTAATTATTTTATTTTCTCACTATTTTTATCAATTTCAAATTAATTCATTCTCCGCCACTTATTTTGAAATATAGTATAGACACTTTAATCACAACTCCATTTTTTTTCTTAATAAGTATGAAAAGTTCAAGGTTACAAATGACAAGGGACGGAGGGAGTACATTTTTAATTGATCTAGCTGAATTCTTATATCTTAAAAAATTAAAATTGGCAAAAATGGCAATTTGACTAGATCTTTTCTTACATGTGAGAAATGGCCATATGCAAAATCAACAGTAGAAAACGAAAAGTAAAAGAAACACTCAAATCTGAAATAGGATGTATCCGAGGTCTATATTCCTCTATAATTGACTTGGAAGAAGAAAAAAAAGGAAAAAAATGACATCTATGATACAAATTAAACAAGTAATATTGAGGATCTCTTATGTTTATTAGAAACAAAAAACAAAAAAAGAGAAAAAATAAAAAGTAATTAGTTAGCTTCATAATTCTGTGGATAAAATGTTATAGACCACCCCAAGTCACATAAATAAGGACTATTTGTCCATCTTTAGTGATGAAAGCTTTCTGGAAACCAGAAAGTTTGGTCCTTTTTTCTTCCCCGCTCCACAAGATTCTGTTTGTTTATTTGTAGGGTAAATTATAATGTGAAAATTTATAATCTCTAAATTTAAACCAAAACAAATACAGACAATATATAACTTTTTTTTTTGTTTATTTTTTCACATCTATTTTTTATCTCTTTTTCATTTTTTTAAATGGCAAAAATTTAAAATATAAATGTTGAATGTACTTTTCATTTCGAATAATTACTATTAATTTTTTTAAAAGTCAATTTCAAGCACTCTTAAAGTTTAGTTTGAATTGATTTTAAGAGTAAATCTTTTTAAGAGTACTTTCTGAATTATTTACATTATCTATACATTCTACAATCGTCTTTCTTACTTCATCTCAATATGACTTCAAATATAGTTTAAATGACTTTTCAAAGGTAAGTATTACTTTTATAATTTAGAACATTTGAGAGTAATTTTATAATTTGATTTCAAATATAGTTCACATGACTTTTCATTAAAAAAGTATTTGTTGTTTCTCCAACAATTTTGTTATTTCCACAATATGGCACACCTTTTTTCTTTACTAATTGTGTACTTCATTGTGAGCCCTAGAGAAAAAGAAAATACCAAAAGACGTTATGTTATTAATAATTCCAAAAAAAGATTGTATTCAGGTTATTTTTGTTTAATTCTTAATACATTTTAACAGACTTAGAGTACTCACATTAATGTTTTTATAATCTCTATAATCTGTATTTTAAGAAATAAAATGTTGAAAATCCAAAAATTATTTATGTATCAAAATCTCTAAAAGATAATCTGTTAGAACAATGAATCTCTCTGTCAAAAGATTTACTATTCAAATCTTGTAAATATGTATGATAGGAATACCGGTGTAATTCTAAAAAAATAGAGATTCTGAAAAATATGAAAAAATGTAATTTAATCTGTAAAATAAGAAATCTGTTAAGAGATATTAGTGTGAATGACCTTAAGATTTGAGTATGTTCAGATGTTGTATCGTTTAAACTATTTGTTTAGCCTACTGTTTTGTTCTTAATAAATTCAATTTTATTTGAATCGAGTAAACCATAAAAATGAAGGTGAATAGATTAAGACATGATAAAATCATAAAATAGATTAATTCATACATTTAAGGCAAAATATTAATTAAATAATAAAATTTACATTCGTATTTAGATATAAATATTTAATTAATTTAATAAATTCAGATATAATAAATTTATTTAAATTCAGACACTTAATGTAAAAAAGTGCAACTTAAAACACAATTTTCTTCTCGTACAAAGATCTTCTAGAAGCCAAATTTAAGTAACTTTAAAGTTATGACATTTGTGGTCAAAGAGAAAAGAAAAACCACAAGTAAAATAAAAAGGAAAGGGGAAAAAGTCAACTAAAAGAAAAGCATATGATGGTTAACTCCACGTCGGAAGAATAGTCGGTTACGTTCTTGTGTACGTACAAGGGATGAAAAAATTTTCATCAGTTTCTTGTTTAATTACCGGCGCCGCTGTAAAATGTATAAAATTTGACTTTTTATACGTATTTTAAAATAAATTTAATATACGTTAAATATTTTATTTTTTTAAATAAAAATTAAAACTAAAAATATTTTAAATGAAAATTAATATAATATTAAAATTAAAATTTTATAAAATATTTAATATATATTAAATTTCACATAAAATTACGTGAAAAAAATCAACCGTTATATATTTTGGAATAAAGATTGTACAAACACTTGTGTAAATGGAAACATAAAAGTCACAAAAATTATGTAATTTATTTTATTACTCCCTCAATTTCACAATAATTGACATTTTAGAGTCTAATTTTTACACAATAACTAACATTTTATATATTCCTAAAATTTATTTCTTATGTTTCCTAAATTACCCTTTAATAAATTACTCTCTTTTTTTCTTTTTTCTGTGACATGCTATCATACAACACACATTTTTCTCTCCTTGATATATTACTATATTAATTAATGATGAAGAAAAATTGTCAAATTATCAAAATATTAACATGGATTTTAGTTTTCGTAATATATGTGCAAATGACTAAAATCTCAATTATTATGAAACGAAATGAGTAAATAAAATACATATATTCAAGAATCCTCAAAAAATCCGATGACCTTGCCTCTGAAATTCTTGTGCTTGTAATTAGTGAACTAGTTATAAACTACAGTTTGGGTCTATCCTAAAAACCTCCGTTACTTTTTTTAAAATAAATAAATAAATAAATAAATATATATATATATATATATATATATATATATATATATATATATATATTCAGCTCGAAGCAAAATGTTTATGTTCTTATCGGATCTTTATTATTATATAAAATGTGGTCAAAGGGGTGTTACACTTTTTGTTGTTTGTACATAAATAAGTTGGTTGACATTTTCAAAAGGAAGTTCATATTTTTACAAGTGACTCTTGATGAAGTAAATAAATATCACACTAATTAATTTTATGCATTAAAGTGCTGTGTGCATGTATGAGTGTTCCTGGTGGTATGACTCATCTCTGTTAATGTTAAATTGGTGAGTTCAATTCATATTAGCAATTGAGATTGAAGATTTAAAATATAGATTATTCTTTTCCCAATTATTTATTTTCTCGAAAGAAACTGAATATTATACTTGTAATATATTAAGATCATAAAAAAAGTTGAGGCATTTTCTCACTTCCACTATTGCCAAAACTGATCCATAGGAGAAGTATTAACGACTAGCTTCACCTTCCACTGTTAATTAAAATTGTAAACAAGACAATTAAATCGTATTTTCAAGTCTAGTCGAATGTGTTTGTCAATCAAATGAAGTTGAGTTCAATAAACTTTTCTTAATTCAAAATAATGTATTAAATAATAGATACATATTAATTTAAGCAATCAAATCGAATCGAATAAAAAATTATAAATTAGTCTAGTTTATAATTCGAGTTTTAAAATTTAAATCAACCTAAATTCAGTTGTCCCATATGTGTGAGTGTATATTGTATTTATGCGTATGATCCAATTATTTGCATAATTATATGTTGTTTGGCTAAAAAATAATTATTGTACTCTGTAGCAAAAAGGAAAACAGATTCTATATTGTACTCAATTTGTAATTTTTCACATGTATATTAATGACTTCATATTAGATAGCTATATTGGTTTACCTTTAGATGTGACATTCATATAAAATTGTATGCGTTAATATGTCGCTTTATAATTTTTACTGCTTTAATGTGTTTAGCCACTAGCCTACTAATAACACTTTAAATGTGATCAAAGTCGGTGTAATGACAGATAGATGATTAAAGGCTCCGTTGGATACATGAAAAATATTTTTTGGAAAATAATTTTATAAGAAAATATTTTTTAAAAAAATTATTTTTGGTGTTTGATTGTTAATTTTTTTAATTTTCTTAGAAAATACAAAAGGTGTTGAAAATATTTTCCTAACTTTGAATTTTTCATTGTACAATAAATATTAAAAAATGTTTTCCAAGAAAATATTTTTTGTTCCAAACAACAAAAGATAGAAGAAAACATTTTTCGGATTTTTTTTCCTTGCATCAAACGAAACCTAAGATAATTACGATCACCTTTATATATTAAAAAAATCCCTTAAACCTATAAGATAGTGATACTAATTATTTTAAAATTTATATAATTTAACAATAAAAATATTTTATTACAATATTTGGTTGCTTTAGTTGGCAAAATTCAGCAAATACTATTTTTAAATTAAAAATTCGAGTTTTGTTAGTTGTGCTTATTAATAGATAATTTATAAGTACTATCGTAAGTTTTTAAAAAAGTCGATGACATGTTTTAGTTCTAAAAACTAGGGAGCTTAATTACCTCACCTAAAGCTTTGTTAAACCCAAAAAAAAAAAGAAAAAAAAAATTAATAATAATAATCCAATGAAGAACCTTCTTTTTACTCCGTAACAAGAGCATCACTTTCCTCCAAAAGCAAAATGCTGAAGCATGCCCCATTGAATAATTCCATTCCAAATCTGGGAAGCCTGCACCACATATTCACATGCATTCCATATCTCATGATAATTTTTGTTTCTAATAAAACATTTGAATGGATTTTATTCCATTTCGAAACGTGGCCATGCCTTCAGTTGTCCTATATTATTATATACACAGTCCATCTGCATTCTTTAATTTAATTATTATGTCCTCCTGTACCATCTGCCAAAAATATCTTATTGTGAAATCAACATGTGTTTCGATATATCCATTTAGATTCATATCTTTCCCTCAAAATTGAAATGGAATATTATATTTCGCTGTCACCTTATTAAATATTTCCTCCGTCGCCAAGAGAGCAACTTAAATACATTTAAACACGCAAATTAAAAAAAGAAAAGAGAATTTCACAAAAAATTAAAGGAAAGAAAATGTAAAAAATAAAATGAATGTAAAATATGTATTTTTAAACATTTTTTCATCAATAACTTTTGAAATATTCTTAAATCATCTTTTTTAAGACCGAGATAATATACTTTTTGTGGTTTCTCGAAGTACAATTCTTGCTAGCTATATAATAGAGCCCTTATTCTGTTTGGCACGTTTAGCGTACAAAATTCGAAAAATGACCTCGCCCCCTTTTTCTCTTTCTGGCCTCCCATTTTTTGAGTATGACGTTCTTCTAAAATTGTGAGGGTAAAATGTCTTTTGAAAGGTGCTGGGAGAGGAGTACAAAAACAAAAAAATATTCTATCCAACCAAGGGTGTAAAGGGTGAGATTTTATGGTAATCGCAATAAATCGTAAGGTGCTATTTCTAACATTCAGTTAATAAACGGCGGTTTCGATTTTACGCATAAATGATAAAATATTATTAGCAGCAATATTCTATTGAAAGATTGATATAATTGTATGATAAACTATCGCGAAAATTAACAAGAATTCAAAATAATTAATGTTCTACCATGAAAATTATAAAATTAGATAATTATGTTACGGACAAATTAATAACAATTTACATATTAATATATAAAAATATATTAGTTAACTATAAACACAAAAGTTAAAATCAATGAATATAAAAATAATACTATATTATTGTAAATAGATTTATTTATATACATGATATTCTATTACTTAACTACAATATTAAGAAATTAGTGTATGAATATAAGATTTATTGTATGTAAGTAATTGATATTTGATTATGTTAATGCACCCTGCTTATATTAGCTTTGCTTATAAAGAATAATTAAATTACTTTTATAAGAATTGATGATATAATATAATTCTTACTCAATCAATATAAAATGAATTAGAAAAATATCCAATTTATTAGGTGGATATAAATAGTTTTAGTTAAGCAAAGATTTTAATCACAAGTAGAGACTCTGCTCATCGATCAGGAAAGATGTTGAATCTACGAAAAAAATTTCAATGACAGACTTGCTTAAAATGAAAATAAGCAAAGTCGTAAACAACAAAATCTTTCACTAAGATCTAAACAGAATGTTAGAAAAGGACCTTACACTTTGTCTTGTTTAGTCAACTTCTAAAAAGTCTTTCAAAAAACACTAGGTGACAAAATAACGGCTACTTTATTGACTAAACAAGAAACAACAAAAAATGTACAAGTCACTATCAAGAAAATATAACTACCAATGTATCTATTTTCAAAATTCTTAACGGATAGATTCTTGTAAGAGTATAAATAAGAGTCACAAATTTTATTTATGATAAGTGAACTATCAAGAAGTGTTCTGACATCTGACACTCCAAATACATCAGCAAGAAACACTTCAAGAGTTTTAACAAGCGCTATCTTATCTGCTCAACAAGGAGCTAGCTACTTAGAGATAGAAAACACAATTTTGTTCTTCTTTATTCTGCCTGTGTGACTAAATAAGGTCTTAGTGATCAAGTGTAAGTAAGAAGTTTGTGTTATTTATATTTGTGTGATTCTAAGTGGATTTTTTCTCAAGTAAAAGAGAAGAAGAGTAGAGCAGGTTAGGTCGAACCACTATAAAAATCTCATTGCTTTCTCTTCTTTTTACTGCTCCGTATTTATTCTGCTTGTTCCTCTACCTTTGCTTTGTTTAGTCCTTGTTAAACTTTTTAGCAAAAACTTTACCATTATTGTCTGTTTTAGCTAGTTTTTACTAAGTGGTGTTTTGCTAAAATTTCGCTGCTAACTCTTTTCAAACAATATAAGTAAGATCTTTTATAAACAAGAAGTTTTATAATCTACTAATTTTGTAAACAAACTTTTAATTTTTGAAAAACACTATTCAATACCCTTCTACTATTTTCCCTTTGAGACCTAACAAGTAGTATCAGAGCTTAACACTCTTTGCTAAGCTTCACAACTTTAGAGGATCGAAAGTTATGGCTTTAAAAAAGTGATTTTGGTGGCAAACCTCCTATGTGCACCAAAGATAGATTTGTTAATTGAGAATTGAGAATACAAATGGACATGGATACAATCGACGAGGAACTATTTGAAGCAATAAAGTTCGAGCCCTATAAAGCATAGAAAATTAATGCTACTGAACCAAACAAGTTAATACCAAAACTAAGAAAGGAGTGGACTAACGACGAAAAGAACCTAGTAGGATTTAACAAAAAGACGATGAACATTCTTTTCATGGCATATGAAGAAGAAATGTTTGAAAGAGTTTCTAACTATACATATGCTAAGAAAGTATGGGATGCCTTGTTGGTTCTAAATGAGGCACAACAAAAGTAAAAGAAAATAAGCAATCCCTCCTTATACAACAATATGAAATGTTCACTATGCAGCAAGGAGAAAATTTTACTGCCATGTATGAAAGATTCACGATCCTGCTCAACAATCTACGATCTCATGGAAAGACCCAAAAATCACTCCTGTAAAGGAATTGAGGAACCTACATACTACTAATCTTTAACAATTGTATGAGAACCTACTATAACCTATGTAAGGGAGACAACTCAAAGAGACGCTACCTTAGAATCGTGATAGGTATAATGATGTTGATATAAGGATTATTTAATAACTGTGCACTTGTAAATACTCAATGTATGTTATAAGCCTCAGTATATTTGCACAAATAAGCATACATTGATGGACGTCTTAGTCTGTTAGGGGATAGTCTTAACTGCACTAGACAAGTCATCAGGGGATATCTCTAGGACTTGTTAGTGTCAGAGAATGTCTGGTTGTACTTAATGTTCAAGTATTCCGCACATCAGACATTCAAGAAAAGACCAACAATAGTATCAGTGATTAAAGACATAAATATTTGAAAAGACATCAGTGGATAAACCCGTCAGGGGATACCGTTAGGAGATGACTTAAATACTATGTTAGTGGGTAAATCCATCTGGGGATACTGTCAGGGGATGTCATTAGTGATTATCAAGGGATACTATCAGGGAATAACTTGACCATCAGAGGATACCATTAGGGCATACCGTCAGTAGTCGAGTCTGTCAAGGGATAACATCAGGGGGATAACCTGAACACTACATCAACAGATGACATCAGTTGATAACATTAGGTTTTAACATCAGGGGATCAAGAAGCACTGATCTAACTCTAAATCATGTTTAGAATCAGTGGATAGTTAAACACTGATTAAGTTTACATCAGGACTTGTCATCAGGAGATCCAGAAGTACTGATCAAGTTAACATTAGGGTTTGTCATTAGGGGATGGTTAGAACCTAGTCCACACGTCATCAGAGATTAAAAGATATGCACTAATACTTGGCATAGAAACAAGGAGTATATCTGGGAAGATATTCCTTGAAGTCTATGGTCCAATAACAACCTTTATACCAGAAACGTATGGAGAACATAGACTTAAATAGAAGTAACAATAGTCAATAGCAGTCTGACACGTATATCTCCGAAAGGACAATGATAGGACATACTGTGGTTACATTGAAAAAGAAGTATGGTTAGCACATGAGTTCTATCTCTGTTTTCATATATATGTAATAGTTGTTACACAATACCGATATGATAGAATACGAGAAAGAAAATAAAGAGATCAAAAACTTAGAAATATCTTTGTAAATCTTCATACACTAGAAATAAGTTTTGTAATAGTTCATAAGAGAAATATTTGAGAGAGAACTTGTAGCTAGTGTGTGAAATAAGAAACTGTATTCACTTACAAATTGTAGCTGTTTAATCATTTTGTGATTATACAGATTTCTAGAAAAATCCAAATTATAATAGAACTGTTTTAACTTGAAATTTGTGTATTCATTTTAAATTACTGCACTGTTTTTCTGAGTTCATCTTGTAGTTATTCCAGTTTTCACGTTAAGATTTTAAAGAGTGAAAAAGGTGTGATATTTATATTCAACCTCCCTCCTTCTACAAACACGTTAGCTTATTTTGTTCTAACAAACTTAAAAGAAAAGATAAAAGAGTGGCCTTAAAGGCTGCTGAATCTAAGAAAGTAGCAGACACAGACTCGGAAACTGTTGACAGTGACTATTATATGACTATGCTAGCAAGAAAGTTTAAAAGATTCTTGAGAAAAAAATCGTGGAAACTTTAGAAGGAACGGAAATAATAACAAGAAAAATGCATCAAAAGATCTCTGTTATAACTACAAGAAATCAAGATATTATGCTGCGAACTGCCGGAGCACAACAAAAGAAGAAAAGAAATACACTGCTTATCTTTATTTAAATTGAATAGAATATGTTTGGATGAACAATTGACCAGTGACATACACTATGATATTTAACACTATTAAAAATGAGGATATCGTGCAACAATCTCAGAGTAAGAAGAATAGTTGGCAAATTATATGAATTTTTTTCCCCTAAACATTACTTTATTTTTATGTAGTGAATTTTTATAATAATGATCTGCGTTTGAAAGTTTTTTAGCCATGTGTACTAAAAATCTGCGTCCATCGGTGTGGGAGAACATGTATGAATTGACTGTGTATATAGATAAATTCTATAAAAAATCCATTTATCTTGACTACTCACTCTATTTTATAAAAAAAGAAAAATTTAAACTTTTAATAATTTTTAATTTTACATATTTGACTAAAAATTACATGTAGTAATAATAAGTTTTACTCATTAAATTTGTTATGAATGTCTAATTAAAGATCATATAAGAAGATTTTAATGACAAAATTTGAAAATTATGACATTATAATGAAAAAATTATTTAAATATTATATTTTTTTGAAAAAAATGTATTCTCAAATATTGTTATTTTTTAAAATAAATTTTATTCTCAAATATTAATATTTTTTGGGCCATTTAACTATCTATAACCGAGCTTGGCCGCACAAGGATATGTTCATGTTGGTCCATTTGCTTGATGTTAATCACTACATTTACGGTCTAATTTGTTTTAGGCATTTAACTTACTGTCAAAAAAATTTATAGTCCATTTTTATCACTAGTGGCATTAGTCTAAAATTTTCGCTAAATTTCAGAATTAAAATTTTACCAATAGTTGCGTGTTACATATCCTTGGGCTGAAATACTTAAAACTAACTTGCTGATCAATGCATATCACAAATTTCTTTCTTTTTTAATTTGATTAAATTATTGATTTTATAATATGTATTAATTTTTAATTTTTAATAATTTTTGATATATTAAATATAGGATTAGTAGTTCATATCTTTATGTACAATATTATTAGTTTAAAATTTGATGAGTGTATTTTATTTTTTTAGATAGAAATCATTTTATTTGATTATATTTTTTAAGTTGCTTTTATATTTTCAAGTTTATTAGTTATTTTAATTATCTATAATAATTTACATGGCATAATACTAAATATATTATACTTTATATTAATCAAAATAGTTCATTAAATCTAAAATTCTTAATTTTTTAATTCTTTTTTAATAATTTTATCGTGGTACTCTATTTTTTATCATATAAATTGTTGTAAATTTTACTCTTTGTTAAGTCAATCCCATGCTTATTTACATTGCTTAAAAACCACACATGTTTTATTTTGGAATGTTATACCCTCATACCTAACACTATTTTATTATGATATATCATCAAATTTTGAATGATATAACAAATCATGAGAGACATATCATCAAATTTGGAATGATATAAAGAAACTACAACTTCAAGACATATCAAATTATAATACTCAAACAATAGATTAAGAATAAACCATACTAGGTCACAAATCATTTAAGAGACTCTAATCTAATGGTTTTAATCTTATCTCCTTCATAATGAACTTGTGATGAAAATTCATTATTGAAACATATTGTAAGAGCAACGGTCTCAACACTTTCTTCAACTATTAAAGAGTGTTCAAACAAAATCTGTGTAGTTTGTTTCTCACCACTTCTGGAGAATGCAATTAACAATTTGTCCTTCGAATATCTAGAACAAAACTTTTATTAACTCTGTTTCTAAAAACTGGAGTATAAAGTTTCAACTTCAAAGATGACAAAACTATTTTTGTCCGTTTCATAGATTTCCAATACAATATTGCATTACCTAGTATATATGATGTGTATAATTTCTGCAAGTGCACATATCCTAATAGTATCAATACTCGTACAGGTTGATCTACAAAGATTAAAAAATTGTAATATTCTTGATATTTAACTTAGGCGAAATAGAGACGTAATGATTGAGGAGATTGTGTAATTAATCCTAATATAAATAAAACAATAAATATGAGATGAATATTTTAAACGGAATAATTTAAACTAATTTAAACATAAATAAATTATAATTAGGAGAGATAGTAATAACGAAATAGAAAATTATCGTGACGTATATTGAAATATAAGGTTGCAATAGAAGATGTAATAATGAAGAATAAAATATTATTAACTTCGTAATTAAGTGTCTATAAAGATGAAATAATTGGTAATTGAATAGAAGAAATAAGAAAAATAATGTATAGATGACTAAAGGAAGAAAGTAGAAAAATGAATGGAAAAGTGTAAACTTGAACAAGAAAACTCAAAACTAAAAAAAAAAAACTCTCCTTAGCCTCTAATTGTATAAGTATTTATAGGTCTAATTAGATACATTCCTAGAATATGAAAACTCTCAATTTTATCACTTAAAATGTATTTAGTTTTTTCAAACTTCATCTCTAAACTCTTTTAATATCATCCAATCTCTATCACTTTATCACTTCAAGTAGTGGAGATTTCTTCAATTTACTAGGTTCATTCTTGAAAGAGTCTTCAATTCTTCAAATTGTATATTGACAAGTTCTATTTTCACATAACTCTTTTGTTTATTTATTTTCCTGCAAAATAAAATAAAAACAATAAATGATCTAATAATAAAAATAAATTGAGCATAATTAAGGTGGTAAAAATAGATAAATTATGGACTTATCAAATTCTCCCATACTTATCTTTTGCTCGTCCACGAGTAAAATAAAAATAAATGGAAAGAAAAGAAGCAACAAATTCTAAATTACTCCACTTTCGTAGGAAAACGGTTGCACTTAGCATGTGCAACAAGTCGTTAAACCTCTATGTTACTCATAGTGGACGAGTTATGTCTCGTGAGGGTTTGCTGTGAATATACCTACAAAATTCATTGGAAAAAGAAAATGGCTAATTTTTTTTTCTTCAAAAATTTAACTCACAATTAATACAAAAAATTTGAAAACAAGTTAAACCATGTAAAAAAAATTAAATATTACTAACGATCCATTTTTAATGATCAAGTACAGAGAAACTAATTCTTAGAAAGAAATGTATGCATACGTAACAAAATATTAAAAAACTAACTCGAATTATTCTAAAATTAGGCCATCAATCTATGAGTAGTCTGTGCATGAAAGTGTATGTGTATCAACTCAAAGTACCACCCACACTAGTTTAGCCATTTTATCTTTTTAAGAGAAATTACACCCTCATTCCTATAAATCATTCTAAGTATCTTTAGCCTAAAGGAGCACCAATCAGAATTAATTGTGAAGTTTACAAAAATACCATGTTTACAAATGATATAAGTAAAAGAACTGAATCATAAGTAACCATCCTTATTTCTTCTTTTGAGTTTTTGCTCTTTTATTTTCTTTTTCTTTTTTGTATTTTTTTCCTTTGATTTTTTTTGTTTTTTTTTGAAGAGCATAAGAACCTCCAACATTCATAATTACAAGTGAATAATGAAATACATTTAATGAAATACTGCAAAATGCTTCCTCCACAACAATTCCTCAATAGTTCCTGACGCAAGAAGAATACAAAGTCACAAGAAAATTTGGGTCAATTACATATATTAAGACCTTACTAGGTGGATAAGTGACAAAAGATGACTAGTGAAAGAATTAGAATACTCATGATTTGAAAGCCTAAAAATCAGATAAAATGAGTTATTAGTTCAAAATTAAGATATGTATGTCTCTGTATAAGGTCATTTAAAATGAAATGCTAATCTTACAAAACTTTTTAGACATAATAAAACTTAATTTCTTATTTTTTTTTTTACCAATTGCAAGCAATTTTTTTCTCTTTTTTTTTTCTAATTTTTTTTTAAAATTTTTAATAGCAAATGATTAAAACTAAACAATCTAGTTAGTAAAGACAAAAATAATTAATAAAGATAAAATTAAATTATGAAATACTTCCCCCACACCTAAGTCATGCATTGTCCTCAATGAATGCAATTAAAGCAAAAGAAAGAATAATGTAGGAAGAGTTGGACCTTAAACGAGTAAAGAAAGTAAAACAAGTGTCATTCATCGCAAATGAGGAGGATCATAGAGGTACATCACCTCTTCAGCTTCATTCATCTGAAATTGTAAAAATGGCTTAAGGTGCTGACCATTTACCTTAAAAGTGTTGCCACTCTTTGGATCCTCAATTAAAATTGCACCATGAGGATAAACTGTCTTGACAATATAAGGTCCATCCCACCTAGACTGTAATTTTTTAGGAAAAAGATGGAGGTTGGAGTTATACAAAAGAACTTTTTGACCAACAACAAATGTTTTTTGCAAAATGGATTTGTCATGAAAAATTTTAGTTTGCTCTTTATAAATCTGGACATTGGTATATGCATCATTCCTAAGTTCATCTAACTTATTTAAATGCAACTTTTTAAGGTCCTCAGCTGCATCTAAGTCAAAGTTCAAATACTTAATAGCCCACAAGGCTCAATGTTCAAGTTCAATAGGAAGATGCAAGCTTTCCCAAACACAAGGCGATAAGGTGACATCCTTAGATTGGTCTTAAAGGCTGTACGGTAAGCCTACAGTGCATTAATCAATTTCAAAGACCAATCTTTCCTATTGGAATTCACTGTTTTCTCCAAAATATGTTTGATTTGCCTATTTGAAACTTCCACTTGGCCACTTGTTTGGGGATGACAAGGGGTGACAAGCTTGTGGGGAATAGAGTACTTGCTTAACAGTGACTCAAATTGCCTACGACGAAAATGACGACCTTGGTCACTAATTATGGCTCTAGGGGTAACGAAATGAGAAAAGATATTCTCTTTCAAAAATTGGACAACAACCTTGATGTCATTTTCTTTGTTGGTATAACTTCAACCCATTTAGGCACATAATCTACTGCCAATAAAATATATAAGTTACCAAATGAACTGGTGAAAGGATCCATGAAATCTAAACCCCAGATATCAAATAATTCAATAACAAGGATGGGTTGCATAGGCATCATATTTCGTCTAGTGATCCTCCCTAAAAGTTGACAGCTATAACAGTTGGTACAAAATTCAACTACATCCTTAAACAAATTAGTCCAATAAAAACCTGTTATATATAAATGATGATGATGATCTTTAAGGGATAATTGTGCATCTGTAAATACTCAAGGTATTCTATAAACCTTAGTATATTTGCACAAGTTTTGCATCCACTGATGGACGACTTAGTCATCAGGGGATGAACTACACTACACTGGACGAGTCATCAATGATAACTTGAACGGACTCAACAGTGTCAAGGAATGGCTATTGTTACTTAAAAAGAAGATGAGAATTCTGCACGACAGACATTCTAGGTAAAGCCAACAAAGTATCAATGATCAAAAGGACAAGTATTTTTAAGTGTTTCAGTGAAAAGAACCCATCAGGGGAAGCCTAAAAATACTATGTCAGGGGATGACTTCATCAGGGGAACCCATCAAGGGATGAACCTGTCAGGGGATCTCATCAGGGGATGAACCCGTCAGGGGAACCGATCAGGGGATGAACCTGTCAGGGGAACCCATCAGGGGAACCTATTAGGGGATGACCTCGTTAGGGGAACCTGTAAAGGGAACCCATCAGGGAACCCCCCCTGATGTCCAGAGTTTGGCAACAACATATCTCCCGACGAGTTTGGCGATGGCTAAAAGTCACTTTGGCGACAACGTATTTGACGCCGAGTTTGGCGATGACTTGGATTGCCTGACGAGTTTGGCGACGACAAAGGATCAACTCATCAGGGGAACCCATCAGTGGATACAAGAAGGTCATAACATTGGTGGATAATGAAGCACTGATCAAGTTGCAATCAGTAACTTGCCATCAGGGGATCCAAAAGCACTGATCAAGTCAAAAGTTATTTTACCATTAACTGTGACTAAACCTAAAGGACCCAAATTCACTTGGGTACCAAAAAAAAATTAAATGTTCTTTGTGTGTAGGGAAAAGTCAAAGACAGACAAATCTGGTTTCTAGACAGTGGCTGCTCAAGACACATGACATGAAACAAAGCCCTGCTCACAGAGTTCAATGGGAAGGTTGGTCCAGTAATTACTTTTGGTGACAACAGTAAAGAATTGACTCTTGGTTATGACAAAGTAGCAAATGGGGATGTCTCATTTGAAGATGTAGCACTAGTTGATGGGCTAAAGCACAATCTATTAAGCATAAGTCAACTATGTGATAAAGAATTCATTATTTCTTTCAAAGATGATCAGTGCTTAATCTTAAATGAAAGTGATGAGAAGTTGGTCTTATTAGGGATTAGAAAAGGAGATCTTTACATTGCTGATTTTAAGTCAGTGAATGGAGAGTCATGTTTCTACAGCAAGGCAACGCCTTATGAGAGCAGACTATGACACAAGAAACTCTCTCACCTGAACTACAAAACTATCAATGATTTGGTGAAGAAAGAGTTGATAATTGGACTACCTCAAGTGAGATTCATTCAAGAAGGGTTATGTTCAACATACCAATAAGGAAGTAAAGGAAATCATCCTTTGTCAGCAAGGAAGCCACAATGATCAAGGATCTAATTCAATTGCTTCATATGAATCTCTTTGGTCTTGTCAACATAATGTCAGTATCAAAGAAGAGATTTGCATTAGTCACTGTGGATGACTACACTAGATATACTTGGGTCAAGTTTTAACATGCCAAAATTGAAGTACCTCAACAAACCATTGACCCTATAAAGAAAGTGGAAAATGAGTCAGGGTCAGTGGTTAGAATTTTGAGGATAGACAATGAGACTAAATTCAAGAATGCAGCTGTTGGTGGATTCTGTGCGGAAAAAGGCATTAATCATACATTTTATGCTCCAAGAACTCCTCAACAGAATGGTGTAGTAGAAAGGAAGAATAGAACCCTGATAGAAGCTGTTAGGACAATGTTAGCAGAGGCAAAAATTTCTACCTATTTTTAGGCTGAGGCAATTTCCACTACTTGCTTCACTCAAAATAGGTCTTTAATCAACAAGTCTCACAATAAGACACCATATGAGCTAATGACAGGGAGGAAACCAAACATCAAGTTCCTACATGTTTTTGGATGCAAATGTTTTGTATTAAGTAATTTTGGTGAGAACTTGGGAAAATTGGACTCAAAGGCTGATGAAGTTATTTTTCTAGGTTACTCCCTGACATCTAAGGCCTACAGGGTTTACAACAAGAGACTCCAGGTGGTGATGGAGTTTATAAATATAGCTTTTAATGATCAAGAGATTTCTGAACTCGAAGACCCTGGTTTTCATGAAGAGCTCAGATTTGAAAATGAAGATGATTCTGATTATCAAGAGAATGAAGCTGATGAGTGCAAACAAATGGAAGAGTTAACCATTCCTGATGTCAATCCTACCAACAATGAAGCCCCCTCAATTGATGAAGTTAATCTCCTAGACAATAGATCATGGAGTACTTCATCAGGGAATAATCCATCAGGAAATGCACCATCAGGGGATAACTTTAACCCTTATTTAAGCATAAATTCAGGGGGACTTTTCTCATAAGCTAGTAGCACAGGTTTAGGGGGAGGAGATGATAATTAGGCAAGCTCATAAAGATACCTTTCTAAGCTCAAATGGTATAGGGATCACACCAAAGAATTAATCATTGGTGATCCCAATCAAAAAGTGTTTTCCCAGTGAGATGACCTAGAACTTGTAGAAGGGGGGTTGAATACAAGTTCTTTGAATTCTTTTCAATTGACTGTTCTTTAAGAAATTAAACTTTTCTGCGGAATATAAAGAACACAATCAAAACTCTATAAACAATGCCTTTATTTGATTTAACAATTGATTACAAGTTTTCTAACAATCAAAACAAGCTTTGATCGTCAGCTTCTATTCTGTATGTTGAGAGAATACAACTCTATGAAAATTCTCTCCTTTTTTTTTTTCGTATTCCAATTCTATAATTTATAATTACAGCTTCTAAAAACTAAGTTACCAAAACCTAGTTTCCTAATTCAAATCAAATACAAACTTTCCAATTGAAAGGATCCTAACAAGTTTCCTTGTCAGCTACGTCTTCATTCAGGTCTACGTGTGCATGGAAAACTTTCCTTCTTTGATTTGAACTCTAATTCCATCAGTAATTAAGTCCTCGACTAGTCTCCGATGGCTTCTTTAATTAGTCCCCGATCACTTCGAGTAATCTCCGATGCTTTGGCTTTAGTCGTTGGTGACGTCAGCTTTTAATCTTTGAGGTATTATGTTAGTCGTTGATGACGTCAGCATTAGTCTCTGACTCTTTAGTTCCAATCCCCGATGACGTAAGCTTTAATCTCCGATCACCAATCCTTCAATCTCTGATGAACAAAACTTTAATCTCCGATGAAGGATTCTTCAATCTCCGATGGGCAAAGTCCAATCTCTGATGAACAGAAACTTAGTCTCTGGTGGACTTTTCCCTTAGTCTCCGACAAGCCAAATTCAATCTCCGAAGGACTAATAAATTTAAATCAACTTGTTGAACAAACTCAACAAGTATTCCAGCAGTACATACAAATGAAATGAATCTATCTCTTTATTATAATGAATAATTTACAACCAAGAGATACTACTGCTAGCTACAATACTAAAGTGTTACAAACCAACACTTTTCTGTACATTTGAATTCCTAAGTATTCTAAGAACAATCATCATCAAATGTTTATAAAACCTAACAATCTCCCCCTAATTATGAATATCAGAATGATAAGCATAATTCCAAGGTTGATGATGATGTCAAAACTAATCTATTACAAATACTTAGTAAAAGAATAAAGAATGATAAAGATTACAAATGTACCTGAACTTTAGATCTTTGATTTATCATTCAGCTTCTCTCCCCCTGGATAATTTACCCAGATTCTCCAAGGTTTAAACAAACCTGGCTACACTGAATAGTACATTCAGCTACTCCAAGAATAACTCTGGCTACCCAAGACTATGTCTGGCTTCAAATAATTTTCATCTCAACTTTCTTTTACACATTAGCTCCTGCTTTTCTCAATTCTTCCTTTCTCCTCCTATTATCCATTAACTCATTCCACCTTCTTGTCAGTAATTTCTTTACCACAACCTCTGAAGATTTTTCAGTATCTTTCAAGTATTGAATGTAACCTTCAAGGGTTTTTACACTTGTGCTGTTTACATCCCTGTTGTAGTTAAAGAAATTTCTCACTCCATGAAAAGTTTCATACCAAAATCCAAGAGGTTCTGGAGCTTCCCTGAATTCTGTAGCTTCTGGTTTGACATGCAAGGCATGAAGAATTTGTACTTTAAAGTCCTTGTTCAAATCAAAAGTACTAGGCACCACACTCATCAACCACTCCAAATCTTCTCTTCTCTGCTCTTCCAAAACTGGCTTTGTGATCTTGACAGTATCTCCATCTTTAAAGAAAATATGTAGCAACTCATTGTCACCTTGACCCTTGATTAAGTCAATGTGTCTTGTCAGCTTTTTCAACACCTTGATGATTTCCTCTATGCTAGCCATTCCAACTTTACCAGTTTTTTTCTTTGAAGTTTGTGGTTTGGAAGGTCCACTTGTAGATACTAGTTCAGTTGAAACAGGTGTTGAAGATTTTGGTGCAGTAGGCTTCCTTGAAGAAATGGGTTTTGGCTTTAGAATCTATGGTACAGGGATTATAGCAGTTTCCTTGACTTGAGATTTCCTTGCAGCTTTATTAGCCTCAGCCTCTGCTATCTCCTTATTTCTCCTTCTTGTTTCTGCTGCTTTTTGATGTGGAGTCTTCTTCTTAGTTTTAGGGGTTTTTCTTTCTCTTGCTTTCTCCTCATCTCTCTCCTTGGCTAGGATCTCTTGCTCCTCTTTGTCAAATTTTTCTTGAAGTGCTTGAGCAGCTAAGAAGTCAGATTCCACTAGCCTTGGATCATGAGGAGCTACTAGAACTACTCCCCCTTCAATTGGAAGCTCAACAGGTCTGAAGACTCTCCCTGCTCTTATAGCATCTCCCATTAACCTAGGCTGTGCTGGTTGACTTTCTGGTTCTTTGACCATCACACCTTTGCCTTTGTCCTTTGATGTACTTGGGGGTGCCTGAGGTTGTTGGGTAGTAGAAGGAGTTTGTTGTGGAGTTTGGCTTGTTTGTTCTGGAGTTTGGCTTTGAAGTGGAGGACTTTGTGTAGTTTTGGATTGTGATTGTGATGATGAGAATCTTTGAGCTTTGGTCTCAACTCTTTCTAGTGTTGCCTTAAGTTCTTCATCAATATTTGCATATTGTGGCTTTGGTAGAGAAGGCTTGGTTACTGGATCACTCTCCCCCTTTTTGACATCAGCATCCTTAGAGGGGGTAGAGATAGGTAAATGAGCAGCAATCTGATGGAGGAACTTGTGGATTTGATCAACCTTAACCTCAAGAAGGCACAGACGACTGTCATACTTGGACTTATCCTTGATGATTTGATCAATTGCTTGGATAGCCTTCCAAGGCAAATGTCCTTCATAGTGCCTCTTGAGTTTATCATGTTCCAGTTCCATGTGTTTCTTGAGATCCTGGACTGCATCATTGATCCCAGTGGCCAAGAAGTGATGAAATTTTGCATTTTTTCTATCCACTTTGGTCACTTCTTTTGCCACATCCTTGGTAGAGGGGGCAGCTGCTGTTGACCCTACATTGGTCACATAGTCCTGCCTGTACACAGCAGCTGCATCTTCTAGTGAATTGGTGAATTTGGCATCAAGCCATTCATCAACATTCCCAGCTTCGGGAAGCTCCTCAGGCACAGGTTCACTCTCAAGTCTGGTTTTGAGTGCAGAAATGTGATCTTGATGCTATTGTAGACCATAGAGCACTTCAAAATCAGCATTGAAAATTTCTGAAAGAACTTGGAGTGTTGTATCCTCGGCCCTAGAGCTGCCTCCAACCTCCCCTGTGGGGATAGTTGCCATTGGTGGTGCAGAGGAAGTTGGAGCTTCTATTTGGATTATGGTGGAGGGAGCCACTGGTTGTAAAAATTCAACTGCAGAAAATTTCTCTCTTTTTTTTTTGTTCAAGGATCTCATCCTTGCTCACACCCTCTCCTTTTTCCTGGGATTGGGCACCCAGCTTCTCAGTCTCTCCTTTTTCCAAGCTCTCTAAGGCTTGACTCTCTTTTTGTATGTCCTCTCCTTTTTCCAGGTCAGGAGCCTGACTCTCACTCGTTATTCTCTCAACCTCACTCATATGGATATGTGCACTCTGTCCTACAGAAGGAGGGGTTAGAGAAGTAGTGTCTTCATGGAGGGGGATTACCCTTAAAATGGAAATTGGTTGGGTGTCCTCCATGGAAGTGGTAGGAGAACTAGCTGCACTTGTACTTTGAACAAGTGGTTCTTGTGGGCTAGTTCCTGAAGAATGAACTTGGATAGTTTGAAGCATTGTTCTAGTCTCTTGAGATTGACTAGTTTCTGTCCAAGCCATTAAGAGTGTTGGCTCCTCTTGAGAAAGTTCAAGAGGATTAGAGATTTTATTTTCAGAAGAATCAAGTGGAGGGGAAACAGGAGAATAATGGACAGTAGGGAGTGTTGGCTGTTCCTCAAGGGCAGATGTTTGAGGAACATCAATAGATGACTCCGTGTGTGCACTCTTTGTGTCACTCTTTTCTTGTATTTGATCTCTCTCAGTTTTTTCTTGTGCAGACTCTGTAACAGATGTCCCTGGTTGAGGACTTTCTTCAATGTCAATGTCCTTTTGGGAGGACATTGACAGTTTACTGTCTTTCCTTATAACCTCCATGGCCTTTTGGGAGGCCATGGATTCTCTTTGTCTAAGGGTGACAAGTCTCTTCTTTCTCTGAGGTGCCACCTCAGCTTCTTGTTCTCCCTCAGCCTCACTAGCACCCTCTGTTGATTTTCTCTTTATTGGGAGCTTTTTGGCTGTTCTGGTATATGCAACCACAGTCTGTTGGGAGACTGTGGAGGGGGCTTTGGATTGTGATTGAGAAGTTGTTGGGGGATTAGTTGGTGTTTGTGTGGTATCCCCAAAGAATTGCAAAGAATATGTGGATGGAAGAGTGTCAATGAGAGAGTTTCTCATGACAGTAGGATAGAATAGAGGTACGTTTACCTTTGCCTCATACTTCTTCAAATCACTAACTACTCTTTTAGTCTGCAAAACTGTAGGCACAACTTGCATACTAGCAATATTAAGGTTAGGTATTAAGTGATTTGCAATCATCATTAAAAACCTAGCATAATAAATTTTAGTTTTGTTGCCAGTTTTATGTTTTTTCATCAAATTGTGCAAAATCAAAAGCCCTAAATTAATATGCCTATCATACAACACACTATATGCAATTTGTTGTGAAATAGTGGTGATGGCATCATATCCACTGCATTTTGAAGTAAAGGATTTGGTTATAATGTCAAAGAACAATGACCACTCTGGCCTAAGATGGGGACGTGTGATTGTCCCAACAGAACTTATTTTAGTATTATAGTTTAAGTCTTTAAACATGCCTATAAGTTCTTCATCAGAGGCAGGGGGGTCATAGTTTTCCCTAATAGGTAAGTGAAGTGTATTATTAACCACGGCATGATCAATAGTATAGTCAGTGTTATCATACCTGAAACTTACCTGTGGAGTGTCATCACTTTCATCAGTGATTGATGCAGTGCTCCACATAGTTGATATTACTTCTGCAGCTTGGATGAGAGCTTAATAAATGGCGTATTGTAGTGGAGAGTTCTTTAGGAAATCCACAAAGGGGTAGTATTTTGCTTCGAAATCATATTTGTCTGTCACCTCTGCATGGTTGGTCTTGATAAAGTCAAAGTCTCCAAACTTGAAGCAAACTGTCTTAGCCGCCATTGAAGAGATCTGTAAACTTAGTGAAGAAAACTCAAGGAGAAGTTAGAATTTGCAGAGTACTTGAGAGAGAAATCAAATGTCAGAGTTTGATTACTTGTGATTACAAACGTGTTTGGAATTTCTTTTATTAAAGTATAAGAAACGTTTGCTATTCAAGGATCATGGGTAACTACCAATTTACCCTTTTTCAGAGATTGCCCTAATCTCTGATTGACCCGAGTGATAAGAGATTGACCCGATTAGTCTCCGATGAAGTAATTACTCATCGGGGACTGAGGTAATCTCCGATGAAGTAACTCATCGGGGACTAATGTAATCTCCGATGATGTAAATGTACTCATCGGGTATTAGGGTAATCTCCGATGTTATAAATGTACGCATCAGGGATTAGGATCAATCTCCGATGTTGTAATTTTGATTAGTCAGGGACTAACCATTTTACTCATCAGAGATCAAATAACCATTTTCCAACAACCATATTGATGATTATTAGCTACATTTTTTTGTTTTATCAAATTTAAAACAGCTTCTTTTTCCAGAATTAATTTTCCTAGCTTCATGCAACTGTTAAACAACTTGAAAGTTTAAAACTTAATTTTTAGAACCATAATCCAACATTCCTAGTTCAGAAACTAGTTTGTTGAATGTAGATTCATCCAAAGGTTTTGTAAAAATATCTGTAAGTTGTTTATCAGTTGCAACCCAGTGCAATTCAATATTACCTTCACTAACATGTTCCCTAATGAAGTGATATCTTATATCTATATGTTTAGTTCTTGAATGTTGCACTGGATTTTTAGTTATGGCTATGGCACTAGTGTTGTCACAATAAATTGGGATTTTGGATAGTGTCATACCATAGTCTAGGAGTTGATTTTTGATCCACAAGATCTGTGCACAGCAACTCCCAGCTGCAATGTATTCAACTTCAGCAGTTGATGTTGAAACTGAATTCTGTTTCTTGCTAAACCAAGAAACAAGCCTGCCACCTAGGAACTGGCAGCTTCCACTTGTGTTTTTCCTGTCAAGCTTGCAACCTGCATAGTCAGCATCTGAATAACCAATTAGTTTAAAGTCAGATTCTTTAGGATACCATAATCCAAGATCAGGGGTACCCTTTAGATATCTGAGTATTCTTTTGACAGCAATCAAATGTGACTCTTTAGGATCAGTCTGAAATCTAGCACATAAACATGTAGAAAACATTATATCAGGTCTACTTGCAGTTAGATACAAAAGTGAGCCTATCATGCCTCTATAGCTAGTAATGTCTACTTTCTTTCCTTTTAAATCCTTATCTAGCTTAGTGGCTGTGGGCATAGGTGTTTTTGCAGAAGTACAATCAACCAAATCATATTTTCTCAGTAAGTCCTTAATGTACTTAGACTGACTGATGAAAATTCCCTCAGTTGACTGTTTAATTTGCAATCCTAAGAAAAATGTTAATTCACCCATCATGCTCATTTCATATCTAGACTGCATAAGTTTTGAAAATTTTGCACACAGTTTTTCATTTGTAGACCCAAAAATAATGTCATCAACATATATTTGCACAAGTATAACATCAGAGCCTTGAATTCTATAAAACAATGTTTTATCTATGATACCTCTTACAAATTTATTTTCAATTAAAAACTGAGAAAGAGTATCATACCAGGCTCTTGGTGCTTGTTTCAAGCCATAGAGTGCTTTGTTTAACCTGTAAACATGATTAGGGAATTTGGAGTCTACAAAACCTGGGGGTTGTTGAACATAGACTTCTTCTTCCAATTTTCCATTAAGGAAAGCACTCTTGACATCCATCTGGTACACTTTGAAGTTCTTGTAGGCTGCAAAAGCAAGAAAAAGTCTGATAGCTTCAAGTCTAGCCACTGGTGCAAAGGTCTCATCATAGTCAATTCCTTCCTCTTGAGAGTATCCCTTTGCAACCAGTCTTGCCTTATTCCTTGTAATTGTACTAGTTTCATCCAATTTGTTTCTAAAGACCCACTTGGCACCTATTATAGATCTGTTCCTTGGTTTGGGTACCAGTCTCCAGACTTTGTTTCTAACAAATTGGTTTAATTCTTCTTGTATGGAAATAATCCAATCAGGATCTTGAAGTGCTTCCTCAATTTTCTTTGGTTCAATCTTTGATAGAAAACTAAGGTACAAACATTCATTTTGTGTTGCACTTCTAGTCCTAACTCCATCCTCAATATTTCCAATGATTAAATCTGTTGTGTGGTCTCTCAACCATGGTCTAGCTTTTGGCATATTTGATCTTGAACTAGAGGCTTCATTTTCTAGATTGATAAAATTCAATCTTGCTTCATGAGCAGAGTTTGCTCCCCCTAAACTATTGATCTCTTCTTCATTAACTTCCCCTGAGTTAGATATCTCAATAGTCTCTGTGTGTGTATCAGGGATACTAGTCTCTGATGTATCATTAGTCTCCGATGGAGAATTAATGTCATCAGTGACTTGTGTTTCATTTTGTTCCAGTACTTTAGTCTCTGATAATACATCAGTCCTTGGTACTTCATGCACAACAGCCAACTCCCCCTCAATTAAAGAGGAATCATTGTTATTTTGGGGATTTCAGCATTCTCAGTTGGATATTCCCATGCATCCAATTCATTCTCAAAACTGAGAGGTTCATGCAATCCTTGACCAAGCATTCCTGGAATCTTTCTATCATCAAATGCAACTTGAATGGATTCCACAATGACCTTGGTTCTTAAGTTATAAACTTTGTATGCTTTGCTTGACAGAGAATAACCTAAGAAGATTGCTTCATCAGACTTATTGTCAAATTTTCCTCTAGTTTCTGATGAATCTCTCAGTACAAAGCACTTACAACCAAACACATGTAAAAACTTGAGAGTTGGTTTTCTCCCAGTCATTAACTCATAAGGTGTTTTGTCGTATGCTTTGTTTATCAAGGACCTGTTTTGTGTAAAACATGCAGTGCTTATAGCTTCCTCCCAGAAATAGGTGGGAAGCTTAGCCTCTTGCAACATGGTCCTTGCTGCTTCAATAAGGGTTCTATTTTTCCTCTCAACAACTCCATTTTGTTGAGGAGTCCTTGGTGTAGAGAACTGATGAGTTATACCTTTTTCAGTGCAGAATTCAATCACTTGGGAATTCTTGAATTCTGTTCCTCTGTCACTTCTTATAACCCTCACTGTTCTTCCTGACTCAGTTTCTATTTTCTTGACATGAACAATAATTAACTGAGCAGCTTCATTCTTTGCAAAGAGGTATTTTACCCAAGTATACCTTGTGTGATCATCAACAATTACCAATGCATATCTATTCCTTAAGATAGACATCACATTCACTTGACCAAACAAATCCATATGGAGAAGTTGTAAAGGGTCAGTGATTGATGTTGCTGGTTTGTTTTTGAATGATACACTTCTTTGCTTTTCTTTCTGGCATGCATCACACAATCCATCTTGTGTAAATTCCAATTGTGGAATGCCAGCTACCAATCCTTTCCTCACAAGACTATTGATATTCTTGAAGTTCAGGTGGGAAAGCTTCTTATGCCAAAGCCAACTCTCATCAGTTGAAGCTTTGCTATAAAGACATGTGATTTGATCAGTTGAAGAAATGAGATTTGCAATGTACAAATTCCCTTTTCTTTTTCCTGTCAAAATCATAGTCCCTGATTCTTTGTCACTTATTAAACATTGATCTTCTTTAAAAGTGACATTGAATCCCTTATCACACAGTTGACTCACACTAAGTAAATTGTGCTTTAAGCCATCAACTAGTGATACCTCAGTGAAGATGACATCTCCATGTTCAACAGATCCATATCCTCTTGTATGGCCTTTGCTGTCATCTCCAAAAGTGACTCTTGGGCCACTTCTCTCTTCATACTGTTTTAGCAGGGACTTATCTCCAGTCATGTGCCTTGAACAACCACTGTCCAAGTACCATGATTTCTTCTTTTTGCCCTGCACAGTAGAGAGAACTAGTTTGAGATTTTTGGGACCCAAATCTTCTTGAGTCCTTTCTCACTAGCTACAGTTTCAAGACTTGACTCAGAATAAGTCGATTGCCTCTTTCCATGTTTGATTTTAATTGGGCAATTTACAGTCTTGCTTCCATTGTTTGTGAGACTACTTGACTTTGATTTATTATTTTCAATGCAAAGACTACTTGACCTTTTTACAGGTGATTTATCTTTTGTTGTCTTTGAGTTAGTAGTCTCAAGCATAGGAATTTTATTTCTGCTTCTACAGTGCATAGCTATGTGGTTTGGATTACCACATACATGACATGTTTTTCTAGGAGCATCAGGCATTGAAACATAGTTGGTGTATTTGTTAATGCCTAACTTGCCATTCCTATTTTTCTTGCTTCTGTTTGATTCCACAACTTTTTCAGCCTTTTGTTTTGGAACAGTTTCCAATTTCTTTATTAACTGTTTCTTTGTCATAAACCCAATGTTTAAATGTTTGTTTTCATTCTTCTCAACAATACTCATTGTCTTTTGATTGAAACTTGTTTTTTTTTGTGTTTTGTTGATCTTGAATGTTAATAAATCTGGGTTCATGGACAGGAGATACAAAGTTAATTTTTCTAGCAACTTTTGGCTTTTCAGTTGTGGACTCAATAGCTTCAAATAGGTCATCTAATTCTGAATTTTTATTTATCCATGCATCATAGCCTAATCCAGATTGGTGACCCATTGTTTGACTATCTACCAAGTCTTTTAGCTTTTTAGAGGAAGTATTCCACAGTTTGATCTTAGTTTGAGCATTTTCGAGTTGCTCTACTAAGTAAAACTCCCTCTGTTTCAAAGCATCAATCATATGATGAGCTTTGTTCAAATCAGACTTGATAGTTTCAAACTGTACCAAACTTTCTTCAAGAAATTTATTTCTTTTCAAAAGTTGGTCATGTGACTCTTTAACTGTTGCATGCTCAATTGTTAATGATCTAAAACTTACATGCAAATCAGATATGTCCTTTTGTATGCTCTCAATACTAGATGTATCAATTAAATCAAGCACATTAAAACTCTGATTTACATTGCATACCTGAGTAGAGTCACTTGGCTCATCACTTCAAGCCATCAAAGCAAAGTTGACAACCTCCTCCTCGGAGTCACTGTCAATCCAATCCTTGCCTTCCATGATCAAGGCTTTGCTCTTAGGCTTGAATTTCTTTTCACCAAAGTTCCCCTTCTTCCTTGATCTCTCTTCCTTAGGTCCATCAGTAGACCTAGGCTTCTCGCACTCATCGGCAAAGTGCCCTAACCCATCACAATTGTAGCATCGAATCTTCTTCTTGTCGAAGGTCACAATTTGACCTTCTCTCTTTGGGTTAGGCTTCCTAGAGAACTTTCTCCCTTTCCTTCCAGCCTTGAATTTCTTGAACTGCTTGACCATAAATGCCATGAACTCCTCCATGTCATCATCAGAGTTCAATTCTTCTTCATTATCAGTCGAACTGGTGTTGGAATCTTCGTTCTCTAGCTTCTCTTGAAACTTATTTGTCTCAACCATCAACGCAACTCCTTTGTCCCTGCCATGCATATCGCTGCTCTACTTCAAGTTCATATGTCTTGAGGTTGCCGTAGAGTCTATCCAGTGTGAGGACTTCCATATCATGAGCCTCCCTAACTGCAGTAGTCTTTGGATCCCAGCTAGGAGGGAGGGCTCTCATGAACTTGGTATTGACATCTTTATTATCATATGTCTTACCAAGTATGGTCAAGTCATTAAGCAAAGAATTGAACCTGTCATAGATTGACGTGATTGGTTCATTAGGCTTTGCTTGAAAGAACTCATATTGTTGAGTCAACAGTGAACGCCTGTTCTTCCTGACTTGATCAGTCCCCTCACATAGGACCTTGATGGTGTCCCAGACTTGTTTAGATGTCGTGCAATTGATGATGCTATTGAACATATGTTTGTCTATTCCATTGTAAAGTATGTTCATCACTTTAGCATCTTTCAACACTTGTAACTTGTCCTTGTTGGTATACTCATTCTCTGAGGCAAGTTCGAAGTGTTCAGAAACCACAGATCCATCAACAGTTTTTGTAGGAACAAATTTCCTGGGTAGATATGGACCCTTCTCAATCCTAGCCATGTAGTCAGGATTGTTTGCTTTCAAGTGCATGATCATCTTTTGTTTCCACATAGGATATTCATCCTTCTTCAGAATAGGGATCCTGGTTCCACCATCACGTCCTCTAGTATACATCATCATGCTTGAGCTACTTGATTCATCATTGTTGGCCATCTCAGAATCTTGTTAATTGAGTATTTTCAATTAAAGGCTCTGATACCAATTGTTTTCCCAGTGAGATGACCTAGAACTTGTAGAAGGGGGGTTGAATACAAGTTCTTTGAATTCTTTTCAATTGACTGTTCTTTAAGAAATTAAACTTTTCTGCAGAATATAAAGAACACAATCAAAACTCTATAAACAATTGCCTTTATTTGATTTAACAATTGATTACAAGTTTTCTAACAATCAAAACATCAGGGGAACCACAGCAAGCAACAAGATTCATTTCATTTCAAAAAAAATTAAGTACATGATTAATTAATGAAAATAAAATAAAGTAAATAAAACTTTAAAAAAAAATTGCTAGTCTTCACCATCACCAAATTCTTCAGTTGTTTGCTGGTCTTCTCCAAACTTTAGCAGCTCCAGTCTTCTCCTTTCCTCGGCCTCCTCTTTTTCTCTTCTGATAGTTTTTTTTTCTTGCTTCCTCCTCTCCATCATTTCCTTCTTATAATTGTACTCCCTCTCATTCTGCTGGTCCCTTAGTCTCTTCATTTCCAACTCGTACTGCTTGATTTTGGATTCAGACTCCTTGATGCTTGCAAGCACTTTAAGACTTTCAGTAGGGCCTGAGTTCTTGGTCATCACATTCACTTCTTCAAGGGCTTTCTGCAGTCTCATATAGGGAGAAGGATTGAGAATTTGTACAGCAGAATCACGGATGTGTTTAGGAATTCTTCTTCTGGCCACGGCAGTAAGGGTTACAGCAGGAGCAGGGATAGGAGCATGAGCAGGAGTCAGAGTAGCTTGATCTTGTTGTTGCTACTGTGTTGCGTCATGATCTCTCTCCCCCTTTTTGATATCATCAGCCATTAAAGGGAGAAAGTCAATCAGCTTGTTGAGAGTGAGCAAGATCTGATCTTGCTTGCGCTCCATCTTGTTAATCCGGTCTTCAAGATCAGAGGCAGCAGGAGGTGCCTTAGAGCTCTGTGCAGATTCAGCATGCTGGAGATTGAGACTTGCTAAAACTTTATCCATTGTAGAATCAAGTTCAGCAAGCTTCTTCTTTGTTGACTTGGCAGAATGCGAGCGGGCTGATTTTGATGGCTTGGAGATAGCAGGAGGAGCCTTTGAAGCGTGAGAGTCTTCAAGTTTGACTGGAACAATAGAGTGTGCTCGGATGTATACTTGGTGGCATGCACATGAAGGATTTTCCAGAGACGGATTAGCGGGAGGAAGATATCCATCAACAGCAGGAATGTCAGCAGTAGGTATGATTGGGAATTTATGTATGCGCATGTCCATTCTGAGTTGTTGGGCAAAGGCAGCAACAATGTCCTTAGCAGCAAGATAGGAGTCAATCATATTCCAGGCCACCCTCCAAGGATTTTCAATGAGCACGGTGAAGTTTGGCACCTTTCTAAATGAATCCGAAATGGCACGTATGCCCATTCCACTCTAGTATGCATGGAGGAGGGGTAGGAATAGAATGAAGTTAGTAGGAAGCATGTAGGAAAAGAAATCATCAGAAAGACCCAACCAAAGTCTTTTACTTCCTGCTGAGGCTTCAGAAGGGATGATCTCTTCTTCAAGTTGTCGTCGAGAGGTACCGTAGATGTTGCTGATATTTTCAGCAGAGAAGTCGTTGGTCTTTTCAGCAAGCATCCTCTTCTTGAAGTGTTTATATAGAACAATCTCTCTTTCAGCACCTTCGTAGAAGGAAGAATGTCTGACTGGTGCATCAAAGTCAAGTTCCTTCAGCCGCTTTAGCAGAATCCTCCTGTAATGCCTTACTATGAGGTCGGGACTGAGATCCAACAGGCAATAATCATTTTCAAGCTCCATGTTGTGGTCTTCAATAAGATCTCGTTTGACCATTCTAATGGCAGCAGCATGTACCTTAGCCATTTTCTCGGCCTCTGTTTCTTGTTGCTCCCCCTCAACAGCTGGCTCCTCTTCAGCAGGAAGGATGTCAACTTCTTCAGTTCCTTCTGCAACTTCTTCATTTGGCTCCCCCTTAGCAGATACCCTTGCTGGTGATAAGTGACTAGGGCCTTCTTGTATTTGTTCAGCAAGGTATGCCTTGGGATCCGGGCCAGCTTCCTCCGCATCTTGAATCAGCAGGGCTCTGATGAGTTCTTCAGATTGTTGTTCCATTCTCCTCTTAGCAGGAACTTCATCGGAGCTTTCAGAGTTACTGCTGCTGGACTCTGTCTGCTTAGCCTTACCCTTCCCCTTTACAACAACATGTTTTCTTTTTGGTTGTACCTCTCTAATAGCAAAAGGAGGCAACACAAGGCGTCTAGCAGCAAGGGGTTTTGTGAGGGCAGGAGTCTTTGTTGTCTGATCATTGGAGAGTTCTTTTGAGATGGGTTCTGGTTTGATCAGATCTGCAAGACGTAAGTTGGTGTGCTGCAATTCTCCAGTGATTTCAAGGTCAGCATCATCATCCTTGGTTTCTGGACCAGTGACACTATCAGGTGTGTCAACAAGTTCCAGAACTTCAGTATTGCTGACCAATTCAGTGGCAGCAACATCACTTACTGCTGATAGTTCAGCAGTGGGGGTGGGTTGATCAGCACCAATGATCTCCCCAGAGATAGCATCAATTTCTCTAAAGAGTTCATCAGATGAACTCTTCCTGGTATCAGCAGGAACCATTGATGAGGAGGCAGCAGGATGGTACTCGTCAATTTCCCTGAATAGTTCATCCTCTGCTGATACAGTGGAAATGGGAACAACAAAGGGAATACCTTGTTGGTTGAATACTTTCTCATCATTAGATGGAGGTTCAACATCTGAACCTCCTTCAGCAATAGCCTGAGCAGCAGCGTCTTCATCATACAATTCCATGTAGAAATCGTATACTGCTCTCTCCTCGAAAGTAAGCGTTGCTGGGTCGAACTCTGGGTCAGCAGCAACTGCCTTAGTTTTCTTCTTCAGCCGCTGGATTTGAGCAGCAGCCCTTCTTTTCCTACTAGGGTGGACAGTAGAAACTGTGGTAGCAGTGGATGGTCTTTCAGCAGGATGTGAAATATCCTGCTGTCACATAGCAAGGTCTGCCGATTTCTTTATTCTCCTTTCGGCAGCTGCTCTTGCTAGGGCAGCAGGGTTCCTTTCATAGTTCAGCAAGATGATGAGGGTAATGATCTTTCTCTTTGGCAGCTTCTTGGATCTAGTCCCAGCTGGGAAATTATTTCCAAGAATACCCTTGAGCAGCAAGGATAATGTTCGTCCATGGCGGATCTTAATTTTCTTCTTGCTGGAGAAGAAATCTTTCAGCAGATCAAAGAATATCTGTGCCCAATTGATCTCCTGCTCAGACTTCAGCAGGGATACTAGAGAGATGACCTTTGTTGATGCCTCATCTTGGGAGGTGAACTTGCACAGCAGGGTCTTGTGTAGGATGTCCATGAGGAATTCCCATTTCTTCGAGAAATCACTCCTCTTCTTGGTGCTATGATTTCTGACATAGCCAAGATCTTCAAGTACAGTAGGGACTATTGTAGATGGGGGCAGCAGGCCCTGACTTGTCATTTGGAGTGTGTCCCTGATACTTGCTGCTGTGATCAGTACTTATTGTCCATTTACTCTACCACTAATGCTATTGTCTCAGACTTGTGCACTCTGGTAGAATTCCCTTAGAATTTCTTCATAGAGGGGGCTATCAGCAGAGACCACATATCGAATCTCGCTGTTCCTCAGCAGCAATAATACTTCACGGATGTCAGCATCTTGCTGAACATCAGCAAAGGAATCTAGGCCTATGATAGACTTAGATTCAATCTTGTTAAGCCAGCTTGTCATTCTTGCTGTATTTTTGGTCGGAGAAAGTGGTGGTTTTAGGATTTGATGGAGGTGATTACGGTAGAAGTTTTAGAGAGAGAGAGAGAGAGAGAGTTAATTTTAGAGAGAAGTCAGAGCAAATGAAGGTGAAAACAAATGAGAAGGGTTAAAGGGTTTATATAGGGGGTGAAAAGAAAGTTGAAGAGGTTTAGGACAGTTACTGGGATGAGTAGTGGAAGAGTTAGTGGGAAAAAAATTCATGGGTAGTGGTGAGAATTAATTACCGAAAAGACAGCAGTCGTAAATAGATAATGGAGCAAAGTGGCATTAAATGCGGAGAGAGAAATAAATGGCTGATATAATGATGGGCTATTTTTACGGCGGTAAAACTGACAGCAGGATGATTGTATGTCTTTGCTGGTGACATATATATCCTGCTTATGTAGACAGCAAGATCCGTTGTCCTTCCTGATCTCTGTTGCCACTGAGGGTCAGATGAGCAGGGAGATTTAACTTGTAAGCAGCAAGAACATCCTTTGCTTATGGCATAAGCAAGGTCTTTCACTTAGTTTCTGACACAACACTTTTGTCAAGGAGGCTCCCTTTTTTGTGAAATTTGTAGCAAGGACAATATTGATTGAGACAGCAGAGACCCGTAATCAGCAGGGACTCGATCAACAGCACCTTGGTACATTTCAGCAACATGAAATGTGTTGTTCAGCAGGAATAAAGACCCTGCTTAATCATTAGCAAGATCTTTTTCTCCACCTAAGCAGGAAGTTTATCATATTGCTAAGAACATAAGTCCTTGCTCAAGCAAACAAGATGTTAGTAGCAAATTACTTACTCAAAATTTAACATGCCTAATTCACTTATTAATTTGTTAAAACGATTTTCATCCAAGGGTTTTGTGAAAACATCTGCTAATTGATTTTCAGTAGAAATATAGTTTATTTCTATTGTACCTTGATGTACACGATCTCTAATGAAATGATGCCTTATATCTATATGTTTAGTTCTAGAGTGTAACACATGATTATAAACAATGGCTACTGTTATTGCAATATAAGCACAAATGTTTGTAGAAGGGGGGGGGGGGGGGGGGATGAATACAAACACCTAAAACTCTTCGCTCTTTTAAACTTAAAAGAGATTACTGGAAAACAGTTGTAACAAACAGACAAACTATGAGAAATACACACACAGATTCAAGTTAAAATAGTTATATTAAAACTTGGGGTTTTTCTGGAAATCTGTATAATCACAAATGTGATTTACAACTACAAATTCTGTTAATAAAATTTACAGCTTCTCACACTCACTAGCTACAAAAACTTTTCTCTGAAAAATAAATCTCTCAAGAAATATATTACAGAGCTCCCTAGTGTTGTGTGCTTCTTTGTTTGTTTGATCTGTTGGATAGATTCAATCTCTTTTCTGTGTTGTTTTTTGTAATGAGAACTCTTTTGCTTATATGTTGATCAGTTGATGAAATCACGTGCTAGAGACGTGCTGCTTTTCTCAACTTAGCCGCAAGTATGTCACATCGTAGCCCTATGTGTCAGACTGCTGCATGCTTTGTTGCTTCTTTTTCTTCCCCTAATCTGTGTGCATTTAATGCGAGAGAGTTCTCATTGGATCAAAAACAAACTTCAAGAAATATCTTTCCAGCTGATATTTCTTGCTTCTGTAACACGTTAAGTTGATTTTCGTGTAAGAACTGATGACGGATGCATGCTGTCATAACGATCCACTGACTGCCAACCCTGATGGACTTTGATCAGTGCTTCTGGATCCCCTGATGCTTATTGACTGGATCAGGGCTTCAACCTTCACTAGAGTTTCACTCAGTGCTTCTTGATCCTGATGGTTATGACTGACGGCATACACTGATGGCTTCCATTGATGTCATGTTGGTCATTCCCCCTGATGGGTTACCCTGATGGGTTTGCCTGACACTGACATGTCCTGAAGTGTTTCCCTGACGGATTGGTCTGCCCTCATCATACCCTGACAGGTTTCCCTGATGGGTTCCCCCTGATGGGTTTCCCCTGATGGGTTTCCCATGATGGGTTCCCCCTGATGGGTTCCCCTGATGGGTTTCCCCTGATGGGTTCCCCCTGATGGGTTCCAATCAACGCAACTTTGTTTAGAATTTCTGATGTGCGGAATACTTTGACTGTTTACTAGTAGCATCAGACATTCTTCTTCACTTTGTCAAGTCCTTTGAATGTTTCTGTTTTCTGACTTGCCTTGGGAAATTATTGACCATCCATTAATGAATAAGTTTATCATCAGCGGATGCAAAACTTGTGTTGATCTTAAGGTTTATAAAATACCTCAAGTATTTACAATTGCACAATTTATTACATAATCATCGTCATCATCATTTATCTCTAACAATCTCCCCCTATTTATGTTTATCAATTTGATAAACATAAATCCCTAGATGCACTGATGATGATGTCAAAACCAATACAAAATACATGAAAGAATTTTGAATAAGTTAATAAAAGAATTTCTGTACAAGAACTTTCCTATAACTATTACAAAAAGAATGTTGTATTAGACATCTGGATCCCTTTTCCTTTTTGCTGAGACAAAGGGCAATGGATGACTTGATTCAATCGATTGAGAGTCACTTCCAAGGCCTTGTCTCTTTGATCTGGCTTTTGATCAGGAATCCTTAGTCTGTTGTCTTCTCCACCTTTTTCCAGTTGTTCCAGCTCCTTTTGAAGAAGTTTTCTTAAATTGACTATGTTGACATTGTTGCTGGATTCCAAAGCTTCAAGGACTGATTTTATTTCTTGAACATTGGCTGCAGCAAGTTGTGACCAGTAGAAGGTAATGATCTCCCCCTTTTTATTTTTGAATTGAACACCCATGGGGCTAGTGATCATTTTTGGATATTCTTTGAATCCCTTCACTGGTGGCACATTCCTTACTGCAGTGTTCCCATCATCAGCTTTGGTTTCTTCAATCTCCTTCACTACTCTCTGAATCAACAGGATTCTGAACTTGATGACATGTTCATTTTTATGATTGGCTATTTGATTTAGAACATGCATCGCTTCCTCCAGGTTTAGGCCATCAACTTCTTTGATCCTTATACTTTTCTTCTGCCCATCAGTGGATCTATAGAATAATTTCAGTGGACTTTCCAATGCTGTGGGTAGGTTCCTTTCATTGTTGATGGCTCTCCTCAGCTTGTCGATTATCCCCCTTAAGTCTTTGTTAGCTTGCGAGGATCTTGGAATCAGATTTAGGACCAGTTGTAATTGCTCAGCATCCATTCTCCTAAACCAGTCCATTGCTACATTGAATTCTGACCCACTCTTTAGTTGAACTGTTATTAGCTGATCCCTTCTATTGTTGAACCTGACATCTATGCTTTTTATGGAGAACATAAATGTCAGGTTTTTACGCCTTTCTTCTTTGAGAAATTCAGCTAGAGTGGGTGGACCATATTCTTTGGTAACATGAGAATGTGCTTTGTCCTTGGCTTCAAATGACTTCTTTGTAGTGACATCAGGGTCTTTAGTTTTATCTTGATTTTTATCCCCTGATGCACTTTTAGGGTTCTGTAATCTTCTTGACTGAGGTTTCCTGGAGGTCCTGGGCCTGACACTCTTCTTCTTCTTTGCTTCTTCCTCCTGTTCCTTTGCCATTTCCCTCTCTTCTTCTTCTTGAAGTTGCTGTGCAAAGATTGCATCAACTTCTACTAACTTTTTATCTTGAGGGTAGACCAGCTCCATTTTCTCATCTATTACAACTTCAACGGGTGTTGGAAAATGGGTTGTCTTCATGGCATCTCCAAGTAGCTTAGGCCCTGATTGAATGTTGGATTTCTTCTTGGGTTCTTCAATCAGGATACCCTTGCCTTAATCCTTGGATTTTGGAGCAGGAACAGGAGCAGTCACATCCCTTGATTGTTGATTTGAATTCTCAGCAACATCCCCTGACGACTACTTGGTTGATTTCTCCCCCTTTTTGACAGCATCATCAGTGGGAGTTAAGAGTCGGGATGTGACTTGAAGAACTTGTTGCAGAGTGCCAGCCATGGAATGTTGCAGAGTTTCCATGCTGGTCAGTTGGGAAGTGAGATCAACTAGCTTCTTGTCAACAATGTCAGCGTGTTTCTTCATTCTGTGGAGAGTCTGGCTGGTGACTAGGGAGTCGACAACTTGCTGTACACTTTGTATCTTTGAAGAAAAATGTGTATACAATTTTTGATTTTCTATATCTATTGACTGACCAATCATGATCTGTGACTTTAACACTTTGATCAAGATTGGATCAGTAGTTCTAGCTAATTCTTGCTTTAGTAACTGTACAGTGTCAGACATCTGGTTCTGTCGAAAGTATAAATCAACTCTGATGAACTGGGAAAAATCATCTTGTGGAGCATCATCTTCATCACTTTCAGAGGTAGAAGTAATATTTACAGTATATGTGTTTTCTCTATGTTCTTTGTTTACAAGATTCTCATCCTTATCTCTCTTATCCTCTCCTTTTTCTTTACCGTCTAAGGCATCACTAGTATTCTCTCCTTTTTCTTTGCCTACTAAGGCAATACTCTCTTGCTCTCCTTTTGTCAAAGTCCTCTCAAGGGTTTGACTTTGCCTCTCTGCACTAAGTATTTTCTCAGTCTCACTCAAAATTGTCCTAGAGGGGCTCCTATGGGCGTGGAAATCATCAACTGTGACCAGTTCAAGTGATGTATGTACAGATTCTAGTTCCACAATTGTGATAGGAGTAGGAGAAGAAGTAAAGTGTGTATGTATAATTGGAGAAGTGTATGTTTCTATAGAGGAAGTATATACAATTGGGGGTACATAAAGAGTTATAGCTGTAGTATGTACATTAGAGTCTATGTCCCCTGTTTGATCATCAGTGTTTGTATCAAGGAAAAATGAGTCAACCAAGTGAGAGTGGTGACTATCAAACACTATGTCCGAAAGTGTTGGCTCCTCCACGAATTGAGAATGTGGAGAATCTGATTGTATGACACTTAATGTTTGTGTCATTATATCTGAAGAAATTTGAGGAACAAAGAAAGAAGGAAGTGGTGTAGATGGGAGTGTTGGCTGAATCACTGAACGAGGAGGTGATTCATCAAAAGATGATGTAGAAGAATGCTTATGACTCATGTGGATCTTATTGAGAAGCTTCTGAGCTACAACATTTTGAGTGGTGTGTGCACTCACTGTGGAGGATATCTGCAAGTGGCTCTCAGAGACCTTGATGGTAGGCTCATCAGTGTCTATGGTTAGTGTATGTGCCTCACTCAATTGTGTCCTTGGTTGGGGACTATTTTCAATAACTAATTCCTTTTGAGAGGAACTAGTTAGAAATATGTTTAATTCCTTATCAAAAGCAGCATCCTTTTGAGAGGATACTGCCTGGTCAGGTTATTGGGTAACACTAGTGGCTCCCTTCTTCTTCTTACGCCTGTAGCCAATCACTCTCTCTTCTTGCTCCCCCTCAGTTGTTGTGGTAACTTCACTAGGTTTTCTTTTAATCCCAACAGTCTTTTGGGAGACTGTGGGTTGGGTTGTTGAGAGTGGTTGTGAAGAAATTGGTTGTTCTACTTAGGTAGGCAGAGAGGTGGTTGATTTCTCTGCCATAGTAGATGAAGGTGAAGAATGTACAGGTTGAGAAGTAGAAGGTGTAGAATTTACTACCTGTACCATATGCGATGGAAGTGCAAACGGTTCGGCTGAAAAAGATTTCTTTATTATTTCTACAAACAGTTTCTTTGTTTGCTTGTAGGTCTGTACAGGTATATCATTCTCAAAAGAAACATTAGTAATCTGATCCTTAATAATCATGTACAAAAATCTAGCATAATATACTTCAGTTTTCCTATTATTAAAATTACCTAATTTATTTACAAGATCATCAAAAATTATTTTACCTATATTTATATTTACATTTTTAATTATTGCGTATGCTATTTTTAAAGTTAAAGAGGTAATGACCTCAAAGTTAGAACACTTACTTGAGAACACCTTGGTGATGGTGTCGAAGAGATAAGAAATCTCCCTCTTCACGTTCACCCTTTTGAGATCCTTGAACTTTAACACTGCGTTGGGAGCAGCATTATAGCCCAGTTCCCTCAAGAAATCCAGCAGATCTGCATCACTAGGTACATCCACCAGATCTTGAGTAGGTAGCCCCAAAACAGAGTTAAGTCTGGAAGGAGTTATTTTCCCTTTCTCAGATGAAACTTTGAATGAGATACCCTTGACCACATCAGGTTTGGTGGTGGAGTACATGAACGTGGCACTTGTCCATAGTTGTGACATTGTCTCCCCCGACATTTCTTCATCGGTAAAGATGGCTTTGCTATACTCAGAGTTGAGCAGATAGTTCATTATCGGTTTAAAGCAATCACTTACCTCATCAATGTCAGAGAAGCCCACGTAGTTTGTGGGTGGGACTGTCAAGTTCCTCTGAATTTGTTGACGTGCCATGGATGCCTTGAAGATTTGAAGTTCTAGGGTTTCTGTAAAGACGAGAAAGAAAAAAAAACTCGAGCAAATATCAGGTATAGATTAAACGTTTTGGGAGTTTCAAAAAGTAGGAGAGATAGAGCATTAATACCCGCCTATTGACGTTTGAAAAACTTCTCCTGAAAACACGCTATCAGGGAGTCAGTTCAATTTCTGTGATGACACGTCATCAGTGAGAGAAGAACTTAATGATGAGTTGTCATCACTTCACTGACCATTGAAACCTGATGTAGTAAAAAAAATTTAAACTTACCCTGATGATTTACTGTATGTACATACCCTGACCCTGACGCACAGGTCGGACACCTTGACCCTGACGCACAGGTCGGACACCCTGACCCTGACGCACAGGTCGGACACCCTGACCCTGACGCACAGGTCGGACACCCTGACCCTGACGCACAGGTCAGATACCCTGTCCCTGACGAACAAGATCAACACCCTGACCCTGATGTGTCCTTAAGGAAGCCTTGACCCTGATGCATCAGTTAAAACAAAAACAAAGCAACAAAATGCAGAATATACAAGTATATACATATTTACAATTTTGAACATATATAATCACATATCAATTGATTTTATCAAGAACTTATGAAATGAGTTAGAAATACCAAATCTTATGAGTTTGACTCTGACCCTGATGCATAATTCACCATTCCCAGCTCTCCCACAAGATTTGAAAAAGTGGCTTCATCAAGAGCTTTGGTGAATGTCTGCCAGCTGCTGATTTGAAGGGCTTCATCAAGAGCTTCATCAAGGGCTTCACCATTCACCAAACTGTAGTTCAATATTTCCATTCATAACATGTTCCCTGATAAAATGATATCTGATTTCTATATGCTTAGTTCTGGAATGTTGCACTGGATTTTCAACAATGGCAATGGCACTAGTGTTATCACACCTTATTGGAATCTTGGAATAGTTCATACCATAATCCATTAGCTGATTTTTCATCCATAGAATTTGTGCACAACAACTTCCAGCTGCAATATATTCAGCTTCAGCAGTAGATGTAGAGATTGAGTGCTGCTTTTTGCTGAACCAAGATACAAGCCTTCCTCCTAGAAATTGACGGCTTCCTGTTGTACTCTTTCTGTCAATCCTGCACCCTCCAAAGTCAGCATCAGAAAATCCTAGCAATTCAAATCCAGACTCCTTTAGATACCAAAGTCCCAACTCTGTAGTGCCCTTGATATATCTCAAGATCCTTTTCACTGCAATGAGATGAGATTCCTTTGGGTCAGCTTGATATCTTGCACAAAGACATGTTGCAAACATTATGTCTGGCCTGCTTGCTGTCAAATATAGCAATGATCCAATCATTCCCCTGTAAGTCTTCAAATCAACTTTCTTTCCATTCTTATCAGGGTCAATCTTGGTTGCAGTGGCCATAGGTGTCTTTGCTACTTTTGAGTCCTCCATATCAAATTTCTTGAGAAGTTCTTTGGCATATTTTGTCTAATGAATGTAGATTCCATCAGAGACTTGTTTAACTTGCAATCCCAAGAAGTAAGATAACTCACCCATCAAGCTCATTTCATATTTGCTTTGCATGAGTTTGGAGAACTTTTTACACAGTCTTGTGTCAGTGGATCCAAAAATAATATCATCAACATAAATTTGAACCAAAATCAGATGACCTTGGTGTTGTCTGAAAAACAAGGTTTTGTCAATGATACCTCTTGAAAATTTGTTTTCCACTAGAAACTTTGACAGTGTATCATACCAAGCTCTAGGTGCTTGCTTCAGTCCATAAAGTGTCTTTTCCAGTTTGTAGACATGATTTGGAAATTTTGAGCATTCAAATCCTGGAGGTTGTTGGACATACACCTCTTGTTCCAATTTCCCATTTAGAAAAGCACTTTTCACATCCATTTGATATACTTTAAAATTTGAATGTGCTGCATAGGCTAAGAAAATTCTTATAGCCTCAAGTCTGGCTACTGGTGCAAAGGTCTCATCAAAGTCAATCCCTTCTTCTTGAAGATATCCTTTTGCAACCAGTCTTGCTTTGTTTCTTACAACAATGCCAGCTTCATCCATCTTATTTCTGAATACCCACTTAGTACCTATTATGATTCTTTCTTTGGGTTTAGGTACAAGCTTCCATACTTGATTCCTTTCAAATTGATTTAGCTCTTCCTGCATAGCCAAGATCCAGTCTGCATCTTGAACAGCTTCTTCAAACTTCTTTGGCTCAATTTGAGAAAGAAAACAAGCATATAGGCATTCATTAGATGTTGCTTTCCAGGTCTACACTCTTTTGCTTGGATCACCAATAATCAGATCTGTTGTGTGACTTCTGGCCCATTTGGGATTAAAGATGTGTCTTGATGAGCTTGTTTGACTATCATCTCCTCCCCCTAAGCCTGTGCTCCCAGCTTCCGAAAACTCTCCCCCTGAATTAGTGGATAATTCAAGGTTCAAGTTATCCCCTGATCGTGCATGTCCTGATGAATGATCCCCTGATGGAGTATCCCCTGATCTGTTAATCAGGAAATTAACTCTATCTGCTGAAGGGGGTTCTACATTGATTGGATAGACATCAGGAATGGATAAATTCTCCATTTGTCTGCACTCATCAACTTCATTCTCTTGATAATCAATATCATCTTCATTTTTAAACCTGAGTTCTTCATGAAAACCAGGGTCTTCAAGCCCAGAAATTTCTTGATCATCAAACGCTACATTTATAGACTCCATCACCACTTGAAGTCTCTTGTTGTAAACCCTGAAGGCCTTGGATGACAGAGAATAACCTAGGAAAATTGCTTCATCAGCTTTTGGATCAAATTTTCCTAAGTTCTCACCAAAATTCTTCAGAATAAAATATTTGCATCCAAAGACATGGAGGAACTTGATGCTTGGCTTTCTTCCTGTCATTAGCTCATATGGTGTCTTGTTGTGAGCCTTGTTGATTAGAGATCTATTCTGAGTAAAGCAAGCAGTGGAAATTGTTTCAGCCCAAAAATAGGTGGGAATCTTTGCCTCTGCTAGCATTGACCTAGTAGCTTCTATCAGGGTTCTATTTTTCCTTTCCACTACACCATTCTGTTGAGGAGTCCATGGAGCAGAAAATGTATGATTTATGCCTTTCTCCACACAAAATCCCTCAACAGCTGCATTCTTGAATTTAGTTCCATTATCTATTCTCAACATTCTAACCACTGACCCAGATTCTGTTTCCACCTTCTTAACATGGTCAATAATTTGTTGAGATACTTCTGATTTAGCATGCTGAAACTTTACCCAAGTGTACCTGGTGTAGTCATCCACAATGACCATTGCAAAACTTTTCTTTGACACGGACATAATGTTAACAGGGCCAAAGAGATCCATATGTAACAATTGAATTGGATCTTTGATCATGGTGGCTTCCTTGCTGACAAAGGATGATCTCCTTTGCTTCCCTTGTTGACATGCTGAACATAATCCTTCTTGGATAAACTCCATTTGGGGTAGTCCAGTTGCCAACTCTCTCTTCACTAGATCATTAATTGACTTGAAGTTCAGGTAAGAGAGCTTCTTGTGTCATAGTCTGCTTTCATCAGGAGTTGCCTTGCTGTAGAAACATGATTCTCTATTTACTGAATTAAAATCAGCAACATAGAGATCTCCTTTTCTTATCCCTGACAAAACCAGCTTCCCATCACTTTCATTTGAGATTAGGCACTGATCTCCTTTGAAGGAAGTGATGAATCCTTTGTCACTTAGTTGACTTATGCTTAGCAAATTGTGCTTGAGCCCATCAACCAGTGCTACATTTTCAAATGAGACATTCTCACTTGCTGCTTTGCCATAACCAAGAGTTAGTCCTTTGCTGTTATCACCAAATGAAATTACTGGACCAGCCTTTTCTTGGAATTCTGTGAGCAGGGCTTTGTTTCCTGTCATGTGCCTTGAGAAGCCACTATCTAGAAACCAGATTTGACTGCTTTTGACCTTTCCCTGCATACAAGAAAACATTTAAATTGTTTTTGGTATCTAATTTGATTTGGGTCCTCTAGGTTTAGTCACAGTAATAGGTAATACAACTTTATCTTTATTGGTGACTTTTGGTTTTGGTAAATTTAAAACTTTCTCCTTTTTAGGAGCTTCAACATATGCTTTTGATTTCTCAACAGTTATTTTGCCTTTTTCCTTGGAAGAGTAGGCTTTAACAGTTGGTAAATCATCAGCATACAAAATTGTGTCAGTCAAAATTTGTGGTTTTACTTTGCATTGAAAAGATAAATGATTACAGTTACCACAATTCCAACACACTTTTCTAGGGGCTTCATGAATGGAAGAATAATTGCTAGTTTTATTAACACCTAGCTTACCATTTCTATTCTTCTTATTTTCCCCTGACAGGCCTTTTTCCCTTGACGGGCTACTACGGCCTGATGCACTCTTTCCCCCTGGCGACTGTGTATCCACTGATGCACAGTCTAGTTCTTTCATAACTGGAGGGTTGAGTGCTTTGGCAAGAGTAAGTTTCTTGCCTCTCCCGCCACTAGTGGAAGCTTCACTAACTGGGAAAACATTCCCTGATTCTAGCTTTGATGCTGCCTTAACAAACTTGATAGGTCGTGTTGGCCTTTTTCCAAAGCTAGCTGCCATCTCAACCTCAATGGGAGGTTGCTGCACTTGAGTCTCTTCATAGCCCAA
>CM025783.1:23770185-23824183 GCA_014636745.2 Centella asiatica | reverse complement strand
GAAGTCAGCTTCTTTGTCCCCTTCTATGTCAGCATCTTCTAGTTGCTACTTCATCAAGACACTAGGCCTTGCTTCTTGTTTGTCCTTCGTGGCAGCCATCAGGGCTACAGATTTAAGCTTTCTAGCATCCCCTGACATTTCAGATCTTTGTTGAACCTCAAGTTCATATGTCTTTAGGGTGCCATAAAGCCTATCCAAGTCTAGAAGATTCATGTCCTTGGATTCCCTGATGGCTGTTGTCTTAGGATCCCATGATATGGGAAGGGCTCTTATGAACTTTCTGTTCACATCCTTGTTAGCATAAGTCTTCCCATATAATCTCAGGTCATTTACCAACCTGTTAAATCTGTCGAACATTTCAGTGAGTGTTTCACCATTCTTCATTGTGAATCACTCATACTATTGTGTCAACAGTTGTAGTTTATTTTCCCTCACTTCCTCAGTACCATCACAAAGGATTTGTATGGTATCCCATATAGATTTAGACGTGGTAAGATTCATGATACTATTCAGCATATCATCGTCTAAACCATTATATAAGATCCCAGTGACTTTAAGATCCTTTTTCACATTTTCTCTTTCCTCTATCGTCATTTCGTCAGTTGTCTTTCGGACAAGCTTTTCAAGAATACTGACTCCATTAACGACTTCGATAGGAATAAGCTTCTTGGGAACGTGAGGTCCTTCTTCTAGAATCTGCAAATATTCATCATCAATAGCTCTAAGATGAACTATCATTCTTTGTCTCCAGAAGAAGTATTTGCTCCTTTCCAACAAAGGGACTTTACTGTTTCCAGCTTTGTTGGCCATAGATCATGATCGATTTTAGCAAGTGAAATCTGCTAAGTGGCTCTGATACCAATTGTTATTGCAATATAAGCACAAATGTTTGTAGAAGGGGGGGGGGGGGGGGATGAATACAAACACCTGAAACTCTTCGCTCTTTTAAACTTAAAAGAGATTACTGGAAAACAGTTGTAACAAACAGAAAAACTATGAGAAATACACACACAGATTCAAGTTAAAATAGTTATATTAAAACTTGGCTTTTTTCTGGAAATCTGTATAATCACAAATGTGATTTACAGCTACAAATTCTGTAAATAAAATTCACAACTTCTCACACTCACTAGCTACAAAAACTTTTCTCTAAAAATAACTCTCTCAAGAAATATATTACAGAGCTCCCTAGTGTTGTGTGCTTCTTTGTTTGTTTGATCTGTTGGATAGATTCAATCTCTTTTCTGTGTTTTTTTGTAATGAGAACTCTTTGGCTTATATGTTGATCAGTTGATGAAATCACGTGCTAGAGACGTGTTGCTTTTCTCAACTTAGCCGCAAGTATGTCACATCGTAGCCCCATGTGTCAGACAGCTGCATGCTTTGTTGCTTCTTTTTCTTCCCCTGATCTGTGTGCATTTAATGCGAGAGAGTTCTCATTGGATCAAAAACAAACTTCAAGAAATATCTTTCCAGTTGATATTTCTTGCTTCTGTAACACGTTACGTTGATTTCCGTGTAAGAACTGATAATGGATGCATGTTGTCATAACGATCCACTGACTGCCAGCCCTGATGGACTTTGATCAGTGCTTCTGGATCCCCTGATGCTTATTGACTGGATCAGGGCTTCAACCTTCACTTGAGTTTCACTCAGTGCTTCTTGATCCTGATGGTTATGACTGACGGCATAAACTGATGGCTTCCACTGATGTCATGTTGGTCATTCCCCCTGATGGGTTTGCCTGACACTGACTTGTCCTGAAGTGTTTCCCTGACAGATTGGTCTGCCATCATCATACCCTGACAGGTTTCCCTAACAGGTTCCCCTGACAGGTTTCCCTAACAGGTTCCCCTGACAGGTTTCCCTGATGGGTTCCCCCTGATGGGTTCCCCTGATGGGTTCCCCTGATGGGTTCCCCCTGATGGGTTTCCCCTGATGGGTTCCCCTTATGGGTTCCCCCTGATGGGTTCCAATCAACGCAACTTTGTTTAGAATTTCTGATGTGTGGAATACTTTTAATTGTTTACTAGTAGCAATTGACATTCTTTTTCACTTTGTCAAGTCCTTTGAATGTTTCTGTTTTCTGACTTGCCTCGTGAAGTTATTGACCATCCACTGATGAATAAGTTTATCATCAGCGGATGCAAAACTTGTGCTGATCTTAAGGTTTATAAAATACCTCAAGTATTTACAATTGCACAATTTATTGACTGGATCAGGGCTTCAACCTTCACTAGAGTTTCACTCAGTGCTTCTTGATCCTGATGGTTATGACTGACGGCATACACTGATGGCTTCCATTGATGTCATGTTGGTCATTCCCCCTGATGGGTTACCCTGATGGGTTTGCCTGACACTGACATGTCCTGAAGTGTTTCCCTGACGGATTGGTCTGCCCTCGTCATACCCTGACAGGTTCCCCTGACAGGTTTCCCTGATGGGTTCCCCCTGATGGGTTTTCCCTGATGGGTTCCCCCTGATGGGTTCCCCTGATGGGTTTCCCCTGATGGGTTCCCCCTGATGGGTTCCCCTGATGGGTTCCCCCTGATGGGTTCCAATCAACGCAACTTTGTTTAGAATTTCTGATGTGCGGAATACTTTGACTGTTTACTAGTAGCATCAGACATTCTTCTTCACTTTGTCAAGTCCTTTGAATGTTTCTGTTTTCTGACTTGCCTCGGGAAGTTATTGACCATCCATTAATGAATAAGTTTATCATCAGCGGATGCAAAACTTGTGTTGATCTTAAGGTTTATAAAATACCTCAAGTATTTACAATTGCACAATTTATTACATAATTATCATCATCATCATTTATCTTTAACAAAAAATTACAGCTTATTCAAAAATCAACATACCTTCCAACACAATAGCTTTACCTCATATTTTTCCTCAGCACTTCCAATCTTTCTATCAACAGCTTTTTCAAAATTATCTCTGTTTCATCTTCTGCATCCTTGAGTAGACTAATAAATCCTTCAATGTGTCTCTCAGTGACACTGATGATATCATTGTTATAGTTGAAGAAAACTTTCTCTCCATGGAAAGTCTCATACCATAATCCAAGAGGTTTAGGATCAACTTCTGGCACTATGTCCAAGCTATCTTTCACCTTCATCACCTTCTGAATTTCGCTTCGAAAATCCTTGTTGAGATCAGAAGTCTCAAGCACTACAGTCAGCAACCACTCCAAATTTTCTTTTGTTTGCTCCTCCAAGGCTGCCCTCTCGAACTTCAAAGATTCTCCATCTTTTAAGAAGATATGGAGCAATTCTTTGTTGTCCTTGCCCTTGATCAAGTTGATATTCTTTGTACTCCTTTTCAGGGCTTTGATAATTTTTTCTGTGCTGGCCATTTCAACCTTATAAGATTTCCTTGATGGAACTGTTCGTGGCTTTGTTGGTCCACTCACAGCCACTAAGGCAGTCTCGGTTGGCCTTGGAGGTTCTTGAGATATAGGCTTCTTGATAGATGCTTTAATCACAAGTTTCTTTGCAGATTCCTGGACCAAAGACCTCCTTCTCCATTTCTTCTCTGCCTCTTTCATCTCCTTTTTTTCCTTTTTAGTGATGGCTGCTTTCTGTGCACTTGATCTTCTTGCAGAGATCTTATTTTTCTTTGTCTCCTCCTCTTCCCTTGCTGCTGCCATGTCCTCCTCCTCTTATAGTTTCTAAGCTAGTAAAGTATTAGCTTCAATCAATTTTTGCTCTTGAGGATAAACTAACTCTACTTTCCCATCCACTATCAATTCAACTGGAGTGGGAAAGTGAACAGTCTTCATGGCATCCCCCAATAGCTTGGGTTGTCCTGGTTGAGAAGGAATTTGTTTCTTTGGTTCTTCAACCATGACTCCCTTGCCTTTGTCCTTTGTTATGCTTAGGGCTTGTGCAGTAGAAGGAGAAGCTGTTGTTGCTGTTGGTATCTTTGTTGTTGGTGGTGGTGGTGGTTGTGTTGTTGTTGTTGACTTTGTAGCTGCTTCAAGATCAAAATGTTTCTTCAAAATTCTCTCCATCATTGCTTGCAATTCTGCATCAAGAGCTGGAACAGATTTTGATTGCGGTTTTTGTACAGGAACATGTTTGGAATGACCACTTTCCCCCTTTTTGACATCAGCATCTTTAGAGTGGGAGGAGGTGGCCAAATGAGTAATTGCCTGTAGCAGGAGTTGTTCCATTCTGTCTTGTTTTTGAAGGAGGAGTTGGACATTGGCTTCAAGGGCTTGAATTCTATTGTCAGTCTTGGACTTGTCTTTGATGATTGAATCAATTGAAGAAATAGTCCTCCTTGGCAAGTGTCCTTCATAGCACCTTCTTATTTTGTCTGTTTCCAACTCCATCCTTTCCTCCATTCTTTTGACTGCCCCATTGATGCCAGTAACCAAGAAATGGTGAAACTTTGTATGTTTCTTATCCACCTTGGTTTCTTCTTCCAGAATGTCTTTTATTGATGGTGCAGCTGCATTTGACCCAATATTGGTCACATAATCCTGCTTGAGTTGGGCAGTTGCATCCTCAAGTGAGTTTGTGTAGTTTGCATCAAGCCAAACATCCACATACTCCTCTTCAGGTTCTTCAGGCACAGGGTCATTTGCAAGCCCTGTCTTCAATGCAGAGATGTGGTCTTGTCTTTGTTGTAGACCATATAGGAGTTCAAAGTCTGCATTGGACATTTATGATAGAATATGTAATGATGCATCCCCTGTGCTTGAACTGGTCCCAATTTCTCCTGTTTGGATTGTAGTGGAGGGAGCAGAAGAAACTTGAGCTTCTGGGGTGATGGTTTCAACATGTTGTAAAAATGCACCTGCTGAAAATTGTTCTTTGTTATTTTCTTCAAGGATCACATCCTTGCTCACACCCTCTCCTTTTGCCTGGGGTTGGACACCCAGCTTCTCTATTTCTCCTTTTTCCAAGCTGTCTAAAGCTTAACTCTCTTGTATAGGTATATCCTCTCCTTTTTCCAGGTCAGGAGCCTGACTCTCACTATTTATTCTCACATCCTCACTCATTTGAATAGAGTCACTCTGTCCTATAGAAATGAGGGGTAAAGAAGAAGTGTGTGTGACTGCATGGAGAGTGGGTTCCCTTTGTGTTTCTGGGGCTAGGGATCTCTCCATGGAATAAGCTTGAGAGCTTGTCTCAAGTAGTGGCTCCTCTTGGAAAAAATCAAGAAGATTTAAATTAGTAGTATCAAAAGAATCAAGAATGGGAGAAAAAGGAGAAGAATGTACAGTTTGGAGTGTTGGTTGTCCCTCAGACATTGAAAGTTGAGGAATATCAATAGATGACTCTGTGTGTGCACTACTGGTGTCACTCTTTTCTTGTATTTTCTCTCTTTGTGGTTCTTCTTGTTGGGGAACAAGAGGTTGTGCAAACTCTATACAGGTTGTTCCTGGTTGGGAACTTTCTTCAATGTCAACATCCTTTTGGGAGGATATTGACAGTTCACTATTGTTCCTTACAACCTCCATTGCCTTTTGGGAAACAATGGATTCCTTTTGGCTTAGGGTTATAACTTTCTTCTTTCTCTGAGGTGCCACCTCAACTTCTTTATCTCCCTCATCCTCACTTACTTCCTTAATTATTTTTCTTTTTATTGGGAGCTTTTTGGCTATCTTTGGTTTTGCAACCACGGTCTTTTGGGAGACTGTGGAGGGGGCTAGTGATTGTTGTTATGAAGTGGTTGGAGGATTAATAGGGGTTTGGTTTTCAGTATCCTCAAAAAATAACAAAGAATAAAGTTTTGGAAGCCTATCTATGAGAGTAGATCTCATGACAGGAGGGAAAAATAAAGAAACCTTTACCTTTGCAAATTTGTGCTTCATATCAGTAAAAATTCTTTTACTCTGCAAAACAGTTGGTACAACTTGCATGCCAGTAATATTAAGGTTAGTGATTAGATAATATGCAATCATCATCAAAAACCTAGCATAATAAATTTTATTTTTATTACTAGATTTTTAAGTTTTACCAAAAGATGTTGCAGAATTAAAAACCCAATGTTTAGATGTCTATCATACAACACACTGAAAGCAATTTGTTGTGTGAGTGTACTGATAGCATCATAGCCACTGCATTTTGTAGAAAAAGCTTTTGTTATTATATCAAAGAACAGTGACCACTCCTGCCTTAGATGGGGTCGTGTGATAAACCCAACAGAAACAATTTCTGAAGAATAATGTAAATTTTTAAACATACCAAAAATTTCTTCATCAGAGGCAGGAGAGTCAAAGGTTTCATACACAGGTAAATGTAAAGCATTATTAACAACAGTATGATCAATATTATAAACAGTATTATCATACCTGAAACTTACCATCGGCGAGTCAGCATCCTCGTCCTGGACAGTAGCAGTGGACCACATAGCCGTGGACCACATAGCAGTGGACAGAGATGTGGGAGCTTCGTATATGGCGTACGACAGTGAAGAGTTTTGTAGAAAATCTACAAATAGATGGTACTGTGCTTCAAATTCATGTTTATCAACCACCCCTGCATGGTTGGTCTTGATGAAATCAAAATCTCCGAACTTGAAGCATACAGTTTTGGCCGCTATTGAAGAGATCTGTGTGAACTTTGAAGAAATTCTTTGAAAAAGATTAAATTGCAGAGTGTTTGTAGAGAGAATAATTGCAGAGCTTAAGAGTTTGTGATTTCAAAGATGTTTGAATTTACTTTTATCAAAGTGTTAGAAACGTTTGCAATTCAAGAGATAGTGAACCGTTTTCGATCGTGGGTATGAGTAACTACCAGATTACCCTCGATCGGAGATTGCCCTAATCTCTGATATGTTCACTCATAAGAGACTAGACCCGATTAGTCTCCGATAGTTCAAATTTTAATTAAGTCAGGGACTAATTAAAAACACTGTCGAGGACTAAGATAGTCTTCGATAGTTCAATTTTTAATTAAGTCGGGGACTAATTAAAAACAATGTCGGGGACTAAGATAGTCTCCAATAGTTCAATTTTTCTTAAGCTTTCAGGGACTAAGAAAATGTAGTCCCTGCTACAATTTTGTTTTTCAAAATATTTTTAACAATCAAGTTAATGATTATTAACATCAAAAATTCTGTTTAATTAAAACAGCTTCAACCAGAAATTAAATTCTAGCTACTAAAATTATGTCCATTAAGAACAACTTCAATCCAGAAATTAAATTCTAGCTTCTTACAACTAAACAACTTGCTTTCAAAATATGAAATTAATTTTTAGAAGCATAATTCAACATTCCTAATTCAAAAACTAATCTAGAAAAAGTAGATTCATCTAAAGGTTTTGTGAATATGTCTGCAAGTTGTTTATCAGTTGTAAACCAGTGCAATTCAATATTTCCTTCACTTACATGTTCTCTTATGAAGTGATATCTAATATCTATGTGCTTTGTTCTTGAATACTGCACTGGATTTTCTGTTATAGTTATGGTACTAGTATTATCACAATAGATAGGAATTTTGGATAATGACATACCATAGTCTAGGAGTTGATTTTTGATCCATAAGATCTGAGCACAGCAACTCCCAGCTGTGATGTATTCAGCTTCTGATGTTGAAGTAGAAACTGAATTTTGTTTCTTGTTAAACCAAGAAACAAGTCTGCCTCCAAGAAGTTGGCAGCTTCCACTTGTTCTTTTCCTGTCAAGCTTGCAACCTGCATAGTCAGCATCTGAATAACCAATTAGTTTAAAATCAGATTCTTTGGGATACCATAAACCAAGGTTTGGGGTACCCTTTAGATATCTGAGTATTCTTTTTACAGCAATCAAATGTGACTCTCTAGGGACAGCTTGAAATCTAGCACATAAACATGTAACAAACATTAAATTAGGTCTACTTGCAGTTAGATATAAAAGAGAGCCTATCATGCCTCTATAGCTAGTAATATCAATTTTCTTTCCTTTTAAATCCTTATCTAGCTTAGTGGCAGTAGGCATGGGTGTTTTTGCAGATGCACAATCAACCAAGTCATATTTTCTCAATAAGTCTTTGATGTACTTGGACTGACTGATAAAAATTCCATCAGTTGATTGTTTTATTTGAGAGAAAACTGAGATATAAACATTCATTTTGAGTTGCACTTCTAGTCTTGACTCCATCGTCTAGACTTCTAATGATCAAATCTGGTCTGTGGTCTCTCAACCATGGAATTGCACATGGCAGATTTGACCTTGAAGTGGAGGCTTCATTTTCTAGATTAATGTTGTCTAATCTAGCTTTATGATCAGAGACTACTCCCCCTAAACCATTGACTTCTTCATTATTAGCTCCCCCTGAGCTGTTTATCTCTATAGTCCCTGGTGTCAAGATAGTCTCCGATTGTGCATCAGTGACACTAGTCCCTGGTGAACCATTAGTCTCCGATGGTATACTAATGTCACCAGTTTCTTGTGTTTCATTTGTTTCTAATACTCTAGTCTCTGATAGAGTATTAGTCCTTGGCACTTCATGCACAACTGTTAACTCCCCCTCAATTATGTAGGGATCATTACTATCTTGGGGTTTTTTAGTAGTCTCTGATGGATATTCCCATGCATCCAATTCATTCTCAAAATTGAGAGGTTCATGCAATCCTTGTCCAATCATTCCTGAAATTTTTCTGTCATCAAATACAACTTGTATTGATTTCACAATGACCTTTGTTCTTAGATTATATACTTTGTATGCCTTGCTTGATAGAGAATAACCTAAAAAGATTGCCTCATCAGACTACTTGTCAAATTTTCCTCTTGTCTCTGATGAATCTCTCAGTGCAAAGCACTTACAACCAAACACATGTAAAAACTTGAGAATTGGTTTTCTCCCAGTCATCAATTCATAAGGTGTTTTGTTGTATGCTTTGTTTATCAAGGATCTGTTATGTGTAAAGCAAGCTGTGCTAATAGCTTCTTCCCAAAAATAAGTAGGAAGCTTAGCTTCTTGCAATATAGTCCTTGCTGCTTCAATAAGGGTTCTGTTTTTCCTCTCAACAACTCCATTTTGTTGAGGGGTTCTTGGAGCAGAGAATTGATGAGTTATTCCTTTTTCAGTGCAGAATTCAATAACTTGGGTATTCTTGAATTCTGTTCCTCTGTCACTCCTTATTACCCTTACTGTTTTTCCTGACTCAGTTTCTATCTTCTTGACATGATCAATTATCAACTGAGCAGCTTCATCTTTTGTATGGAGGTATTTTACCCAAGTATACCTCGTGTGATCATCCACAATAACCAAGGCATATCTATTTCTTAAGATAGACATCACATTCACTTGACCAAATAAATCCATATGTAGCAACTGTAAAGTGTCAGTGATTGATGTTGCTGGTTTGCTTTTGAATGATACACTTCTTTGTTTCCCTTTCTGGCATGAATCACACAATCCATCTTGTGTAAACTCCAATTGTGGAGTGCCAGCTACCAATCCTTTCCTCACTAGCTTGTTGATATTCTTGAAATTCAAGTGGGAAAGCTTCTTATGCCAATGCCAACTTTCATCAGTTGAAGCTTTGCTATAGAGACATGTGATTTGATTAGTGAAAGAGATAAGGTTTGCAACATACAAATTTCCTTTTCTTTTCCCTGTCAATATCACGTTATTAGATTCTTTGTCACACACCAAGCATTGATCTTCTTTGAAGGTGACATTGAATCCCTTATCACATAGTTGACTCACACTCAATAAATTGTGCTTTAAGCCATCAACTAGTGCTACTTCAGTGAAGATGACATCTCCATGTTCAACACTGCCATAACCCTTGGTATGGCCTTTGCTGTCATCTCCAAAAGTGACTTTTGGGCCACTTTTCTCTTTATACTGTTTTAGCAGGGACTTATCTCCAGTCATGTGACTTGAACATCCACTGTCCAAGTACCATGTTTTCTTCTTTTTGCCCTGCACAGTAAAGAGTAACTAGTTAGAAATTTTTGGGACCCAGACTTTCTTGGGTCCTTTCTCACTAGTTGTAGACTCAAGACTTGACTCAGATTGAGTTGATTGTCTTTTAGTATTTTTAACTTTAATTGGACAATCACTAGTCTTGCTACCTTTTTGTGAGAGACTGCCAACCTTAGGATTTTCATTGTTAATGCAAAGATGATTTCACCTTTTTACAGGTGATTTATCTTTTATTGTCTTTGAATGTGCAATCCCTATTATAGGAATTTTATTTTTACTCCTACAATGCATAGCTATATGATTTGGATTACCACATATATGACATGTCTTTCTAGGAGCTTCAGGCATTCTAGCATAATTTGTGTATTTATTAATGCCTATCTTTCCATTCCTATTTTTCTTATTTCTGCTAGACTCCACTAATGTTTCAGCCTTTTTCATAGGAATATTTTCCAATTTTTTGTTTAATTGTGTCTTTGTCATGAATCCAATATTTAATCTTTTATTCTCACTCTTATCAACAGTGTTCACTGTCTTTTGATCAATCTTTAATTTTGCAGTGACTTGTTGATCTTGAGTGTTAATAATTTTGGGTTCATTGACAGGAGAGACAAAGTTAATTCTTTTTAAAACATTTGGCTTACTAGTAGTAGAGTTAGCAGCTTCAATTAGATCATCTAAATCTGAACTCTTGACTAGATATTCATCATAACCTAGTCCAGATTTTTGACCTATCTTTTGACATTCTAGCAAGTCTGTCAACTTTTTAGAGGAAGTATTCCATTCTTTAATATTAGCTTGAGCATTTTCAAGTTGCTCTACTAAGTAATATTCCCTCTTTTTCAAAGCATCGATCATATGATGAGCTTTGTTTAAGTCAGACTTGATAGTGTCAAATTGCACCAATCTCTCTTCAAGAAATTTATTTCTTTTCAAGAGAAGGTCACGTGATCCTTTTACATTAGTATGTTCAATAGTTAATGATCTTAAACTAACATGCAAATCAGACATATCTTTTTGTATGCTTTCAATACTAGATGTATCAAGTAAGTTCAGCACATTAAAATTCTGAGTTGCATCACATACCTTGGTAGAATCACTTGACTCATCACTTCGAGCCATCAGGGCAAAGTTGACAACTTCTTCCTCAGAATCACTATCAATCTAATCTTTACCCTCAGTAATCAAGGCTTTGCTCTTTGATTTAACCTTCTTGTCAGCAAAGTCATTCCCCGTTTTCCTTGATTTTTCATCCTTAGATCTATAACTAGATCTAGTCTTCCTGCACTCATTGTCAAAGTGCCCTAACCCATCACAGTTATAACATCTGATTTTCTTCTTATCAAAGGTCACAGTTTGACCTTCACATTTAGGGTTAGGCTTCCTTGACGACTTTCTTCCTTTTCTACTACCTCTAAATTTCTTAAACTGTTTGACCATGAATGCCATGAATTCCTCCATGTCATCATCAGTATCCAGTTCATCTTCCTCATCAGTCGAGCTTGCATTGGAAGTTTCATCATCAGGCTTCTCTTGAGACTTGCTTGTCTCAACCATTAACGCAACTCCTTTGTCCCTGCCATGCATGCGTTGTCGTTGCTCTACCTCAAGTTCATAAGTCTTTAAATTGTCGTAGAGTCTGTCCAGTGTGAGTGTGTCCAAGTCATGAGCCTCTCTTATATCCGTAGTCTTTAGATCCCAACTTGGTGGGAGAGATCTTATGAACTTGGTGTTGACATCCTCATTATCATAGGACTTTCCAAGTATCTTCAAGTCATTGAGCAAAGTATTGAACCTGTCATATATTGACGTTATTGGTTCACCAGGCTTTGCTTGAAAGAACTCATATTGTTGTGTCAACAATGACCTTTTGTTCTTTCGGACTTGGTCAGTCCCTTCATACAGGACTTTGATGGTGTCCCGAATTTGCTTAGATGTTGTGCAGTTAATGATGCTTGGGAACATATTTTTGTCAATACCATTGTATGTTCATAACCTTAGCATCCTTTAACACTTGCAACTTGTCTTCGTTTGTATAATCACTTTCAGGAGCAAGTTCACAGTGTTCCGCCACAACAGATCCTTCAACAGTTTTAGCAGGAATAAATTTCCTGGGTAGATACGGACCCTTCTCAATCTTATCAATATAATCTAGATCTGTTGCTCTCAAGTGCATGTACATCTTTTACTTCCAAATAGGATATTCTTCTCATTTCAGAATTGGAATTCTAGTTCCACCATCACGACTTCCTGTATAAGCCATTATGTTAGAGCTGCTTGCTTCATCGTTGGCCATTTCTTGGAACGTGTAGAAGGAGGGTTGAATACAAGTTCTTTGAATTCTTTTCGATTACTTGTTCTCTAAGAAATTAACTTTTCTTGCGGAATATAAAGAACAAGAACTCAAATCAATTTATGAACAATTGCTTTTATTGATTTTAACAATTGATTACACATTCTAACAATCATAACAATATGATCATCAGCTTCTTTTCTTTTCTGTATAGTAAAGATACAAAACTATGAAAACCTATACAGCTTCGAATTACAATTCTCTGTAAACCTAATTACAGCTACTCAAACTGAATTACTTCATTTCTATTCTAAATCAATAATGATTCAGCTTCCTTATTCGAATTAAACACAATCTTTCCTTTCTGATTAGGAACAGATTTCTGGCTTGTTTCCTTACCAGCTACGTCTTCAATAGTATCTTGATTTATGTGGAAGACACTCCTTATTCAATTCGAACTTTGTATCTCATCAGGGAATAAGCCACGACTAGTCCCTGAATACTTCAGCTTTTAGTCCCTGATCGTTTAGTCTCTGGTCAGGTTGTGTAGTTTCCAACAGAATTATTTAGTCTCCGATGACGTCAGCTTAGTCTCTGATGCACTAAGCTTAGTCTCTGATGACGTAAGCATTAGTCTCTGATACTTTATCTTTAATCTCTGATGACGTAAGTTGTAGTCTCCGATAGACAAAAATACTTAGTCTCTGACAAATGTTGCCTTAGTCTCCGATAAGCCTTTTTGTAATCTCCGACGGATCAAATACACATTTTGACTTGTTGAAGCTTTGATACAACTTTTCCAACAGTTACTTATAAATAAAAATGAATCTATCTCTTTACAAAGAATAAATGAATTACAATCAAAGAGATAACTACTGGCTACAAAACTTCAGTGTTACTAATTAACACTTTCTATACATTTGTATATCTAAGTAATCTAAAGACAATCATCATCAAATGTTATAAAACCTAACAACCTCAGATGATAACACAATTATATGATCCTTCTTGAATAAAAACAACCTCTTATCCATTAGGGGCTAAACCTGTTGGATATGTTAACCATACCGTAACAATTGGCCAGACTGCACAGCTTGGTTCTACCTCTAGGTGAAACGACCTATAATTACCTCTAGGTCAAAAGACCTGTAGCTACCTCTAGGTCAGGTGAAGAACACATCAGCACCTTCCTTTTCATCTTGCCAACAACGTGGCATGTTCCACATTTTAAGGAACATAAAAGTCTCATGCCCCATTTAAGGGACATTACATTCTCATTCATTTGCACGGATATAATATTGAAAAATAACTGATAAATCAAATCTCAGTTATATCCATGCACTTTCATTCATATCATGCTAGCGGAAATTAAAGCATAGCATTCTGATTCACAAGGAACTTTAAACAGAAAAGTATTATCCTTGTACGCATGTTGAATCAATTGATTATGCGTTTAACTAAAATAATCATAAGAGTGAGAATATACTTGCCTTTATCCTTAGCTGAGCTAACTTAATTCACTTGCTGGGTGAAATACTTCTATAAAACATATATATGTTTGCTTATCATTAGAATCTTTGCTCTAATATAAATGTGAGTATCTACAATGTGATGTCTATGATATCCATGCATTTCTTATCTCTTTGGAGTTTTAATTTAATCATCTGGTGTGTTGGAAATTGAAACTTTTAATTTAAACAAGTCTGAGCGATTTCCAGATTGTTACATACTCATAAGGGGATGATTTCTGACCATCAGGGGATGGCTGCTCGTCAGGGGATGGTCATTAGGGAATGACTTACCCGGCCATCAGGGGACGGGCTACTTGTCAGGGGATGGTCATCAAGGAATAATTTCTCATCAGTCGATAATTTACACGTCAGGGTGGGACTGGTCATTAGGGGATAAATTACCCGTTAGGGGATTTCTCGTCCGTCAGGGGATGGCTCTTCGGCCATTAGGGAATAGCTCTCGACCATCAGGGAAAAGCTCTCGACCATCAGGGGATGGTCTCGATCATCAGGAGATGAATTTCTTCATCGCCAAACTCATCGGTATACTTTTATAAGTCATCGCCAAACTTATTTGGCTATTGTGAAACTCTTTTGGGTATCGCCAAACTCATCAATGGGTAATTTGTTCAGTGTCAAACTCATCGAAGACTAAACATTAATACTCATTAGAGACTAACATTATTAGTCATCGGAGACTAACTTTGTTACTCATCAGAGACTAACATTTACCCATCGGAGACTAACATGTTTTCTAATCAGAGACTAAGTTAAGACTTGTCTTTACTACGATGGAAGACCTTTCATAAGATCATGGATGATGCCTATTAATGATCAAACCCTAAATTTCGTAGTATTAGTTCTACCAAATTTAAGAGCTCAAAGTTGAGTGATATTGGTCTAAGTTCTCAACACTATATTCTTGTGAAATAAATTGGAAAATTGTGTTCTTATTTAATTTTAAAGCCATCCAATTTAATTATTGTGCTCGTATTTCATTTGCTTAATCAAGAAGCATTTAGATTACTAAATAATTCTATATAAAAAGGAACTATGAGTTTTAATATCCTTTGGAGATTGTGAAGTATTGTAGGTTGTCTATAACTTGAGACATAAGCTGTAGATACGCCAAAGGAATTTGGGTATTTAGCGTGTTAGTGAAAGTTAGGAAACTGTGTAGGTACCAAGACCAAAATTCTAAGAGGAGTACAAGGCTTGGGAAAATACAAGTCGTGTTTGCCCAAGATAAAATAGTTGTATTTGATTTTTTTTTTTTTTGTTTTCATCCAAGAGTTGCATGTTTATTCGTTAAATATTGTTGTTGTATTATAACAAATTTAATTACGGTTGTAAAGGTTTCTCCACTAATAAAAGGAGGGTTTTATCTAGTGGATAGATACTTGAGTTAGGAGAGTAACCCGAAAAGTAGGGTAGGGATATACCAAAAAAAGTATATCGCGAACCAGTATATATCGTTGTGTTTTGTTTGCCAATACGTTCTACATTTTTCTTTTGTCACACTTAAACTTTTCCAGAACAAAGAAAAATTATTTAGCAAACTAAACATGTATTTAATAAAGCTCAAAAAGAAATTTAATTATAAACTTGAGTTTTTATATTCTAAAAGTTGCCAAAAACTGCCATTTTTTATATAATATATTCAACCTCCCTCCTACATTATACACGAACCCTATCAATTGGTATCAGAGCGGTACTTTTTACCTTGTTTGTTAAGTGATTTAAACAAGCACAACAAAAAGTAGTCCAATGATGGTTTTTTCACACAATATGGCATGTGGAGAAGAACTTTCTAACTCTCGTCCTCCTTTATTCGATGACACAAACTTTGTCTCACGAAAAAATAGGTTCCAAACCTATACTAGATCACAAGGCCTGAAAGTGTGGCGCATGATAGAAAAGGAAGTTAATATTCCAAAGACCACCACTGAAGGCAAGGTCGTTGAAAAATATATTGATGAATACACTCCCGACGAAAAAGAAAACATGAATCTCGCAACAAAGGAGGAGATGGTTCTCACTAGTGCTCTTATTGAAAAACAATACAAAAGAATTTGCAATTATAAATGTGCAAATAAATCTGGAAAAACTTGTTATTACGAATGAAGGTACGAAACGTATAAAAGAGACAAGACAAGATACTATCATCCAAGAGTATGAAGCTTTCAAACTTGAAGAAGGCAAGAAAATCATTGACATGCAATTATGATTCAACCGAATCGTAGATGAGCCTAAACAACTTAAAAAGTGTTATCAAATTGTTGAGAAGATTCGAAGAATTCTCAAAGCACTTTTCCCAAAAAAACAAACATTTGTTGTCGATATCAAAAAGAAAGGAGTTGCCCTGAAAGCAATTCTTATTGATAATAATAGTGATGATGAAGAATTAAACGAAGAACTTCAAAGTGTTGATGATGCTGAAGTGGCTTTACAATCAAGGCAATTAAAAAGAGTCATTTAAAACAAATCTCAAAATATGGAAGAGAATTTCTCAAAAACAACAAATCGAGAAAATTCTTTAAACCTAAAGAAGGAGATCCAAATAAGCCAAATATGCCTCAATCCAATGCTTTAAACAAACCAAAAGATTGTTCATCGAAATCAACAAGAAGGCATGCCTAAACGCTCCTTTTGTGCTTCCATAGCATATGACACAGGTAAGTGTAACACAATCTCATTCTCAACATCCTATTTCTTCTATTTCAACTACAATGGCTGAGATAACTACCACCTCTCAACCTACCTAAGTAGTTCATCATTTTTCTGAACAACAACTCTCAATAACCCAACCCTTGGTCTCTCAAAAAACTAAGGGTACCAAAAGAAAAACCTTAGAAGTAACCACAACAACTAAGGGGAGCAAGGAAAGATAGAGGTTGGCTTGAAAGAAAAGAAGAAGAAGAAGAAAGCCAAGAGAGATACCCACAAACCAAGTTAGACAGTATCCTCCCAAAAGGATACTGACCTTTATAAGGAAACAAACATGTCTCTAGCTATCTCCTTTCAATAGGATTCAGTTATTGAACATAGTCTCCAACCAGGGACAGAAATGAGTGAGGCACAAACAGTAACCACAGACTTTGATGAAACACTCATCAGGGTCTCTGAGAGCCACTTGCAGATATCACCCACAGTGAATGCACACACTATCTCTTTTGATGGATCACCTTCTCGTTCTATGATCCAGCAAACACTCCCTTCTATACCTCTCCCTTCTTTCTTTTTACCTTAAATTTTTTCAAATGTTATGACATAAACACTAAGTGTCATGATAACAGATCCTCCAATTTCTCATCTCTTGGAGGAGCCCATTAGACATGAGTCAGTGATTGAGAGTCATGATATGTTAATGATTGAGTCTTTCCTAAATGACCCAGTCACTGATAATCACTTAGGGGATATAGGAAACATTGTAAATACTTCCTCTATAGATACCTATACATCCCCAATTGTACATACAAGCAAATCTCCTTCTACTTCTCAACTCTCAACTGTGGATACTCTTATTGTAAATGCTTTATTAACATTGTCCACAACTGATGAGACCCAAACCCATAGGAGCCCAACTAGGCATATACAAAGTGAGGATGAGAGAATACTTAGTTAAGAGAGACAATCTCAAACCTCTGAGAGGACTTTTGCAAAAGGATAGTCAGAGAGTACTGCCTTAACAGGTAATGAAAAAGGAGAGATATAGAGAGATGCCTTAGAAGGCACAGAAAAAGGAGAGCAAGAGAGAGATAAGGATGAGATCCTTGTAAATAAAGAATATAAATAAAAATTAGACGATGTACATACTCCCAGTTCTTCAAATAGTGATAAAGATGACATTGCAATGGGTGATTTTTCATAACTCATGGGAGTTGATTTATACTATTAGAAGAATCCCACGACAAATACTATAATATTTCTCACACAAGAGCTCTCACATGCCACTGATCCTATCCTAATCAAGATCTTGAAATCTCAGACCATGCTAGGTAAATCTATGGACGTTGAATCTCACAAGCAATAAACAATTATTACAGAGAAGATCAATAATGTCCAGCAAGTTGTTGACACCTTTGCCGTTAGCCATTCACTACTTAAGTTCAAGAAACTGACTGACAATGTTGACCAACAATTATCTTCCTTCAATACTCGATTGAAAAAGATGGAAACTCTACAATAGACAATGGCTAAAAACCTTCAACAACTCCTTGCAATCATGACTCAACTCTCAACTTCCACTGATGATGCTGCCAAAAAGGGAGATAAATCTTCAAACACTTCATTAAGGGTTATTGCTGAGAAACTCCAAACACTACAATCACGGAGTATGATTGTTGCTCTTTCTTACAAGAAGCTCCATTAGTTAAAAAGGACAAGGGCAAAGGTATCCTGATTAAAGAGCCTAAAAAGAAAAATTTTACTCAATCAGGACCCAAGCTACTCAGAGATGCCATGAAGACAACTCACTTTCCAACACCTGTTGAAGCTTTAATAGATGGGAAAGTGGAGTTTGTTTTCCCTCAGGACAAAAAGGTTGTAGAAGTTGATGCACTCTATGCACAACAACTTCAATAAGAGAAGGAAATGGTTGTGGAGAAGGAGAAGGAAGAGGAGAAGATAAGTGTCAAGCCAAGAGCCTCAAGGAAAACTTAGCCCAAGAAACCTCAACCTCCAAAAGGTGCATCAGGGGAAAAAAGAAAAGACAATTCAAGAAAGCCTAATACTCAGGTACCTTCAACATCCCCTGATGTTACTAGATCCAAGTCTGCTCAAGCTAAAGTTTAAACTCCTCCTCTAGTAACATATGGACCACCTACATTTGCTGAATTTCTAAGGGATGATAGACAGAAGAGCCTGACATATATGCACTCCATCGACAACATAAATGTCAAGGTAAAGAACAACAAAGAGAAAATAATTGTCATCCGAATGAATAGTAGGTCAGAGTTCACAGTCACACAAAAAGAATGTCAACATTGTCAACTTTAAAAGATTGCTTCAGAAGGAGATGGAGACATTGAAGGCTGGCGGTAAAGACAAAAGACTTAGGATACCAGACCAAAATCTTGACTAGAGAAAACAAGGCCTTGGAAATGACTCTCAACCAATTAAATCGAGTCATTCATTGCCCTTTGTTACTGCTCAACAAAAGGAGGATCCTGAAGTCTAAGTGTTAACACTTGTATTAACCTTGTAAATATTTGTATATAGTTATTCTTTCAATTTGTACAAATACAGATAAATCAATGCAATTGCATTTGTCATTCTTTATCATGTATAGTTATGGTTTTGACATCATAATCAGTGGATAAATTAGATTTATAGTTATCAAATTGATAATCATAAATAAGGGAAAATTGTTAGGCATATTGCTGATAATGATGATAATGTATTTATTCTTTAGTTTTGTCAAATAATTGTGCACTTGTAAATACTCAAGGTAGTCCATAAACTTTAGTATATTGACACAAATAAGTATTCACTGATGGAGAACTTAGTCTATCAGGGAATAGTCTATACAACACTAGGCAAGCCATTAGTGGATATTTCAAGGACTTGGTAGTGTCGAAGAATGTCTGGTTGTACTAAATGATCAAATATTTCACACATCAGACATTCAGGAAAAGGCCAAAAATAGTATCAGTGATTAAAGATATAAGTATTTGAAAAGATATCAATGGATAAACCCGTTAGGGGATGACTTAAATATTGCGTAAGGGGATTCTGTCAGTGGATAAATCCGTCAGGGGATACTGTCAGGAGATGTCATCAGTGGATAACTTGACTGTCAGGGGATACCATTAGGGAATAGCTTGACCGTTAGGGGATACTATCAGAGCATACCGTCAACAATCAAGTATGTCAAGGGATAACCTGAACACTGCATCAATGGATAACATTGGGTTTTAACATCAGGGGATTAAGAAGCACTGATCTAATTCCACATCAGGAATTAACATCAGTGGATAGTGAAACATTGATCAAGTTTACATCAGGACTTGTCATCAGAGGATCCAGAAGCACTGATCAAGTCAACATTAGGGCTTGTCATCAGGGGATAGTTAAGACCTAATTCACACGTCATCAGGGCTTAAGAGATATGCACTGATACTTGGAAAAGAAGCAAGAGATATGACTAGGAAGATATTCCTTGAAATCTGGTGGTCTAATAACAACTGTTACACCAGAAACATATGGAAAACAAGGACTGAAATAGAAGCGACACTAGCCAATAGCAATCTGACACGTGTATTTTCGAAAGGATAATGACAGGACATACTGCAGCTACGTTGAAAAAGAAGCATAGCAAGCACATGGGTTATATCTCTGTTTTCCTACATATGGAAGAGTTGTTACACGCTACGACTAACATTCATACACCGGAGAGAAGTTTTGAAATATTTCTTGAGAGAAATAGAAGTTAATGTGTGAAACAAGAAACTGTAATCACTTACAAAATTATAGTTGTTTAATCACTTTGTGATTATAAAGATTCTCAGAAAAGACCTAAGTTATAATACAACTATTTTAACTTGAATTTTTGTGTGTCCTTTTTAATTCCAGTTTGTTGTTATTTAGCCTTAATAGAGCGAAAACATTGTGGTGTTTGTATTCAACCCTCCCCACCCCCCACCCCCACCCCCTCCCCCCACCCCCCTCTCATGTACAAAAACTTTAGCTTATTTTGTTATAATATTAATGAAATTATCTTTGACTCTACAAATATTACTATGTGCAATATATTTTCTGTAAACATGATCAAAAAATTTGAAATGAATATGATGGGTGAACTAAATTTATTTAGGCTTACAAATAAAACAATGTGATAATGATATTCATATTTGTCAAATAAAATATTGCAAGGAAGTGTAAAAGAAATTTAATCTTGACAATTCAAAACCACTTAGTACACCTATGTCAACCATTCAAAACGTGTGCTTTAGGATTATGGTATCTGAAAGGTCAATCTTTCGATTTTGTGTGTTTAGGATTATGGTATCTGAAATTCCAACCCTGCAAACCCTAAACCCCGAAAATTAGAATATACTCTTCAAAGTCACTCATGATTTCGTCAAAGCTATGTTATCAGATTCTTGATTGTACAAAGTTCATAGCTGAAGAAGTCTTAAGATCACTTAGTCACAAGCTCTAATGTTTAAATAGATCCACTCAAGCCTTGTACTTGATCGATTCAAAAAGGTCTGTGGATTCTAAAGGAGCAGTCCAGAGGTATAGTATTCTAAATCAAGTCTACTGCCCACAAAGTCCATGAAGAAGAATGGGAATTTCGAAACCCTAACATCAAACAACATTCCAAGATTAACATGGTATGATATTCATAGTTAAGCTCATCAGGTATTAATGTTTTTTGCATTAGATTTTATTCCTTGAGTTTATGATAGATTCTCTGGTTGATTTTGGTTTAAATGGTCTGGTCTTATTTTGGTTGATTTTTTCATCAGGTATGAATGTTTTTTGCATTAAATTTTATTCCTTGAATTTATGATAAATTCTCTGGTTGATTTTGGTTTAAATGGTCTGGGCTTATTATACTGTCTATGCGATATTGCTCTGGGTAATTGGGAAATAAATTGCACTTATGAGCAAAGAAACAAAACTACACTTTTAACTCAAATACTGGATGGCATCCGAATATGATCCCTCTTTGTGACAAATAAAGAAATAGTTTAAAGTGCAGCACTTCTTTGTTGCAAAAGTAATTGTGTTATATTTATATTCTATTAGAGGTGTATTGTCATTGATTGATGGGAGCACAGTACAACTCTCTTATAACTTTTCCACTATTACCATCTTTGCTTCATAGTAAGTACAGAAAATATATGCACGTATCTACAAATATCTTACTTTTACTGTTCATTCCAGCTGTCAAAAAATTACTACCTGTGAAACAAACTCAAACTTTTTGACATGGAAATAAGTAGCTGCCAGCCATTTTGCTTTAGTACAAATCAACACCTTCTAAAACTAATATAGGTACTATGCTATGATAAAGGTCTCTGGCAGCTATTAGTACAACATTTTTAAACATCCTGCTTGTACTTGTTGGCTGAACATTTGAAGCTGAGTATATTTCTCCTCACTCAAAATATTTACACACTTGGTAACAAAGGTACAGAATATTTACACACTTGGTAACAAAAGTACAGAATATAAGCATTCTTAATAGAGTGTTATGTGCTGTTTGTATACTTTATATACTGACCACAAGTAGAGTTCCGTAGGTTTGAGCATTGTTTTTGCTCAAAACCATCATAATCTGTCGTAAGACCAACTAACTGTCACTATTCATTAATTAAATGCTTCGAAATATTTTACACTTTGAAGCATGGCTCTCACAGTAGGTACAATTATAAGCTAGTATACCTATCTTTTCTTCCCTATAAATTAACAGAAATCCAAATTCTTTATATGGCAATTACACTTACTAAGTTTTTATATCACTGCCATCTCTCCAAAATCCTCTAGCCAAACCCTCCAAGTCACTGCCATTTCACTAAAAATGGCAGAATATCTCAACATCCACACCCAAACACAATCAACTCACTCCCAAACACAATCAACTCATGCCTCTCTCACCACCATAACCGAAAGCACTACCAACATCAAAACCGAAAATCACCCTCCATCCACAAACCTTGATAAAAAATCATCCCAACTACCATAAAAAATAGCCAAAACCCAATCTCTAATAAGCTAAAAAAATGTATAGATATCAGTCTTATAGACCTTCATAAAGAGTGGCAAGGCCGTCAACTTTGAAAGATCTCCGTAACTTGCCTCAACATTCCGTACTCCAAATTGGGAATGTATTGTGTTTTATGATTCCCTTGAGATTTATCCCACGCTGGTCACCGAGTTCTATCTCAATCTCAAGGTCCAAAAGAAAGAAAATGGAAAAATTGAATTCTTATCTCCCATGATCCAAGGTCAAACTCTTCATATCTCGCAGTCCTCACTCTCAAACACTTTCAAGCCCAACTCAAATCATCCCTCCTCCAAAATTAGTTTTGACGATATTGGAACTAAGTTTTGGCCAAAAGCTTCAAAAGAGATATCATCACTCTTTGTTACACCTCCACTCTCCCACCTGTCTTTGACAACTCATTCCTATGGAATTCTCTCCATTCCTCACCAACCAGTAGCCAAAATCTTTAGGGACAATCTCACTCCTTTTACTACATCATTCCAAGCATTTAATTGAAAAGAAATTTCCATATTGACCAAACTCATTCAAAATGAAGTCAATTTTAGTCTCCCATATCTGCTCCTCTCCTCTTTTGAAAAATGTGCATTTCTAAAGAGCATGCCAATATTAAGTCGATTTTAGTCTCCCATATATTCCCACCAAAATATTAAGTATGCCAATATTGATGTCAAGGATCAACTGTCCTATTTAGTTGTCAAAGAAATCAATGGCCCTAGATTGAAGTATCCTCCCATTCAAATTCTCAACTTTTAACTCCCAAAAACTTCACCCGTTGTTGAAACCTCTCCCTTGATCAATCTCATAAATGAAGTCAAGGAACTCCAAGGCATCACTCAATCTCTTGTTCTCAAAATGCAAGAGATGTAAAAAGTTGTTGATCTTTCTCTACGCTCCTCAAATGTTATGACCGAGTCTCTCATCTCTCTTCACTCTCAAATGTCCACCATTATTCAAGTGATGGTAAATGGAAAATCTTCAACTCCAAATCCTCCTCCACCACCAAAATTCAAGTTTCAAGAAACCATGGCCCCTCTCACCTTCAAAATTCAAACTCCCACCTCTCCAAAAATCCAAGAGAATCATCCTCTTTCTTAAGCAACCATAGTCTCTCTTTTGATCTTCCTCTCATTCAAGGAATCACACCCTTCCCTCTTGATCTCGACCATGTGATAAGTGACCCGGATCTTGCTTCCTCCACCTCTACTCTCAACCCATCCTCCACCGATTACACTTCAAACCTTCTCACACTTGCCTCCTTTTGTGCCTCAACCAACTCTATTGAAGACAAGGATGTGATGACATGCTACATGCATTTGGATGTTCTTTAGGAAGTCCTTAGAAGCTAGGTTCTTGAATGTCAGTACTAGAAGCATTTAGGGAATATGTGCTTATTTTTTGACATTGTATGTTTTTGTGTTTCACCTATGTATTTTCCTTTCCATGAAGTTTTGTTTTCTCGTTGCACTAATGTAAAAGGCTACCATTAGCCTTATGTTGAATCTACTGTGTTAGATATAAATGTATATAAATGTTGATGATGATAATTCAATTATAAAAGGATTAGATATAAATGTATATAAATGTTGATGATGATAATTCAATTATAAAAGGATTAATGTGCATCTGTAAATACTCAAAAAATTTTATAAATCTTAGTATATTTGTACAAGTTTTGCATCTACTGACGAACAACTCAGTCATCAGGGAGTGAGCTTATCTGTACTAGGCAAGTCATCAGTGGATACTTAAAAAGGACTTGATAGTGTCGGGAGATGTCTGTTGTTACTTAAACACTCAAGTATTCTACACATCAAGTGTTTCAGACAAAGTCAACAAAACATCGGTGATTAAAGTTGTCAGTATTTAAAAAGACATTAGTGGAAAAACCCATCAGAGGAACCTGTCAGGCAAAACCTAAAATACTGCATCAATAAATGACACCGACAGGGGAACTCATTAGGGGAATCCTAAAACTCGACATTAAGGGTGACATCGAACAAGACCAACCTATCGGGGAAAGTTCGACCACTGCACGAGGGAATAGCAAAGATGGAAAAACTTGTCAGGGAAACGATCAGGGGAATGCTAAACACTGCATCAGTGTAAGTCATCAATGGATACAAGTAGGTCTAAACATCAAGGGATCAAAAAATACTTATCTAATTTCACATCAAGGATTAGCATCAGTGGATAGTGAAAAAATTGATCAAGTCTTTATCAGAACTTGTTATCAGGGGATGGTTATGACCTAGTCCACTCGTCATTAAGACTTACACGCAAATCACTGTTACTTGTATTGGAAGCAATGGATATAACTGAGAAGATAGTCCTTGAAATTTTGTGGTCCAATAACAACTCTTAAACATTAAATGTATGAAAATTAGGGGACGAAAAAAAAAGCAACACTAGTCGAAAGCAGTCTGACACGTATCTTTGAAAAAACAATGATAAGACATACAACGGCTACGTTGAAAAAGGCTACATGTCTAGCATGTGAATTTTACAACTGATCTCTTATATATGCAGAAAGAGTTGTTACACAAAAACAACCATGACATACAACATTTATACACCAGATAGAAGTTTTGTAATAGATTTTAAGAGAAATATTGTAAGAAACATTAGTAGCTAGTGTGTGAGAAAAAAAAATTGTAATTCATTATAGAGTTATAGCTGTTAATCACTTTGTAAATATACAAATTCCAAAAAAAAACCAAGTTATAATATAACTATTTTAACTTGAATGTTTGTGTGTTCGTTTTAATTTCAGTATTGTTTTTTTGATAACTGTAGCTATTCCAATCTTTGTGTATTAAGTTTAAAAAACCGAAAAATTTTGTAGTGTTTGTATTTAACCCCCTTTCTACAAACACTTAAGTTTATTTGGTTCTAACATAATGTCTATTTAACAAGTGGGCTTTGAATGACGCATGTTTCTGTCCATGAATCACCAAAGTTGGTAAAATTAACTAGTGTGCTTTGGTAAAATTGTTGTCATGATTAGAGCCAAACATGTCTTTTTTTTTAGCTCATGATTGATTGAATTTACAACCTTCAGTAATGTAGTATTCTGTGATGGTACTAACTATTAGACAGCAAATTTCCTCAAAAAGTTTAAAAATTGATGTGCGTGTCACTAGAATCACTGACACAACTCTTCATTTTTTTTGAGATGACAAAAAGGGGAGAGAACTGATGCTTACTGGTATTGTTGCTGAATATTCTTATGTAGTATGTGACTGTTACTAGAAATAAACTGCTGGCCTCACTGTTAAAGTAAATTACTGAAAGTAAAACTGTTGGCCATTTTTTAAAAAAAAGTCACTGGACCAGTAGAATGTACCAGAACCTGCCTAATTAAACTCTTAACTATTATATTAGTATTACTGTTGAGGATATGTTCGCTAAATTTCTGCTGGAACCTCTAGTGACTCATGTGATTGGTTTATTTTTTATGTTTACAGAATCTGCTGGTATGGTGCTAAGTCATATAAATTTGATTGCAAACATGTTTGAAGCTCGTTCAGTGCATGAAAAATTATTTAGTATCCACTGAACTAAAGCAATTACAACCGTTAGTTTCTTCATTTATTATTATCTTAATAGTAGACAGGTACTGAAGTATGTGTGGTATCAGTAGACAGGGCACCCGAAGTCTAGAATCAACTTCTATCAAAACTTACTGACTTCAGTGGTTGCTGAAAGCTTTCTTTGAAATATTTTCTGATGTTTAAAGAATGCACAGGAATAAAGAATACTACAAGGAAGTACTCACTTTGGTTAAGTGAAAAGTGCATTGCATGGATTAAAGGTAAAAGCTACCTTAATCATTCTTTTTGCCTTATCTTACCAATTCTCTTCTGGTTATATTTTGAGATTAACATGCAAGAATTTAATTTGATTATTACTTAAGGGGGAGTCATGTTCTTATAGTCTACCTAAATATTTAAACATACTATATAAGTTTTGTCATCATCAAAAAGGGTAGATTGAGAGGTCCCAAAATTATATAATTTTGATGATAACAAAATTACTTTAAATATAGGTAGAATCTCTCCATTAGGACATGCACATTTTCATTGAGCATTAAATATTTATATTTATTATATGAAAATGTTTTTCAAAAAATAGTGGGAAAATAAATTATTCTTAGTTTTTATGATTCTCAATTACTAAATATTTTCTTATATAAAATTTATATTAAGAAAATATTAATTGCCTATTTATTTATTGATGAATACATGACAATATTAGTTGTAAAGTGTACTTGTAAATGTTATATCAAATATATACAACTAATAGATGTATTAGAATGTAATAGAAATATAAATTATATTGACTAGTTTGCATGTACATATTGTTAGTGCTCGTAAGTAATATATTAGTGTTAAACTAATATATTATTAGTAGATGTATAATTTATGGCATGCAAGTTGAGTTTTCAAAATAGAAAGTTGATATTATTATATTGTATAAGTAGTGGATGTAAACTTTTTTCGATGGAAATTGTAGTTGGATGAAAAATATTGAAAGCATTTTGGGTTGGTGGTGAAAGCTCCACCAAAATTTTGTTATAAATAAGAACCATGGGCAAGCCATTTTGGGTGGGAAAACAAGAATACTCTCTCTCTAGAAATTCTTTCCATCTTTTTTTAAAAAGCTCCAACTATATTCAAGAGATATATACATATATATACACATATATACACATATTCATATACACCATAGCTTAGGTTTCACCAATATATTTTTCCCACCAAAGCCTTCACCCAAAATCTCTCCATCTCTCTCCAAGGCTTTCTTAGATTGACTCGTGCAAGGTCTAAACATCTTCAGAGTCAATCCGCTCAAGCACAAAAGGTACTAACGGGTTTTATTTCTCTACTTGTGTTTATTTTTTATTTATTTATCTTGCTTGTTAAAAACTCTCTATTTCTACTTGTTCTTTAAAAACTTGGAATCCGCTCTATATTTTGTGAAAATCTTCATGTAATTTGGAATCCCAAGATCTCCCAAATATAGATAGATATATATATTTCAGTGTACGGTGAGAGATAAATTCCCCCAAGGAACTCGTACTAATGAATGTGTATAAATTTGTATAGGTAATCGACAACCTTCTGGTAGTTTGGAGTCCGGTAGTTTGAAATCCCGAAAGTCTCTCGATTGTATACACCTCAAGCTTTAACCTATCCGAATTCTAAACTCCGATTGTAAGGTTACCTCGTATTCTTCACCATTTGTTTTCTATAGCCAAAAATACTACTGAAACTAATTGGTTAAAAGAATATAATTTTAGTTATGATAGTTAAATCCGAATATTTTATTATTCCGATTAACTAGTCTTTAAAGTCGGTAATATTAGTTCTACCGAATTTAAGAGTTCAAAGTTGAGTGATATGATCTAAGTCCTCAACACTATATTCTTGTCAAATAAATTGGAAAATTGTAGGCTTACTTATTTAATTTTAAAGCCATCCACTTTAATTATTGTGCTCTAATTTCATTTGCTTAAACAAGAAGCATTTAGATCACTAAATAATTTTATTTAAAAAGGAATTGTGAGTTCTAGTATCCTTTAGTGATTGTGAGGTAGTGTAGGTTGCCTATAACTTGAGACCTAAGTCGTAGACACACCAAGGGGATTTGGGTGTTAAAGGTGTTAGTAAAAGTTAGGAAACTATGCAAGGACCAAGACCAAAGTTCTAAGAGGAGTACAAGACTCCGAAAAATACAAGTTTATTTTTGAGGAAAATACAAGTCGTGTTTGTTGAAGATAAAATAATTGTATTTGATTTTTCTTGTTGTCGTACAAGGGTTGTAAGTTTATTTATTAAATATTGTTGTTATATTATAATAAATTTAATTACGGTTGTAAAGGTTTCTCTACCTATAAAAGGAGGGTTTTATCTAGTGGATAGATACTTGGGTCGGGAGAGGAACCCAAAAACTGGAGTAGGGATATACTAGTAAAGATATATAACAAACCAATATAAAATCGTGTTTTCTTTGTTATTGCATTCTACATTTTTCTGTTGTCACCCTTAAAGTTTTCCAAAACAAAGAAAAATTATTTAACAAACTTAACACGTATTTATTAAAGCTTAAAAAGGAATTTAATTACAAACTTGAGTTTTGAAATTTCAAAAGTTGCCAAAAACTGTCATTATATATAATTTATTCAACCCCTTGTAGATTATATACGGACCTTACTATCAAGTCACTCTCATCTCTTTTCCACAACCAAAATACTTAATTTTTAATATGAACCGCAAATGATAGATATTTTCCCAAAAACTATTTTTCAAAAAAATTTATCAATGCACTCCTATCCTTCAACACCATCCCAAATACCTATCATTTTTCATAGGGTACATGGTGTGTGTTTTTCAAATCACCACCTTGTTTCACTTCATGTCACTGTACCACTAAATATATATTTTCATAGTTCATACAATTAATAATGGTTTTAAATGTTATTTTTATTAAAAAAAATCATCATACTACTTGTACACAAGTATATATTTTTAAATTATTTACAAAAAGTAAGCCTTTCAATCATTAAATCATTATTTATACACATTATGCATCTCACTTTTAAATGGTACTTATTTCAAATCGAAACTTACAAATAAACAATAAGTATTTGGTTTTCAGATAGTAGTTATTTATTTCAAAGTTAGGAATAGTATTTATTTTATATAAAACATTGGATATTTCATTTTCAGATAGTATGTATTTATTTTAGAACTATGAACAATAGGTATTTTATTTGAAAGAGTTAGCATCTCTTTTAGAGAAGGAGGATGAGGTAGAGGTGATGGTGATAATGATGGTTGTGTGGTGATGACGATGATGACAGAGATGGTAGTTATGCGACAACAAGTAAATTAGAACGAGGAGGAGGTAACGACAACAAAAAAATATAGATGGAGATGGAAAGAGATGGAGAGAAACACAAATAAACAAGAAGATGATGATAAGTGCGACGATGGTAGTGTGCAAATACAAAATAGATCTGAAGGAAGAGGAAGAGGCAACGGCGATGACGACGACAGTAGTAGAATAGAGAGAGAGATTTGTTGGGTTAAAGATGAAGAAGATCGAGAAAGTAAGATAGAAAGAAAAGAGGAAAAAGCTGATAGAAAGAAAGACGAGGAAGAACAAGTTGACGGGAAGAGAGAAAAGACCGGTTATTATGTCTTTTAATTAAAAAATGGTACTTATTTGAGAAGATTAATATTCAATGGTACCTATATATTTTTTCATACTTTTTTAAAATAGTACCGGTCTATTTTTTTTCTCAATAAAATAGACATATCACTATGATTGTATTTGATTTGATGAAATAAAATGTCATAAAATTATGAGAAAAGTAATGAAACAAAAAAAAAATGCTAAAACTCAAAGTTAGGATGGAATAAATAAACTTCTTCTAAGAGATAAAATTAAAATTCAATGAAAAAATTGAAGGAAACTCGGAGGAACTCACAGTTAGAATACCTTTCATTCTATTTCCTAGTTATTTCATGCCGTCAAATCAAATGTACCATTTGACTAAGAGTAGCTTCCATGCTTGTATAGTTTACCAGGACGTAAAATTGTCTAGGGGCAACCTATAAAATAAAACCTTGATTTCTGTGGTATAATGACATAGAAACTACATCCTTGTATTACTAATTTACTAGTGAATTGTATAGATTCAATTACATGTTATCCCATGTCTTATTAAGAACAGAAACAGATCTTGTAATCTCTCTCTATATATTCAGTAATCATCATCTTCATCTTCTCTTCTTGATCCAAAGAATCTCCTAACAACAGCAGCAGCCGCACCAAGAAACAAAAAGAAAGCCAAGGAATCAAATCCACCTCCAACACCGATAGCAACTGTCGGACTAGGTGCAAAGAACGAAAATGGCGACCAACCATATCCACCACCAAAAAATGGTACACCATAACCATATCCGCCTAGCGGCGGAGCCACTGGTGGATTGATATAAACATTTGTCCTGTAAACAAAAAGAAGCAAATATCATTCAGTGAAACTTAGAACCGAACTTTTCCTCTATTTTCTAAAGCATACTACACATTAATAATGAATAATGAAATATATTGTTGAATGTTTCCAAAATATTAGAAGATTCAAGTCCTAATTCATCTTGCATAGGTATGAACTCGTTTTTCATTTATCATTTTGATGAGTAAGGTAACTGGAGAAGAGAAAAATAAAGCTCACCCAAAGATTTTAGTCATATAATTGCTCATTCCAATAAATTCTGAAAGAATTGAGAAGTATTCCTCAATCCACAGAGTTTTATCTAAAAGAAAACAGCTTCTATGTTAAAAAATTGCCTTCCTAAATACGAAGCAGATAATATATTCAAAGTGGATAACATCACTCAGCTTCATTAATCCAAAGTAAAAGAAACCCGAAAATCACAAGAGAAAAAATAAACATATTATTTTGCCAGAGATGAGGTTTAAATGTTATGAGATATTTATTTCTTACAAAACTGAATGATCAAAGTTAAAGTGGTCTGATTGCACCATGATATCGTCTTCCTCCTATTGCTGGAAACAAGTTCCAAAACACCTTCCACTTGTGATCTTTAGTTTCATAAATACATTTACAAATTACCTAAAAATTAATCTGTGTCCAATGAATGCCCACCCATCTTTAAGAAGTTCCCATATGATTACCTAAACAAACAAACTAGCCGGCTCAAGAATAGCCTTATGTAAGCACTGGAGTTAGCTCGGATGTTAACAGCTCATTCTAACAGGTGCTCCCACGAAGTAACCAGGGGTCTCCGGGGTTAAAGGGGTCATAGCTGCAGTACACCCTCGAACCAAAATTCACATGGGTTTGAATTTTTGCAAAAACCAATAGAATGGGTGCAAGAACAAGCATGATGCACACATGACCAAATAAATAGCCTAAAAAATTCTATTTGATTTGTTTGGAACGAGGAGTTTGCAGTTGGTAACCAGGTTTTCCCTCCAAGGCAATAGAATGTACAGGAGTGAGGGGGAGTACGTGGAAGAGAAGGAAGAGGAAGGAGGAGAGAGACAGAGGGCGAGAGAGAAACCTAGCATATCTTGATAACCAGAATGGACACTAGTAATATAATATTATGCTCCCATGGTTCAATCAAATAGCGAACTTGATATGGATCAAATGAACAGCTCATTCATATCCACATTGATCTCATTCCCACCAACAGAGTTTTTTGTTTTGAAAGTGATGAAACCGTTCAGCTACACATGGAAAGAATTATATAAATTTAGTTCATTTCGTTGCTTCAAAGGAAGATCAAGTAGTAATCTAATGCAAATTTAACTCCTCCCAATTGGAAAAAGAGCCTCATTTGCAATTTTGCCTTTCAAAAAACAAAAAATCAGAAGAGTCCCACATCTATAGAATAAAATGAGGCAATATTATCATATTAAAAATCACGATATCCGCAGCCAACTGTAACAAATTGAATCATTCATAATGATAGAGAAATTTAGGGAGAAAAAAAACTTATCTTTAGTATTTACTAAAATTTATTACTCATTACGCGAATCATAGGATGAATCACTTAGAGTAGGGAATAAAATTTAAATATATAACTCTCATTCATTTCCACTTGCAAAACCAGAAATCCAAGTTATAAGTATGCTCTAGAAATCATCCCTATTTTAACTAGTTTACGAATTTATTCGAAAAACATAACCCCACCACTTCACATTGAAGCAACTTTATTTTCCTTACTCTTCTTCACCTTTATCGAACACTGTATATTAGAAAATGAAATACTTGACGACAGAGATAAAATTTGTCTAGATAGTTAGATACTTACTTTACATGATTATACAACTAAGTAAAGTGAATATAAATGTTCTTCATAGCTATATAAAGTATAAAGCATGCTATCACCCTGGACCGGGGATCCCCAACTAAAGATTTTATAATAAAAAAAAAAAAAAGGCATGTCTCTACTCTCTAGATACTAGAAAAAATTTTTTGTGTGCCATCATTCTATTAGAAAATCATTAGAGAAATAGGAAATTGGTATTGTTCGAGTAAAAAAATTGTTAACAGAGCAATTAAACATTTAGTAACACGTTTCAGTAATAAAAACTGCTGTTGGTGACACTTATTGCTTATTGCTCAGACAACAATTTTTTAACTCCGACAATATCAACATCCGTAAATTACCTTGAATTATTGATTCTTGGGGATGAAGAACGCGGAGCTGAAGGGCGGGCCGACTTGAACGCCTGCCCGCCGACTCGGCCGCCGGACTTAGCAGCTGATGCCGGATTGATTGACCCCAGTGTCAAAACCCCAACTGCCAATGTTACCATTGCCAATTTTGCCAACTTCTTTTCATTTTTCCTGCAAAACCCACAAACAAAAATCAAGTCTAAGAAACAATTAAACTAAGAAAAACTATTTTCAAATCGAAAAAATGAGAAAACCCATTTAAAGAAATGAATTGACAAGAACCTAGTGGAATCATTGGAATCATCTGGGTGATATTTACATGAGATAATGGTTATTTTGGGAGAAATGTTTGATTTGGGGTTCTGGCTTATGGTGAGAGTGTTGATTAGGAAGCTCTGCTGAGATGAGGCAAGGGACATGTTGAAGATTTGTTTTGTGCTTGTTTTTGTTTCTCCTTGTTTCAATTCTACTTGTTAAAGTTGTGTGTTTTTGGCTTCAAACGAGTGGAGGAGATATTTTGGTTGAAACAGAATGAGAGGCTATCAAAATTCAGTTCATGACTATACAACTGCCACGTGGTGTGTAAATAATAGAAATGCTTTGACATGGAACTTTCACGAATGCAATAGATACCAGTAATCTATCACTACAGTCGTCACAAAAAATCACACACACATCAAATATTTTCAAAGATATTGGCCAATAAAAATAAGGTTTGTTTTATTAACCGTAGAATGATGAATATAAAGACCCAAATGGCGAATAATGTTAAGTGTTGCATATGAATGTTGAATATTAAAATATTAAGTTTCTTTGATAACTCGAGCAATGCACCTGAATACGTGTTTTACATATATTCTTTTAAAACTTTATGATAAAAACTTCCCATATATTATTTGTTTTGAAATTATTTTTTTGTTTTTTTTTTTAATCTTACCATAGACCCTAAATCTTTGCACAAAACACATGAAAATTAAATAATAAAATAATAAAGTTTTCTAACACAATTTATTCTTAATTTTGACAAAATAATGCTATTTGAATTTCACACAAGGTAAATATCTGAAAATTTAAAATTCAAATTTGATGTAACCAAAACAAATTCAAATTTAATGTGGATATAGTTAATTTATTTATTAAAAGGCTTAGGATATATTTACATATACAGTCAAATTCACACGCATATTCTCACGAACATATTTGTAGATTATGTCGTTTCATGTGAACAAATCTAAAACTCTAATTTAAAAATTTTTAGTAGGTCGCACTAATAGAATCATCAAATTTATCATTATTTATTAGAATGCGGGTGAATTTTGCGGGTGAATTTTACTATGTAAATGGATTTATTCAAAGAGTTGTATTGTTATATTCATCGAGAAATTTTGTTATCTATATAATTTTGATAAAATTTAATCATAATCTAAAATTTACAATCAAATATTAGCAAATTATACGAAATATGTTAATGTAAGATTTTGAAAAAGTCACCGAAAGAGTAAAATTAGGAGCCATCTCTAAAAGTATTGAGGTATGCACTGAAAATTCATAATCTATTGAAATTGAAATTGAAATTAACAAGAGATTCAATTGCGATTTAGATGAGGAAAAACATTCGCGACTTCAAATTCTTTGAGCAATGTGATTGCAGTGATCGAAACAATCAATTTGAGACGGTGATGATGACATAAAATAAGGTAATTGTTGTATTCTTCGTCTAAAATTAGTTATTTGATACCTTATCTATGAACTCTCAATTCTTTTGTTTTTTTTTGGATCATTATTTTTGCTATTAGTGTGATTTTTTGACTTATTAGTTTGATTTTTTAGTTTTTGATATTAGTGTGAGGTGAGTTGAGGACACCAGAAGGAAACAACTCTAATCTATCAAAGGAACAAAAATTCTGGTGAACAAGCTGAACTAATGAGGGGGGAAGACGAGAGCTTGATGATGCCGAATGCCCCCAGGAAGATGACTCCAACATGGAGGTAAATTTTCGGAGTTCACTCAATTACTTTCAATATTGGTTCCACTTTTAAGTTTGTTGATTCCTAATTGTATTTATCGATAGATATCAGTATTTTGATATTTTCCCATTGAAAGTGTGGAGCTTTCTTTTATAATTGGAAGTTTTAATTTATTTGATGTTTTTAGACATAACAAGTAGTCGTACAAGAAAAGATACAATTAGATATTGTTATTCTGTTTCTAATTCGTAATTTTTTTTATTATCGCACTTCACGGTGGGTAAATGTTTATGTCTAACTAGCATTGTCTTAAAGAAGATAGAGGCAAAAGTTTTAGGCATGATTCTTCACTTTTTTCAGATATTGGCTTCAGTCTGTTGTTTGAATTATTTTTGGAAGCTTAATTATATCAAATAGGTTGAATTTGTTAGTTATTTGTGTTAGTTTTGTCATGGTTGGATTTACATTAACATTTATGGGACATATAATAACTTATTATTCTTATTTGTATACAAGAGCATATTATTATACTTAAGTTAAATGCCAATGGATTCAGTAATTAATTTATTGTACTTGGGTTTATTTGATGATAATGTGCCTTGAAAGCTCAGATATTAGACCTACTATTGTTGTACTAACATTGGGAATCGACTCAATTAAAGATGACAAAGATACTATAACATTCATGCCATAGTTTATGGAGTTTACATCATCCATTAAGTTGAGTTTCATGTGCTCAAAAGAATAGCTCCCATTTTAATTTGTTATGGCTTTGGATTGCACCCATGCTTTATTCTCTGATATGCAGTAATTTATATGTTAAATTGTACTTCTTTTGTACTAAAAAAGAGTTATTATATTCGTTTTAAGTTGTGAAATCTTAAAATTCAAATTATTGTGTTTAACAAAATTTTCATATAATAAAAAACTTACTTTATTGGAGTTTTGATTTAATTTGCAATGTTGATCTTCAACAAGATACAAATTAAAATTTAGTCATAAACTTTTTCGGTCGATGTCTTTATGGTGGTTAGTGTATCACTGATTGTATATGAATAGTATATTTTCACATCCTTTTATATTATCTACCAAACTTTATTTGTACATAGTTCAAAAATTATGTGACTCGTATGATGTATTGATCTTTCCTGCACCTTAATTACAGTATTTACAGTAATATTCTCAAGTTTCCCATATGTAGTTTGCTAAAATCTTACAATTTTCACTTTTTTTCACTTTCAAATTGAAGTATTCCTATTTATTATTATTAGTATTTATGTCCTTCTCCCCTTATTTTATGTTACTTTTTGACAATAATGTGAATGTGATAGTTTAGCCTTTTGTACGAGTTTATCTTCTTGTTTTTTCTCCTGTTTTGGTCTCAAATTTTCACTTTTAAGAAACATGGCTAGCTTAATTAATGAACATTCTTGTGTGTTGATGATCTTACTTTTATCCCTTTTTGATCGGAATATAATTTTACATTTCAATATTTTGGTTGAGGTTGCATTACTATATTCTTGATCAATCAACTGTGAAGGGTATTTTTATGGGACTTCTCTACGAGAAGAATGAGTTGGTCAACAATTAAAGAAACAAAATTTTGAAGTCATTTATGTCGTAACAATTCATTTAATTATTATGTATGTTATAATTTACTTTGAAAGTAGTGATTTGTGTATAATTATTTATATAACATAGGTTTTATATGTTTATACGATAGAAAAAATAATTTGTATGAACATAATATAATTCTTGCCAATGATTGAGCAAATACTCATGAGTTGTTCATGGGTAATTTGGGTTTGATTATAATAAAATTTAAACGTTAAAAATTTATTCGATCGAATACTCGAGTTTAAATTCGAGTATCAAAAAATTTATTAGAATAGAATTTAAACATACTAGTGTTCGCTAATTTTCAACTCGTTTTGACGCCTACTTTTACATGCCTCGTCAAGTTGAAAGTTCTAGGCAAAGAAACTTTAACTTGTGTCTGAGCCATATAAAGCGATCAATGCTCAGTGTAAAGCCATCAGCGATCTGCTCCTTAATTGGAATGAAATGCAATTCCCTAGATATCCTTCTTAAACCATGTGCCTTATAAAATGATAATCTGACTTTGACATGCTTTGTCCTGGCTCAAAATATTGGATTGTCATACCAAGCCATGGGTACTGGAATGCGCTGAGGACGAAGTTCGTATAACAACACAAATATCCACTTTAATTCTGTAGCACCATCCGCCATTGCTTTGTACTCAACTTCTGTAGATGATCGAGAAATTGTTTGCTGTTTATTTCAGGCCCAAGAAATGACATTTTTGCCTAGATAAACTATGGAGTTAATGAAACCAAAAAAAAAAAAAAAAACTAATTAACTTTCTGCTTTTTTCAATTTAACCCTTGAACAAAATTTTTATCAAATAAACCATTAATTTTGTATTGAAGTTTACAAAAAGACCAAGCCTCGGATTATCTGACCAACTATGGTTAAAAATTTATGAACTATCATGCTTACTTAAGAACAAATAATAAATATAAATGACATGGAAATTCTACGTCATTCTGATTGTTTTAAATGCATGTACATGTCATTAAAATATAATAATTGTTTTTCAAAAACAGTTAAAAATATATTAATTGTTGATAGCCTCCGTGTTTAATTGTTGATCTAGGTTGCGACCATGATTCTCTATAATTTTTCGACCTATTCTCTTCCTTCTGATGTAATGGATCTAATCTTGTTGATTCAATTTCTTTGACCCATATAAGGTTACCTACAAATCACTGACAAACAAAATTATGACTTCATTTATTTTATTTTAAAATTATAAAATTATAGATTTTAACATTATAAATTATATTGTCAAAATCTACAATATTATAATTTTAAGTTCAAACAAACAGGTATTATAGCGACGATCTTAAATCTCATTTTGACTAATGGTGTCCTAACTCAGATATAGATCTAGGACTCGACTTAATTTGTTATTGCTCACAACATAAACCAATCGATTGCTACTTTTGCAAGACAGTAACAGTACGTGGTTTTCTAGTAGAAGTTGAGCTTCAAATATAAGCTGGTTCGGTGAGAATGACAGGGTTATCTATCGGAAATAATGGTTTTTCTAAAGTATTACTGGTAAGAAAAAAACACAGAGGAATGTTTATGTGAATTAATTATCTACATTTCAAAAATATCTTTTTAATTGTTTTTTTTATTTTTCAACAACTAAATAACACATGATAAATGTAAAGGTCGTATTAATATAACATTGTTATAGTCGGTAGTGATATACATTAAATGTATTCTTTTGTTTAAGTGAAAAGAAAAATGATAGAAAAAATTAGAGGGGTAAAATATATGATCAATAACACTTTAATATGTATTGATAAATAAAATACCACTTTAATTAGTGAAATTTTCATTGATTCAATTTTAGTACTAAAATTATTATAAAAAATACTAAAATTATTACAAAATTACTAATATTACTATCAAAAATATTACAATTATAATTAGAAATTCTAAATTTACTATCGAAAGTAATAAAATATATTAGTACTACCGATAATATCGTAGGAGAACAATACACCAAAGGCAATCCACAATGGCAACAAAATGGGCGGAGTATGAAAAATGGGATAAGGCTTGTGCCAGTTGGGCTGGTTGGAAGAAGTTCGCCGTCCGACCCGGGTTTGATATGATCAGACAGATGACTCAAGCATTACTTTTTTCCTTTTTTCTTTTCCTAATTCGGCACAAAATAACATCAGATTTTTAAAGACAAAACAGGAACCGACATCAGGATGGTAATAGAATCCAAACGGTTCGATTCGAAAATTAATTTGCTCAGCTCGAGTTCAATATTAAAACGAAACAAACTTGATATCTTATTTAAAGTTTCATAAGTTAAACGAGTATATATTCATTTGAATATATTTGTGAGTAGTTCGATTATTTTTTTTATATTAAAATATTATAGCATATATCAAAATTTTAAAGCCAATTTTATCATAATAATTTCTTTAAATATAATATATGTTGTATAAATTATTTTTAAAATGATGTTTGTAAGTAAAATGATTATTACATATAAAATGTGTTATAAAACATGAACATTTATATAAATATAATTTATATTTTGCAAATTTTGTAAAATATAAATACTCGCGAGTAGTTTGTGAGTAGTTCGAATTATACTAGAGTAGAATCTGAGTATTAAAATACTATTCGGTCTAATACTCGAGTTCGAATTCAAGTATCAAAAATTTAATTATAATAAAATCTTAGCACTCTAGTGTTCGCTCGTATTCGACTCATTTACATCCTTAACTAACTTGCTACTGACATATGATAATAGCAGTGTGCCATGTGTCAACGTTGATTCACAATTTTAATTTTTCTTACAAAATTCATAATTTTTGACTCTCGACTTAAAAAAAAAATTCTCCATTTTTTGAATTTTGTCTATAAAGATCAATAATTATATAATTTCTCAAAGTTTCATAAATATCTTTTAGTTCTCTTTAAATCCTCTCATTTCATTTCATGATCTAGTCTCATTTTAATAAATAAATTCTTTTTTTCTTTCCTTCAGCTTCAAGTCTGGAATAGATGGAAATAATTCAACTCGTTTCAACAGCCCATCAAATTTTGGTGATTTTTTTTTTTTAATTTTGTAAGTGAAATGTCTCACAATATTCGCAATATCCTCCAAATGCGGCACACTCAAATTCTAAAGATCCGTCAACGGGTCCATATATAGTATACTTCTTCAACGATTGAAAATATGTAGTCTTATACCTAGTTTAAATATTTACTTTTTTCTAACACTACAATGTTTAATATAATTTTGTGAGTTTATTATTTAATAAAATATATAAAATTAATTTCATTACATACAATTCTAATGTTTTTCTAATTATTTATATCTTACTAATTTTATAGTAAACAAATTCAATTGAATTTCATAAGTGCGTTAATTTTTGAAAGAGAAGCGTGACATGGTGACGATGGCGTCAGTGGTTGGAAATTATGAATAGGCGTTAAAGACACCGGAAGAGAAGTATAAATATTGTGACGAACAAGAAAAGATAACGAGTAGTTTGATAATAAATACAAATATAACAAGTAAATTAAGTTTGTGAAAATTCAAAAAAGAATTTGTAAACGGATTAATTTCTTTGTCTAGATACTAAGCGATCGTCTACCGCCTAACACCTCATTTTATTCCACCTATATAATTATACATGTCATATTAATTCCAACTAATTCCAATTAAAACTTTGTTTAAGTAATAGACGTCTTTTATCACCTAAGTCCGTTTAATATTTTTCACAATATTATACAATACTTTCTTAGAAATATAACAGGCATATCAAATTATGATATCAAAATAGTAACTACGTAATGTACTTTTTAATAATTTTTGTTGGAGGTTAACAAATATTTAGTAATATTGACAGATGAGTGAATAACATTGATAAATCAATTAACAACATAAACATATTAGTTCAGACCGTCAATATGTGTGCTAAAATGACTAAAAACATCTATCCATATTATTATCGGCGAAATTTAAATAATATTTTGATGATATAATTTGAAAACACTATTGGTGGAATTAAAATACTTTTCATTAAAAAAACACTTCAATGCCATTTTGTGTACCATTTTTGTTTTAGTAGGACAAGCCCATGTAATGACGTATAAATGGAGTTATAGTATAAAGTTACAATAGAAGAATGGACTCCACATATTGGATCTTACCTAATTAGCTTGTTCCTCAAATTCAATTTTTTTATGGGCCAAATCTTAACTCTTAGTAACTTAATTTTTAATTTATTTTCACTCATAATTCGCACCTATGATATTTAAGTGTTCTATTTTATTATAAATAATAATACTTCTTATTATTTACTTATTTTCAAAAAAATTATAATACTAAAATTAGTATTAAGTACATATCCAAAATTTTCATATCATTATATATTTATAAGACTCTAAAAGTGAATCATCTAAATTAATTAATTCAAAGTTAAAATCAAAACATTTACTTCTTAATTTCACAAAATATTAATAGGACTTAATATATTATTTTAATACATTCAATCACAGGTCATTGAAAGAAACATAATATTAATTTATAAAAAAACCTTCTAATGACTATATATTACATGAAATTGAAATTCTAAAAAAAATAAATTTATCCTCTTATATAAAATTAGAAATTTAAATCGACAGAGACAACTATAATGAATTAATTATATTTACAACTTAACAAAAACTGGCCGCGGTGTGTGTGGGGTTCGCACTAATTCTTATTATTCTAAATTTCTTGAGTTAATTAGTCTAATTAAGTCTGTTCTTCTAGGTGTTAGGAGCATAGATCCACCTAATGCCTCATCTTACTAGCGTCCATTACTGTTTATGATGCGATTAATCCATGCCAGGTTGAAAGCTCTCATACGAGGTATTATTTGTTACGTACAAGTAAAAATCATTTTTCTCGTTGTTTCGGCAAAAAAGACACCTCAAACATCAGTTTATAAACTCATATAGTTCTCAATTCTTAACTGGTGTGAAATACCATGAAACTAACAATACCTCTCATGCAGATCCCAGAATATAGGTTGCTTCTGATTCGATTAAATGAAATAATATAATAATGAAATGAAAATATAGGAAACAAAAATAGAGACAAAATATAACGATGAGAATATTCTGAGGTGATTCTGATCTATTTGTAAAAATTAGTTCTGTAACAATGAATAAATCTCAATAAGAGGTTAAAATTAGAACCACATATAATTTTGTAGGAAATGATAAGTTTTTCACATAAAATAATCACACGAATAATATTAGATCAGTTTCATCCTCAATAAATTGGAATGACATAGAGCCATGGCGTGTAATTAAGAGAACCCAAACCATGAGATACACAAAACGAGTAAAATGCTACTACTGTACGCTGGCAGGGAACCTAGGGTGGTTGTGGTTGTGAACTTGTACTTTCGGTGCATGTGAGGGTAGTGATGGTGTATAATAATTTGGTGTCAAATGCACATGCAAATATGACATCCACAGGGACCCCGAGGCCTTAATTTCTTTGTATGACAATGTTTTGAATGCACAAAGTAAACTTGGCATGTGACTTCATTTGCATCATTTCTATCTCCGTACAACCTTATTGAACCTTCTCCATCTTGAAACCTCCACTAGTTTTTTGGTTCATTGGATCCTCTCTCGCACTACAAAATCATATGATGTGATTTTGATTCTTGGCTATAATTAATTTATACGCACTCATAATTGTACAACTTTTTCTTAAAATCGCTTAAAATTTCAAGATATTACTATACTACTCGAATAATTCTCCTTATCTCATTTACTTTATAATTTAAAAATTAAATTTTTTTCGGTGGTCTTCATTAAATGAACTAAAACTCTCAAATGTGACAACCCTAGAAGAAATAAAACAACAAAACGCGTAAATATGTGTCTATATACAATCAAATACGATTATACGAATGATTTTGGATTCCATGTGTCAACTTGTTGTTTTGTCGAAGTAGATATTGCAAATAGCTAGCTAAGGTGTGTACCCGTTTATCCTCTTTTACTACCATGCAACTAGCTAACTACCTATAAGTGATATCCTTTATAAATGAAACCTTTTCAAGCTTCAATAAAAATAATTCATTCTTCCTCTTTCTTTCTCTCCCCATTATAGCTCCATATTTTCTTGAAATATAAACTGCAATTTTTCTTGTATAAAACTGCATTTTATTTCTTTTTCATTTTGTAATAGATTTTTTCAATTGAAAAGAATGGCTGTATGAGGAAGCGCAAACATGTTTACGCCTTTAATGAGGCCAAAAATAAGACAATTAACCCGATAATTGTGCAAACATACGTGCAGGATTTGGTGTCAGCTCTGTTGCACATGAGAAAGAAGAACAAATCGAAGAAAATAGTCGAATATGAAGTGGACAGGGCATTGACATTGTTCACAGGAGGTCTAGGGTTCAAATTGAGCCACACATTGGAGAAAAATCTTGGTTGAAATAATGCTTCCATTCATTCAACTGAACATGGTGATAACAGATTGTCGATAATATATATCTGATTGTGTAGGCGTACGTTTTTCGAGAAAAATAGCATTAAAATTTTTCGAAAAAAATCTAGAGTTTAAAATGTCAAAGAAAGGATCAAAGGTGGGAGAAGAAGTCAGGGAAATTGAAGAAGAGAAGATATTGAAAGGACAATTGAGTAGTCTAAAAAAATTGTTACCAGATGGGAATAAGGAAATGGACGAGGAGGAAGTGCTTGTGGAAGTGGCAAGTTATATTGTTTGCCTTCAGCAACAGTTGCATATTCTGCAATGTATTGTACAAAGTTTGTGATTGATGATTCAATGTATTTTGTCTACTTTTGATTGTCATAAAATGGAGGGAGATTAGATTCCCCCCCCCCCCCCCCCCCCCCCCCCACCCCGCCCTCTTTAAGAAACGCTGTTGTAACTTCAATTCAAAACTTTAAATCTAACCATTTCTTGTATTATCTCTATGGATAAGCCGATCAAAAGAAAAAAAAAAAAAGTCTATGAATAATTTTTACATTTCTATCTTAAAGATATTTCTTTTATGTACTTCTATTTTTTCTTAGAATGGTTTTGATGGTTTAAAAGTTTATATACCAAATATTAATATAGTAAAAGACGCTAGGCAAATCAAAAGGTATTTATTAACATTAAATCACCAAGTAATCGAAAAGAATAAGTAGAGAAAAATGCATATATTAACCTTTAAATCATTTTTCACTTCAGTGATTATCGTTAATTTTGTTGCAATTAAGGCATCAAAGTTTAAACAATTTTCAATTACAAGTATTGAACTTCAAAAAGTTTTCAATTAAGGTCAATTTAATTTGTTAAATCATAAATTGATGATACACATACCAAAAACAAAATGTTAATAGTACCGATGTGTCTACTTTTTTAACTTTTATTTAAATTTGTTCAACACAAGAAAACAGTAAAATGTATTAAGCAAAGTTTTTTATTTTACTTTTTTAGAATGATGTTTCGCTATTTCTATTATAATATTTTTATTTTTGGTTTTATGTACTAATTTTTAAGAATAAGATTTATTTAGTTTGATTTGTTTTAAGTATTGGAATAACTTATCTTAATTACGTCTATATTTTTTCCCCTTAAGAATTAAGGAAATAAAAAATTTATAGAATATACATAGCAACATTAATAATGATATCTAAACATGTCAGCATGCTATGTTTATCATGCAATTTTTTTTTTGAAAGTTTAATATCTTAATTGCAAACAATTTAACGATGATCACTAAAGTTTTAATAGGAAAAAAACAGATGACATGTGGCCATCATAAGAACTGTGTGCGGAGGAGTTATTTCAGACGGAATTCCATCGCAAATAAATTTAGTTGAAAATAAAAATTTTCCTTGTAGTGAACATAACTGTAATTTACTTTTAAAATTTCATTTTACTTTTTATATTTTGTAACGTTTTGAAAATTCAAAATATACGAAAAAAAATGACACTGAAATTTTTTATAATTATGTAAGTTGAAATTGTGCACCATATAAGTTAATAGTTTATATAATCATTATAATCAGGGGAAAATATTATAAATACGGTTAATGTTATAATTTACTCCCCCTTTTTTTTCTTCTTTGGGCAAAAGTTGCAAACTTTAGTTTTTCTTTTTTAAGAATAGCCGAGAAGGGACATACCCACGAAATGTTGATTAAGGCATTTACACTTGAATCCCAAAGAAATTTTGCACAGTAAATTAGATCTCTCACTTACATAATTAACTTGAAAACCGAATAGATTTTTAACTTTTGACCATATTTGGTTACTAGTTGTACTAACTTTGTTACTATGTCAAAGACGAGTTATATTTTTGATAGTTGTATATTTGTATGTAAATTAATTTTAAAATTAAATTATTTTTATAATTATTCATTATCATTATTTGTTAATAATTTTGAATATTAATTTAGTAGTGTCGTTTGTCAATCAATAATTATTTTATTGATATTTGAAATTATAATATAAATTATTCTATAAGATTAATATAGCCATGATTTTCTTGTACAATAGTACCTATAAAATTATTTTTTAATTATTGTAAATAATAATGATGTTTTACTTTTTGATTTAGTTTTTTTTTCCAATTTTTTAAAGTCTTTTTTAGTTTATTTGAATGTATATTTAATGAGTTTTTTATATGATTTCTCTTAATTATATATTTTAGTACATATTTGAATAAAAATTTTAAAAAATTTAAAACGATTTTATTACATAGGAATTTTAGTTGATTACAAATTATTTTTAATTGAAAAAAAAATGATAAGTGATGTTAAACCAAATCAAAATAAAATTAGAGAATTTTTAGAGATAAGATCTTGATTTTAACTTTTTGTAATTCGTTTAGAATCCGTTTTATTGAGTATCGAGCCAAGTTAAAACCATATAGAGTTATTACCTATTTAGGAGATTTTCTTTATATACAAAAGAAATATAATTAACAACACAATAAAAAATAAATAAAAAATTGCCAGCAACGTGCCAAATTTTAAGTAACGGACTGTGCGGCTTCTAAAAGACAATCTAGACATTCATAAAGATGGTGACCGTTCAGAATTAACTTGAAAACGGATTAATTTTAACTTTTGACCAATTTGGCTACTAGTATAACTATCAACACATTTTTTTTTTATTACCTATCAACACACACAAAAAAAAAAATAATAATAATAAAAAAAAACAAAAAATAAGCTAGCAACACAATTTGAGTTGAGGACTGTGCGGCTTATAGAAGACAATCTAGATTATTTATTAACAAGCTCTAGCGTTATACATAAACTTAAAAACATGTAAAGCATCACTCACGTGCCTGCATCCTTAAGTAGGAGAACATCACAACAGCAGTACAGGAGCAACTGAACTCTTTCTAATGAGATTAACAAACATTGTCCAGCTTTATGAGCAAGCTAAGTTTTAATGGTAACAGCAGAGACCATGGAATTGATCCCACACATGGCGTGTCCGCGGCATAGACGATAGTATCCGTGCTCGCCCCACTTCTCTCCCCAGGAGTTCTTCATTATCCAGTATGGTTTGTAGCCTAACCTCAGAATTGAGAAACCTTTTGAACCATATCCCACCAGCACAACTCCATGGTTTACCCATCTTTTCCCACATATCAGTGGGCATGATACCCCTCCGATGTAAGTTTGCATGAACACCGCGTTTAGCCCCACTGCACAGAGATTATGTTTGTTTCAGCTTTAATTTTAGAGATTCTAGATTCTGACAGTATAATTTATACTGTAAAATTTAATCTAAAACAAACAGGTCAATATTGGATTTAATTGAACTAATACATTATTAGACGATATGATTGGTTCGACTCCATCAATGGTACATCAGAGCTAGAGCGCGCACAAACTAGAAGACACAAAACACAACTTACCGTAAAAGGAAATTAAACAAAAACAGGAATAAGAACTTGACATATATACCTGCAAGAGGGCCATGATGGACTAAGTGGGCTGCGATTTGGTTCTCGTCGTTGGGGACATTGGTGAAATTGGTGACTCTAACAGCTATCTTCTCAGGTTTGAACTTGCATTCGCCTCGCGTTCCTGTATAAGGGTAAACGTCCTCTTCTTCGATACCCCCGGCCTTGATCAGATACCTGTAAGCGTTCGTCATAAGGCCTCCCGAGCATCCGTCGTCACAACTTTTCCTGTCTTTTATATCACACTTAACAAACCAATACAAACTGTTCATTTTCAGTTTTAAAAAAATACCCATCTTTATAAGGAAGAAAGTTGATTTAAATTTTGATAATAACATAGACATTACACACACACATATATGTATCAACCAAGATAAAATTTTAAGTTGTACGGAATGAAGCTGACCGTGTGATCACAGTCTACAATTTGTTGCTCACTTAGGCTGACAAGCTTTCCAGTTGCAATGAAATTGGCTCCTTCGATAACTCCTGTGGTGGCAAATGCCCAGCATGATCCACATCTTCCCTGAATTCAATATTAATGGAAAGTAGTACATTAAAATAAACAAGGCAACAGCTCAAAGAATATATTTTTCTCCACGTCGCAATAATTTTCACAACAAAACTCAATCGGTAATATCTCTTCTGGATAAATCTTGCGAATCTCGAAATAATATAAATGATGAATATACAATGCTGAGATATTTACTGTGAAAGTTATTGTGGTGCCAAACAATTACATTACGCAACTCAAATATACTTCCAAACGCTACCAATCCTATTTAGATTATACTCCCTCCATATCAACAATTCACAACTCTTGATTTTTAACAAAAGTGACTTTTGATCAAAATGGCTATATTGTCCTTTAAAATAAATGACAGATGATGAATTAATTTGAAATCAGTAAGAGTAGTGTAAATGTAAAAAAATTGAAATTAAATCGATGTGACATAAAACAGATAATGGAGGGGAATAATTTGGATAAATTAGATAATAAAAATTTTCATTAAAAGGTAATGTTGCAAATGAATAAGACATTCAAAATAAGAAAATACTGCAAATGAATCGAAACGAAGGTGGAACTAATTAATTACTACATGGAGATGTATCCCATATATAATTGTGTATAAAGGATTTTCAAAATATGATGTGTGAAGACTCAAGACCCTACTCACTTATTACTAATGATATAACTTATTCACAATTAAAAGATTGAATAAGAAATTAAGTTAGGATTGTAGGCTAACTCAAGTGAAAAAAACACATCTATTTTACATTTGGGTTTAGATCAAATTTCGTGAGGTGAAAGTTGGGTTGGTATTAGGATTTAATATATTTGTACATAAATAAAAATAAAAAAAAGTTAGTTAAAGTAGTGAATAATCAAATGTATTTAATATATATAACACCCACACCAGAAAAAAATTGTTTAACAAAGACTCAGCTGCTAATATGTAACAAGACAAAAATATAAGAAAGTTATTCAAATATAAACAAACCATGTAACACCGTCCATCGAACTTCATAACACAAAAATGTAAAAAAGAAAAACATAAACTATTAGTTCGTAGACTTATGTTGATACGAGTCCAATAAAAATTGTGAACTTAAAATGCTATCAACATAAAAGTTACGTAAATATTAATGGTAACAGCATAGAAACTACACTATAAAAGTTATTTTGTCACTTCTATCATAATAATGGAATAATTAACTGAAAATAGTAGTATAAAGTAATTAGTCACTGCACACAAACACACACACATATATATAATAATTAGTGTTATTAAGGATACAAGTCTTCAAATAATTATTATCCTAAATCAATAGTTATCTTTATTATCAGGTAGTACTATCAGTCTATTAGATAAGTGATAAAGTTGTTTATATGATTAGATTTGTTATCAAGTAATTATCATTACGCAGGTTTCTCCTATAAATGTGATGTAATATTTAGTAGGTAATTTGAGTGATTTGAGTAATAATATCCTCTCTGTTATATGAATTAATAAGTGTTATATATATGTGTGTGTATATATATATATATCTTACGCTTGCATAATTGTAATTAGTACTATTGACCATAAAACTAATAAATATATGCACACAAACTAAATGATAAGAAAAATTCATAAAAACATATAAAGACAAAATAAATATATGAGCTCCACTAGAATAAGAGAAAATGTAGTAAAATTGTGCAGTTTCTAGTTGATTTGTGAGTTTTTCTTGGGAATTTCTTTGTATGCACAAACATACTTAGGGGTGCACACAAAACCAAAAAATTAAAGAAACCGAATGAAATAGAACCGAAAAAAATCGAAACCGAAAACTAGTGGTTTGTAGTTATAGAAAATTTTGGTTTTAAGTTTTAAAAATTAACTATATTTTAATCTTATATTTTATTTTTCTTACTTTAATCGTTAGACCTTATTCTCTATTTAATTCTAAAACATAATCAAAAGGTATGTCGGTGGTAAAGAAACAAAAAGAAAAAAATATATATTATTTTTTTTCTCCTTAATTATCGTATTTGAGTATCTTTTATGCACCTTTTAAAGACAGAGGAAGTATACCAAGTATCTGCGTATTCGTAATACCCGCCGATTCAGGATACAAGCTTGCATTGCAGAATTGAAAATGAATAACGGAAAATAGAAACGACAGAAAGAAACAGAAGAGGTCAATTTAAAATATATTTATTCAACGACAAAATTGTTGATGTCTTTATTAAATAAAAGTTATTACCATTTGATCTCCTATTCAAAAATTTAAAATTACAATTTTTTGTTATTTACACCAACGAACATTAATTCAATATGTAAAACTCAAGAAACGTCGAAATTTAAATTAAGTGTAACTATAAACTTTCGTTAAAACACGTGGTACGCATTTTCCTAGAAACCTCCTCAACTTAATATTTTTGTAACAAAAAATAGTTAAATTATATTTATTAACTTTGCCAAATTTCTAAGATAAGAATAATTTGATAAACCTCAAAGTAATTATTTGGTCCAAGTAGACTGATCGAGGTTATCTACGTCCATCACATTATTCAAATAATGTAGGTTTCACTTGGTAATAATATTGAACCTTATAAACATATTCATTATCTCAAATCATGTCAATATTACAATCACTTACTATTTAAAATAAAAAAAAAGATGAATTGTATGTAAAATTTTAATTATACTAGAATATGAAACCTACTTTGTATAGGACATACCAGAGGATGGTATTAAAATTATACATAATTTGTGGGAAGGAATAAAATGATGGAGTCTTACACATAAATAGTTTAACAACTAAGTTACTTTTGGTAGGATAAAATGGAATGATATGAAAAGGTAATGGTAAAATTAAAGAAAAATAGAAATAGAAGAAGACGATGCAAATATTTCCAAGATGGTAGAGAATGAAAAAGTAGTCAATTGCATACAAAATCTTGATTATGACAGAATAGACAAGTTTTATGAGAGAGTCGGATCAAAATTATACATAATTGTGTAAGGAAGATTAAAATAAGTAGTAAGTTATATACATAAATAATTTAATAAATAGTATAAATTAATTACATTAATATTTATTCTATACCATCAAATTAGATACATGAAAAGTATAAAACATATCATTAAAATTTTAAAATATTTTATATAAATAATTAGGAAAAAAACATATTAGTTATTAAAGAGGATGGAAACATAAGATATAATATAAAATAACACAAATGATTTTAACTATTTTATAGGAGTTAACTATTTGATAGGAGGGAGCGTCGCAAATCCCGTAACCAAGAAAGAAAAATTGTACAAATGCAGTTTCCACGTGGAAATACCAAAGATGATGTAAATAAAGTATGGTTCCCCAACAAAATCAATCTGCAAAATCTAAAAGGATAGGGATGCTTTCATAGCTAGTCATCTAAATTAAAATTAGCGATATATATTTAAAGAATTTGAGTACTTTTACTAATAGTTCATACTATGGCACAAACTCGTATTTAGTTCGTTTAAAACTTATTCTATTAGATTCACATAAATAAACGATTTAATCATAAACATAATTTTTCTTTCATTAAGAATTTAAGTTTCAACTCGAATTCGAAACCCCAATTAGGTTTGATAAATTTATATTGTTCAACTCGTTTTCAACTCGGATCGACTCGTTTGAATAGTTAAATGAGTTGACCAACATAATCTTTCATGCATTAAAGATTTCAAATTCCGTTTGACTCGACTTGTTATAAATATGTTTAATTAAGCTCAACTCGAGTTCGACTTGAACTAACTCGTTTACAACCCTAGTTCATACCATAACAATTACTAACATTCTTTGAAAGTGATTAAAGAAAATGAGCTCTAACTCATACTTATATGTGAATTAAACTTAATTAAAATTACATTATTTTAATTAAAATTTTCAAAACTAAATAAAAAACAATCAAATATCGTTTTAACTAGTCTAACTTACAAATAAACATAAGTTATAATTTAATTATCTTATTTCCTATTTAAAATAACACAATAATATAGGTACATAAAAATACAAAATTCTCATAATAAATTATCAGGACAATATAACTATGTAACACAACGAGACGAATATGAGATGAGAAGTCATTTTTAAATCCTATTTGTTAAAAATGTATAATCTCTCAAATCGGTCTAGTTCGATAACGTTTATATTAAACCAGTCACGTCCTCGCTCCGTTATCCCGAATGATATTTTTAAATATTTTTTAAATTTAACTTATTTCTTTATTTGTTTTTTTTATATAAAATTTTTTAAAATCATTATAATTATATTTTATATATAAATAAATTAGAGCTGGAGTTAGATAAATTGAGAAGATAAATCTTATATTCTACCTTAATCTTATAAAATTTAAATAATTAAATCTTGTTAAAGTTAAAGTTGAACAGAATATTAATAAATTCCGATATATTTAAAATATAAATGTAACATGACAATATAAAATTTATTTTTGAAAACCGTGAAAACAATAAATTCTCACCTGTTTCTTCATCCCAGTGACAGCACCTTTCTCTCTCCAGTCAAAACTTTCCGGCAACCCACTCACCTCTAACTCCGGCGCCGTCGTCTCTACACGGACAACACCATCCGAGTTGGTCCCACCCTTCAGACCCAGAAACATGGTCTCAAATTCATCTTCCGTCAGATCGGAAAACTGCGTAACCCCATGAACCGCCGTCGGATCTAGCGCTTGGTGCTCCACCGCCCTAATAAGATTTCGGGCAAAGATTCCTAGGCGGTGGTTATACTCCTCTTTCGTAGAATACACTTTTCCATACTTCTCTATGAAGGAATTGAAGTGGTGCTCGGTGGCGGTGCCGAGGAGGTGGTGGCTGTTTCCGGCGAATTCGAGGTTGTGGATGCTGGTGGCGGAATCGTCTGTGACTTGACGTATGTTAAGGTCCTGTGGACTTGCGTCTAGTAAGGCTACGGTGATGGGCAGTGCGTAGATTAAAACGACGACGCATACCGCGTATGTTAGACGTAGTCCGCTTATCATGTTTTATGTTTATCGCCGAAACAGTAAAGTGGAGTTTTGAGAGAATAAAGTTGAAGAAATGACAAGGCTATATAGATATGGTTTATTTTGTTGAATTACATTTCTGCCCACAGATAATATTTGGGTACGCAGTAAATGATGTAATGTGATAATAATAGTAATTAATTTCAAAATTGGTGCACACAACTCAAGTGCGTCTATAATTATTACTTTAAAATTTAATTAATTTAATTATCGTTATCTTTTTTATTTTCTTATTTTGATAGTCTTGGCTATTACAAATTTACATAGAGAAAAGGACCTAAGTGAAGAAAATAACTTACTTTTTATTTTTCGTTCTATATATTGTTGACACGACTCGATCCGTCGAGTTTTACGTTAGTAAAAGTCGGTTAATACTTGATGGTCTAGAAATCACCAGTTAATTACCATTAATTAGTTATGATGAATTATATTATTTTTCATAATTATTGATTTGATGGAACTTAATTAAATTACGTAAATTTAATGTATTATTAATTTTATTATGATCATTTTGATAGATTTTGCTTAATAAAGAGTGTTTAAAATGCAGTTAAAGAATGAATTTGCTATCGGTCAAATAAAATTATAAACAACTGAATTAATATACAAGTACAACTAATTGACTATACTTTTAAGTATCTAGAAGAATACTATTGCATCAGATAAATTTTTATGAAATTAATTTTGATGTGTATAAAATAAAAACGGACAAATACATGCAGATATTACCAAAGATAAATCATTCATTTGTTTAAAATTTTATACTTACTAGTTTGATACCCATAGTAGGATTTTATTTTCATAGTTATACATTTGAATAAAATTATTTTCTATATTTATGGAATTGATATTATTTATTAGTATGTGTGAGTTATCTATTATCAATATTTACTAATAAGTTTAAATTTTCATATAACTTGTATTTATTGGTAATGTTTAATTATTTTATCGATATATTAAACAATTAACATAAACATATTTACATAGCCTTGATATTCTTCCGGTGGTATGTTGTAATAATAACCGTAAACTTAAATTAGTTAGTAAGTGTGATTAACACATATGAAGTAGGCGGCACTAAACCAAAATTTATGTCATAGGTTTTCATGAATTATTACTAGGGTATATTTTATCATGCCTATAATTTTTGTGTTAGTGCAATTTATAATGAATGAATATTCAATAACATAGTTATTTTTCTTTTTTTATATTTTTCATATCCATAAGTATTTTTAATTTGTGTATGCAGATGGCCTATATTGATTAATTTTAACTATAATAAAGTAAGTGAATATTATAAATTAATTAAACTTTTAATTACGTCTAACTTAATCGTATAAATTTTAAGTAAGACTGAGTGGTGTTAAAACAAATTAATTAAGAAAACAAAGAAAGCAATATGTTGTCCGTAACACTTTTCTTTACTTTTTCTCAATTTGAAATCTCATACCTCATTTGATTTCTTATCTTATATCTCATTCTCTTTAAGATTGTCACGTTATCGAAGAATTTTAGATCTTTCAATAAAAGAAATTAAAAAAGACATGTCAATTATAAAAAATAAAAAAAAAAAGAAGATATTAAATGAAATATCATTCTTCTTTAATACCTTCCTTTTTCCTTCCTTGTGGGATGGTTGAATTTGAAAATCTATGGATTGGGGTTCGTCCTCAAAAAGTTTTTCATCGGATATCAATTTCGAAAATTCACAAACAGTAGTTCATTCTTCCTGCCAAGCGGAGATAATGTCTATTGGCCTATGGGTGAATTAGAACCAACCAACACCCAAATTTTAATGGTGACAAAAGAAATTCAAAATCTGACTTTGATGATAGTTCCATGGCTCAAAAGCCTTCTCTTTCAAGAGTTAAGCAAACTATGGTGTGATTTTGAATATAAATTGTCACCACAATTAACTAAGTACGGTTTTGTAAACCTAAAATCGTCATCACAACTAATTCGTAAAGTTTAGTTTAGAACATTACGGTTCGATTTTAAATGGTACAATTTTAATTTTAAAATTATTTATGATAATAGATCATGAGATTAATTAGACTACATAACTAAATTACCAACAAAGTATAATGTTATTAACTCGTAAACATGTGTAATTTAAAATATTAAATCGTTCACGTGAATGGTTCATGATCATTAAGACTATTGTTAATAAATCAAGATTCATACAATATGAATTATAGATAGATAATATATTATTGTAAGTGTATACATACATACATACATACATACATACATACATACATACATACATA
>CM025783.1:23753765-23770175 GCA_014636745.2 Centella asiatica | reverse complement strand
ATACATACATACATACATACATACATACATACATACATACATACATACATACATACATACATACATACATACATACATACATACATACATACATACATACATACATACATACATACATACATACTTACATACATACATACATACATACATACACACACACACATACGTACACATACGTACATACACACACGTACGTACACACACATATACATACATACACACATATGTGCCAAGAAATAGCCCCGGATGTAATAAATGTTAGTTGAGCATTAATGTACCATGTGTAATGGCATCAAAGAGGCCCATAGTTATTTATGGGTCTACATTCGATGAACCTAAGATAGGACTGAAATAATAAGTAGATAGAGATAAAATAAACAAGATCTCTATCTAAAGGGTAACCTCCCCAGACACATCCTAATCTGAGGGGACTCTTTTATCCTAAGTGTGTATAAATAGTGGATAGAGGGCATGTTATCACGTACGCAATTCTATTATACATTATTCACATATTTTAGCTCGGGCATTTACTAACAGACATACCCGAGTGTCTTCCAAAGGGCTGAACCCTGCGGTTTTTGGGAGATTTTCTCTTGCAGGTTGGCAAAAACATTTAATTTGTGGTCAAATCTCGTCAAAACCTAGAGAGCTTGCAATCCTAACCCTAAGTACGTAAATTTAAAGTATCAGATTGGCACCGTCTCTGGGAAGGAGACGAAAAGTCATGGTAAACACTCTGTCAACTATGTGTGAGAGAGAAAGAGTACCGCAACTAGAAAGACAGTTGGGTATGCCACCCCTTCAAGAACAAGGGGATAGCTAAACCCAGATATTGAGGGAGACAACCCTCAGCCGGTGCATGAAGAGGGAGAACATTAAAGAAGTTCCCTGAGGGAGGCGCAAAGGACCCATAGTGGCCCTTATGATTTCGATTCAGAATTCAAAAATAATGAGCGAAGAAACCCCCATGATCTATGCCATAAATGTTGAGAGGATGAGGTCAACAAACCGGGCCCCTAACCCTAGGGAAAACCTAAAGAATAGGCTTCGAGGAAGGGAAGGACGAAGAAGCCAACCACCACCAGAGAGAGATAAAGATCTTTGGGCAAGTCTCATACAGTTACAGAGTAGACTGGAGGAATATAAGAGGGACAGGGGAAGAAAACCTTCTATAAACTCTCGACCTCGGCATGACAATGATGTCATAGAAAGAGAGGTTCAACGACAGTTGGAACAAAGATTAACGAACCAGGGATGTTAGGAACTACGTGTCGTGGTTTATTAAGGAAGTTGTTAGAGATAAATGATGATGATGATGATTATGTAATAAATTGTGCAAACTGTAAATACTTGAGGTATTTTATAAACCTTAAGATTAGCACAAGTTTTGCATCCGCTGATGATTTACTTATTCATCAATGGATGGTCAATAACTTCACGAGGCAAGTCAGAAAATAGAAACATTTAAAGGACTTGACAAAGTGAAGAAGAATGTCTGATGCTATTAGTAAACAGTCAAAGTATTCCGCACATCAGAAATTCTAAACAAAGTTGCGTTGATTGAAACCCATCAGGGGGAACCTATCAGGGGAAACCCATCAGGGGGAACCCATCAGGGGAAACCCATCAGGGGGAACCCATCAGGGGGAACCCATCAGGGAAACCTGTCAGGGAAACCTGTCAGAGTATGACGAGGGCAGACCAATCCATCAGGGAAACACTTCAGGACATGTCAGTGTCAGGCAAACCCATCAGGGTAACCCATCAGGGGAAATGACCAACATGACATCAGTGGAAGCCATCAGTGTATGTCGTCAGTCATAACCATCAGGATCAAGAAGCACTGAGTGAAACTCAAGTGAAGGTTGAAGCCCTGATCCAGTCAATAAGCATCAGGGGATCTAGAAGCACTGATCAAAGTCCATCAGGGCTGGCAGTCAGTGGATCGTTATGACAACATGCATCCGTCATCAGTTCTTACATGGAAATCAACGTAACGTGTTTAAGAAGCAAGAAATATCAACTGGAAAGATATTTCTTGAAGTTTGTTTTTGATCCAATGAGAACTCTCTCGCATTAAATGCTCACAGATCAGGGGAAGAAAAAGAAGCAACAAAGCATGCAGCAGTCTGACACATAGGGCTACGATGTGACATACTTGCGGCTAAGTTGAGAAAAGCAGCACGTCACTAGCACGTGATTTCATCAATTGATCAACATATAAGAAAAAGAGTTCTCATTACAAATTTAAAAAAAAAAGAGAGAGATTGAATCTATCCAATAGATCAAACAAACAAAGAAGCACACAACACTAGGAAGCTCAGAAATATATTTCGTGAGAGATTTATTTTTCAGAGAAAGTTTTAGTAGCTAATGAGTGTGAGAAGCTGTGAATTTTATTTGCAGAAATTTGTAGCTGTAAATCACATTTGTGATTATACAGATTTCCAGAAAAACCCCAAGTTTTAATATAACTATTTTAACTTGAATCTGTGTGTTCATTTCTTTAGTTTTTCTGTTTATTACAACTGTTTTCCAGTAAGCACTTTTAAGTTTAAAAGAGCTAAAAGTTTCAGGTGTTTGTATTCATCCCCCCCTTCTACAAACACTTGTGCTTATATTGCACTAACAATTGGTATCAGAGCCTCTTAGCAGATTTCACTTGCTAAAATCGATCATTATCTATGGCCAACAAAGCTGAAAACAGTAAAGTCCCTATGTTGGAAAGGGGCAAATACTTCTTCTGGAGACAAAGAATGATAGTTCATCTTAGAGCTATTGATGATGAATATTTGCAGATTCTAGAAGAAGGACCTCACGTTCCCAAAAAGCTCATTCCTATCAAAGTCGTTAATGGAGTTAGTATTCTTGAAAAGCTTGTCCCAAAGACAACTGACGAAATGACGATAGAGGAAAGAGAAAAGGTGAAAAGGGATCTTAAAGTCACTGGGATCTTATATAATGGTTTAGACGATGATATGCTGAATAGTATCATGAATCTTACCACGTCTAAATCTATATGGGATACCATACAAATCCTTTGTGATGGTACTGAGGAAGTGAGGGAAAATAAATTGTAGCTGTTGACACAACAGTATGAGTGGTTCACAATGAAGAATGGTGAAACACTCACTGAAATGTTCGACAGATTTAACAGGTTGGTAAATGACCTGAGATTATATGGGAAGGCTTATGCTAACAAGGATGTGAATAGAAAGTTCATGAGAGCCTTTCCCATATCATGGGATCCTAAGACAATAGCCATCAGGGAATCCAAGGACATGAATCTTCTAGACTTGGATAGGCTTTATGGCACCCTAAAGACATATGAACTTCAGGTTCAACAAAGATCTAAAATGTCAGGGGATGCTAGAAAGCTTAAATCTGTAGCCCTGATGGCTGCCACGAAGGATAAACAAGAAGCAAGGCCAAGTGTCTTGATGAAGCAGCAACTAGAAGATGCTAACATAGAAGGGGACAAAGAAGCTGACTTCAAGGAGGAATAATATACTCCGGAAGAGTTAGAGGAGCTGGATGAAACCATGGCATTTCTTGCAAAAAGGTTTTCCAAGCTGAAATTCCAAAAGCCTTCGGGATCTAAAAGATTTTCAACAAGGAAACCCAGTAGCACGAAAAACTTTATTGACAAGTCAAGAATAAAGTGCTACAAATGCAATGAGATGGGTCACTTTGCAAATGAGTGCCGTAAGGCCACAAAAGATGGTGAATCCAGAGACAAAGAAACTGTCGTGGACTACAAAAAGAAATACTTTGACCTTCTTAATGCAAACAAGAAGGGAAAAGCATATATTGCAGAGGGAAAAGATTGGGCTAACTCTGATGAATAAGAAAATGAAGAATATGTCAACCTAGCCCTGATGGCCTCATCCACTGACAGTAGCAGCTCGCAGGTAAGCCTCGAAATTTCCTCTAACATGTCTAAAACTGATTGTGTTAAAACTGTTAAGGAAATGACTTGTGAGATAAAGGATCTCTATGACACCCTGAGGAGTGCTATAGCTAAAACTGAGAGAATACAGAAAATAAATGAACAATTATCTTCTAGGAATGGTCTTTTAAAATCAGAAAACTCCAGACTTGAGAGTCTTGAAAAAGAACTCTCAAGGACTAAAAATCTTCTTGAATGTGCTATCAAAAGAGAGGAATGGACCTCAAACCTTCTTAATCAAGAAAGGGAAGTCATTAAGAGATGGAATGAGTCTAGCAGGAAACTGGAGGATCGTTTGAACAGTCAAAAATCTGATCCAAAATCTGGTTTGGGCTATGAAAAGACTCAAGTGCAGCAACCTCCCATTGAGGTTGAGATGGCAGCTAGCTTTAGAAAAAGGCCAATACAACCTATCAAGTTTGTTAAGGCAAGCACAAAGCTAGAATCAGGGAATGTTTTCCCAGTAAGTGGAGCTTCCACTAGTGGTGGGAGAGGCAAGAAACTTATTCTTACCAAAGCACTCAACCCTCCAGTTAAGAAAGAACTAGACTGTGCATCAGTGGATACACAGTCGTCAGGGGGAAAGAGTGTATCAGGCCGTAGTAGCCCGTCAAGGGAAAAAGGCTTATCAGGGGAAAGCAAGAAGAATAGAAATGGTAAGCTAGGTGTTAATAAAACTAGCAATTATTCTTCCATTCATGAAGCCCCTAGAAAAGTGTGCTGGAATTGTGGTAACTGTAATCATTTATCTTTTCAATGCAAAGAAAAACCATAAATTTTGACTGGCACAATTTTGTATGCTGATGATTTACCAACTGTTAAAGCCTGCTCCTCCAAGGATAAAGGCAAGATAACTGTTGAGAAATCAAAAGCATACATTGAAGCTCCTAAAAAGGAGAAAGTGTTAAATTTGCCAAAACCAAAAGTCACCAATAAAGAAAAAGCTGTATTACCTATTACTGTGACTAAACCTAGAGGACCCAAAACAAATTGGGTACCAAAAACAATTTAAATGTTTTCTTGTGTGTAGAGAAAGGTCAAAAGCAGTCAAATCTGGTTTCTAGATAGTGGCTGCTCAAGGCACATGACAGGAAACAAAGCCCTGTTCACAGAATTTCAAGAAAAGGCTGGTCCAGTAATTTCATTTGGTGATAACAGTAAAGGACTAACTCTTGGTTATGGCAAAGAAGCAAATGGGAATGTCTCATTTGAGAATGTAGCACTGGTTGATGGGCTCAAGCACAATTTGCTAAGCATAAGTCAACTAAGTAAGGATTCATCACTTCTTTCAAAGGAGATCAGTGCCTTATCTCAAATGAAAGTGATGGGAAGCTAGTTTTGTTAGGGATAAGAAAAGGATATCTCTATGTTGCTGATTTTAATTCAATAAATAGAGAATCATGTTTCTACAGCAAGGCATCTCCTGATGAAAGTAGGCTATGGCACAAGAAGCTTTCTCACCTGAACTTCAAGTCAATTACTGATCTAGTGAAGAGAAAATTGGTAACTGGACTACACCAAATGGAATTTATTCAAGAAGGATTATGTTCAGCATGTCAACAACGGAAGCAAAGGAAATCATCCTTTGTCAGCAAGGAAGCCACCATGATCAAAGATCCAATTCAATTGTTACATATGGATCTCTTTGGCCCTGTCAACATTATGTCAATGTCAAAGAAAAGATTTGCAATGGTCATTGTGGATGACTACACCAGATACACTTGGGTAAAGTTTCAACATGCTAAATCAGAAGTATCTCAACAAATTATTGACCATATCAAGAAGTTGGAAACAGAATCAGGGTCAGTGGTTAGAATGTTGAGAACAGATAATGGAACTGAATTCAGGAATGCAACTGTTGAGGGATTTTGTGTGGAGAAAGGCATAAATCATACATTTTCTGCTCCAAGGACTCCTCAACAGAATGGTGTAGTGGAAAGGAAAAATAGAACCCTGATAGAAGCTGCTAGGTCAATGCTAGCAGAGGCAAAGATTCCCACCTATTTTTGGGCTGAAGTAATTTCCACTGCTTGCTTTACTCAGAATAGATCTCTAATCAACAAGGATCACAACAAGACACCATATGAGCTAATGACAGTGTAACGACCCGGAAAATTTGTTTATCTATAAATAATTTATCTATTTATATTTTATTTTTTTTCCTCTATATATATTAACGTGTATAGTTAATATATGATGTTTTGAAATATCTAAATATTTTCGGACCCATTAATGGGGTTATTGTTGTTTGATTGTTGGTTGCAAGGATAAGCAATGATGTTTATGTTTGGTGACATCCGTAATTGTTTGAAGAAGCTTTGCGTCCAGACTAGTTAAATCTCATGAAGGACTTAAGAGCCTAAGTATGATGACATCATTGTGTACGTATGTTATTTTGATTAATAAGCTGCTTATGTGTCATCAAGTGAATTAAACGTATGTGCATGAAGGACAGCAGGCTTATTATGATGCTTAGCTGCTAAGAATCATGATGAGCAGCCGTTTTTACCGTCCAGTTTAACCAATCATTTTATTTCAAAGCTTAAACTCAGCCTACTACAAATACCTCATTCGGAGGAACATTTCAGTCTCTTTTCTAAAGATTTCCTTTTTCAAAGTTCTTCTTTAAACTTACCATCTCTGTTTAATTTCAAGTTCTTTCTTTTGGACAATCACTTTCAAACAAGTTTTGATTTCTTTCGTCAACCCAGGAGGTAAGAATTTTAAGTTCTCTTTTGCCTTTCTTTTTGCTTGGTATCCGAGAAGTTTAGTTATAGGAGCAAGTCTTTAAGAAAGGATTATATTCTTTTGTGTCTAGAAGTGTTGCTCATAGCTTAAAGCACGTTGAGAGTTGATTTATGGAGTTGTGGTTGAGATCACCACCCTTGGAGAAATGAGGAAGACGACCCTGCATCTGAGACGAGGTCCAACTTAGTCTCTGATGAGATGTTGTTAGTCTCTGATGGAATGTTCTTAGTCTCTGATGAGATGTAGTTAGTCTCTGACTGTGTTGATGTTAGTCTCTAATGACGTCAGCATTAGTCTCCGACTGTGTTGATGTTAGTCTCTGATGACGTCAGCATTAGTCCCCGACTGTGTTGATGTTAGTCTCTGATGGCGTCAACATTAGTCCCCGACTGTGTTGATGTTAGTCTCTGATGATGTCAACATTAGTCCCCGATTGTGTATATGTTAGTCCCTGATGATGACGTCAACCTTAGTCTCTGATGAGTTAAGATGACGTCATCAGTCTCTGATGAGATAATTAGTCTCTGATGAAGGAATAACTAGTCTCCGATGACATCACCCTTAGTCCCCGATGGGTTAAGATGATGTCATTAATCCTTATTGAGATTATTAGTCTCTGATGATGTTATCCTTAGTCTCCAATGGGGTTAAGATGACATCATCAGTCTCTGATGAGTTAAATAGTCTCCGATGACGTCATCCTTAGTCTCCGACAGGCTAAGTTTAGTCCCTGATGACGTCATCCATAGTCTCTGATGAGATATATGTTAGTCTCTGATAATGACGTCATCCTTAGTCCCCGACGGGGTTAAGATGACATCATCAGTCCCTGATGAGTTAAATAGTCTCTGATGATGTCATCCTTAGTCTCCGATGAGTTAAGATAACGTCATCAGTCTCTGATGAGTTTAATAGTCTCTGACGAGTGAAATCTTTCCCCGATGGGCAACCTCATGCCCTGATAACCATTTTCTATATGATTAGCCATCTATTAAGTTTGGATTTCTCATGATATACCCACAATGATGTTATGCAGAAACCTTTTTCCACAGATATAGTGAATTCTAGCTAAGGACCAAGGCAAGTATATATTCATTCCACTTCTTTCTTACTGATTACGTAGAATCATTGATTCGATTTACGTAAATGAATGATGTTAATGCCTATGCATGATGATGAATTCTTTTATGATTAAGTAACGTACGATCATTGAATCCGATGTACGTGAAAAAATGTTGATGATTAAACTATGTGTTATTAGGTGGTTGCTGGCTGTTTAAATTTCCTAGCACACCAAATGATGATGTTTGGGTGTTGCAAGTCATGAACTTGTATGCACACCCAAGTAACTTCTATATGGATATATATAGTTCCGCCTTTGATGATCACTGTCTTTTAATTGTTGAGCACGCCAATATATGTTCTTGGCAGTCGCTACTTTTAATGGATTAGCACGTCCAGGCTATTCAAAATTGAGAAAAATGTTTACAAGAAGATATATCCATATGGAAAGTTAAGGGGCTGTTGAATACTGTCGCCTGGTATTCTGGCCAATGATGATAAAGAATGATAGACCGAGGCAAGGCATCGGTAATCAGATGTTTTTCCACAGACCATATGCTTTCTGCGAAGGACTACGTATGTAAAATGATGAATCAAACGACCAGGCTGACCAGCTGGGATGAAATTTGATTATGTATGGTAGTCAGATAATGATCAATCTGGTCAGATGATGCATTATCTGATGAATAAAGGGCGAATCATGATTTATTGAAAGAGGGTTAACCCTTGATATCACTCGGGTACCCTAGATGATATATGTTTATTGTTTGATCAAGAGGTTTCGGCATTACTTCGTCCAACCTCAATGAATATTAAAGCTTTTATCTGATTCTTTTTGCTTATGATTATATACTTGCTGAGCGTAAACGCTCATGTGGAATGCTATGAATGTTTTTCAGGTTATGTCGTGAAGGTTGAGTCCCCTAAGAGAGGGAAGGAGAGAATTGCTTAAGTGTGTTTAAGTTGTAAGGCCATATGAGCCATCTAGGGTTTTGTTTCCGTTGCAGCTTGTTTACTTTCAAGCTTTGAGGTTTTGTAAGATGATGTGGACCTTAAGATTTTGTAATAATGTATTTTGGGAATATTTTTTCCCACAGGTATGTTGTTAAGGCTTGGTTGTGTTATTTGTTTTGTGTTGTATTTTTCTGGTGCAGCCCGGGGTTCCAGTCTGGGGATCTCGAGGACTGTCACCCAAATCGCTGACAGTGTCCGGGGCCCGGCTTCGGGGATTTTCGGGGGAGCCACAGACAGGGAGAAAACCAAGCATCAAGTTCCTCCATGTCTTTGGATGCAAATGTTTTATTCTGAGGAATTTTGGTGAGAACTTAGGAAAATTTGATCCAAAAGCTGATGAAACAATTTTCCTAGGTTATTCTCTGTCATCCAAGGCCTTCAGGGTTTACAACAAAAGACTTCAAGTGGTGATGGAGTCTATAAATGTAGCTTTTGATGATCAAGAAATTTCTGGACTTGAAGACCCTGGTTTTCATGAAGAACTCAGGTTTGAAAATGAAGATGATATTGATTATCAAGAGAATGAAGCTGATGAGTGCAAACAAATGGAGAATTTATCCATTCCTGATGTCAATCCAAACAATGTAGAACCCCCTTCAGAAGATAGAGTTAATTTTTTGGACAACAGATCAAGGGATCATTCATCAGGACATGCACCATCAGGGGATAACTTGAACCTTGAATTATCCACTAGTTCAGGGGGAGAGTTTTCAGAAGCTGGAAGCACAGGCTTAGGGGGAGGAGATGATAGTCAAGCAAGCTCATCAAGACACATCTCTAATCCCAAATGGGCCAGAAGTCACACAACAGATCTGATTATTGGTGACCCAAGCAAAAGAGTGCAGACCAGGAAAACAACATCTAATGAATGCCTATATGCTTGTTTTCTTTCTCAAATTGAGCCAAAGAAGTTTAAAGGAGCTGTTCAAGATGCAGACTGGATCTTGGCAATGCAGGAAGAGCTAAATCAATTTGAAAGGAATCAAGTATGGAAGCTTGTACCTAAGCCCAAAGATAGGATCATAATAGGTACTAAGTGGGTATTTAGAAATAAGATGGATGAAGCTGGCATTGTTGTAAGAAACAAAGCAAGACTGGTTACAAAAGGATATCTTCAAGAAGAAGGGATTGACTTTGATGAGACCTTTGCACTAGTAGCCAGACTTGAGGCTATAAGAATTTTCTTAGCCTATGCAGCACATTCAAATTTTAAAGTATATCAAATGGATGTGAAAAGTGCTTCTCTAAATGGGAAATTAGAACAGGAGGTGTATGTCCAACAACCTCCAGGATTTGAATGCTCAAAATTTCCAAATCATGTCTACAAACTGGAAAAGGCACTTTATGGGCTGAAGCAAGCACCTAGAGCTTGGTATGATACACTGTCAAAGTTTCTGGTGGAAAACAAATTTTCTAGAGGTATCATTGACAAAACATTGTTCTTCAGACAACACCAAGGTCATCTGATTTTGGTTCAAATTTATGTTGATGATATTATTTTTGGATCCACTGACACAAGACTGTGTGAAAAATTCTCCAAACTCATGCAAAACAAGTATGAAATGAGCTTGATGGGTGAGTTATCTTACTTCTTGGGATTGCAAGTTAAACAAGTCTCTGATGGAATCTACATTCATCAGACAAAATATGCCAAAGAACTTCTCAAGAAATTTGATATGGAGGACTCAAAAGTAGCAAAGACACCAATGACCACTACAACCAAGATTGACCCTGATAAGAATGGAAAGAAAGTTGATTTGAAGACTTACAGGGGAATGATTGGATCATTGCTATATCTGATAGCAAGCAGGCCAGACATAATGTTTGCAACATGTCTTTGTGCAAGATATTAAGCTGACCCAAAGGAATCTCATCTCATTGCAGTGAAAAGGATCTTGAGATATATCAAGGGCACTACAGAGTTGGGACTTTGGTATCCAAAGGAGTCTGGATTTGAATTGCTAGGATATTCTGATGCTGACTTTGGAGGATGCAGGACTGACAGAAAGAGTACAACAGGAAGCTGTCAATTTCTAGGAGGAAGGCTTATATCTTGGTTCAGTAAAAAGCAGCACTCAATCTCTACATCTACTGCTAAAGTTGAATATATAACAGCTGGAAGTTGTTGTGCACAAATTTTATGGATGAAAAATCAGCTAATGGATTATAGTCTGTACTATTCCAAGATTCCAATAAGGTGTGATAACACTAGTGCCATTGCCATTGCTGAAAATCCAGTACAACATTATAGAACTAAGCATATAGAAATCAGATATCATTTTATCAGGGAACATGTTATGAATGGGAATATTGAATTACAGTTTGTACCTTCAAATCAGTAGTTGGCAGACATATTCACCAAAGCTCTTGATGAAGCCACTTTTTCAAATCTTGTGGGAGAGCTGGGAATGGTGTATTATGCATCAGGGTCAGAGTCAAACTCCTAACATTTGGTATTCCTAACTCATTTCATAAGTTCTGGATAAAATAAATTGATATGTGGTTATATATGTTCAAATTGTAAATATGTATATACTTGTATATTCTGCATTTTGTTGTTTTGTTTGTGTTTTAATTGATGCATCAGGGTCAGGGCTTCCTTAAAGATGCATCAGGGTCAAGGTCGTCAGGGTCAGGGTATCCGACCTGTGCGTCAGGGTCAGGGTGTCTGTCTTATGCATTAGGGTTAGGGTATGTACATACAGTGAATCATTAGGGTAAGTTTAAAAAAAAAAAAATTTCTGCATCGGGTTTCAAGGTCAGTTTAGTGATGACAACTCATCATTAAGTTCTTCTCTCACTGATGACGTGTCATCACAGAAACTGAACTGACTCCCTGATAGTGTATTTTCAGGAGAAGTTTTCAAACGTCAATAGGCGGGTATTAATACTCTATCTCTCCTACTTTTTGAAACTCCCCAAAACATTTAATCTCTACCTGATATTTGCTCGAGTTTTTTTTTCTCTCGTCTTTACAGAAACCCTAGAACTTCAAATCTTCAAAGCATTCATGGCACGACAACAAATTTAGAGGAACTTGACAGTCCCACCCACAAACTACGTGGGCTTCTCTGACATTGATGAGGTAACTGAATGCTTTAAACCGATAATGAACTATCTGCTAAACTCTGAGTATATTAAAGCCATCTTTACCGATGAAGAAATGTCGGGGGAGGCACTATCACAACTTTGGACCAGTGCCATGTTCATGTACTCCAGCACCAAGCCTGATGTGGTCAAGGGTATCTCATTCAAAGTTTCGTCTGAGAAAGGAAAAATAACTCCTTCCAGACTTAACTCTGTTTTGGGGCTACCTACTCAAGATCTGGTGGATGTACCCAGTGATGCAGATCTGCTGGATTTCTTGAGGTAACTGGGCTATAACGCTGCTCCCAACGCAGTGTTAAAGTTCAAGGATCTCAAGAGGGTGAACGTGAAGAGGGAGATTTCTTATCTCCTCGACACCATCACCAAGGTGTTCTCAGGTAAATGTTCTAACTTTGAGGTTATTACCTCTTTAACTTTATAAATAGCATACGCAATAATTAGAAATGTAAATATAAATATAGGTAAAATAATTTTTAATGATCTTGTAAATAAATTAGGTAATTTTAATAATAGGAAATCTGAAGTATATTATGCTAGATTTTTGTACATGATTATTAAAGATCAGATTACTAATTTTTCTTTTGAGAATGATATACCTGTACAGACATAAAAGCAAACAAAGAAACTGTTTGTAGAAATAATAAAGAAATCTTTTTCAACCGAACCGTTTGCACTTCCATCGCATATGGTACAGGTAGTAAATTCTACACCTTCTATTTCTCAAACTATACATTCTTCACCTTCATCTACTATGGAAGAGAAATCAACCACCTCTCTGCCTACCCAAGTAAAACAACCAATTTCTTCACAACCACTCTCAACAACCCAACCCACAGTCTCCCAAAAGACTGTTGGGATTAAAAGAAAACCCAGTGAAGTTACCACAACAACTGAGGGGGAGCAAGGAGAGAGAGTGATTGGCTACAGGCGTAAGAAGAAGAAGGGAGCCACGAGTGTTACCCAACAGCCTGACCAGGCAGTATCCTCTCAAAAGGATGCTGCTTTTGATAAGGAATTAAACATATTTCTAACTAGTTCCTCTCAAAAGGAATTAGTTATTGAAAATAGTCCCCAACCAGGGACACAGTTGAGTGAGGCACATACACTGACCATAGACACTGATGAACCTACCATCAGGGTCTTTGAGAGCCACTTGCAGATATCCTCCACAGTGAGTGCACACACCACTCAAGATGTTGTAGCTCAGAAGCTTCTCAATAAGATTGACATGAGTCATAAGCATTCTTCTATAACATCTTTTGATGAATCACCTCCTCGTTCAGTGATTCAGCCAACACTCCCATCTACACCACTTCCTTCTTTCTCTGTTCCTCAAATTTCTTCAGATATAATGACACAAACATTAAGTGTCATACAATCAGATTCTCCACATTATCAATTCGTGGAGGAGCCAACACTCTTGGACATAGTGTTTGATAGTCACCACTCTCACATGGTTGACTCATTTTTACTTGATACAAACACTGATGATCAAACAGGGGACATAGACTCTACTGTACATACTACAACTATAACTCTTTATGTACCCCCAATTGTATATACTTCCTCTATAGAAACATACACTTCTCCAATTATACATACACACTTTACTTCTTCTCCTACTCCTATCACAATTGTGGAACCAGAATCTGTACATACATCACTTGAACTGGTCACAGTTGATGATTCTCACGCCCATAGGAGCCCCTCTAGGACCATTTTGAGTGAGACTGGGAAAATACTTAGTACAGAGAGGCAAAGTCAAACCCTTGAGAGGACTTTGGCAAAAGGAGAGCAAGAGAGTACTGCTTTAGTAGGCAAAGAAAAAGGAGAAAATACGAGTGATGCCTTAGACGACAAAGAAAAAGGAAAGGATGAGAGAGATAAGGATGAGATCCTTGTAAATAAAGAACATAGAGAAAACACAGATACTGTAAATATTATTTCTACCTCTGAAAGTGATGAAGATGATGCTCCACAAGATGATTTTTCCCAGTTCATCAGAGTTGATTTATACTTTCGACAGAACCAGATGTCTGACATTGTACAGTTACTAAAGCAAGAATTAGCTAGAACTACTGATCCAATCTTGATCAAAGTGTTAAAGTCACAGATCATGATTGGTCAGTCAATAGATATAGAAAATCAAAAATTGTATACACATTTTTCTTCAAAGATACAAAATGTACAGCAAGTTGTCAACTCCCTTGTCACCAACCAGACTCTCCACAGAATGAAGAAACACGCTGACACTGTTGACAAGAAGCTAGCTGATCTCACTTCCCAACTGACCAGCATGGAAACTCTGCAACATTCCATGGCTGGCACTCTGCAACAAGTTCTTCAAGTCATCTCCTGACTCTCAACTCCCACTGATGATGCTGTCAAAAAGGGGGAGAAATCAACCAAGCAGTCGTCAGGGGATGTTGCTGAGAATTCAAATCAACAATCAGGGGATGTGACTGCTCCTGTTCCTGCTCCAAAATCCAAGGATAAAGGCAAGGGTATCCTGATTGAAGAACCCAAGAAGAAATTCAACATTCAATCAGGGCCTAAGCTACTTGGAGATGACATGAAGACAGCCCATTTTCCAACACCCGTTGAAGTTGTAATAGATGGAAAAATGGAGCTGGTCTACCCTCAAGATAAAAAGTTAGTAGAAGCTGATGCAATCTTTGCACAGCAACTTCAAGAAGAAGAAGAGAGGGAAATGGCAAAGGAACAGGAGAAAGAAGCAAAGAAGAAGAGTGTCAGGCCCAGGACCTCTAGGAAACCTCAGCCAAGAAGATTACAGAACCCTAAAAGTGCATCAGGGGATAAAAATCAAGAGAAAACTGAAGACCCTGATGTCACTACAAAGAAGTCATTTGAAGCCAAGGACAAAGCACCTTCTCCTGTTACCAAAGAATATGGTCCTAGCTGAATTTCTTAAAAAAGAAAGGCGTAAAAACCTGGCATTTATGTTCTCCATAAAAAGCATAGATGTCAGGTTCAACAATAGAAGGGATCAGCTAATAACAGTTCAACTGAAGAGTGGGTCAGAATTCAATGTAGCAATGGACTGGTTCAGGAGAATGGATGCTGAGCAATTAGGACTGGTCCTAAATCTGATTCCAAGATCCTCGCAGGCTAACAAAGACTTAAGGGGGATAATCGACAGGCTGAGGAGAGCCATCAACAATGAAAGGAGCCTGCCCACAGCATCGGAAAGTCCACTGAAATTATTCTATAGATCCACTGATGGGCAGGAGAAAAGTATAAGGATCAAAGAAGTTGATGGCCTAAACCTGGAGGAAGCGATGCATGTTCTAAGTCAAATAGCCAATCACAAAAATGAACATGTCATCAAGTTTAGAGTCCTACTGATTCAGAGAGTATTGAAGGAGATTGAAGAAACCAAAGTTGATGATGGGAACACTGCAGTAAGGAATGTGCCACCAGTGAAGGGATTTAAAGAATATCCAAAAATGATCATTAGCCCCATGGGTGTTCAATTCAAAAATAAAAAGGGGGAGATCATTACCTTCTACTGGTCACAACTTGTTGCAGCCAATGTTCAAGAAATAAAATCTGTCCTTGAAGCTTTGGAATCCAGCAGAAATGTCAACATAGTCAACTTCAGAAAACTTCTTCAAAAGGAGCTAGAGCAACTGGAAGCAGGAGGAGAAGACAACAGACTAAGGATTCCTGATCAAAACCCAGAGCAAAGAAGACAAGGCCTTGGAAGTGACTCTCAACCGATTGAATCAAGTCATCCATTGCCCTTTGTCTCAGCAAAAAGGAAAAGGGATCCTGATGTCTAATACAACATTCTTTTTGTAATAGATATAGGAAAATACTTGCACATAAATTCTTTTATTAATTCATTCAAAATTCTTTCATGTATTTAGTATTGGTTTTGACATCATCATCAGTGCATCTAGGGATTTATGGTTATCAAATTGATAAACATAAATAGGGGGAGATTGTTAGAGATAAATGATGATGATGATGATGATTATGTAATAAATTGTGCAAACTGTAAATACTTGAGGTATTTTATAAACCTTAAGATCAGCATAAGTTTTGCATCCGCTGATGATTTACTTATTCATCAGTGGATGGTCAATAACTTCACGAGGCAAGTCAAAAAACAGAAACATTCAAAGGACTTGACAAAGTGAAGAAGAATGTCTGATGTTATTAGTAAACAGTCAAAGTATTCCGCACATCAGAAATTCTTAACAAAGTTGCGTTGATTGAAACCCATCAGCGGGAACCCATCAGGGGAAACCCATTAGGGGAAACCCATCAGGGGGAACCCATCAGGGTAACCCATCAGGGGGAACCCATCAGGGGAACCCATCAGGGGGAACCCATCAGGGGGAACCCATCAGGGGAACCTGTCAGGGAAACCTGTCAGGGTATGACGAGGGCAGACCAATCCATCAGGGAAACCCTTCAGGACAAGTTAGTGTCAGGCAAACCCATCAGGGTAACCCGTCAGGGGAAATGACCAACATGACATCAGTGGAAGCCATCAGTGTATG
>CM025783.1:23724984-23753365 GCA_014636745.2 Centella asiatica | reverse complement strand
TACAAACACTTGTGCTTATATTGCACTAACAGAAGCTCTGAAGGTCCCCAGTTTAAATTAGTCCGTCGCCATTGTGGCACTGACAAACGAGATGACTAACAACCATTTAAAGATGATCTTGGATAAGAAGGCCCCCACTTCGACGAATGAGTTACAAGGTCGAGCTAGCAAGTATATGGTAGTGGAAAAGTCCCTCGTCAAAGAAATAGGGAAAAAAGATGATAGGAAACGGAAAGTGGAGGAGTCAAGGGCCCCTAAGTCGGGGAAAAAAGAGAAACTCCCTTTTCTAAGAAAATCGTAAGTTAAAGGTTCAATGAGTATACCACGTTGACCCAGCCGAGGGGGCAAATATTGCTGGAAATTGCCTCAGAACCATATGTCTGATGGTCAAAGCCGCTACGGACTAATCCCTCAAAAAGGGATACTTCCCAATATTGTCAATTTCACAAGGATCATGGTCTGTGCAAAGGGAACACACTTAACCTCGAAAAGAAAGAGATAGGTGAGAACGTCAAGAAAATCAGGAGCGAGATAATCAACCCCGACAAGGAATGATTAATGTGATCTCAGGAGGACCAGTAGTAGGAGGAAATTCAAAATCATCAAAGAAAGCTTATGCCCCAGAGGTATTGGTTGTCGAAGCTCCCCCCAAAAAAACCAAAATGGACATATCAATAACGTTTGGTGATGAAGACTTTTAAGGGGTAAAATTCCTATATGATGACCCACTAGTCATTGAAGTAACGATTGGAAATTTTCTTGTGAGAAGAGTGCTGATAGATAATGGTAGCAACTTTGATGTGTTGTATTACCAGGCCTTCAAAGATATGGGGTATGATGAAGCTCAACTCACTCTATCTTCAGCCCCATTATACGGCTTCACTAGGGTAGAAACGAAAATAGAATGTACTATTTTATTGTCTGTCACCATGGGGGAAGATCCTAAATACATCATGATGATGGTGAACTTTCTGGTGGTAAAGGCACCATCTTCATATAACGTTATTATAAGAAGGGCGATGTTAAACCAGTTTAAGGCCATCCCTTACACTTTCCATTTAAAGGTGAAATTTCCAACCCCGAGGGGAGTGGCGGTGGTCAAGGCAGATCAAAAGAAAGTCCACACATGTTATTTAATGGCGCTAAAAATTGGCGGGGATGGGGGGTAGATAACGTCCATAGAAACCCTTGACTGAAGAGATGAGATGCATAAACAAAGGGCTGAGCCTATGGAAGGTGACCTATATTGATTCTTACCCCGAAAAGGTGACCTATATTGATTCTTAGTTATGTTCGGATATAAAGAGGAGCCTCATTTCCTTTTTAAGGAAAAACGTATATGTTTTCGCGTGGTCGACACTTGACATACCCGGAATAAAACCGGAAGTCATCACCCACAAGTTAAACATAGACCCCTGTAAAAAGCCTATCAAGCAGAAGAAAAGGACATTTCTCCAGAAAGGCAAGTAGTAATCAAAATTGAGGTGGAAAAGCTATTAGAGGCGAAGTTTATAGTGGAGTTCTTGTATCCCAAATGTCTTGCTAACTCAGTGATGGTCAAAATGGCCAACTGAAGGTGGAGGGTCTGTATTGATTTTACGGATCTCAATGATGCATGAGCAAATGACTGTTATCCACTTCCAAGGATCGATCTTTTGATAAACGCAACAGCTAGCCATGAGCTACTCAGCTTTATGGATGCATTCAATGGTTATATTCAAATATGCATGGACCCGGATGACATCCCGAAAGTATCTTGTATCACAAACCAAGGGCTATATTGTTATGTAGTGATGCCCTTTGTTCTAAGGAATGCTGGAGTGACCTATCAAAGGTTAGTAAACAAGATCTTTAAACCCCTTGTAGGGAGGAACATGGAAGTCTATGTGGACGACATGTTGATCAAAAATCTGAAACAGGATGATCATGTAGCAGACTTGGCCATGTCCTTTGACATTCTTAAAAAATATAAGATGAAGTTGAATCCCTCAAAATGTGCCTTCGGTGTGGCCTTTGGTAAATTCCTGAGATTGATGGTCTCGCAAAGGGGGATAGAAGCTAACCTAGATAAAATCAGGGTAGTCTTGGACATTAGCCCCTTGAAGGCTATAAAAGATGTGCAAAAGCTAACAAGAAGGATAGATACATTAGGGAGGTTCATGTCCCAGTTAGGAGATAGGTGCCATCCATTTTTCAACGCCCTTAAAAGAGCTAAGGATTTCCAATGGACACCAGACTATCAGGAGTCGTTCGAGGAGCTAAAGGTCTATCTCAGCTCCCCTCCGTTTTTGACCAAACCAGAAGAAGAGGAGGCCTTATATATATACTTAGTTGTCTCAGATGTGGCAGTTAGCGCAGTGCTAATCAGTGAAAAAGAAGTTGTTCAAAGACACGTATACTACATTAGTAAGGTCTTACATGGGGCCAAAACCCGATATTAGAAGGTGGAAAAATTTGTGTTGGCCTTAATAACGGACACTCGCAAATTGAGGCCCTACTTTCAGTCTCATTCGATAGTTGTGATTAGAGACCAACTTTTGAGAAAAGTAATGTATGGTCCTCAAGCAAGTGGTGGAATGATTAACTGGGCTATGGATCTAGGAGAGTTCGACGTTACCTCTAAGCCACATTCGGACATTAAAGCCCAGGCTTTAGTAGATTTTATCATCGGGTGCACTCTCTCAGCTGATAAAGAGGAGGATGTAAAGAAAGACAGAAGTGATCAATAGAAAGAATGGCGATTGTATGTAGATGGAGTCTCTAATGTAAAGGACAGTGGTGCAGGGCTAATCCTTATTAGCCTTGAAGGTTTTGAAGTAAAGTATACTCCCTCTTTTAAGTATCATGCCACTAATAACGAAACAGAATACGAAGCCTTGATAGACAGACTAAACTTAGCAAAGGCTCTGGGGGTGTAGAGTATACAGGTATATACTGACTCTCAGTTAATGGTAAAACAGGTGAAGAAGGAGTATGAAGCCAAATATGTAAAGATGTTTAAATACTTAACCTTGGTAAGGGTCATGATAACCACATTCGAAAAGTGTGGTATCCACCATGTTCAGAAGGAGCAGAATAAAAAGGTGGATGCCCTATCGAAATTGGCAAGCGGGAATTTGGAAGAATATGTAAAAAGGGTTTATGTCAAAGAGGTAGAGGCACCTATCATTGACGCAAAGTTGGTTGCCCTAATTGAACAAGAGATTTGTTGGATGACCCCTATCCTTCGATATATCAAAGAAGGCATTTTTCCAGAAGACCCTAATGAGGCAAAGAAAGTTCAAATAAGATCAGCTCGGTATACCATGATCAATAATATGCTATACAAACTATCATTTATCTTACCATATTTGGCCTATAAAATAATGAGACAGGGATACTATTGGTCGGGAATATAGCAAGAGGTAATCAAATTTGTGAGGAGATGTGACAGGTGTCAGAAGTTCGCGTAGTTAGTTAGATAGCCTGCTGAGCTCCTCTATTCAATTTAGCCCCTATTCCTTTTACGATGTGGGGAATTAACTTTGTCGGACCACTTCCCGATGGGATAGGCCAACGAAAGTACTTAATAGTGGGTCGAGATTGAGGCTCTAGTAACCCAAACTGTCCAAAAGATAGAGAAATTTTTATGGGAGTCAATCATACGTCGATTTGGCTTACCACTAGTTATTATCACAGACAATGAGCCACAATATGAAGAAAAAAGATTTAAGGCCTTCTGTTAGAACCTAGATATTGAATAGAGGTTTACTTCTGTTGGACACCCACAACAAATGGGCAAGTAGAGGTAACAAATCGGATCATTATTGATAGAATAAAGAAAAGGCTCGAAGAAGTTAAATGAGCCTAAGTGGAGGAGTTGTATACCGTCCGATGGGCTTATCAGACCACTTGTAAGGTCACAACAATTGAGACACTGTTTAACCTTGTGTATGGCATAGAAGTTGTCATCCCCTAGGAGGTCAGGTTACATTCGATAAGAATTGTAAGATTTAATGAGCTAGAAAATGGTAAAGGTCTACGGGCTGGATTGGACCTGATGGAGCAAGTCAAAGATAAAACTCATCAGAAGATTGAGAAACATAAGAAGAAAAAAGCAGTAGCCAAATTCTACAATTTGAGGGTAAATAGAAGGCCTTCAAGCAAGGGGACCTAGTGCTCAGGAAAATGGAAGTATCAAATCTGAGAGTTGTTGCTTGCAAATTAACTCCCAACTAGGAAGGACCCCTATCGGATTAAGATGGTGCTAAGGCCATGATCATACCAACTTGAGACTTTAGGAGGCTAGGAGATATCACGATCATGACATGTGAGCAATCTTAAGATCTATTATCAGTAATCTACAATTCTCATTTTTTTCTTTGTAAGGGGATTTCCCTCTCTATTTTAATCAATATGAATAAAAAGCAAGTTTGCTTTTAAATTTGTTTGTAATAATGATGAATGAGCAGAAAAAAATAATAAAACTGAATGTCATAAATAAAAGCCCTGTGGCCAAGTAAGGTACATATGATCGTAAACAAACTAGGAGTACGATCAAAATAAAAGTACAAAGTAAAAATTGATTAAAGAGTCTGTTGCCCCTGATCGTCTCTGTGAGGGTCCTCCCCTTCCTCCTCCTCGCCATCTTCGTTGTTGGTGACTTCCAAGGGAACTTGCTAAAGAGGAACCCCAAGCCTCTTTGCATAACGGCGATGTGCCAACAACATCTTCTTCTCCCCATCCTCCATTATAGCCTTACGGTCTACATCTTGGTAGAAGGAAAGCACCTTTTCAGTGCATAGATGGTAGCCGTCCAACATTATTTTGTACTCTGAAACAAAACAGGAATCTTCTACGTCTGTCTGAAACTGAGCTGAGGCTTTGTACTCGTTGTCAGCATTAGCAAGGGCCCTCTCAAGCTCATCCTTTAGCCCATTAACTTGGGACTTGAGAAAGATATTTTTAGCAATAAAATTATCGTTAAATTCTTTAGAACTTTTAATCTCTTCTCAAGTCCTTCCTTCACAGAGCAGTAGGAGCGCACCTCGTCTTGAGCAATCTTCAGCTGCTGCTCCTTCTTCGCAAGATCGCCTTTTAGCTTACCAAGCTTCTCCCACTGCTTCTCAATACGAGTGGTAAGCTCAGCGGCGTATACGTGATGCTATTATGCAAGAGAAGTACTTAAAATTTAGTGGAAGTAAATTAATGATAGGTCAAAATCAATAGGTAAATCGCTTACCATAGCATATGTATGAGCAAAGTTAGAGACGAGAGTTGGAAGTGAAGCTTCCTTGGAAATCTCCTTGTCCACCGGGAGCACCAACCCCACAAGGAATTCCTTCGCAAGACCATGCTCTCCAAGGATTGTGTCACCCCTAGTAAGAGGCCACCCAAGTAGAAAGGGATCCTGAGGATTAGTAAAAATGGGGACCTCCTTCCTGGGCCCAGCAATAACTCCCTTCTGTTTCTTTGGAAGAGGGGGACGATCAGACGTTGGCTTAGAGCCATGTGAAGGGACGCCTTCCGTCTTCACATCAACATTTATTGATTCGAAGGGAGGTATTGTACCCCTTGTTGATTAAAAGAAGGGGTGCAATCCTCCCCTCTATGCCTCTTATGGGCGGATTTCCCACTCTTCACTTTCCTTGAAGAGACAGCCTTGGCCCGTTCTAAACCTGAGAAAAAGATTAGTTAAGTTTTGATTGCATAACAAAAAAAAATGATAATAATAATAGCAATATTAAATCAAGATTGAGAAAATACTTGGCCTTTTTACAGGGTTGAGAACCCATCTAATGAGGTTCTTTTCCAAGAGAAGATCCTACACGTTATCCTCGTCAGCCCCTTCCATCGCCAACTCCTTGGCCATTTCCTTCTCCGCATCCAATACGACCCAATTTACTTTATCCCTATGCAAGATGTTCCACCTTCAGGGAAGAATATTGCTCCAATTCCCCCCATCCTAGTGGAGATAGTAAAATTTGGTCTTCCAGCTGGGGACAAACTCTTTTAGGGTAGAGGTATCGTACAACTTGGAAATTAGGTTGCGGTGTTAAAAATACACCCAATGTACCTCAGTTGGAGCATATATCGAAACACCCGGACTAATGGAGTCTTATTCCTCTGAACACACCTAAGCAGGAAGGTGTATATCATTCGCCGCCTGTTGGGGGTAACTTAGCTCAAGTGGATAACGTAGCTCTTTAATAGGCGAGGAATAAACTAGTGGAGAAGGAATCTAAGCCCTGCCTCCATACAATCATAAAAAATTCCCAAGTATATGCCAACGTTGCAAGCCCTGTCGGCTTCGATAGCTAACCTAAGAGAGTAAAGGGAACATATATACAATGGCAAAGGGCATATTTATGGAGTTTGGATTCGAAAATAATGGAAGAAATGTTTTTGTAAGCGTCAAAGTTGTGATTGCTCTAAATCTCATCTCTAGCAGTGTCAGCAACATCTTGGGCGGACCCTTGACGTTGGAAATTAATAACATGGTCGATACCAGGCCCACTAGACCTAGAAGAGGAAGAGTGGGTCACAGGTGTTTCCTCCTCTTGGGACTCAAACCTAGGGCTTGTAGCCCTAGAATGGGGTGAATATGGGCCTTCTAAGACCCAAGTAGGGAGAACTATATCTAATGGGAGAACAAGAGGAATACTAGAAGTAGAAGTATGTGAGTAAACAAATTTAGTGGAATTACCTAAATCCATGTCGATTGAAAAGAAATAGGTTAGGATGAGCTTGATGAACAAAATGAAGAACACCGCTTGAATGAGGGTATCAAAGCTTGCCAAAAATCTCCTAGTGGTGGAAATCCTTTGCCAAAAATCACCTTGTGGTGGAAATCCTTTACCAGAAATCGCCTTGTGCTGGAAATCACTCGTCAAAAATCGTCCAACGGAGGAGAGTATATGATAGATTATGGTAAAGAAATTATCGAAGTGAAGGTGAAAACTTACTTACCTCTCGAGTAAAAATATAGGCAAAAATGAAAGAAATCCAACGATCAAGATTTAATTGATCCAACGGAGGAGATGAGTCGACCGTTGGTATTCAAAAGCCCATAAATGGGCCATAGAGACAAGAAACCCAAGAAAAAGTTTGAAAAGTTTCAAATTTTAAAGCCCAATGAGCAAAAATCCAAATGGTTCTTATAAACCCTAGGTATGTAATTACCCCTCGCTAACGAAGTTAACGAGTTATGTGCAAGTTTGGCTCGTTAACTTAACAAAGTTAACGAGGTAAAATCTAACGAGGTAATCACATATTTTCCCTGCTAGCTTAACAAAGTTAACAGGGTAAAACCTAATGATGTAATTACATATTTTCTCCGCTAACTTAAGCTCAAGTTTCCCCCCCTAACTTACTAAAGTTAACGAGGTCAAAATTATCGAGGAAAGTGTAAGGTCTCCCCACTAACTTGACAAAGTTAATGGGGCGGGGGGAATTTTTGGGGTAAGCACCGTTAACTTTGGAGGTACCCCGAAGTTAACGGGGAAACCCAGGCTCCAAAAAAAAAACTATGTATGCTTAAAAAGATATACTGGTAATTTTTGGCTTCAAATATTGATAGAAAAAAGTAGGGGGCAAGTGATAAGGGTCAAGAAAATAGTCCCGGATCTAATAAATGCTAGTTAGGCATTAATGTACCATGTGTAATGACATTAAAGAGGCCCATAGTTATTTATGGGTCTACATTCGATGAACCTAAGATAGGGTTGAGATAATAAGTAGATAGAGATAGAATAAACCGAATCTCTATCTAAAGGATAGCACAGATAGAGGTGGTAACCTCCCCAAACACATCTTAATCTGAGGGTGACTTTTTTATCCCAAGTGTGTATAAATAGTGGATAGAGGGCACATTATCAAGTACGCAATTCTATTATACAGTATTCACATATTTTAGCTCGAGCCTTTATTAACAGACACACCTGAGGGTCTTCCAAAGGGCCGAACCATATGATTCTTGGGAGATTTTCTCTTGTAGGTTGGCAAAGACATTTAATTCATTGTTAAAGCTCGTCAAAACCTAGGGAGCTTGCAACCCTAACCCTAGGTACATGAATTTGATGTATCAACATACATACATAATATGATAATGTATGTATATAAATGTATTCATAAATGTACCATATGTAAAATAATGACTTATTAATATACTAAAAATTCCAATTTAATTTTTCTCATTATGATCACAATAAATTAGATTTTACGAACTTTACCTTATTAGCCATTTAGCCTTTCTTATTGTTATAATTAACCTTTCTGTGTAGTCTATAAATGTTAGGATATTAATTATTTTTTTCCATAATTTACTCTTAAAAGTAATTAAACAGTCAAAATATAATTTTTAGCACCAAACAATTAATTAAAGTTGTTTTTTTTATTAAAAATCAATTAATATTTGTACTTTACTTATGCAAAGAATTATAAATAAAATCAATCATTAATACATCCTTTAGTATCATTATCGCTTTAATCTACACTAAATTGTCAAATTTGAAGGTTTAATGATTCGTGCTATCACTATTTACCATAAGCGTACGACTTTTTGTGTAGTACCTTCAAGGTATCGTATCCCATAAGGACTATGATTCAATCAATTCACAATTCAACTAAATCGAATCAAAATAATCCATAGCAATTCATTTTCATTATGCTAAAACTAAATCAAAACTAAAATAAAATAATAAAAACTATATATGGTGTAAACAATAGTTTGAGGGGTTTTAAGACTTAGGTTCTCTATAATGATTCTCTACAATTCAATTGAATTATACTCTTGTTATGATTTTTTTCACTCTTGACGGTAATTTACCCAATTTTAGTTAATCGCCTACTCTCGTAGTACAACAATTGTGCTCAAGTCAATTGCCTAATTGGTACGAACACCCAAACTCATTAAGATCTATGATAAACCATGCATCACTTAAAGATTAAGCTTATTCTCATAGTGAATTCTTACATGGGTGTCTATAGCTCCAACATCAAATTTCATCTCTAAATATATCATTTAATGTCTAAGTTATGCAAATAGGTGATGAAACTATCTACGTACAACATTTCAACATGCTAGAAATCAAATCAAGAACAAATTAACCATTAACAAGAGAAATAAATCAAATCTACATCATTGAATCATCATTATAGATTTCAATAATCCTAGAATATAGAGCTACTCATTTATCATCACAAAACATAGCAAAATCATGAAATTTACCCAACCCATGAGGATTCGAGAGAACAAGAAAGACAAACATTTAAGTCTCAATCAAAAGCTTAAAGGAAATTGCATAAATCTGTCTTGGTCCACAAGCTATTACCAATATTCCATAAAAATTAATCAAATACGATATCTAGGCACCAAATTGCCCCAAATCAATCAAACAACAGGTGAGGAAAATGGAAAATTTTACCCAAAACTAGTAAAAGTCTTTAAAAAAAGATATCAAAAGACCTAAGTCATCAAAGTTGCAGTCATGGATGTATTTCAAACCCTTGTGCTTCCAATCACCCAATAAATATTAAAAAGTGCAAAAGAAGCTTACCCACAACTTATTGAGATTGTAAAAAGGAATAATCAAGCAACTCATACCATGGTGGTAGAAAATTTCGCCCATGAGAGAGCCTCCAATAGTGAAACCCTTTTTCTTGCTTCTAAACACACACTTGACAATTTAAATTACTTTCAAGTCCCAAGTAAGCACCACCAAACCAAAATTTCACACTAGAATAAAAGGAATTTGGGTAACTAGGAAATTAGGGTTAATTACATTGGAGAAGCGAATGGAAGGCATAGAGATTTTTCAGAGTATTGATTTGAATATTTTTTTTTAGTCGAAGGGTGTGAGAGTGATTTGTATTGCTCGTTCACTAATTTTGTCCTTGAACAGAATGTTTTCACTCCTTCATGCATGGTTATGCGTTACATGGTTGAGATGGTGCATCCCTGAAGCCTCACTTGTTTTCAACTTTTTAGTATGCTTCCTTGCAAAATTTTCAATCCTTCCTCCTTCAACTTGCTTCATTGCCTATTTAGAAATATAAAAGACCAACACAAAATCAAACATATCAAAATAAAAATATTATAAACTACATCCAAAATTTCAAATTTTGAAACAAAATTAGTAAAAATGAAATAACATTTGGGTTGCCTCCTAAAAAGAGCTTTTTTAAGATCACTAGTTTGACCCCTCATTTAGCTTGGTTGAGATGTTGGAGGCTCAAGGAGGATAAATGGCTTCTCTTCCTCGATCATGTCACCCAAATAATATTATTTTAATCTTTGTCCATTTACTTTAAATATATGCCTTTCTCCTTGCTCCAAATATCGGTAACACCTTATGGATAGACTTTTTGAATTTATAATGGATTCACCTAGACTTGAGTTTTTCTCGAAAAAAACTTTAAACTCGAATTGAACAACACATAGTCTCCTTGTTTGAAATCGCACTTCAAAATATATTTATCATGCTACTTCTTGGCGTGCTTTGTAAATCCAGGCGCTTTGATATGCATTCAAGTTAATATCATCAAGCTCATTGATTTGAAGTTTTCTCCTTTTGTTGGCGGCTTTCGTGTTGAAGTTGAGAGCCTTTATGGCCCTATATGCCTTGGCCCAATACTTTTATGGATTGTCGAATACATTAATATCAAAACAAGATCATGGGATGAATATTTAATTTGTTAGAAACAAATAGTATAATAGTTTGACTTATTTACCAGACAAGTCATGATTATAAAGATTCTAACTTAATCAGTTATAATGAGATTTAAAGTTTGTTTATTTATTTTCATTAGATAATTATTGCCTATTAAATTCATTATATATTATAATATTAAGTGTGGAACATAAGGTTAATTATTTCATGAGGCAGGTAATGATGAACAGTTCCACAAGAATAAACAAATAAATAATTTCATATCAATGAAATGTTATACAATAATAATATTTGTTATTGTATTCATAGACAATCACACTAACGTTATAATGAAAGTAATTTAAGGTATAACCTAGTATGAATGAAAGAGTTGTAAGAATTAATTGAGTTGTAGTCACCAAAGTGGTCATCTCAATTAATTTTTATAATATCGATCTCGTATGGTAATGGAATGTCTCTAAATTTTATTACATAATTATATGCCCAAAGGAGATAATTATGTATTAAAATTTAGAGGGATACATAGTAACATGTACTTGAGTTGTTAATGATTGGAGTAATTTATACACCCAAAAGTGGTAAATTATTAAATTTAGAAATTTCTCATGGTCATTATTATGTGGATATTTTACAATTGCATGTTGTGCATTCTGCCCAAAGGTGTTTTCCAGATGATGTATGTAAACTATTATTTTTGTATGATTACTTTCATGAGTTATAATAATATTGTTTATATTATTATTTTATTAGTCACTTTCTCCATCAACAACATGGTTACTATTAAGATTATAGATAGATTCAGTTTTAAGAAGTGGAAAGAAGACATTGAGTTTGTTATGGAGTTGACAGATATTCATATAATGCTAACAAAGGATAAACCAAAAGCTCTTACGGACATTAGCAGTGATGCTGATAAAACTGCATTTGCAAATTGGGAGAAGCCTGTATACGGGGTGTAATTAGCAACCCTAATTAACCGCAATTAAACTTAATTAATCAAAATTAGTGATAATTAGTGATGAGATGGCTAAGTGGGAGCCTAGAGGGTACCCCTCATGGGGGTGGCCTCTAGGCCCCATACTTAACAAAACTTTGGCTCCTTAAGTAATCTTCTCTCACAAAACTCCTCCAAGGTATTCCAAGTCCAAAGTCCAAGCATGAGGTACCTAAATGGATGTCAATGGGAGGCCAAGAGAATAAATAAGGACAAAGGAAGGTAAGGTGGTAGAGACAACCACATGGGTGGCCTCTACACCGTTATACTTAGCCAAATTTTGGCTAAGTTAATTTCTATCACTAGATGTTATGCACTACAAATCACTCATAGGGTTTTCCAAGTGCAAGGCAATGCATGAAGTCTTCAAAGGCACCTAAAAGGAGAACATTGAGTAAGAGAATAAGAAAGAAGGGAACCCTGGAGGGTACACCTACAAAGGGTGGCCTCTGGGGTCCCAGACTTAGCCAAATTTTGGTTTTGTTAAGTCTCACTCTCACCATGTGGTTTCCAAGTTCCCTCAAAGTAAAAGCCAAACGAGAAGACATTTAAAGGATATTTGAAGGAAAGAAACAAGATAAGAAAGGAAGCAAGGGGAATGGGGAAGAGGTCCCCCATGAGGGGCGGCCTCTATGCCCCATGCCTTAGCCAAATTTTAGCTATTCAAGATTTTTGTACAATTACATGCATTCTCAAAGTCTTCCAAACCTCCACCCAAGTACATGAATACTTAGAGGACATCAAAGAAAGACTATTCAAGTCAAAAACCAAAATAAAACAGAGGGGGAATACCCCCATAAGGAGGGGGGACCTTTGTCCCCCCAGACTTACCTAACTTTTGGTTGTTTTTGTGTGACATCACCCCAATGACCTACTACTTATTCCGGATTGCTATGAAACTTCTCACACCATTGTTTGGGATGTTTTAGCATGTTTTTCTTGCAAAAAAACTTGAAATGGCACAAAGGGATTTGAATGTGGCCCATGGTATGGCATTCTTGGCCTCCCAACAAGGCCCCGTGGTGTGGCACCTTGGCACTCCAAAATCATGCATGGGCGAGTTGGTGCTTTAGGCTCCAAATATTCCCTAGAAGTCATGGACAAAGTCTTATACAAGAACCTTGGTGAAGTCTCAAGCTATACCCCGCATGCCCATCCAAGGCATGTCATGGCATGGGCAACCAACACATCACCTAGTCTAAGAAAGCATGCACCAACATGTGCATCCATCTCAACTTGGAGAAAGACAACCTCAACATGAAGAACCACACCTACAACAAGAAGGGCAACATACACAATGTGATGACATCACCCCAACTGATGAAGACATCACCAATACGTAGCGGCTCATCTGATGGCTGAACTGTCTTTTCTACTATCGACAGAAGGTTGAAAAGATCGTCTGATTATGAGATTTGACGAAGGTTTTGGACTCATAGCTGAAGACATAGGATGAAACGGGCTCTAAAAAGACGACAAAACACGTAGAAAATAGATATAGCAGCCACATAAATATAAGTGGCATATAGGTCACATGCAAGGCACATGGCCTCTTGGAGACCTATAAATACCCCCCTCACCTCTTCATTTGAAGAGGTTGAGAAATTTCACTCTCGAGGGCTCTAACTTCTCTCTAGAACTCTTTTTCTCTCTCTAAAATTATCTCTCTAGTAAATCCTTCATCTTATGAGGCTTTGTTTTGGTGGTACTAGAGCAAGTGTCTAGCATTCCTACCTATAGAGGTCAAGAAGGGTTCCTAAGGACTTAGCACACCCCCACCCCACCCCCAATTTGGTGTTAAGTCCCTTCACACACACCTTACAACCACCATAACCTTTACACACACCCCTACCCCTTAAGGCTAGGCTTTATCATTGCCATTTCCAATGAGTTTCATATGATCTTCCCCTTTGTCTATTACTCAAGTCAAGTCACATAGCCTTCATGGAAATTCTTACCTCACCCTTCACATATGAACCCAATCCACAAAAGAATTTATAATAGAATAGGATCCCACTTTTGTACCACCCACAAAATCAATACAAATTATTATACTTTACTTGATCATTCTCATTGTTCCTAGCATTACATTTTCTTAGGATACAAAGAGCAATCGTATTTGTTTATTGTCAATTAAACTGCATCGAAAGAGTAGCTTACTTGCTCACTGTAAAGCTAAGGAGTTAATAACATTTATTAGTCAGAGGTTTCATGTTTCATCGAATGCTGAAACTGTGGCACTTTTGCAAACTCTATTCGATATGAAATATGATGACATTAATGGTGTTAAGGTTATTAGGATGGTAGATTATCAATCAAGGCTTAAAGTTCTGAAGGTGGATCTCCTAGATCACGTCATTGTTTATAATATGCTCAACACTCTTCCTCCTACATTTAGTATTATAAAGACCAATCACAACTCTTAAGATGAAACTAAGTCTATTATTAACTTAATCTCGAGAGTTGTTGCTGAAGAGGAAAAACTAAATAAGGAGAAGAGTGAGAACATTGCATTATATCTTTCTAACTTTGGTAAGAAAGGTAAGAAGTCTAAACACTATTCTCATAAAGTTGCTCAAAGAACTAGTTAATCTGGTAATTTGGATCCTAGTAAGTCTAATTTCAAGAAAAGTAGTGTTCTAAAAGAAGGATCACATAAAGAAGAACTGTCCAAAGTATAAAGCTTGGTTAGCCAAACGTGAAGCATCATGTAACGATTCTTTTGCTCTTGTTTGTGAATCTAATATATCTGAAGCCCCATTCAGTTCTTGGTGGCTAGATAGTGGTGCAACTAACCATGTTGTTTATACCATATAGGGATTCATAAATCAAAGGAAAGCAGATCAGGATGAATCAAAGCTCACAGTTGGAAACAATGCAGATACAATAGTAGAATTTGTTAGAGACATATGTTTAATTCTAGATTCTAGTTTTGAATATATGTTAAGAAACACACTTTACGTACCGTCTTTTAGGTGAAATTTAATTTCAATTTCTATGTTAGACAATGTTAGGTTTACATTCGAAATTAAGAATTCTATAGTTAATATGTTTTTTAATTCAAATATTGTTGTCCATTACACTTTGTCTCATGGATTGTATAGAGTTAGCTCTCACTAATTTCTATGTTTGTTATAATGTCAATAATGATGCATATAAAATACCCTTACCTAAATATCAATCTTTTATGTTATGGCACAAGAGACTTGGTCGCATCTCTAAAGAAACGGTAAAAAGGTTAATAAGGTCTAACATTTTGCCTACTCTTGACTTTAGTGATAAGGAAGAAACATGTATAGACTATTGTAGGGGAAACATGACCAAGATAAAGAATAAAACAACACAACGTAGTTTTGCTCTATTGTAGTTAATCCATACAGATATCAATGGTCCCTATTCAACCACCTTATGTAGAAATTTTTATTTCATCACTTTTATTGATTTTTTTTTTTCCATTATGGATATTTTTCTTAATTAAAGATATGTCTGAATCTCTTGAAAAATTTAAGATATTTCGGATTGAAGTTGAAAAAAAATTGGGAAAGGTTATCAAAGTAGTGAGTTCAGACAAAGGTGGTGAGTATTATGGCAAATATGGAGATGTTGGACAGTTTAAGGGTCCATTTGTCAAATATTTGGAGCAATCCGGGATCATAGTTGCCTGGAAGTACTGAGAAAAATGAGGCAGTCGAGAGACGTAATCGCACTTTTATGGAGATGGTTAGGACTATACGGAGTAGAGCAAATTTTCCAGAGTTTCTATAGGGTGAAACATTGAGAACAACTATTTATATTCTTAATAGAGTTCTTAATAAAGCAGTTTCACTTACTCCTTTTGAGTTGTGGACTGTAAGGAAACTCAACCTTAAATCATTTTAGAGTTTGAGGTTATCATGTTGAAGTAATATTACATAATCAAATTTAAGAAAGATTCAAGATATACTCTATGAGAACCCGAAAATAAAAATAGGAATATGATGTATGAATGATTTATTCATATTATGTATGAAGGATTAATTCACATTCTGTATGAATAATTAATTCATATCTTGAACGAAAGTTTCTATGGCAATGTGATGTCCAAAGGAATATAAATACATTTTGAACTCAAATTTTTAAATGATTGTTTTAACCAAGCACTAACAAGAAATAATAGTAAATATTACTTGAGGAAGACTCACTGTAAAGAAGAACTACAGTGTATATTATTGACCAAGGACTGATGTGTACAAGTGATATAATTATATTATATCAAGGTTTGAGTTGCATGTGATCCATGACTAGTAAATCAACTACAATAGTACACTCTCAGTTATCTGTTTGACTATGTTTTTAAATATATTTCATTAAGGAAAAAGTGTTGCATAAGGCACCAACGGGAAGAGGATTTTTTTCCAATAGATTGTTGGCTATGATAGGTAATTAACTGACTTTTGGTAGCCGTAACACCTACCACTCTAGCCAATCACTTCATTCTAAGGCGTGTTACTGCCCAATATAGTCAACGACTGATAATTACTCACAAAAATGATCCAACTGCTCTTGTTGTTTGGCAAGTGATATAAATATATCATTTGGAGTACAACCCTAGCCCCACTCCCATAAATTTCTATCTAGCCGACCACCCACATAAATTTCAGGTTCACTTTTAAGAGCAACTGTCCTTCTCAAGAGCTACCCAAGCTTTTAACTTCTTCTTTAAAGCCAAAGAGGTAAGAGCACTATATTAAAGTTCTGTTTTTTTCCTATACTATTTTGTCATTTTTATTCATGTCATGATTGTAAAATACTTTGTTTACTCACTTCCAAGAGTACGATTTAAAACGTACATTTAACATCATGAGTTATTAGTCATATATCCTAAAAATTTATCCAAAAAGAGAGTAAGAAATATTGAAGATTTCCTAATAAACAAACTGTCAACTTCCAACTATTGTTAATATGTCAGTTGCTAAAACTGTATTTAGTCACCATGTTGTGTTTTGGTCAAACAGAGTTTCCTAGTGTTAACAGTTGTCTATAAAGGTAATAAATTAGGAGGAACACTCAAGTTTTCCCTCCTAAGCCTCTTAGGATAAATCAAAAAAAAAATTTAAGAACTTCATAACACCACAACTGTGAAGCTGTAGTGGTGTTTTCACCTAGGTTTAAGTGGTTGTTGAATGCAATAGCAAACACTGTAGAAAAGTTGATGAGGAAGGGTCCTTAGTAAGATTTCTCTATTGATGACTTACTTAGTTTGGCAATGAACAATTTATCCACCGATGAGTTTGGTGCTGAGTTTGGCACTGAACAATTTACCCACCGATGAGTTTAGCACTGACTTGTTGAGTTTGGAGATGAAAAATTTACACACCGATGAGTTTGGCGCTAGCTATTTAGTTTGGCGATGAGTTTGGTGATAGCCAAGTGACTTTGGCAGTAGTCAAATGAATTACCAACGAGTTTGGCGATGAACAAATTTTTTCCACTAATGGCCAACTTATCCGTTGATGGCCAATTTATCCACTGATGGGTAATTTATCCCCTGATGGGTAATTTATCCCCTGAAGGGTAAGACATCCCCTGACGGGTAACACATCCCCTGATGGGTAACACATCCCCTGATGACCACTTTTATGCTACAGTGACTATTCACTGATGCGCAGTCTAGCGTTAAGGTGTAAAATATTATTTTCTTCAATTACTTAAGATAATATTAATTAATTGATAAACCTCAACATTTCAGATGTCATATTAAAACATTAAAAATATACAGACATTACATATGCGCATTCTCATATCTATATCCAAGGCATAAATTTCTCATGTTATGTCAATGTACATGTTTAACAAAGTCTTTCACTCACAAATGATTTGATTTAGAAATAGCTAAGGACAAAGGCAAGTATATACTCACTCTATCTTTTTCATTTAATATGTATTATCATTCATTCAATATACGTAAGTATCCACTACAAAAAAAATGGCCTTTAGTGACGAAAATTTTAGTGACGAACAAAATTCTGGTCACCTTTTAGCCTTTTGTGACCTAATTTTTTTTTGGTCACCGAATGTTAGTGAACAAACAATTTAGTGACCAAAACAAGAAAGTGGTCAATAAATTTCCTTTAGTGACCGAATTTTGTGACCACATCTTTGTATCGTCAATAAATTTTTCTTTAGTGACTAGAGATGTTGGTCACTAAATTTTTTGGTTAAAAATTACATTTTCACTCTATATAATTTTATGATATAATAATGTATAGCAATTTTGTTTACTTTATAATAACATATAACTTTATGATATATTATTTTTTTGTTGTGTAATATTAGTGATAACATTTTTATAAAAAAAAAAGGTACTATTTTTTTTTTTACTATAACTCTCCATATTAAGCAATTTATTATCATTTCTGTTTTAACTTTATATTTATAATTTATATTATCATTTTCTTTTTTTACTTTATATTTTTTTACTATTTTTTTGATTTATATTATTTTTACTTTATATTTTTTTTACTATTTTTTTTCCATTAAAGCTTTAAAGAGATATACATACTCCTCTTTTATTTTTACATTTATTATCATTTTTGTTTATACCATTGTGTAGATCATAATTTTCAGTATCATTTTCATATATAGCACATGTTTATAGCATTTATGGTTTGAGAGTTATTGATTTTCAGAGTTTAATCAAAAAAAAATCAAGAAAAAAAACATAGAACCCTATAACCTGACTTACAAATTTCGCGATTCAGGTTCAAATTGATTCATGGTTCTTCAAATTGATTACATGACCTTGTTTCTACACTTATAACTGACGTTTTACCTCAATCAATTTCAAAAATGGCAAACTATAGCTCGTTTTAGGAATTCAGTCGAAACTTTTAAAACCCGAATGTTCTTCTTGATTTTTCTTACGATTTAGTTATTAAAAATTGAAATTGATTGCATGAATGAGTTCCTGGAAGTCTCCAGATTCATTTCTATACTTGATTCGTCAAAAATGGTTGCATTTTCGAGGTTTGGGAGCTTGCCGTCAATGGCGTTCTTGGCAACAGCGGGAGCTTGCCGGCAGCGAGCTTCGACTGGGTGTTCCAGTGATTTTCAGGCGATGGCGTGAGGGGAAACGGGGTAATCACCTATGGTGATTGTCACGTCGGTGCCTCTACCTCATTTCGTTGTGTGTGTGTGTGTGAATCAGACTGCTGAAGCTGCGGCCGGCCGGAAATGGCGCCGGCCGCCGGCGACATGCTGCAGAAACGTGCTGAAGAAGACGGGTCGGTCCGACCCGGATCCGACCCGGATTTGACTCAATACTTTTAGTGACCAACTTTTCATGGAGCAACTTAGTGACCACCTTCAAAATCGTGGTCACCAAAGCCTTTAGTGACTGAGCTTTAATGACGAGCAGGTGACCAACCATTTTCTGGTCACCAAAGGTCTTTAGTGACCAAATTTGGTCACCAAAAGTCCTTTTAGTGACCAAAAATCGATCGTCACTTAAGGCCATTTTTTTTGTAGTGATCCAGTGTTATGTTATATCCTATTCAAGTTTAATATCTTCAAAGATAAGTAACATACAATTCATTGATCCGATGTACATGAAAAAAAAAATGTTGTACTAGAATCAAGCATTCTTTGGGTGGATGTTAGTTATTCAAATTCGCTAACACGCCAAGGTAAATCCTATACGGATATAAAAAGACTTAATTTTTCTCACCCCATACTTGTAAAGTATATCCGTGTGGGTAACTAAAGGCTAGTGGAATGCATTTGTCTGGAATCTTAGGCCTAGAAATAATAGGGAATAGAAACCGATGCATCGGTAACCGAACCCTCGCAGATAAAAGATTTATGTTTTGACTACGTATGTCATTATGATGAAGTCCAACAGTGGTCAGGCTGACCAGCTAATATACTGTTTGATATGGAGTTCCTAAGGGGACGTGCGCCAAATGGACATGGTTACAAGGCGTATGTGAATTATTCAAAATTCTTTCAAGTATAGGGTCAAATCCCTCATTATCACTCGAGGACCCTAGAAGCTTTATCTTTTCAATTTATCAAGAGGTGTTGACATTGTCTCCGCCCAACCTCACAAACACTTAAGCCCTATAAATTATCTATCTTTCAACGCTCACCCAATGCATGACTATATACTTACAAGCGTAAATCGCTCACATGGTTATTATTAAATGTTTTACAGGTTATGGTGAGAAGGTCGAACCATCTAATAAGGGCAAAGCGAAAATGACATGATGAATGTTTTCTGATTGCTCTCTTGTGGATGGAATTTAAAGGAAGAGTGAAGCATGAGGTTATTATAGAGATGTTTAGATTGTAAGGCCTATATGGGCTCCTCACAGACTTTCATTGTTAGACAATTATTTTGGATAATGTAATAGAGATTACTATTATTTCTCTTTGTTTTCCCAGTGAGACGACCTAGAACTTGTAGAAGGGGGGTTGAATACAAGTTCTTGCAACTTTTTCGAATTCTTGTTCTTTAAGAAATTAAACTTTTTTGCGGAATATAAAGAACAAGATCAAAACTCTATAAACAATTGCTTTTATTGATTTAACAATTGATTACAAGTTTTCTAACAATCAAGACAAGCTTTGATCGTCAGCTTCTATTTTGTATATTAAGAAAAATACAACTCTTTCAATTCTATACAGCTTCGTATTGTTCTTCTGTAATTTTATAATTACAGCTTCTAAAAACTAAGTTACCAAAAACCTAGCTTCCTTATTCAAATCAAATACAATCTTTCCAATTGAAAGATTTCTAACAAGTTTCCTTATCAGCTACGTCTTCAATAAAGTCTACGTGTGCATGGAAGACTTTCCTTCTTTGATTTGAACTCTAACTCCATCAGTGATTAAGTTCTCGACTAATCTCCGATGGCTTCTTTCATTAGTCCCTGATCACTTCGAGTAATCTCCGATGCTTTACTTCGAGTAATCTCCGATGCTTTACTTCGAGTAATCTCTGATGCTTTACTTCGTGTAGTCTCCGATGCTTTACTTCGTGTAGTCTCTGATGCTTTGGCTTTAGTCGTTGGTGACATCAGCTTTTAATCTCCGAGGTATTGTATTAGTCACTGATGACGTCAGCATTAATCTCTGACTCTTTAGTTCCAATCCCCGATGACGTAAGCTTTAATCTCCGATGACCAATCCTTCAATCTCTGATGAACAAAACTTTAATCTCCGATGAAGGATTCTTCATTCTCCGATTAACAAAACTTTAATCTCCTGTGGGCAAAGTCTAATCTCTGATGAACAAAAACTTAGTCTCTGGTGAACTTTTCCCTTAGTCTCCGACAAGCCAAATTCAATCTCCGAAGGACTAATAAATTTAAAACAACTTGTTGAACAAACTCAACAAGTATTCCAGCAGTACATACAAATGAAATAAACCTATCTCTTTATTATAATGACTAATTTACAAACAAGAGATACTACTGCTAGCTACAAAACTAAAGTGTTACAAACCAACACTTTTCTGTACATTTGTATTCCTAAGTATTCTAAAGACAATCATCATCAAATGTTCATAAAACCTAACAATCTCCCCCTAATTATGAATATCAGAATGATAAGCATAATTTCAAGGTTGATGATGATGTCAAAACTCAACTATCAAAATTACAAATGTACCTGAACTTTAGATCTTTGATCTATCATTCAGCTTCTCTCCCCCTGGATACCCAGCTTCTCCAAGGTTTAAACAAACCTTGGCTACACTGAATAATAGATTCAGCTGCTCCAAGACTATGTCTGGCTTCAAAAAAAACTTGTACAGCAATCAATCTTTCTTTTTCCTTCTGTTTTCCCTTATTCGTTCTAGCCTTTCCATCAGCAGCTTTTTGAGAACAACTTCAGTTGGTTCTTCTGCATTTCTAAGAAGTTTGATAAATCCTTCAATATGATTTTCACTCACTTTATTGATATCTCTATTGTAGTTGAAGAATACTTTATCACCATGAAAAGTCTCATACCACAATCCAAGTGGTGCAGTTTTAGAAGGATCGGATGGCACTCTGTTCACACTTTTTACTTCCTTTATCGCTTTCTTGATCCGGTTTTGAAATTCCATGTTGAGCTTTGTAGTTACAAGTATTGTAGACAACAACCATTCCAAATCTTCTTTTGATTGCCCCTCCAAGTCTGGCTTAGTATACTTCACAGAATCTCCATCTTTAAAAAAAATATGAAGTAAATCCTTGTCATTTGCACCCTTGATCAGATTAATATTCCTTGTATTCTTTTTCAGGGCTTTGATCATCTCACTTGTACTAGCCATATCAACTTTGTAAGGCTTCCTTGATGGTGCTGTTTGTGACTTTGTTGGTCCACTTACAGTCACCAAGGCAGTCTCAATTGACCTTGGAGGTTCTTCATTTGTAGGTTTTTTCTTTGAAGGTTTTCTCTTGGCTACTACTACTTTCCTTGCACTTGTCCTCCTAGTTGAGTGTTTCTTCTTTTTAATATCCTCCTCCTCCTTTTCTTGTTCTGCAGCCATGTCTTCCTCTTGTTGAAGTTTCTGAGCAAGCATTGCATCAGCATCTATTAACCTTTGATCTCGAGGATTAACTAACTCTACTTTCCCTCCTAGATCAATTTCAATAGGGGTGGGAAAGTAAGCAGTCTTCATAGCATCCCCCAATAGCTTAGGCTGTAAGGTTGAGTAAGGGAATTTTTCTTTGTATCTTCAACCATGACACCTTTGCCTTTATCTTTTGATGAGCTTGGGGCTTCTGCAGTCGATTTGGAAGAAATGGGAATTGTTGCTGCTGGTGGTGTTGTTGTTGTTGATGTTGTTGTTGCTGTTTGTGCAAGATCAGCATGCTTCTTCAAAATTTGTTCTTTATAGGCTTGCAGTGCAGCATTTTCTTTCAATGTTTTCTCTTTTAATGCTTGCAACTCCATCTGCATCTGCAAGGAAGCATTTGAATCTGGAACAGTAAGTTTGGATTGTACAGGAGGTTGAGGTTGTTTAAAATGACTACTCTCCCCCTTTTTGACATCAGCATCTTAGGGTTTGGAGGACGTAGCCAAGTGTGGTAGTGCCTGGAGCAAAAGTTGTTCCATTCGATCTTGCTTCTGGAGAAGGAGACTGACATTGGATTCTAGGTCTTGAAGTCTACAATCAGTTTTGGACTTGTCTTTGATAAGAGTATCAATGGCAGTGATTGTCCTCCTTGGCAAGCATCCTTCATAACTCCGTCGAATCTTATCTGTCTCAATCTCCATCTGCTGCTTGATTTCCTTGACTGCTGCATTAATTCCAATAACCAAAAAGTGATGAAACTTGGTATGTTTCTTGTCCACTTTGGTTATCTCTTCTAGTATGTCCTTGGAAGATGGTGCAGCTGCTGTTGACCCAATGTTGGTCACATAATCCTGCCTTAGTTGAGCAGCTGCATCCTCCAGAGAATTGATGAACTGTGCATCGAGCCACTCGTCCACATTCTCGGCTTCAGTTTCTTCAGGAACAGGTTCATTTACCATGGATGTCTTTAATGCAGATATGTGATCTTGAGATTGTTGAAGGCCATAAAGGATCTCAAAATCTGCATTTGACATGTCAGAAAGAACTTGTAATGTGGCATCCCCTGTCCTGGAGCTTCCCCTAATTTCCTCTGTTGGAGTTGATTGTAGAGCAGAGGAAGTTTGGGCTGCTTGTGTGGTGGATGTCTCAACAGGTTTTAAAAAATCACCTGCTGTGAATTTCTCTATTTTATTTTCTTCAAAGATCTCATCCTTGCTCACACCCTCTCCTTTTGCCTGGGGTTAGGCACCCAGCTTCTCATGCTCTCCTTTTTCCAAGCTTTCTAAAGCTTGACTCTCTTTTATATGTATGTGCTCTCCTTTTTCCAGGTCAGGAGCCTGACTCTCACTATTTATTCTCACAGCCTCACTCATTTTGATGGTGTCACTCTTTCCTACAGAAGTGGGGGCTTGAGAAGTGCTTGTGACAACATGGATAGGGGGTTCCCTTTGTGTATCTTGGGCTAGGGAGCTATCCATGAAAATTGTATGAGAACTTGTCTCGAGTATTGGCTCCTCTTGGGAAAAATCAAGAGAATCAGTTATATTTACATCAAAAGAATCAAGAATGGGAGAAAAAGGAGAAGAATGTACAGTGGGGAGTGTTGGCTGTTCCTCGGAGATTAAAAATTGAGGAACATCAATAGATGACTCTGTGTGTGCACTCCTTGTGTCACTCTTTTGTTTTATTAACTCTCTTATTGGTTCCTCTTGGTTGTGACCAAGAGTTTGTGCTGACTCTGTACAGTATGTTCCTGGTTGAGAACTTTCTTCAATGTCAACATCCTTTTGGGAGGATGGTGACAGTTCACTGTTTGTCCTTATAGCCTCCAATGCTTTTTGAGAAGCACTGGATTGGGCTTGGCTAAGGGTTATAATTCTCTTTTTCCTCTGAAGTGGAACTTCAGCTTCTGGTTCTCCCTTGTCCTCACTTGCTTCCTCAATTATTTTTCTTTTTATTGGGAGCTTTTTGGCTTTTCTGGTATATGCAACCACAGTCTGTTGGGAGACTGTGGAGGGGGCTTTGGATTGTGATTGAGAAGTTGTTGGGGGATTAGTTGGTATTTGTGTTGTATCCCCAAAGAATTCCAAAGAATATGAGGTTGGAAGAGTGTCAATGAGAAAGTTTCTCATGACAGTAGGATAGAATAGAGGTACATTTACCTTTGCCTCATACTTCTTCAAATCCCTAACCACTCTTTTAGTCTGCAAAACTGTAGGCACAACTTGCATACTAGCAATATTAAGGTTAGGTATTAAATGATTTGCAATCATCATTAAAAATCTAGCATAATAAACTTTAGTTTTGTTGGCAGTTTTAAGTTTTTCAATCAAATTGTGCAAAATCAAAAGCCCTAAATTAATATGCCTATCATACAACATACTATATGCAATTTGTTGTGAAATAGTGGTGATGGCATCATATCCACTGCATTTTGAAGTAAAGGATTTGGTTATAATGTCAAAGAACAATGACCACTCTGGTCTAAGATGAGGACATGTGATGGTCCCAACAGAACTTATTTCAATATTATAGTTTAAGTCCTTAAACATACCTATAAGTTCTTCATCAGAGGCAAGGGGGTTATAGTTTTCCCTTATGGGTAAGTGAAGTGCATTATTAACCGTGGTATGAGTAATAGTATAGTCTATGTTTTCATACCTGAAACTTACCTGTGGAGAGTCATCACTTTCATCAGTGATTATTGCAGTGCTCCACATGGTTGATATTACTTTTGCAGCTTGGATGGGAGCTTCATAAATGGCGTATTGTAGTGGGGAGTTCTTGAGGAAATCCACAAAGGGGTAGTATTTTGCTTCGAAATCATATTTATCAGCCACCCCTGCATGGTTAGTTTTGATAAAATCGAACTCACCAAACTTGAAGCACACTATTTTTGCCGCCATTGACGAGATCTGTAAACTTGTAAAGAAAGCTCAAAGAGAGATTACATTGCAGAGAATTTGAGAGAGAAATCAAATTGCAGAGTTTGATACTTGTGATTACAAACGTTTTTGAAATTACTTTTATTAAAGTATAAGAGACGTTTGCTATTCAAGGATCATGGGTAACTACCAATTTACCCTTTTTCAGAGATTGCCCTAATCTCTGATTAACCCGTGTGATAAGAGATTGACTCGTTTAGTCTCCAATGTAGTAATTACTCATCGGGGACTAAGATAATCTCCGATGAATTAACTCATCGGGGAATAATCGAGTCTCTGATGATGTAATTTTAACTGATCGGGGATTAGTTGAACTACACATCGGGGATTAATCGAGTCTCCGATGCAGTAATTTTAACTGATCGGGGATTAGTTAAACTACACATCGGGGATTAATCGAGTCTCCGATGAAGTAATTTTAACTGATCGGGGATTAGTTAAACTACACATCGGGGAATAAGTCCTTTAATCTTTTATCACTCTTTTTCTCAGGGATTTAATCCCTGCTTCAGTTTTATCTTTCAAAAACTTTTCCAACAACCATATTGATGATTATTGGCTTCATGTATCTGTTTTATCATATTTAAAACAGCTTCTTTTTCCAGAATTAATTATTCTAGCTTCATGCAACTGTTAAACAACTTGAAAGTTAAAACTTTAATTTTTAGAACCATAATTCAACATTCCTAGTTCAGAAACTAGTCTGTTGAATGTAGATTCATCCAAAGGTTTTGTAAAAATGTCTGCAAGTTGTTTATCAGTTGCAACCCAGTGCAATTCAATATTTCCTTCACTAACATGTTCCCTAATGAAGTGATATCTTATATCTATGTGTTTAGTTCTTGAGTGTTGCACTGGATTTTCAGTTATGGCTATGGCACTAGTGTTATCACAATAAATTGGGATTTTGGATAGTGTCATACCATAGTCTAGGAGTTGATTTTTGATCCACAAGATATGTGCACAACAACTCCCAGCTGCAATGTATTCAGCTTCTGTTGTTGAAGTGGAAACTGAATTTTGTTTCTTGCTAAACCAAGAAACAAGTCTGCCTCCAAGAAGTTGGCAACTTCCAGTTGTGTTTTTCCTGTCAAGTTTACACCCTGCATAATCAGCATCTGAATAACCAATTAGTTTAAAATCAGATTCTTTGGGATACCATAATCCAAGATTTGGGGTACCCTTTAGATATCTGAGTATTCTTTTTACAACAATCAAATGTGACTCTCTAGGGTCAGCTTGAAATCTAGCACATAGACATGTTGAAAACATTATATCAGGTATACTTGCAGTTAGATACAAAAGTGAACCTATCATGCCTCTATAGCTAGTAATGTCTACTTTCTTTCCTTTTAAATCCTTATCTAGCTTAGTGGCTGTGGGCATAGGTGTTTTTGCAGAAGTACAGTCAACCAAATCATATTTTCTTAGTAAGTCCTTAATGTACTTAGACTGACTGATGAAAATTCCCTCAGTTGACTGTTTAATTTGCAATCCTAAGAAAAATGTTAATTCACCCATCATGCTCATTTCATATCTAGACTGCATAAGTTTTGAAAATTTTGCACACAGTTTTTCATTAGTAGACCCAAAAATAATATCATCAACATATATTTGCACAAGTATAACATCAGAGCCTTGAATTCTATAAAACAATGTTTTATCTATGATACCTCTTACAAATTTATTTTCAATTAAAAACTGAGAAAGAGTATCATACCAGGCTCTTGGTGCTTGTTTTAAGCCATAGAGTGCTTTGTCTAACCTGTAAACATGATTAGGAAATTTGGAGTCTACAAAACCTGGGGGTTGTTGAACATAGACTTCTTCTTCCAATTTTCCATTAAAGAAAGCACTATTGACATCCATCTGGTACACTTTGAAGTTCTTGTAGGATGCAAAAGCAAGAAAAATTCTGATTGCTTCAAGTCTAGCCACTGGTGCAAAGGTCTCATCATAGTCAATTCCTTCCTTTTGAGAATATCCCTTTGCAACCAGTCTTGCCTTATTCCTTGTAATTGTACCAGTTTCATCCAATTTGTTTCTAAAGACCCACTTGGCACCTATTATAGATTTGTTCCTTGGTTTGGGTACCAGTCTCCAGACTTTGTTTCTAACAAATTGGTTTAATTCTTCTTGCATGGCAATAATCCAATCAGGATCTTGAAGTGCTTCCTCAATTTTCTTTGGTTCAATCTTTGATAGAAACTGAGGTACAAACATTCATTTTGTGTTGCACTTCTAGTCCTAACTCCATCCTCAATGTTTCCAATGATTAAATCTGTTGTGTGGTCTCTCAATCATGGTCTGGTTTTTGGCAGATTTGATCTTGAACTAGAGGCTTCATTTTCTAGATTGATAAAATTCAATCCAGCTTCATTAGCAGAGTTTGCTCCCCCTAAACTATTGATCTCTTCTTCATTAACTCCCCCTGAGTTAGATATCTCAATAGTCTCTGTGTGTGCATCAGGGATACTAGTCTCTGATGTATCATTAGTCTCCGATGGAGAATTAATGTTATCAATGACTTGTGTTCCATTTTGTTCCAGTACTCTAGTCTCTGATAATACATCAGTCCTTGGTACTTCATGCACAACAGTCAATTCCCCCTCAATTAAAGAGGAATCATTGTTATTTTGGGGATTTTCAGCATTCTCTGTTGGATATTCCCATGCATCTAATTCATTCTCAAAACTGAGAGGTTCATGCAATCCTTGACCAAGCATTCCTGGAATCTTTCTATCATCAAATGCAACTTGAATGGATTCCACAATGACCTTGGTTCTTAAGTTATAAACTCTGTATGCTTTGCTTGACAGAGAATAACCTAAGAAGATTGCTTCATCAGACTTATTGTCAAATTTTCCTCTTGTCTCTGATGAATCTCTCAGTACAAAGCACTTACAACCAAACACATGTAAAAACTTGAGAGTTGGTTTTCTCCCAGTCATCAATTCATAAGGTGTTTTGTTGTATGCTTTGTTTATCAAGGACCTGTTTTGTGTAAAACATGCAGTGCTTATAGCTTCCTCCCAAAAATAGGTGGGAAGCTTAGCCTCTTGCAACATGGTCCTTGCTGCTTCAATGAGGGTTCTATTTTTCCTCTCAACAACTCCATTTTGTTGAGGGGTTCTAGGTGCAGAGAATTGATGAGTAATTCCTTTCTCAGTGCAGAATTCAATTACTTGGGAATTTTTGAATTCTGTTCCTCTGTCACTTCTTATTACCCTCACTGTTTTACCTGACTCAG
>CM025783.1:23635894-23724974 GCA_014636745.2 Centella asiatica | reverse complement strand
TAAGTATTCTAAAGACAATCATCATCAAATGTTCATAAAACCTAACACTCTTATTTATTGATATGCATGTTTGGATGATATTTTTTTTTTTTGTCAATTATTGACGGTACCCGAAGTCCGGTATGAGATTTTTGGGGCCGCCACATACTCATTGTTTCTTTGTTGGCTATCCAGATCATTCTAAAGGGTAGAACTAGAATTGTGGAATCACAAAAGCAAAATTTTTGGAGTTTGATGTAACTGAGCCTAATATTTGTTCTCAACCTAGTGAAGAAAATAGATAATGCAGACATAGGGTAATAATTTTTTTGCCTACTAAAGCACATAGTGAACCTACCCTAATTATTGAAACTCCAATAGTTCATCACGAGAATTTTCACAATACAGCATCCGATCCTCCAATTCATACTAATGTTCCACTAAGAAGGTCTACTAAAAAAAGGACGTCAGACATACCACCTGACTATGAGGTGTATTTAGGAGAGATTGATTATAACACTAGATGTGAAATTGATCAACTAAATTATAGACAAGAAATTTCTAGTCCTCAGTCAGATTTACAGATGGATGCTATGAGAGATGAAATGTAATCGATAAAATACAATTACGTTTGAGAACTTGTTAAGTTTCCAAATAATTGCAAGACTGTAGGTTGTAAATGGGTCTTTAAGATTTGAAGAGATTCCAATGGAAAAGTCGAAAGGCTTAAAGAAAGACTAGCAGTCAAGGGTTTTACTCAAAAAGAGGGTAATGAGTATAATGAGACATTTTCACTAGTCTCGAGAACTTTTTTAGAGTGATAATGGCATTAGTAACTCAATTTGATTTGGAGCTACACCAGATTGATGTAAAGACATCTTTTCTAAATTGAAAACTCAATGAGGAAATTTACATGGTGCAACCTAAAGGTTTTGTAGTTAATGATAGTGATCGTCTGGTTTGTAGATTTAAAATGTCTCTATATGGTTTAAAACAAGCTTCCCGATAGTGGTATTATAGATTTGACAATGTTGTGATTTCTTTTGATTTTAAGGAAAATCCTTTAGATTAATGTATATATCAGAAGATTAGTGGGAGCAAGTTTATTATTCTTGTTTTGTACATGGATTATATCTTGTTGGCAAGTAGTAATATTGAATTGCTTCATGAGACAACACAGTTTTTGTCTAAGCATTTCAATATGAAGGACCTTGGTGAGGTATCTTTTGTCCTTGGAATTCAAATCCATAGGAATCACTCACGTTGTTTATTGAGTTTATCCCAAAGGGCATATATTAATCATATTTTGGAGAGATTCAGCAAGATGGATTGCAAACCAGGGAGAGTTCCCATTGGTAAAGGTGAAAAGTTGAGTTCTACACAATGTCTTAGCAACGATGTTAAGAAAGAATTCATGAAAAAAGTGTCATACGCTAGTGCAATATGGAAAATCATGTATGCTCAAGTATGCATTAGACCGGACATTTCTTTTATAGTAAGCCTTCTAGGTAGATTTTAGTCGACCCCTGGTCACGATCATTGGATGGTTGCCAATAAGGTTTTGAAGTACTTGAAAACGACAAGGGGTTTTATGCTAACCTACAAGAAAGTTGATAATTTTCAGCTATTTGGTTTCCCAGATTCTGACCTTGCTACATGTAAAAGATGAGAAGAAGTCTATATCAGGTTTTGTCTTCATGATCGCAGATGGGGCAATATCTTGGAAAAGTTCAAAACATCAAACGATTGCTTCTTTGACTATGCAAACAGAGTTTGTGGCATGTTATGGAGTAGCTATTCAGGGAATTTGGCTAAAGAACCTCATAAGTTGTTTAATGTTGTTGATTTTGTGTCTATGCTTATACCTTTATATTGTGATAATAGTGTTGCAGTTGATTTTATCAATAATAACAAAAGTCTCACAATGGCTAAACACATGGAGGTCAAATATTTGACAATTAAGAAAAGGATAAAACTCGGTGACATTACAGTAGAGCATTTTAGTGCAGATGATATGGTTGTTGATCCAGTAACTAAAGGTCTACAACCTTGTGTGTTTGATAGACATGTAGCCGGCATGGGTTTGTATGTGTCTTGGGATGGATTTATTTAGTGAGAGGCAATAATATTGTTCTAGTATTATAAAGTTTAATCATTTCTAATTAATATTTCAGTTTACATTGATTATGCCATATATGTTTTTTGTTGCATGCAATGAAGTTAATGATTTACCGTTTTTATTATAACTGTGTTTATATATGTTGGTATTTTATATTTTGACATGTCATTGTAAATTTAAGGTATATATGTAAACCTTAAATAAATTTGAAGTATTTGCATGTCTTGTGGTATGTCTAATGACACATAAAATTTGTGTGGTTATAAAGTTAAAGTCATACTTAAGAGGTTCATAAAGAACCACAAAATGATAATTGACAAAATGATAACAAATGGAGATTTATTTGGGTGTTATGTAATTGTCACACTACCCTATTAAATCCATGTAATTGAAGTTGATGGCTCTTATAATTATAGTAGGCTCTGTCTTGTTTGATAATGCAATTAACTCTATGATTCAGAGTTTGATACTTTATAGAATAGAATTGTTTTTAGAATTGTCTTTGAACTGATGGTTTTATTAAAGTGGCCCGATACAATTAATGTATATCTAAGTGGAAGAATCTAATATTATTTTAATAATATTATATTAATGTGGGATATTAATTAATTGTATTTATATATTAAAATCGATAAATTTATTTTGAGACATACGAACTCTAATTAAATTAATATGGACCGACTAATGTGGGTTTTGAAATAACCTTTGGACTTATAACCAATAGGCACATTATGGGTACTTCTATAGTTATTATAAATAGAACAGTTGTCTCTCTTGTCTCCAATACTTTCATTTATACTCCCTTAAAAGTTGGGATTTTTCATAAGATTCTCTAAAAAGCTAAAGTAACTCTAAGGTTGTTCCATCGAGTTAGTGTTCAAGTGGAGAATAAGAGAATATATGTGTTCTACGTTTTTCGTAGTTATGGATTCAAAATAAGCTATATAATTATTAATTTACAATTTTATTGGATCTATGTTTATGGTTTATGTGATTAATATTCAATTAATCACTAACAATAAACTCTTTCATTATCATGCAGTCATATCATTCTATTTTATTAACTCAAATACAACATAATGCCATAATTTATTCTCTAAACCAAATGCCCCCTCCCCGTGAGTAGGAGTGAAAGATGAATCAAATGGTTCAGACTCAATTCGTGATCGTTTGATTAAAAGTTTGATTCGTGTTTGATTCAAGAAAAAACTGATTCGAACTACAAATATTTTTTAAAATTCAATAATTTAAACAAGTAAATCTGAGAACAATGGTATTCGTTTGGTTTAGTTCGTGAGTAGTTCGATTACTTTGTTTATATATTGTTATACAAGTTTATAATTTACTCTAATTACGATGATTGTATTTGAAATTATTCTAACATATGAATGTTGTAAAAGAAAATGAAAAATTAGACTAATATAATCTTACTTTTGTTGTAATGATCAACCAAATGCTTCGAGTATTTTGTGAGTAGTATCTGAGCACTTAGAATTTATTCGATCAAATAGTCAAATTTGAATTTGAGTATCAAAAAATTAATTATAATAGAATCTGAACATACTAAGTGTTCTATCAATACACAAATTCAAATAATCTAATTCTTTCTATTAAAAGGGTCCTAAAAAGAATAAAAAAGAATGTTCCAAAGTTTAAAAAATTGTAAAAATTCTGAGAATGGACCCCGAAATCAAGCACACGTGAAAAAACCAAAAAAGAAAAAAGAAAGAAATTGAGTTTATATTTTTCTTCAATCAACATATGTAATTAAATATAGGCCAGAATAAAACCATAACGATAAATAAGTTTTAAACAAAAAAAAATACTTAAAATCTAAATCAATACAAAAATCGGACTAAAGAAACTTACAAGGACCCAAATCCAACAAAAAAGGCTACATAGCGTAACTATTGAATTTTTTTTTTTTTCGTTACTATTAAGAAATTCTACGTCTATTACAATGGAAGAGAAGAGTTTGAATATTGGTCTATTGTCAACGGGTATGAGCTTTTACTATTGAAACAAATGCTCAAGCTCATAACTGTTGAATGTTAGTACACAAAATTTTGATGAAAATTCTAAGACAAAAAATTCACCAAATATACATACTTTAGAGCGATAAATATGCCCATCCGTATTGCAATTGCAAAATGATAGCACAAGAAAATGAGAGTTGACAATAAAATTGTTGGTTGCATTGGCATTATCTAAATGCAACAAAACTTAATAGTACGAATTAAAAAAGAGTAGAAAAAGGAGAATTTATCGCGAGAAAATTGTTACAGAATATTTTAATTAACTTCGGTTTAAAGCACGAAGAAAATCAAAGTAGACCCTTCTCTAAGGGCACCTTAAATGCATCATAAAACAGGAAAATGTGAACAGATAAGTTAACTACTACTGTTGAAATTATAGCACAAAGTCATCGAGTGCAGGCCTAAACATACACAATTTAGTTACTAATTATGGCCTTATCTCTAACTTCTTCAGTTTAATGAAGATGACCTTCAAGTCATTTCTCTTCAACTTCTCTTACACTGTGTAATGCTGTTGAATTGTATCGATATCCAGGCCTTTCAGCTTCACCACCGACTCGACGTGCCCCTTTAGGGTGTGGAGCTCTCGAAGCCTGCATGAAACAATTCACATAGAGAAGTAAATTCCAAACCTAAGAGTTGTCGAGAAACGATCATAATATTGAAAGTTAGAGACATCCTAAACGCCTTGTATTGTCGTATACAAGTGAATTAAAGAAACATACAAGGTTGTGCATTTATCTTCACTCTAGCTGTATAACTATAAACAGTATCCATTGTCGCGCCATACTTAGTATACCATGCAATTTACTTGGTTAATACGTCCCATTAACAAGCTTACTGTGCAAACTAGTATGGGGTGTCCGTAGATTAACTCTTCAAAGGAAAATGAAATGTAGTTCGGAAAAATGATAGGTTAGCAGCATATATACCTTGCGACCTCAGCCCTCCTCTTGGCTTGTTCAGCAATTTCAGACAGTTCTCTGTAACTGCTCTTCTCGTTGAAGATGTTTGAAGCTTCTGGAGGTTGGAGTCCATGTAAAGTTCTCTGAGCAAGAGCCCATTGAGCCTCTCTCTCTTCTTTTCCGTAGTCTTTTTTGGTGGTAAAAGCAGTCTTGAGTAAAAAAGAAAATGACAGCATGTTTAGTATGACATGAAAGTGAAAAAGGGGGCAAAAAGAACAAGAAGAAGACTAAAAAGGAAATACAAATGTTTTCACTATACCCTGTTGTCTAGCATGTTGAGCCAAGCCTTGCCACTTAAGACATAGCGAGTGGCGAATTTCATAATGTCGAGAGGAAAGTAAAAAACAACACTGTAAATCCAGATGACACCAGCCCATCCCCATCCACATCCGTGTATTCTTGCAAAACCCCAGTTTGCGTATACAGCTATTAGAGTTGCCACCTGAAAATTAGCACAGTTTTCATAGCTTAAGAAATACACTAAAGTGCAAGTTTGCTAATACAAAATGAAATTAAGAGGTACAAATGTGATTCAGGATGCACATAACGCTTACCAGTTGTGCAATAAGGAAGGCACCGAGTAGAAGGAATCCAGGGCGTTCTACAAAAGACCAGCTACGTGATCTAGTGACGAAAATGAGAGCCTGGCTCACAATACTCACTTGCAAGTAAAGAGCCGCCATCATTTCATCCGGATTATGTCTGATAGCTCTTACACCAAATTTGTCCTAATCATCAAGAAGAGAATAAATGAATAAATAAAGAAATAAAACTTTGTGAAAATGGTAAATGTGACATGCATATGGAGAACAGAATATGTAGGTTGAGAGTGAAAGTGGGGTGGTGGGAATCTTACAGGGAAAAAATCAGTGTCCTTCATTAACCAAAAGAATATAACAGTCAACAAAGCCAAGTAACCTCCGAGCACAATGCCAGTAGCAAATATCTCTTTCAGTTTCCAACTATCAGGCAATGGCGAAGGTTTTACTCGATCCTTTGAGATTGTCATAATAGTTCCTTATAGACGTGACATAACATGTGTCAGTACAAAATACAAAATCACCTAAGAACGGTAATACATAAGTACAACAGAAGAGTATAGTATCGAAAAGGTTCAAGCATAGCATCTCTTACCGTCATTTAGGATGGCAATGATCAAAACCATAAATGGAGAAAAGTCGAACTTCCATATCAAAGCAATAAACATGAACCCAAACTACAAAATAAGAAGTGAACAAATATCAACTGACTATAAAACAACATTTGTAATCGTTTATTAAATTGTTCTGTTATCAATAACTTACCACAATACGTATTGTAATGGAAACTGCATATATCTGTCAAATCAAAAAGATAAGTAAGAAATTCAGCCACGAAAGCATCAACTTAATAGACTTAATCGGGAAAAGGAAGATAGAAACTAACTGTGTAGTTTTTCATTCTTTGGAAAATAGCTCTGCTTGTCAAGACAGCACTAACAATAACACTCAGCCCAGGTTCCGTAAGCACAATATCAGAAGCACTTCGTGCAGCATCAGTTGCATCTGCAACTGCAATTCCGATGTCAGCCCTCTTCAACGCGGGGGCATCATTGACACCATCTCCAGTCATTCCACAAATATGCTTTCTCTCCTGCAACTTCTTCACGATTTCGTATTTGTGCTCTATACCATTTAAGATATTTACAGTTAGAACAATTTCACCAATATAAAATTAGAATGATAAACAAACTTTCTCCTAAATGACGACTGTTATGCAAACAAATAACTCACCAGGAAATACTCCAGCAAATCCATCAGCCTTCTCAATTAACTCTTCTACAGGAAGCGCTGCTATTGATGCATCCTTGTCTTGGCCAAGCAAAGAAGCCGATGGATACATGTTTGTTCCCATTCCAAGTCTTCGGCCAGTCTCCTTTGCAATGGCAAGTTGATCACCTAAATGTAAAATTAAAGAAAACAATCAAACTAAAAAGAAACTAACTACTATTGTTGTGTAAGCATGAAGAATGAACGTTTACATTACCAGTTATCATTTTAACATTTACACCAAGATTGAGAGCCCTTCGGATGGTCTCTGCACTGTCATGCCTGGGAGGATCGAAAAGGGACAGCAATCCAACAAATTGCCATGGAGCACCAGCACTATCTTTTGATTTTTCAGGCACTTCCTGTTGATATGTCAGTGTACTATTAGCAAGCTAGTGCATGGTCAAATTGGGAAATGAGAGAAAAGTTACAAGAAAAGGATATACAAAGAGCAAATGGAGATAAAAGGCCTAGACCGTAAATAAAAATAGATAAATAACTAAATTGCTAACCTGTCTTGCAACACCCAATGATCTTAGACCACGTTCTGCAAACTTATCAATAATGGCATGAACCTTCTTCTTGAGATCTTCCTTGCAATTGCATAAGGTCAAGATCTGGGTTCACATTAGAGAAAAACAACTTTAGTGATTAATAATAAATAAAATTGAATGTAGACTAAGGATATACAAATGTTAAATTACCTGCTCAGGGGCACCCTTACTAGTTCTATGCCAGTTGCCTTCGGAATCAATGTAAGTCAAAGCAGTCCTCTTGTCCACAGGATTGAATGGCAAGAAATGCACTTCCCTTATACCAGCTCTGGCCTGAAATAACATACAGAAATAAGGCATAATTTTGTTTCTCTTTTCTCATTCTCCTAACCACTTTGGATCCAAAATCAGAATCAGTTCCATTTAATGTTAAGGATCTGTTTTAAGAACATAAATCATATTTATTATATTGTTGGCTTAGAAATATATCTAGCTGGAGAGCAAGGAGTTAATGCAAAGATAACAAATACATTCATTCGAGCTTGCACGCATGCGAACACCCACAACCATGTATATGTGAAAGAAATATTACAAAAAGTAAAATAGAAAGGAGGAGGCACACCTCTTTAGGGTCAGCAAGGGTTCCAACAATGGCAGCATCAATGGCATCTTGGTTTTCAGTCCTAGAAGCTCTTGCAGCACAAAGCAACACTTGTTCTTTATCCAAGCCCTTTGCGAACACTTCTATCAAGCTTTTGTCAACAGTCAGCTTGTTAAGGGTCAGAGTCCCTGTCTTATCACTACAAAGCACATCCATTCCAGCCATCTCCTCAATGGCAGTCATTCTCTTCGTAATGGCTCCTTGCTGTGACAGCCTATGTGATCCGATAGCCATTGTCACCGACAGAACCGTGGGCATAGCAATTGGAATTCCACCAATTAAGAGAACCAATAGATTGTCAATTCCATTCCTATACTTCCTCTGCTGAATCGGGTACATGACAATGACCTCAACAAGCATTCCCACAGCAATAGAACAGATACAGAAGTTTCCAATTGCTGTAAGAACCTTCTGGAAATGCCCAACTTGGTTGGTGCTGTCCACTAGATGTGCAGCCTTCCCAAAGAAGGTGTGAACTCCAGTAGCAATTACAACGGCGTCAATCTCACCTTGTTTACAAGTTGAACCAGAGAAAACTTCATCATAAGGATTTCTTGTAACTGGAAGCGATTCTCCTGTGAGAGCAGATTGGTCAATCTTTAAAGGATCACCCTCAAGAAGACGAGCATCTGCTGGAACAATATCTCCTAGCTTGATACTAATGATGTCTCCAGGAACCAAAATTGCAGCATCCTGCTCACTCCATCGCCCATCTCGAAGAACCTACATTGGTATAAAACATGAGAAAAAGATTTAATATGTTAAACATTCAATAGCAAGCACAAACTTTTTTAAGTGTTCAAATTTGTTCATTCGTTACTATTATTATCTTTTCTCGAAAAACAGGCTTCACCATGTACTGAATCATTTAGATACCTTAGTTTTGGGAGCCAGACCAGCCATAAGAGCTGCCGCAGCATTTCCAGCATTATTTTCTTCAATGAAACTGATTGTCGAGTTGATTACAAGCAAACAAATGATTCCAACGAAATCTTGCCAATCCGGGGGCTTCCCATCGCCATTAGCCAATGCAATGGCCATAATAGCTGCAGCTTCCATGACCCATGAGAGCGGATTCCACATAAACCCAAGAAACTTGAGTAGTTTGCTTTCCTGTATTTCCAAGAAAATATATTCTTAATCATAAAAGTCTAGGTATGACTTCTTGTATATAAAATTTGATGATAAAACAATTGTAAAAACGTATCGCAAAGTAAAATACCTTTTTCTCTTCCAGTTTGTTGGGTCCAAAGATCTGAAGCCTGTTGGCTCCTTCGTCGGAAGTTAGACCTTCTCGGGTGCATTTCAATTGCTCAAACACTTCCTCAATTGGAATCTTTTCCTGTAATTTCAATTACAAGCAAATTATCAATGAGCTTAGTTTATCCGGTAAAATTTCCAATTTAAGCAGAACGTGTCATGTTAGATAACACCATAGATTTCTCAAAGAACTTGCATCCGGCCCCCTACAATATCAAATTTGGTAAGAGTCATTGCCTAATGAAACTACAATTCAACTTTGTTCTAATTTGAAATATGTTATGCGAAATTAATTATGCCATGATCTCCCAATATCTTCTTTCATCCAAGTGGACATGACGGTGGCAAGAACCAAAGAAAATTCGGGTTCAAGTACGAGCACAACTCGCCAACCTATAGATGATGAGACATCTTTCTTAGTTTTTCAAATAAAAACGCTCGTGAAACGATATCATTTTCGAGTACAACTCCACCTAAATATTAAAGTTGTTCAACACCAACCGGGTTGTGTCATTTTCCTAGTTCATATACATGTTAAAATGCTACTCTAGCACAAATTTGTAAAACCAAAACACAACTTGATAACCAGTAGTTAGCCTCAAGTTTTGAGGATTGCCCATAAGAGATGCAAACATTATCATAAGGAGATTAGGTGGATAAAGTTTTTTCTTTTTTTGTTTAAGCTCCAAAAAGAACAAAAGGATAAAGGTAGGTAACTTTGTTTACTTTTCAATTTTAATCTTCTTTTTCCTCTTTTTTTACTAGAAATTTAATTTCTAAAATCTGATAATTGAAGTGGTGACCTTTTCTTCTTTCTCTCATTTTCTGGTCACAAGGAGTGAGTGAGCCTTTTTCTCTTTTCTTTTCGTATTTCCACGGGCGTAATCATTTTCAAAAAGAAGTTGGACCAAATAAAAGTTGACTTTCCAATAAAAAATGTGGGCCCCATAAAGCCAAAAAGAATAAGTTGAAATCTACTAAAAAGAAAGGCCTAGGATTGCCAGCCAATCACAATTAAGAAAAGAGCAAGAAAAGAAGAAAATGTTTTTGTGGGCCGGGCCCACTCACGCCTCTCTTACCCCTTAGCCCAAAAAGTCTTCGAAGCTGCGTCGTAGTCAGGACGATTCCCCACGTTAGGGGTATTTACGGAAACAAAATACTCAAGGGCAACTTCGACTATTTATACAAATCACTTTACCCATTTGTAAAGTCATATAATAATGTTCATATTTTTTCATAAAAACCTAGATTCCACTTGGTTACATGAATAACTAGAAGAAAAAAATTAACAAATAAAAATCTAAAAGAAATCGTAGTACTACATGCATTTTAAGCCATTTCCAACATCTCCGTTTGCACTATTATCAATGAAAACAGTAGATTTTCAATGACAACTCTAGTCGTGAAGAATGAATTAATTTAAAGTGGATAGAGGAAATTAAAAAAATAAGATTATTGAAAACAAGAGTGATATGATATGAAATAGATTTTATAAAGGTTAATTTTATGTAAAAGTGCTGTAAAAAATGAAGAACGTACTTAACTGAATAATAAGTGGAAATTTCTAAATAGGAAAAACACACACTAAAATTATTTTCTTAATGGAATCAACCCAATTCGATCTAAATTTATTAGAGTTTAGGGGACTACCAAATACTAGTTTATTTTAGCTTAATTTAGATATTCTAAACTTTTGTAACATAAATTATACTGTCATTATATATAATTTCTAAATTTTAACTTAAAACAAACATGATCCATATAGATAGTCCAAAAAAATGACCAAAAAAAAGGGTGATGAAAATTGCATATTCCTTAAAATTAACAAGTTATTAGTATGTTCTTTAATTTTTTACTAAGACTTTCGATACACAACTAATTCGTTCATGATATTTTTCATCGATCTCTTTGAAAGTTTATTATGTTGCTTATAGATTACCCACTAAAAATAACAACTAACAGGACTCAAATTCTCAACTTAATAAGAAAGTTTGTTGAGTCTAACTAGTTAAACCAACCTTCATTAACGAAATTAATTATTTTAAGGTATACTTTATTATATTAATACTTGGAATAAGATTGTGTGTCATATATAACCTAAACCAATAAACATATAAAGAAATAGAAGAAATGTGTCAGAAGTCACAGGTAAAGAAGCCTTAGGAGCAGTAGAAATATAAAATGAGGGTACCACGGAAAAGTACCAAAACGATACAACTACCATGAAGTCACAGGTCACAACAAAAAGCAGACAGCAACAGTCCTACTAAAAGACGATTTTAGGCATCTCATCTTTTCTTTATTAATAAACTAATAATATTTATAACCACCTACTTATTACATATATTTTATTCATCTCAAATTAAGTGTTTTAATTATCGAAATAATATATATTTTTATATTAAATTTATTATATATTAAATATTTAAAATAAATTTAATTTTCTTATAGTATTAATTCTACTCTTCTAAAATTTTATCTCAATATTTATATTAAATAAAATAAAATATTTAATATATATTAAACTATACCTACAAATACATGTAAAAACGTAAGTTTAACCATTTATTATATAACACATGTATCTATACATACATACATATATATATATATATTCAACCCGGTGGAATCTGTCCCCATTTGCTATTTACGTCCCACTTTAGTCCTCTTGTTTTTCGCTTTTTCTGGTTCCAAATTAGGCCAGCTTTACTATTTTTAATGCAATTACATATATTCACGTAATCCCAATTATCTCGAGTTTTTAGTATTTTAATTACTACATATTGTAGTATTAATTACCACTCCTAACCATCTATTAATTTCTTGAAAAGCAATTGCATCTTTTCTAAAAATAGATAAACATTTGTTACAGGCTATTAACTTATTTCCAAAAATATTTTTGATATCATATTAAGATAATTATACTGACAGCCTGAACAGATCAAAAAAATTAAATCAATTCCTAAATTTAAAATTTCACAAAAAGTAAGATTAATATTAATGTAATTGTAAGAAATTTGACATTTATTTAAAATTGATATAGTACGTCACATGCATGTCAGTATTACTAGCGGCGGAGAGGGCGTGAACCTCCGACCTAATAAAGTAAAATTGCAGATAAATATGTGTGTGTGTGTGTGTATCATTTGAAAAAAATTGATAGATTCACAAGTATTGGTCAACATCACGGCGGCCAGCTTTGATTTATCCATACGTGTGAAATAAGGGTAAATTTTTATTTTTAACGTTATAAAAACAAACACATAATATTTCACTTAATTTGTGGAATTTTGGATTCAAAAGCTAGTACAGATAAAGTATGATATTCGACACATTTTTCTGAAAGTAGTAAGATTTTTGTATTAACATTTTTATTTATTTCAAAACTTGAATAAAGTGAAATCAAATGCAAATAATTGACTAATAAATTTATGGATATAAAAGAACCTTAATAAAGTAAAAATATAACTTAAAAAAATAACTAAAACGAGAGAAAAAAAAAAACACGGAATACAATTGTACTCCAATGGAAAAGGTTACAAAATTTACCCACCTTTTACATTTTTATTAAATTATGAGTTATATTTGTAATTTGTTGGGGTGAATAGATTTACCTCTAATTGACCAAAAAAAGCTAAAGTTTCCTCACCACATAAAATATATCGCACTTATATTTTCAAGACATAATTCATTTCACGTTTAGTCCTAAAGAATATATTCGGAATATTACTCTAAAATTAGTGGCATAATAATAGAAATTAAATATTACTACTTCCTCAATTCGAATATATATATATATATATATATATATAATATTTTTTATATATATAATATTTTTTATATATATAATATTTTTTTAACTCAATCTTCACTATTTAAGATTAAAAAGTACAATCAAATATTTTGATGAAACTTTTATGTCCAATTTTTTTACGGCATCTGTTGAAACTTGAAACTAAAAAACATGTTGAGCGGAGTAAGGCTCTTTTATTTAGAATACAAATCTCATAGATTTATGGGATGCACACAACAACTTATTCTACGAATTTGAAACATCATCTCCTAAATTCATGACCCTTGAGAAGGACATCAATTAACAACCTTTCACTTAGTAGGACTACTAATTTATTCATTTTCAGAACAAAACAAAGCAAAAATAATAGGAGATAGATAATGAATATATTTATGCATTACAAATAAATTCACAAATTAATAAAAATTTGGCATATAATTTTTTTTTAATTCCATCTGATATCCGAATTTAGTTCTCCACCGACGAGATATTTGTTGTTGTGAAAGGACTTATGTTTTTAGGACTTTCAATTTAAACTATATATATATATATATATATATATATATATATATATATATATATGGAGTGAATTGAAAGAGAGGATGAAAGAGAGGAGAAAGAAAAGGTGGAAAGAGAAATGATGACAAATGAAGCTTGTGAGTTAACCTTCACATCCACTTGTTGGAACCCGATACATGCAAGTAGAAAGTAAAGTATATTCAAAGTATATAATAATAATAATAATAATATACAATCTCCATATCCGAAATTATGGTACAAGTGCTATTTTCACATTGATTACAAATACAGTGTAATAAAAGATTGTTCAAAATAAATTAAAAATACTAGGAATCTTTTATGTGGACTTGATTGCCTTATTAAATTGAACTCTATAATTGTATTATTTTTAATGGACAAAAATTCAATTTCACATATATATCATTATTTTGTTGACAGAACACAGCACGAAAAATACACACATGTGTGTGTGGATAGGTAATGCAAAAAGTAATGAGATTTCAACATGCGTAATCTATATATAAAAGCACCATAATTTACAATCAAACAAAATAAGGTGAAAAGAAAAAAGTAATAATTTACTCTAAGATCATGTTCCTTTATTTTTTTATTTTTTTTTTGTGTGTTGAGGAAACTAAAACCATATTAATCAATTAGGTGCAAACTAAAACAGCAGATCTCAAATTAATTAGAAAATATATAAAATAAAAACATTTCTAACTTTTTCTCTGGCTAGAAATGGTATTCACACAAAAGAAAATCCAGATTATTTTCAAATTACCATACAAAGCAAAATAATAAGCAGAGTAGAACAGAGAGGAGAAGAAAAAGAATAAGATAAAACAAAATAAATTACCAGATCAACAGTCTCATTTTTGATCTCTTCAAGACTGATCCCCATCTTCACCACCTTATAGTTTCTCCAATCACAACTTAGCAGAAGAATGAGAATTTATCAAACCCCAAGCAGTACTACTTCATTGATGAGAGAGAAACATATACATGTGTAGAGAGAGATAGAGAGCTAATGTTAACTCAATTCATTGAATGAAATTTCTCAAGCCCAAGAGAAAAAACGAGAGAATTACGGTGAAGAGGATGAGATGAAATGAAATGGGGGGCAAGAGAGAGATATATTGGAGGTGCTCCATAGCCTCTTTATATATACTTCACTATATGCTCTGTTCTTGGGTGACCTGCTGACGTGTCGGTCACAGTGGGTTCTACTTTCTAATTTATTTATTTTCTAAATTTATATGAAAACTAAAAGGTCAAGGGGGGAAAATATATATATATATATATATATATATATATATATATATTCACACAGCCCCCCACCCTACCCACAAACCCCCCTTGCCTTCCTTGTCAACATACGCCGTCAAAAATGCGGTGTAATCTGACCCTACCTGAAAATAGGCCCGGAGCTTCTGAAAATGTGAAGGGGGACCAAAATCCCATTTAATTTTTATCTTTTTTTGCCAAACCATATCTTACCCCCAATCCTCTGCCTCCTTAATTCCATGTTCCGTAAGATTTAGATTGGGTTGGATTAGTATATTTATTGGGGTAAAAAAGTCATTAGAATTTATGCGATAAAGAGATGACTTAACACATTGATATTATAAAAAAAGATTTGAGATTAATATTATATGAATTTAGTCGAAATTAGACGAGAACTTAACAAACGTTATACGGTGTTACATGATAGACAATTATACAACGCTTAAATGAAAATTAATTAGATTAGACGGTATTTTACTAGCACAGTAATAAATTCGATTATTATTATTAATACCATAGGGCATGTATGTGGTGACAATTATTTTGCGATTCTTTTATCTTATTTATCATGCAATAATTTTGCACTTTGATGATTTTTTAATATTAATGTGTGACGTAAAATTATGGATAGTTACTCTAAAACGATATTCTTAGTAATATAGATAATTAAGAAAGGTTCACTCAGTTGACAAAATTCAAATATATTGTAAATAATTATTTATAATTGAATATTTCAATTTACGTTAAGGAAGATATAAGAATTAATGTTTCACTCTCAAAAATTGTGGAATAATTGAGGAAGAAACATATCATAACTTCATATGAAAAATAATAATAATTAAAGAAACGAGGCGAAAAAAATGAAAGAATATTATCACTAATTACATTCCATTATTCAAAGTTCCAACAAAAACTAAGTCTCTCATTTGAACTACTACCAAATAATAAAAAATAAGAGGTACAAATTTGACCAACCGTGGGTTCGGTAAATAGGGGGTTGGTTTGGACAAGTGTGGTATGCGAAAATGTAGGGGAGAGATGGCATTTGTTAACATACTTTTGGGACAAGTAATGTGAATTTTAAGAAAATGATAAGAGCCATTAGAATTTGTGATTTAGAAAAAAATATATATGTGTGTGTGTGTGTATGAAATTGTACCTAAGTACTAATAAAGTACTGGTTGCCAAGTTCATATGTGTTGTATTGTATTTGATGCGATGAGAAACTACCTGTCATCCTTGTCTACTTATAGTTATTGATTTTGTTTTCATGTTTTTTCATGTCTCAGTACGTTTGAGTACTGAGAGTACTTCCGATTTAAAAATGTAGGATCCAACTTGATCTAAATTAAATTGAATTAAAAAGAATATTAAATATTAATAACTAAATATTAAAAAAAATTTAAAAAAATTCCGCTAAAATGAATATATTGCTTCCTCCTTTTTACGATGAAGATGAGATCTAGTACTAATTTATACTCTTTGCTCTCTCCTATCCAAAATGAAAATGAAACTTAACTTTTAACTTTTTTTTAAACTTTAAACAATTTCAAAATAAGATATACAACTTTCAACTTCAAACAGATCGTACATCTAATGCAAGTATATATTGCTAATTGTGCCTCTATATTCAAAAGTTAAAAAAGAAAAATAATCGGTTGCATTTCCTAATTTAATTTTTTAATTACACACCTTTTATTTTAGAATTTTAATTCCACTTACCTTCTTAATATATTTCCATATATAAATATCCCTAATTCAAAAGACTTTTATTTTTTAATTCGTTACTACCATCTTTCCTATTTAATTTTATTTCTTCCTATTATATATTTTATTCTAGTTCTATTCTAAGCACAATTAATATTTATTATTCCAGTGCACCTCAAAAATCTATTACTATATATTAATTTACAAGTGTTGTTTCAAGGACAAAATTAATTTTATTGAGTTAATTTGTTGACTCAATTAACTTAATATGAAAATAATTTTATAAATCTAAATAATACTTGATTTCGACCTTCAATGGTTCCTACTTCGAGTTAAATTTGAAGTGTGAAAAAAATCAATAAAACTAAACATGTTAAGCTTTCAAACATATTTAAAAAAATATTTCAAATAAAAATACACTGAAAAATAAAAGATAAAACTAAAACAATGAAAAAAAAAAGTGTATAAGTGTAAGACTAAGATCAATATAGTTACATATACTAATTAAAAAATTACGAATTCAATTAGCTCTTTGGTAATGTCTCAATCTATAAATAGAAAGTTCTATGTTGGGAAACTACCACGTTAAGTTTGGAGAGAGATGAGACCGGTTAGGGAGTAAAGTTTTTTGTTTTTTTAATAGCCGGTTAAATGGCTACAGGATCATCGGTTTACTCTACCTCAATTCACCATTTCAAACCATATACAAAAGGTTTTTTCATATCAGTTCCTTCTACCTATACACAGTTGAGGCACCTAAAGAAAAATTACTCTTGCAAAAAGTGAAGGGTTTGAGGGTTCAATTTTATTGACTATATAATAATTATGAGTGTATATATAATTGTGTGGGTTTGAAGCAGTGATATCTTTGTAACCGTTAACAACCTATCGATATGTATTGCTATTAACTTATGCATTATTATTAATTATTAAAATATTTGTAATTCAATCCAATTTAATTTGTTGAACTGTAGTTTTTTTAGTTTAATAGTGTTAGAATATACGATAGGTTTTTTTATGAAATAATATTTAACTTTGAGCCACTATAATAGCCTATTGTTTCTAAAGTGAATGAAATTATGTTGAATAACGTTCTTTTTCAATTACTTATTGGTCTAGATTTAGCAGATATATAATTTTGATTTTTTTCGTATCATTATAAGATAAGAAATACTTCCTCCATTCCACACACACACACACATATATATATATATATATATATATATATTGTGAGAACCCGAAAATCTCAATGGAATTTTGATTATGAGATTTATTTTATTTTCTACATGAACGTTTATTTCCTTATTGGTTATAAATAATGAAATTATACTTTCTTATAAAAAAATTCAATGGCAATGTGATGTCCAAAAGATTTTAAATGTATTTTAAAGCTCAAGTTTTTAAAAGGGTATTGCATTCAAGAGTTGTATTGTGAGAGGAAGTGTTCACGCGGGAAAAGGGGCTCCCCAAGTGTGAACAAGATTTGCTACAGTACCCGTTTTATTTTAAAAACCTAATGCGGGGAGACAGTAACATTTAATGTACATCACCTCCATCTGTACCATAGAGTGGGCTATGATAAACGACCGATGAGTACTAGCAGTCGTTGCAACCAACCTTTTTCTCATCAGTCACTTCTTTTCTTTTCATAGCCAACGGCTTAGATTAAATAAATCTGACGGCCCTTGTTGCTAATCAGGTGTTATATATATATCACGTTGATACCACCCTTGCCCTACTTTCATAAACTTTCATACTGTGTGCCACCAAATCCCAACTTATCCTTTAAACAACTGTCCTTTTTGGAAGAACAACTAGAGCTTTTAACTCTTCTTGCCATCAAAGAGGTAAGAGCATTTCATTAAAGTCCTGCTCTATTTCTTATACTTCTGTTCGGTCATACGTACCACATTTAATACCTTGTTCATTTATTTCCAAAAGTATGACTTAATGCATATTTTAACGCCGGAGTTAATGTCATTTATTTCAAAAGTTGTCTATGTTGGGTGTAATATTGTTGACAACCACCTGGTAGACAGACCTTTAACTACCAAACATTCTTTTGTCAGTAATTGCAACTCCATGCTTGAGTATTCTTTAACCTGAGTTTGAACCCTAAATCGTGTCTAGAATGGCTTGCAGACCATAGGAAATGTTATGTATCACTGAGAGAATGATGAGTTTTGACCTAAGTATGGTTAGGGTTGAGAGCACCACCCTTGGAGGAGTGAGGAAGACGACCCTGTATCTGAGACAGGCCTTAACCTAGTCTCTGACGGGTTTGAATTAGTCTCTGACCTTGAAAAATAGTCTCTGAGAGACTTTAAGTTAGTCTCTGATGATGTCATCATTAGTCCCCGATGAGTTAAGATGACGTCATTAGTCTCTGATGAGATGAGTTAGTCTCTGATGAGAAGTTAGTCTCCGATGACGTCAGCTTTAGTCCCCGACAGGCTAAAGTTTAGTCCCTGATGACGTCATTAGTCCCTGATGACGTCATTAGTCTCTGATGAGAATTTAGTCTCCGATGACGTCATTCTTAGTCTCCGACAGAATTAAGATGACATCATCAGTCCCTGATGAGTTGTTAGTCCCTGACGGGCAAGTATATTAGTCCCTGATGAGTTTTGTGGTGACTAAACCATACCCTGATGGTCGACGGCTATCCCCTGATGGCCGAGAGACATACCCTGATGATCGATGCTCATCCCCTGATGGCCGAGAGATCTTCCCCTGACGGGTAAAAGATACCCTGACGGTTGAGAAGTCATCCCCTGATGACTTTTCCCTGACGAGAGAAGGAGACCCTGATGGTGGGGAAACCATCCCCTGACGGGCGAAATATCCCCTAACGAGTAGTTTGCCCATTGATGGTCAGTTAACCCCCGATGAATGATTATTCCCTGGCGTAGCAGGTTTCCCCCTGACGCGCAATCTGCCTTCAAAACTATAAAACATGATTTTTCTTAAAATTATTTATGATGTTTAATTATGTATTCACCCTAAACAGTTTTTATAGCAGTTTTGGAAACCTTAAAAGTTTAAGGACATCATATATGCACTTTCTCTCATATTTTAACCTAAGTACTAAATTTATTTTGGGATATTTATATTTTACAGAATTTTCCCCTCTCAAGTAAATTGAATTTGTTGTGAGCAAAGGACTGAGGCAAGTATATTCACAACCTTATGTTTAATTGCAAGTTGATGCAAGTATATACATTCAATCTGATATTTATTTCAGTTTAACGCATTATCATTTGATTCGATATGCGTGCAAGGCTCGAATTATATGTTTCAATTGCTTTTATGATTGAGCATGCTATGATTTAAATTCTGCTAGCATGATATGAATGATAATGCATGGATATAACTGAGCTTTGATTATCAGCTGTTGCTTTTCATTATTATATCCGTGCTAATGAATGAGGATGATATGTCTCTTAAATGGGGCATGAGAAAGATGTCCCTTAAAAGGGTTATGCCACATGGTTGGCAAGAGGAAAGGAAAGGTGCTGATGTGTTCTTCGCCTGACGTAGAGGAAATGATAACTGACTACGTAGTCCACACAAGAGGGATCATGCAGTCCAGTTTGGCCAACTGTGTACTGTATGGTTAGCAGATCCACAGGTTTAGCCCCCGATGGATATTTTGAGAAAGTTATGCTCAGGTGTATACCTGTCTTTCTTCAAGGAGGATCTCATGTTGTGTATCATCAGTGGATCCTCAATGATCTTTGAAGGTTTCCGAGGCCTTGGCATTGTTTCACCAAGCCTCACAAACAGATTTGAAATTTCCTTCGATGTTTCAGATACATTCCTTTAAATTGTTTATATACTTCTTCAATGTGTATATACTTGTTGGGCGTAAATCGCTCACCCATGTTGAATTTTAATGTCTTGCAGGACAACACGCTAAGGCTGAACCCTCTGATAAGGGGAAAGCAAAGATGATAAACTACTAAGTTATTTACTCTTTCGATTAGACTGAGGAAGGAAGTTATGAAGAAAGGGAGGAAGATATTAGAAGTAGTGTGGATTTTGGTCTGTATTTAAAGATGATGTATTAGCTTCCACTGTAATTGTATGATTCTCGGGTTGTAATAACTTTCTAATACTGTCCTTATCCAGTATTTATGCAATGAATGGATGTATGGTTATCTTTTCCTTCTTTTGACGAACCCCTGATCCATTAAGGGATTTTGGGGTCGTCACACACACACACACACACACACACACACACACACACATATATATATATATATATATATTCTTATATTTAAATTATTTGCATAATTTTTTAATGATAATATCATATTTTATAATATTTGTCATTACAATTTTCTTTTGTCTTATCACTAACTAAATATGTAAAACAAATTTAATGAAAAAAAAGTATTATTTAAACATTTAATTCTCAATTAAACACATAATATTAATATCCGTAAAAATTCAAATATAACGCCATTCGCATCAGAGTCCGTTAACAGATTCTCTATTTTACCTACTCAAATATACTTTATTGTTAATTTACGGAATTTCTATTTTTAACAACTACATTATTATCTCTATTTTAGATTTATATCCTCTTAAATATTAATTTATCCTTCTAACATTCACATTAATATATAAAAATTTCTAAATTATTATTAATAATAATATAATATAATATAATAATAATGTTATTAAAATTAATAAAATATTATAACAAAGAACATTAAAAATTATAATTTTACAATAATATCATTAATTATATTAGTCTCATTGTTTTATTATGTTTTTATTAATGGTATAATAATACTTATATTATAATAAATAAATATTAGAATAATGATAAATTTATTATAAAAATATTAATAAATAATAATACTTATCTATTAATAATAGTAGTACATAGTTATTATTATTGTTGATGTTAATAATACAATAATATTAATATAAAACTTATATTTTTTATATTATTATAATAAATAAATTATAATATAAAATATTAATAAATACTATAACAAATTTATTATTATTATAAAATAATATTGTATTAATATATTGATTATTATAACACAACAATATTATTTTATTATAGTTAGCGTTTAGAAATTCTTTATTTTTGTACATAGGAATATAAACTCAAATGACAAAATAGAGATTTTATAAAAACTCTACTACAAGTAGATTTTTATTTAAATATCTATATTTTATCTCTATTTTAACTATTTTGACCAATTTACATACTCTACAATAAGTGCTTTAGGACCATATGTGATAAGGAGGAGTATGGGTCATGCGTGGAGTAATTTCTAGACACATAATATATAATAAAAAATTATTCAAATTCAATATTATCGGTTAAAGGTTTGTTTTTTTTCAGGATACATATCAGTTAAAGTAGATATAATTTTATTTAGTTAATATGATTCAAAATAAATTTAAAGAACTTAACTATTTTAAAAAAATCCAACTATCGAGTCGAAAGAACTTTGTAAAAATTAATTTAATTTATATCGTTAAAAGAACTTAAAAACTTCAAAAACATCAAAATGGAAACTTATAAAAGCTATATATCAAAAAAATTATTTATAACTCTGTTAGAATTTAAACAAAATTATTTGTCTATCAACAAGTTAATTCACTCGTGCTACGCGTTGATATATGTAACTCAATGTTGAATTGAAGTTCTTATGTTAAAACTGTATTTAAAAACAAAATAAATCAGGGAGTAGAATTAAGTAATAGTGGGGGCAGGAAAGAATTTCTCTCCTGTTCTCCTCTTTTTAGCTCAACAAAACTCTAGCATCCGCAAAACTTTTTCTCTATATCTGGGAAGAATTGCTTAAGTCTCCCAGATCCCTTTTCCCATATTAATTTATATATTTTTATTTAATAAATAATTCTCTTTTTATGTAGCTTTCTTCTTTTTTTTCGCAGAATTTTTTCTCTCGTTTGTGAATTTTTTTTTTCCATTTCTCATTATTGCATTATAGAACTCTTTCTCTTGTTTGTGAAATTAAGGTTAATTTAGATTAAAAATACGGATGAATTATCGAATGTTCAACATGATAATTAGAAGTAGCAGTTGCATATATTACTTTTTTCATTGAGTCATTCTATCACGTGGTTATGGTATTAAGGACATAATTTATCCAATTTATGATTCTTTTTATAGTATAAGTATGTCTTAATGGATAGATATATTTTTTTTCCTTATTTATGTTCGAATTTCATTTTGAGAGGAGACTTTTCCGTTGGTCTTGTTGACTTTCATAAATATATCTCCTTTTTGGAGTTTGCTAAAAAAAAAAAAAATAGAAATCAGGGAGTCGTACGGTTGTTTTTGAACAAAGAAGTTCATCCGATTTTAAGAGAAGAAAGACTAATTGGTATTTCAACCAGATAGAATTTAGGAAGGACATTTAACTAGCTAAAAATCTTGAAGTAGTACTCGCACACGTTAATATGTGTGTAATATATATATTCTTAAATAAATTCTTAAAATTGTAGAATAATAAAAGTATGAGATGAATAATTTATAGTGGACCTAAACACATAATAAAAGAATTTGATAATACAATTCCTTTTTCCTTTTTTTATTTTATTTTGACTGTGATGCAAATTTACCCTAAAAAATAAGAACTATACATCTTTAATAATATAAATAGATAAATAAATATATAAATTCACTTTCATACAGGTTGACTTAGTATTATAAAGCAATGGTGCCAATTATTGTCAATGGACAAAATTAAATTACACACATTGAAAAATATCACTTTTTCCTTTTTGGAGTGTCCTAAAAAAATATAAATCACGGTGTCATACGGTTGTTTTTGAACAAAGAAGTTCATCCGATTTTAAGAGTAGAAAGACTAACTCTGAATTTGTTTTTCATAATTATACTTAAATTAGAAAATAATAATAGAGAAAGTTAATTTCAAATTTGGTATTTCAATTGAATAGAGTTTAGGAAGGACAAACAACTACGTAAAAACTTTTAAAAGTAGTATATATAAATTCTCTTTCATACAGTTTGACCAGTATCAAAAAGCAATAGTGCCAATTATTGTCAATCGACAAAATTAAATTACACACACATTAACAAAATTTAACTTTTTGTAAGCTCGTTGCAATCTATTATATTAAAGACAAAGATGAAGGTCTCTTGTGACCAAAAAAGAAAAAAAGGAAAAAAAGATGAAGGCCTCTTAATAACTATTTATAATAATTTTGGATCAACATTAACAGGAGAAGAAAAAAAGTGAGACATAGTTAGCAAATTCAACGAGGAAGGTATGAGATAGTGGTAGTTCTTTTTTCTTTTCTCTTTTTATGAGTGTTCTAAAAGTTTTCATCCAATTTAATTAGTATCTCGTCTGTATATTAGGTGATCTTCTATCATTTAATGCTGTCTGATATCTAACTCCGCCTAATTTCAAATAATAATACTCGTCTAGAAATTAGATTTTCTTTTTACTGTCGAGATCCGTTTAACATCTTTTATAATACTGTCTTTTATAATTCTTATCTTCTATTTCCTAATAATATTTATTAAAATTTGAATATTTTTTTTTTAATTTACACTTATTTTATTTTTTGCCTCTAAAAAACATTATTTAAACTAGTACCAAATTAAGGATTTCACTCATTCAAAATGTTCTGGGAAAATCACATCAATCACTACAAAACATAAAATTAAGAGCAAATAAGATCTCAAAAGAAAATAAAATAACATAAAAATTTTAAATATCATCACCACTAATTTTGTCATGTAACCATTGTAATTATCACCAGCACCGTCACCGTTCACCACCGCTATCAGGTTCCAAATACGTTACAAAAATATTAGAATGAAAATAGTAAATTTTTAAAACTGGTTACTGCAACAGTTAACTAGTTATTATTGAAAGAAAACCATAAAAAGACGAGCACAAATAATTATTTAAGTGACAACTACCGAAAAGGAAAGCAGATAAATAGAATCAACATAAAGTAAAGGTAAACAGTGAAGTCCAAGCATCGTAAAAGTCAACAGTTACACAGAAAATATTTTTATATAGTAGTTACATTATTCACCATTTTAAAAAAATAAAAAAGAATATATACACACACACATAAGGGAACCCATTTTTTCACAAGCTCTTTTTATGTTTTCATCTCACTTTAATACGATCTTTAATACACATGTATTAGTATCTTATGCACATTATGTGGAGCCTACGGAACTATTAAAACTACATAATACCTCCGTCCCATAAATAATGTCTTAAATATAATAAAATTTTATCTCTAAACAAACGACTTAAAATAGATCAAAAATTATACAAGAATTATTTCACCATTTAAAGTGAACTCACTTCCTTCTTTAAAACAATAATAAATACTTCTTTCATCACAAATTATATGTTTTAATTTGACTTTGATGGTCAAATTGATCAAATTTTGACTTTAAAATTTGACAAATATATTTATATTTTTATAATTATAAAATTTAGATCTTATACCTAATTGTATGAACTTTCATTTGATATAAATATTGTCGTCTATATCTTTATAAAATATTAATAATTACGATTTTAAAACTGGTCAATTTGACCTCCAAAGTCAAACTAGAACGTTTATTATGGGATAGATGGAGTACAATTTTTATATTTAAAAAATATTAAGTAAACTCACCTCAAGTATATAATGGAGATTTTACTTCTAAAAATTAATTTTCTTAAATTGTGTGCAAATTGTAATTCAGTCATTCTTTTTGAGATGAATGAATATAATACTAGTTTTGTCCCAAAAGGGATGGCGGAGGCACCGTAGCAGCACGTTATTTTTTGTGAAATTTAATATATATTAAGTATTTTAGAAAATTTTCATTTTTTCATCATACTAATCTTTATCTAAATATTTTTATTTTATAATTTTTATTTAATTTATTAACATATTTAATATATACTAAGTTACACATAAAAATACTTGTAAAAACTAATTAAAACGTTATTTTTAAAAAGGAGAGGGTATAAATAAGATGATACCAAATATACGTAAGGTCGTTAAGACAAATTACTAGTCAAAATTAATCACTAAAATTCCCTCACTCATTTTAAATATTAAAGGATATAAAACAAAATTGTGATGTTGATCTTTTGCTAATACTCCTTGTGTTTTTTTTCTTTTTCTTTTTTTAAGTAGTAATTGCTAGTATTCCCTGTTAAGCTAATTGTTAAACTTATTGTTCAGGTTTTTGATATTAATGCGATTTTGGAATAGTCGGATAATTAGTTTTCAATGGAACTAAAACTTAGATGCTTATAGCGTTTCAATTGGTATCAACGGCTAATTTGGCAATTGTCACCGAATATTGTGATTTTTCTTTATGTCCTTATCTACGTAAAATAATTTACAATCAGATTTGGTAGAATAAGTATATATTTCATCTATTCCAAAAAAAGTGTTACGTTAAAAAAAAATTATTCTAAAAAAAAGTTTTATTTAAAATTTTTATTTATTATTTTTTTATAAATTAAAAAACTTTGAATTACAAACTTATAAATCTCGTCATAACTTGAAAATTCATAATAAAATTTATGAAAAAAATCTTATGATTTGTAGATAAAAATCTTGATAAAAAATATAATCTTAATATTTATAAAAAAAACAAATGTAATTATTTTTGTGAAACGGAATAAATAATACGTTTTTATATTCTTTTATGAGCAATTGATTTGTGTTTTCTGTGATAACACTATTGTCCTTTTTATCTTTATGAAAAAGTCTTTGACTTAACATTTGTTCCTCATTTTGAACGCCGATCCCAATATTTAGCGAGGCAAAATGATGAGATAAAATATCCTTCCTCCGTTACACAAAATAATAAAAGTAATTGAATTTTTGGTAAATATTAATTTTATATCTTTATTTAATAATTATATATATTAGTAATAAATTTTTTTTATGAAATTTATTATGAATGTTAAATTAAAAATAAAATTAGAAAAATTGTAATGATAAATTTTGAATAAATATAGTATTATAATCAAAAAAATTATACAAATATTACTTTTTTTTAAAATAAATCTTATTATAAAATGTTACTCTTTTTTTCTTTTTTGGAAAGAAGGAAGTACTTATTATTTTGCCGAATAAGATAAATAAGTTGCAAAGTATTTTTTTTAGCTAGCATAGTAATCCTTGCAAAGTATGGACTCTTATATTTTTACTCCTTTTTTTTTTTTTGAATATTTTAGTATACATATTTATTTGTATTTTAACTAAAAGTATTTGTATGGTTTACTTTGTATGAGTTTTCTAATTTAAGAATATTCTAAATTAAATTTTAAAAATTAAATTATTTTAATTACGGATCGTTAGTTTTTTTACTCAAAGATGCATCTCAAATAAAAATATAAATAAATTATACAAAACTCAACTAAACGCACAACTAATTTATCTCTTGATTTTATATAATATACACTTATCTAAACGTACATATAATATAAACTCAATTAAGTGATAATTCACCTCTTAATCTTATATATAGAAGTATAGATGTACTATAATAATTTTCTTTTATTTTTGCAATATTTTTAAGAAATTCGACCTTGTGAATAGATAAAACATTTAATAAGAAGAATGTTTACAAAATTTTAATCTTTCATAAGTGTTGTATTATTTTAATAACTACACAAGATTATACTATCTCTGTTGGGATGTTTGAAGAACACTAAAACACATAAATTAAAGAAAGAAAAATGAATACGTTTTTCATTTTTTTCGTATTTGATATGATTTTTTAATGCATAATTTACGATTAAAGAAAAGAGTAGATCTACTGCTTGGAATGTTGTTAACTTGTAGGATTATCAATACTATGTTACACACTATAAAACTTGTAAAAATGTGCATACTCTTTTATTTCTTAACTAGTTGTTAAACTCGTGTAAAGTACGGGTTATATTCTTAATTATTTTTATTTTTAAAAAAAAATAAAATTAATTAAGAATTATGTATAATGTTTTTTGGTTAGTTATATGCAAAATATTTTATAATTTATTTTTTCAATTTGAATTCCAGTAAAATTCTTAAATGTAATGATTGTATATATAATTTTTTAAATAATTTTTTGGAGTAATTCTTGTGTAAATTTTATTTTATTTTGGTATATGTAATTTTTTTTATTAGTTGTTAATTTCATTACATTTTTTTTAATATATGTGTTAGGCTCATAGTATTTTTTATTTTTGTATATGTATTATTAATTATTTTTATCTTATTTTTATTTTTTATTGGAAATTGATTGCGTGATTTTTTAACAACGAATTCAAACATAACCTTTATTTTTTTTTATATGGCTTTATGGATTTTTTTAGAGTATAGATAATATATTTTAAAGTGGAAGATATTGTACTAATTGCATCTATGTTTGCAATTTTTTTAGTTAATTAAAATTTGAAATTAAATTAATAAAGTTGAATATAAATATCATAGAAGAATATAATTTGATTATAAATATGTGTATCTTATTAAATTATACATAAATTATTTGGATAAATTATTTAGTTAAAATTATTATAGGACAAAGTTGATATATTATTTATTATATTATGAAATTACAGTTTTCTTGGTACTCTATTACGAAATTTATTAGGATATGAGATTTTGTCTTTTTTATTTTTTACGTACGTACGTACCAACCATACATTTCATCTCTTACTCCTTTAATACATAGGTATAGATATTTTTTTTCATTTGTATGGTCGAATTTTTTTAAAATAAAGACACGTGGTTTTAAAAATTAACATAAGTGTTGATTCTTATCTTCTTTTCCATGTATTTATTAGGACTTTCGAATATACCATGTTACATTCTTGATTATCTAAAGAACATATGCTAATTAAAGAAAAATAAAAATAGTGTAACGTAAAATTTTTTTTGCAAGCATCACAATTGACCGAAGACAATAATATGATTCCAAGTGATGTTACTCAATGGATAAAAGATATTAACAGTAACGATTTTCTTTAACAATTTATAACTTATATGTAATTAAAGACAACGATTAATGATAAACTCGTATAAATATTAGCAACAAATCAACAATAATAAACACAATACTTCTTTTTGAAGTTGATTCATGGATTTTAAGATAAATTTAGTTATACGTAGAGATCTTATATTCGTATTTATTTTTACTAGTTAGGTTCTACTCGCGTAACGCGTGAGTCTCTTTGGTGTTCTCTAAATATAAATTTTATTATACAATTTTAATTATTAATTTTAGTTTTGATAATTGTCTTGTAATTTCATAAATTATCTATGTATATATTGATATTCTAGTATGAGTTTATTTATGTATACAATAAGATAATGTCATTACAATGACCAAAATTAAATAATTCTGCATCATTTTTTAGAATTTAAAATTTTCTCTTCAAACAATAAAATTTACATTAAAACAAGTACAAATATATAAGTTATACATATATACGTAAGATATGAAATTTAAATATGTGTATAGGTTTCAAAAATGTGAAATGAGTATTTTTGATTTTAATATAAGAATGAGATAAATTAGAATTATATAATATTTTTTCGTTTATGAATAAAAGTTTGATACATTAAAAAGTTAAAATAAACTCAATAAATTTTAGAATATAATTTTTTTGATAATTATCTAATTAGTGCCATGTCGTATAATATTATATATCTTTTCAACACATAATATAAAGTCATATATATAACTATATTTCATAACAACAGTTTAACAACAGCAACATGAATAATAATAAATTGTTATAAGAAAGAAATGATCATTAATATATTACTATATCTATTTTTAAAATAACTAACAATATAATAATGATAATGAGAATAACAATAATAATGAAATGGCAAGTTGGTAATTATAAATAAAACTTCATACCTAGTTACAAATTGATGGTAAAATTATAATGACAAATTAGCGATTAAATCTGATTATAAATTGATGTAATAAAATATATAATGGCAAATTAGTAATCAAACGAACTCAATGGCTAGATAGTTAAACTAATTATGCTTCCCTACACTTATCCTTTTTTGTATAAGTAGTATAGATATACTGATATATTTATGATTTGTAAATAAGTATTTTTCATGTTTATGATATTTTACTTTAAAATTATTTTTTAAAAAAATCAGTGAATTTTCTTTCTAATATGGCGATGTAGCATTTCCTTTCACTTCAGGTTTGATTTATGAGATTTCATAAACATATTTAATGTAAATTAAAATGTATCTCTAATTTTGTAATGAAGGGATTATTATTATTTTTTTCATTTATGTTCTATGGCTATAAACATTCATTGTTCATGTTCATGATCATTAACTTAGTTTGAAAATAGAAAAAAAAATGTGTAACACTTTTTTATTACATTTTTTTTTCAAGTCAAATTTCTAAATTAAGGATTTTAGTAGTTTTAAGAATTTTTTATTATTCAATAATTGAGAAACCTAATAAAAAATGTTAACACATTTATACATTTGTATAATCTTTATTTATCATATCTACATCATATTCTCCAATTTATAGGATACCGTAATAAAATAACAATATTCTTAACTTTATTTAGTTACATTTGTTAGTTCTTTAATTAATATATATTTTGTTATTATATAATAACATATTATATTAACATATTTATACATATAATAATATAATTTTAATATATTAATGTGTTTTTGTGTGTCCATATATCTATATATCTACATCATATTTTAATATATTATAATATATAATATTCATATATTATGTTATATTGTATTGTATTATATATTAGTATACATTATACATAATATTTGTTATATTATGTCATATTATATTTATATATATGATATTGATACAAGTTTGATAATAAGGATTTGTTAATTAAAATTAATTAAAAAAAATTTATATCGGTGGTACTAGAAGCAACTTTAAATCTGTATTATCTCAATCCGCAAAAAGATGTCTTAAGCACATTCAAAAATATTATAAAAGAATGAATAAAAATATATATTTTACATTTATTTTTTCTCTTCAGTTGTCTATGAATTATCATTTTTAATATACTGACAGAAGTATATAAAGAAAAAATAAGCAACGAAACAAATGATAATAATCCAAACTTTCGTGAAATGGAGTGGGTGTTGCGGACCACAACAAAAGTATTAAGATGCTAATAAATTTTGGTTTAACTAATAAAATTCAATAATTATTAAATTAAAAGTTTAAAATTTGTTAATTATCTTTTCTAGTGAATAATATGTAGGTATCATTGTAATCCCGAAATCAATAACATGTCTTTAATTACAGAGTTTCTGCTTACACTTTTCGTAACAAAAAAAAGTATTGAGATATAAAATACTTCATCTCCTTTTCTTTTCTTTTGTCTATTTTGTTGTTTGGTAGTCCATTTAAATCCTCTTTTATAGCAAAATAAGATAAACTTTATCTGTTTTCTGTAAAAATTGAAACGAAAATAGAAATATATCAGAAGCTACGAGCCAATTTATAGAAGCTCGACTCTTCAAGTTTCTTAAAAGTTTTGACTCTTGAACCAATATTTAGGCCCCCAAAAAATTAAACTGTTTCTGAAGTCCCAAGAGTCATCTGTTTTGGAAGTCTTGTGAACGATTTAACGATAAAACACAGTGCTTTAACTTTAAAAGAGTCAAAATATTAAACAGAAATTTGTTTATACAAAATTGTTATTCTGAAATATGTGTTTCTGAATTTGATACTAGAAGAAAAATGAACCGTGACATAATTACACATTAGGAGGGTAGTACTGTACAGGTACATAGAAAGATAAAAGGACAAAAAAGGGAAAGATTAAGAAGCCCTTATACTAAAAGAAATGCTTCCACGGAAGCTATAATATGAGTCATGTATTTCCAAACATGTTATTTTAAATAATAAAGAAATGCTTCCAAATGTATTACTCTTCGTCGCAATTTGACCTTGAAATATCTTTTTTATTTATTTAATAAAGATACAAAACTACTATTATAAAAAATATATATTAATTATACCATCAAATTTAACTTTTATAATTTTTGAATTATATTTGTCAAATTATAAGTTCAAAAATTAGTCAATTTGCTCTATTAAAATCAAATTGCGACATATAAATTTGGACGGAGTTAGTACCTTTTTCTATGACATCCCTATTAGGGGTGTGAACGAGTCGAATTTGAGCGAATAGTAGTGTATTCAAATTCTACTATAATAAAATTTTGATACTCGAATTCGAACTCAAATAATTAGTCAAATATAATTTTGGTGCTTAGATTCTACTCTAGTCGAATTCGAGTCGATTACGAACTACTCACGAACACATAAATTTAGTTAAATTTTTCGTAATAATACTTTTTAAAATTTCTTTTGGGATTAAAATTATATATAATACTGTAATTCATTTTATTTATGGACATTAATTTTAGATTAACTTATTCAATATGTATAATATTTAAATGTATTTTTAAGATATAATTGATTATATATTCTCAATATATATTGTGATATTTAATATAAAGAAAAGAATCAAATTACTCGCGAGTATAATCGAGCGAATAGTGACGTACTCAAATTCTACTCTGTTAGGAATTATAATATTTAATAATGATGTAAAATACTTAGAACTTAATATTGTATTAGAACCTTCAATAAAATACTATCAGAGACTACCATCAAAGACTACCAAAAATGCATTGGGAGGTTCAACAATGTCAGTTTTTAGCCTATCGAAAACTAAAATTTTAACTTATCGGAGACTAAACACTAGTCTGTCGGAAACTAAGGATTGTACTATCGGAGACTATTTTTGAAGTTATCAGAAATTAAGGTAAAGACTCTTCATTGCATTAAAGCAACGAAGCTGGTTAGAGGATAAGGTATAAGTGAATAAGTGATCAGGGGACAAGTCGTTAGGAGATAAATAACCACTGATGAACAAAGTCATCAGGGGATAAATATTCACTGATGAATAAAATCATATCAGGGGATACATCCACTGATGAATAACATCACATCAAAGAATAAATGACTTGACGCATCACACCTCTACCAGAGTTCCTTAATGAACTAGAAGCCGACCAAAGATTTATAACGAAGTTACATTTGGATTAATAAGGTTGAGAAGCTGATTTATGAAAGTTAAGATATTTTGTAACAGTAATGTAATTTAACAGAGATGTTAGGAAACAGAAATTTTACAACTGCTGATAAAGAAAAGCTGCTCTAATTGATCGGAGTAGTTGTTAAAAAGCAGAAAAGATCAGAAAAGAAAACTGTGTAATTTCTAAATAGTAGTTGTTCATACTTGAACATATTTCAGAAGCTGATATCAATTTTGATAACCAGATTATAATTTCAAGTTCCAATATCAATAAAATACATTATTTATTAATTGATATAATTTTTTTTGTTTATTAATTCTGCAATTAATTTATAAATTATATCTTGATCTTTACAATGAGAGAAAAAGCTGAAATTGTATTCAGCCCCCCTTCTACAATTACTCATCCGAGAATAACTTACTCATTTAACTTATCGAAATTTAAAGTGAGTATCAAGTTTGACTCATTTTCGTATCAAATCCGAATCAAGTCAATTATTTTTCGAATTGAGTCCGAGCCAATAATGAACCGTTTGATTCGATTTATAGCCCTAATCCCTGCATATCAACTAAAGTTATTTCAATGGAATATAATAGACTTATAGATGAGCAATATTTTTTACTCCATTCGTTTCACAAAAAATAATAACATTTAAACTTTTGAAAACTATTAATTTTACATTTTTGACTAAAAATTAAATGTACAAATAATAAGTTTTTCTCATGAAATTTGTTATGAATTTTTAAGTTATAACAAAATTTATAAGTTTGCAATTAAAAGTTTTTTAATTTATAACAAACTAATAAAGAAAAATTTCAAATATAATTTTTTTTTGGAACAAAATTTTTTTAAATGTAACTTTTTTTTGGAACTGAGGAAGTATATTTTATAGTAACTTAACCTATAAATGTTTTCTTGTGATATTGAGCTTAAATGATATCTTTTGGTTGACAATGCCGCGTAATTTGATATTTAAGCTTGAGTACTTTAACATATCACCTTTGTTAGGAAAGAAATTCTGTAGAATGCATAATTATAATCAGAATATTGTTGTGTTCAAATCTTTTGAATATTTTGGTTTTTATATGGAAGGGTTTGGTTCATCTACACCATTCTTTTCTTCTAATTTTTTTCAATGCATTCTATAATTTTTAATATAACTTATCTGACATAATTTTAACTATAAAAATAAATAGAATATGAAAAAAATAGTAGAGTGTTTATCAAATTTTATACTAGTTTGCAATATAGAACATATATATCTTAATAATTAAAATTTGATATAATTTAAATGATTGAGATTTAATAAATTTTTAATTGTTAAAATCATATATTGTGCATTATTGAATTGTATGAAATTCGGTATGCCCTCCTATTTTTCATGTTTTATTCATTTATACTATTAAAATTATGTAAAATAAATTATATTAAAAGAGATAAAAAGTATTAAGGAGAAATGAGTAATGGAGACAAGTCAGGTCCTAACGGTTTCGTTTTGTCCATGTATAACTTGATAAATACAATTTTGTGTTGTTATGTTTTTATATTAATAAAAATTTTCTTTTATCAATTACAAAAATGTTTTATGGAATGTAATACTTCGGAACTACCCGAGACCAGTTACACTTCATGGTCCATGATGAAACTCAATATTTGACTTATAATTGGAAATTACATTTAAAATTAGGTAAATTAAAATTTAATATTATCATTATTTCAAAATTAGAGATACATTTTGTTTTACATATAAATTTATAAAATTCTGTAATTTAAAATGGAAGTGGAATATTTTATTATTAACTTAAAAGTGAAATTTCACTATACGCATAAAAATTACTCTTAAATATAAATATTTAGACTTTTGTATTCTTATAAACTTATCGTAAACACCTGAAAAATTCAAAATCCTAGGGTTAGAAATCAATTTTGTGCCATAGGGTTGCCCCATTTATCATTTAGTATTGTAAATTAATAGTTTAAATAAAAGTAGGGTAGATTACGGTATTTATGTAATATGTATACTAGAGTTTTTCAATAAAATGGGACAAAAGTTGAGTCAAAATGACATTTTAATAATTTTCTCATGCATTCAAGTCTATTTTCTATTTTTAGTTTCATCATCATTTATTTTCTAAGTCATCTCACATTTATTAAATGAATTTATGTCATTTTAGGCATTTGTTAGATTTATTCTCTAATTTTCTAGCAATTTCTAGCATTTAATTAAGCTCATAAAGTATTTTTAAATATTTAATTTTAATTATTTAAAGTAATTTTATAATTTTAAAAAACAATTCTAGTTCTTCTAGAATTTTTAGGTATTTTAAAAGATTTAATTTCAATTTCATTACACTTTTAGTAATCATTAAACACATCTTGCATTTATCGAAAAATACAAAATATAACAAAAAAATCATTTTCAAGTCCAACATGCATTTGCATCATCTCTAGAAATTTTAAATAATTTTTAATAATTTCATTTCATCTTTCTATTATTTATTACCAATTACTAAATAAAATGTGTAATTATTATATTCATTATTGCATTTACTGAAAATAACATCAAAATATAGAATAATATAGATATTTTAAAATATAAATATGTATAGTATTACTGTATAATATATATATATATATATATGTATATATTTAATTATTAATTAATTAAAGTAATTACTAATTTTTGTTTTTTCTAGATAGATAATAAATGAAGCAGGAACCACATTAGTGGTCAAGTGGCTTGACCAAAGGGGTAGCCCCAGGGACGAGGTTGCAGGTTTGAGTGGGCGGAGCAGCAGTTTTGCACGCAACCAAAACATTATTTTTTTATTATTTTTAACCACTAAATCGTATTTTGACTCATTTTTTTGTCCAAGTAAAAATCTAAGCATGTAAATACCTAAACTTTCTTACATTCAAAAACACACCTACTTGAATATTCCACTCTATTTCTTTGAGTAAAAATACCCCCCTTTTTTAATTTTTTTACTTCAAAAATAATTAGTTTAGTTCTAATTTCTTACTTTCAAGTGAAAAGCCAATCCTCAATTCACTTCAAAACCTCAAAAAAATGTAAAAGAGAGCTTCTAAACGCTGTAATTTATTCCGTATTCAATGTATATTCGATTCAAGTCTATTTATTCAGTCTTCTTGCATTTATATTATCATTATATGTTTGTTTCTCTCTACATTCATAATAAATTCATATGACATCCAAAAATTTATTCGTTTATTTTGTTTGGCTCCTGCTACCATGTATATTTTACATTAATCTGTCTATTATTAATTAATTGGTAAACGTGAATTATTTGGTTAATTATTTTTTGACTTCTTCTTTTTCAAATTTTCACAAACACTCTGGTTCCCACTAAAAAAATCTATATATTTCAAATCTAAAAATAAAAAGTTTTTTTAAACACTGTTTCTATGACGATATTGTTATGTACAATAGGTTTTATTAAATAATAATTATATAAAAAATCCAAAATTTTTTTTACTTCTTTATTCATGCATGCATGTTCTGAAAAAATAGTATATATCATGTTCTTAATTCGTCAAAAACTTTAATATTATACGGAAAAATCTCTATATTTCAAATCTAAAATTTACATAATTTTCTGAGATCGTTTATTGTTATGTTACGTATTATTAGAGTACTTTTTCTAATTTAATAAATAACAAAAGACCTCTAAAAAATCAAAATAAAAATTTCCTCTAATCTTCGCTATTTCTAGGACTTTATAAAAATATAAAAATAATTTTTACTTACTATTCAGGTTTTTTCATAATTAATTGCATATACTAGCATTAATTAGTTAGTTTCCTAAATAAAAATTTTTAAAATTGATTTTATCTATTTAATTTTATTTCTGAACTAAATCTCAGTACATATCTTGTTCAGTAATGATTTAGAATCTCTAAAATATTTATTAATTATTAAAGTAAATAGGTAAGTTTCTTAAACTAATAATATTCTTCTCATTAATTGTAAGATCTTCTTTAATATAAATATTCTTTTTTCAATGAAATATTCTAGTTTTCTTTTTCATGTTTACTTTGTCTCGAAGTTAAATATTCAATTAATGACGTAAATTCTTTAGTTACTTAGTTTAATTTTCTTAATTATTAATAATATTAATTTCTTTTAATTAATTAAATTGTAAATAAGTTGTGTTAAATATTAAAAAAGGGAGAGAGAATCGGCAGTCACGGGTCTCATGGATGTGAGGGGTGCCTAATACATTCTCCTTACATAATCAAGCCCCCGAAACTAGATTTTTCTATTTCGTAAACAACAGAGTCATCAAAAATCAAAAGAGTTCATAATTAATCAAAATTTTAAAATTAAATAGGATGAATTGGGATATCTTTTTTTTAAAAAAAAAATTTAATACCAATTGGTGACTTTGAAAATTAAAAGAATTCTTTTGATTCGTCGCATAAATATGGATGAATTACTTTAATCAAATTCAATAATCTACTAATTTTTCCCCAAGCGCGACACTTATATCACAAAAAAAAAAAAAAAAGAATCATACTTCCTTCGTTCAAACAAATAGTTACATTTTAAAAGTTATTTAGTACTTTTGTGAAATTTTATGACTAAAATTTGATTTGATTTTTGATTGATTTCAATTTTAAATGATGAACATTACAAAGTATATTTAGATTTCAGCAAAATAAATTACTTTTAATTTTAAAATCTTGTTCCAATTTGAATTTTAAAATTTTAAAATCTAATAAAGATATAATTCTTATCGTAAAACAGGGAGTAAGATTTTTGACGTACCGTTAAATTAATTGAATTAGATAATATAAAATAAATAAATAAATAAATAAATAAATATATATATATATATATATATATATATATATATATATATATATATAAAATGTGCAAACAAGAATAAAGTGGAAAATGCAGTGCAAGTGATTTCAGTCAACCCACACGCTTTATAACAGTACAATACAGATAGATGATGGATAAATTAAGAAAATATATTCGATTAATTATAATGCTCCCAAAAGCTAGAATGACGTACAATTAAATCATTATGTAATTTTTTTCTCCGCTAAACTCTAACATCTATTAACGAAAATTTCAGATTTGAAAGAGTTTTTCTCTATTAAATAAAAAAATTCTTCCATAGATTTTCTTTTAATTTGATATTCAATTTTATTAATAATTTATTTTTGTGGGATTTGAATTTTTTTAACATTGCAAAAAATTTTCAGGTAAAAACATTAAAGTTTGGGACTTTAGAGATTTTTGAAAGAACATATATATTTGTTTTTGCTTTAGTAAATCTTTTTTGGTGGTGAATTAATGATGTATTTTGTAATTATGATTCTACGATTGAGCATATGTATTTTGTAATTATGAGTTGATATATTTTGTCTTTAACTTTGTAGTTCTTATTATTTTTATGGACGTAACGTAATCAAATCTTATGTGTTATAAGAAGATTTATGTTAGGATTTGGGTGTTACAAATTATATGTGGAGCTTGTTAATATAGGAAAATATTCCATGTCTCCCCTTCTCATTGATTTGTCCAATTTATACAAGATAAATGTGCTACAATTAAGGCTACATAATAGGTAACTCATATTCTAGAACATTCACAAAGATATACAAGATTATGCTAGAATATTCTCAAAGATATACAAGATTATTTACATATAATCTAACACACTCCCTCAGTCGAAGCGGGAGGTTCACATATACTTAGACTGTCTCGAAAATCATCAAAGAGTATGCACGGAAGCCCTTTAGTAAATATGTCTGCAATTTGATATCGGGAAGGAACATGAAGAACACGAATTTTTCCACGAGCAACTTTTTCTCGTACGAAGTGGTTGTCCATTTCAATATGTTTAGTGTGTTGATGTTGACTAGGGATTGTCAGAAAGATAAATCGCACTAACATTATCACAATAAACCAATGTAGCCGTATGGACTGGACAATGTAGTTCCAATAGCAAATTTCGGGTCCAGCAGGACTCAGAGACACGTTAGCTACTCCTCTATACTCAGCTTCAGCACTAGATCGAGACAACGTAGGTTGACGTTTAGAGGACTAGGAGATTAAGTTGTCTCCAAGAAAGATACAATAGCCAGAGGTGGAGCGTCTGGTGTTCAGGCATCCACCCTAATCAACATCTATATAAGATACAAGACCAGTTATGGATGATTTATATAAATGGAAGCCAAAATCAAGAGAACCCTGAATATAGCAGACAATGCCCTTAAGAGCATCTATGTGTGCCTCTCTCAGGTCTTGCATGTATAAACAAATATGTTGGACTGCATAGGATATGTTTGGTCTCGTGAAGGTGAGGTACTATAGAGCACCAGCTAGACGTCGATAATGAGTGGGATCACTGTAAGGAGAGCCAGAGGAGACACCTAATTTTGGCTTAGTGTTAATGGGCGCGGGACACAGTTTATAAGAAAACATGCCAGCTCACTCAATAATCTACTCGACATTTTTCTTTGTGAGAGGAATAAACCACCTACATGACGAGTAACTACAATGCCCAAAAAATAGCTTAAAGGACCTAAGTCTTTCATGGTAAACTCAAAATTGAGGAGAGACATAATAGTCTTGCGAAGAGCATCAGAAGAAGCTGTGAGAATGATGTCATCAACATAAAGTAAAATATATGTCGTATCATTGTCACGACGATAGATAAATAGTGAATGATCAGATTTGCTGTGAGAGAAACCAATAGTAGAAACATAATCAGTGAACCTTTAGTACCAAGCACAAGGGGTTTGCTTTAGGCCATAAAGAGATTTCTTCAACAAGCAAACATGATTAGGACGAGCAGGATCCCGAAAACCAATGGGTTGAAGCATGTAGACAATTTCATTCAAATGTCCATACAAGAAGGCATTTTTGACGTTCAACTGATGAATGAGCCTTGACTTAGATAAAGAAATGCTAAGTACAGTCCGAATTGTGGCCGGTTTGACCACTGGGCTAAATGTTTCATCACAGTCCACTCCAACCTGTTGAGACCTGCCATCACCAACAAGACGGGCTTTGTGCCTCTCAAAAGAACCATCAAAATTACACTTATGTACGTCGACAAATCCACATAGAATGAATAATATTCACACCAGGAGGACAGGCACTAACTCCCACGTCTTATTTTTAATAAGAGCATTGTATTCATCCAACATGGCTGCTTCCAATTTGAGTCAAACAACGCAAAAATTGTCGAGAAATTGGAGAAATAGTGGTAGTAGCGCTTAAATTAAATTGGTGCTTAGGTTTGAAGATGTCATGCTTACTTCTTGTTGTCATGGGGGTGAGAAGACGGGTAGAGCCTTACTCTTGGGTGAGGTGATGCAGAAGTATGTGGGTTAGCAAGTGATGGTGGGTTGTTAGGTGATGGCTAGGTTGTGACTATGGAGTCCAGTTGAGAAGAATGTTGTTGTATCGTTGGGTCTGAGGGAGGTTGGGTATGTGTGGCTGAGTACGCATAGGCTGAATTTTGAAGATGATGGACAAACAAGGGTGAAAGACCTTTATTTGAGGTCATGTGAGAAGTAGCACTAGTGTCCATGTACCAGTTGTTGCCCGGAGGGTTGAGAGATATTGTATGCATGGCTTCCTCAATATCAGTCGGTGCATAGCTTGGAGTAGACGGGACAACAGTAGAAGCAACATGGGCTTACAGAGGATAAGGACCTAAAATTCCAGGTTGACGGTGCATTATAGAGAGGGTTGTTGGGTACGAACACGGTGGTGCAGCCCACCCTTGCGGTCCCTATGGGATCTAGGCCCATTGTGGCGGTGGTTGTGGTTGCCAAAAATGTTGTCGTTGTCCTTAGGTACCACCACAGCCTATTTCACTAGTACCAAATCCTCCTCCTCCATGATTTCTTCCCTTCCCACAGTTGTTGCTTCGGCCTTTATCACTCCTACCACGATTTTGACCGCAATTTTTATTTTTATTGTGGGTGTTTTATTTGCAACATTAGTAGAATTGAAAGGGGAAGCATCATCAGTTGAAACATTACGAGTAACAATAAGGGCAGTACTTACGACATGTTCAGCTTGTTTGGCTTTGCGGGCTTCTTCAAGAGTAAGTTGTGACCGGGCTTTGTAGAAGGGAGGGAGGGGATCACTTTATTGTATGATTGTTGCAATACCATCATATGTCTCTGGAAGACCTGCGACCAGTTGTAAGACAAGCCTTTGATTGGAAACCGGGGCACCAACATTGGATGGTTGGTCAGAGAGCATCTTTAGCCGTTGACTGTAAGCCGAAGCATTAGGAAAATCATCCATGTGAGTATGGGTGAATTGATGCTCCAAGTAAATGGCACAAGAGTTTTTTTTGTCTTGAAAGATGTTAGTGCAATATTAGCACAAGTGTTTGTAGAAGGGGGGGATGAATACAAACACCTGAAACTTTTTGCACTAAAAAAAAAACTTATAAGGCTTACTGAAAACAAGTTGTAACAAACAGAAAAACTATATGAAATGAACACGCAGATTCAAGTTAAAATAGTTATATTATAACTCGAGGTTTTTCTGGAAATCTGTATAATCACAAATGTGATTTACAGCTACAAATTCTGTGAATAAAGTTCACAGCTTCTCACACTCACTAGCTTCTAATATTCTTTGAAATATCTCTCTCAAGATCGATTGCAAAGCTTCTCTCTAGTGTTTTTGTGCTTCAGTGCTTGTTTGATCTGTTGGATAGATTCAATCATTCGTTATTTGTGTAATGAGAGCTCCGTTGCTTATATATCAATCAGTGGGTTGAAATCACGTTCTTGAGACGTGCTTCTCTTCTCAACTTAGCCGCAAGTATGTCACATCTAAACTTTATGTGTCAGACTGCTACATGCTTTGTTGCTACTTTTCTTCCCCTGATCTGTGTGCATTTAATGCGTGAGAGTTCTCATTGGACCATTAACAAACTTCAAGAAATATCTTTCCAGTTAATATTTCTTGCTTCTGTAACACGTTACGTTGATTTCTTTGTAAGAACTGATGACGGGTGTATGTTGTCACAACGATCCACTGACTGCCAGCCCTGAGAGACTATGATCAGTGCTTCTGGATCCCCTGCTGCTTATTGACTGGATCAGGGCTTCGACCTTCACTTGAGTTAAACTCAGTGCTTCTTAACCCTGATGGTTATAGCTGACGGCATACAATGATGGCTTCCACTGATGTCATGTTGGTCATTCTCCCTGACAGGTTACCCTGATGGGTTTGCCTGACACTGATATGTCTTGAAGTGTCCCTCTGACGGGTTCCCCCTGATGGTTTCCCCCTGATGGGACTTAATCAACGTAACTTTGATTTAGAATTTCTGATGTGCAGAATACTTCGTTTGCTTACAAGTAGCATCAAACATTCTTCTTCACTTTGTCAAGTCCTTTGAATGTTTCTGTTTTCTGACTTGTCTTGTGAAGTTATTGACCATCCACTAATGAATAAATTTATCATCAGTGGATGCAAAACTTGTGCTGATCTTAAGGTTTATAAAATACCTCAAGTATTTATAGTTGCACAATTTATTACATAATCATCATCATCATCATTTATCTCTAACAAAAGATATCTTTAAGACTTTCCCACGCTTGTTTTGCCGTAGAGTCCGGTTCAAAGATAGTATGGAGAAGATCATTAGAAATCATTCCATAAATCCATTGAAAAACAATGGCATCAAGGCGAGACCACAATATAGTGTCCACCGATGAAGTAGTAGCCGTCGTCTAGGATGCCATTGGAGGAATGATGTGATCAATTACGTAATTATATTAGTATGTTATGTGATGCTGGCATGTCTATAACTTTTGCTAATGGTAGAGTAACTTTATCTGTTAACTCTTATTATTTTGGATGTGCATATCTAGTTGATGGCATGTTTAGGTTGAGTTTAACAAATGACATGATTAATCAAGTTTGCTCTAGATTACTTGATCCTAAAACGTTACATTATAGATTGAGACATGTTAATTATCACAAATTAGAATCTCTTACTAAAACTCATAATTTGCCACTTAATAAATCTATAAAATTTGACAGATATGAGGTGTGTGTTCAAACTAAAATTACTAAAAAACCTTTTCGTTCAGTTTCTAGGAGTACACAACTTCTTAAGTTGATACATTCTGATGTTTGTGATTTTTAAGAGTATGTTACACGTGATGGTTAGAAGTATCTTGTCACTTTTATAGATGATTGCTCTAGATACTCTTTTATTTATTTGTTAAAGTCTAAAGATGAGGTTTTTGAAAAGTTTAAGGAGTTTAAAAGTAGCGATGAAAATCAATTGAATCTTAAAATTAAAAGACTAAGATTGGACCGAGGATGAGAATATAGGTTAGCTATATTTAAGGAATTTTGTGCGTCAAATGGCATAATCCTTGAAAAGACTGTTCCTTTTGCACCTCAGTCGAGTGGTGTAGCCAAACGAAAGAACCGAACTCTAACAGAAATGTTAAATTCTTTGTTGTTGTTTTTTGGCATGCCTTCTTGTTATTGGGGTGAAGTGGTTTTGTATTCTAATCATATTCTAAATAAGTTACCTCACTCTACTCTCTCTACAACTCCTCATGAAATATGACATAAAAGACCATATAATTTTGAACATCTTAAGACTTAGGATTGTATTGCTTATGTTAGGATACCTGACCCTAAGAGACCTAAAGTGGTACTTAGAACAACTATGTTATTTTTCTAGGATGTACAGAAGATAGTGCAACTGATAGATTTTTGGTCCTATCAACTAATTTAATAATAGAGTCTATGGATACTATATACTTTGAGGATAAGTTTCTTAGAGATAAAAGCATTACCTTACCTGGTGAGATTGAATTAGTTGTAGATTTTGAAGAAATAAATGAATGAAACTTGACTAATTCAAATCCCACAGGCGTACTTGACTAATTCAAATCCCACAGGCGTACCTAATCTTACTGACACTATTCCTGTAGAGACGTTTAGGAGAGTATCTACGAGAGGTAAAGTACGTAGAGATTTTGGTGAGGACTTTGTGACCTACCAATTAGAGAAAGATCCATCAAGCTATAATGAAGCTATGAGATCTAGGGATTTTTTGTTATGGTTAGAAGCCATAGATGAAGAAATGTACTCTTTATTACAAAATAACTCTTGGAAGTTAGTTAACCTGCCAAAAGGGGTTAAGGCAATAGGCTGTAAGTGGGTATTTAAGAAGAAACTTAATCCTGACAGATCGATAGCTAAGTATAAAACACGTCTAGTAGCTAAGGGTTATACTCAGGTTAAGGGAATGCATTATTTTGATGTCTATTCACCTGTCTGTCATATTGTTATGATAATGATTCTTCTTGCAATAGCCTTAATTAAAAATTATGTTGTGCATCAAGTGGATGTAAAAACAACATTACTAAACAGTGATCTGAATGAAGAGATCTATATGGAACAACCTGAGGGGTTTGTAATGAAAGGATTTGAAAATAAAGTTTGTAAACTTATTAAATCCTTGTACGGACTAAAATAAGCACCTAAATTATGACATGAAAAGTTTGACATAACAGTAAAGCGCTTAAGATTTGTTGCTAACGATTGTGATAAGTGTCTTTATTTCCGTTATATGTCGAATAAGGTTGTGATTATTTGCTTGTATGTCGATGATATGTTGATCTTAGGAACAAATGACATTATAGTGAATGATGTCAAAGTTACCTCGTCGAAAGAGTTTGACAAGAAAGATCTTGGTGTTGTTGATACTATTTTAGGCAGTAGAGTGACTTTTAATGGGCAAGGTATTTACCTTAATAAATGGGGTACAGTGAGTGTGAAGTGATTGAGATGCCTTTTGATTGTAATAAACGGTTAAAGCCTAATGAGGGCGAAACTGTTAGACAATTGGAGTATTCTCAATTAGTCGGTAGTCTCATGTATGTAATAACTTGCTCTAGGTCTGACATAGATTTTGCTGTTAGCATGTTAAGCAAATACACTAGTAATCCTGGAATTGAATAATAGAATGCCTTAGATAGATTGATGAGATACCTTAAGGGTACTCGTGATTATGTTTTATTTTATAGAGGTTATCCTCCTACGTTGGAAGATTTTTCTGATGCCTCTTGGTACCCAGATGTGGGTGATGCTAGATCTACTAGTGGTTATTTGTTTACAATAGGTGGTGCAACAGTTGTTTGAAAATCTAAGACACAAACTAATATTGGTTTGTCATCTATGGAAACGCAACTTTATGCATTAGTTTTAGCTGCAGATGAAACAGAATGGATGAAGGATTTGTTAACAGATATTCTAATGAAAAGGTTAAAAGTCAATTCTTTGTTGATATTTTGTGATAATCAGGCTGCACAAAGAATTGCAACGAACACTCTTTTTAATCCTAAAAGGAGAATGTTGAGGTTTAAACAAGCTAGATTATATTATCTCATTGATCATGGGATCATCACTGTTGTTGATGTGATATCTAGTAACAATGTAGCAGATGCACTTACAAAGGGATTATTGAGGGATCATGCTTATAATATTGTGAATCAGATGAGGTTAAGAGCTATGAAAAAGAGTCTTATGAGAGATAATTGACCTTTTGTAGTTGTAATTCCAATCTATATAAGCATGTTATTTGATATGTTTTGATGTTGTGATTTCTTTATATCATTCCAAATTTGATGATATGCATATTATGACTTGTTGTGTCATTTCAAATTTGATGATACGTCATACTAAAATCATGTTGGGTATGAAATTATAACATTCCAGAAAGAGACATGTGTGGTTCTTATCTTTAAATGAGAGAAAGCATAACGGAACAAGTTCTATGTGTTGAAAACTTGTTGGTGATGCTTAATAATTTTATTATGTGATTGGTACTAAGTTATTTAGTATTGAACTAGATACTTTTTCATTAAACTATTTTTTGTTGTGGTACTATGTTTCATGTATTTGAACTAGATACTTGCATCATCTTTGTGATTTGTACTATATTCATTTTTGTTGAACTAGATACTTATATTAATTGACAAAATGAATTTGAATTCATTTTGAGAAGTGTCTCATATGAAATTTTTTGTGTTAACACTAGTACAAAATTGATCATATGCGCGGTTAAATTACCTCTTTTGCGTCGGTTAACAGGAGACGCATATGGCGGAGACGCAAAAACTTGACTATTTTGCGTCGGTTAAAGAGACGACGCAAAACATTATCATTTGCGTCGTACCTTTAAGACAACCGACGCAAATGATATGGTTATTTGCGTCGGACTTTTAAAACAACGGACGCAAATCATGTTATTATTTTTTAAAAAATTCATTTTAAAATATCATATCAAACCACATTAAAAAACTAATTCTAATGTCACAACAAGCCAGAAATACAAAATTGAACTACTTCATTTGCAAAAGAAAAATATATACAAATCAAAATTTACAATCTGTTCAAAGGTCATTTGCAAAGCAAGAATATATACAAATCAAAATTAAACCATTCAAGAAGCTAGTAAAAAACATACCGAATTGAAAGCTCAATGCACTTATTATTTTTTGTACTTGTGATTCTCCTACTGCCCTTGCAACATTTTGAGACCGGTCTGTAAAATCCTCAACCTGAATACAATTTAATAACACTATTCAAAATTATTCCAATTTTCAGATTTGACAAGAAAAGTATAAATATGTTACCGATGAGAACTAGGCTGCTGTAAAGAAAAAGAGGAAAAAAGAATACAGGGTACCCATGAAAGAAGAAAAATGAACTCATGTTGTACCTACTACAACATCAAGTTTTCAATATAAAGTTTTACATATTAAATAAACAAAGATACAAAGGCCCACACATAGAATAAGAAAATAACAAAAGAAACGTACCTAACACTGGAGGAGAAATAAATTATCACCCAAATGAAATGTATGCCGCGTAATGAAAATGAAAATGTATACCGCGCAATGAAAATATAAAGAATTTAGAGAGAAAGTGGTTCGTCTTCAAAAAGCGGTAAAATGAAAATATATGCCGCGATTTGAAAATGCAAAGGCGGTAAAATATATTAATGTATTTTTTTTCATACGGTGGCATACTCGTAATTAATCGTACAATTATTTGTGTCGGTTCTTTAAAACAAGCGACGCAAATGTGTTATAAATTTATTTTTTTAATTATTGAATTAAAAAATATTTTTTTTGATTATTTATTTTTTTAATTTTTTTTTACACTTTTTGCGTCGGTCCTTTAAAAGAACCGACACAAACACTGAACACTAATTTTTAATTATTTAATTAAAAAATAAATTTTTTTAATTATTTATTTTTGAAATTTTTTTTTACACTTTTTGCGTTGGTCCTTTAAAAGAACCGACGCAAATACTCGACACTATTTTTTAATTATTTAATTAAAAAATAATTTTTTTAATTTTTTTTACACTTTTTGCGTCGGTCCTTTAAAAGAACCAACGCAAATACTTAACACTATTTTTTAATTATTTAACTAAAAAATAAATTTTTTTAATTATTTATTTTTTTAATTTTTTTTACACTTTTTGCGTCGGTCCTTTAAAAGAATCAACGCAAATACTCTACACTATTTTTTAATTATTTAACTAAAAAATAATTTTTTTTAATTTTTTTACACTTTTTGCGTCGGTCCTTTAAAAGAACTGACGCAAATATTCAAAACTATTTTTTAATTAGTTAATTAAAAAATAATTTTTTTTGATTATTTATTTTTTTTAATTTTTTTTACACTTTTTGCGTCGGTCCTTTAAAAAAAAGACGCAAATACTCAATACTATTTTTTAATTATTTTATAGTTTTTGCGTCGGTTCTTTTAATGGACCGACGCAAATACTCAATACTAGTTGCATCGGTTCTTGAAATAAGCGACGCAAATGTGTCATTAATTTATTTTTTTAATTATTTTTATAGTTTTTGCGTCGATCCTTTAAAAGAACCGACGCAAGTATTGTTTGTTTTTTTACCATAATACCACCGTTTTACTATATGCGACAATTGTATTAAAGAACCAACGCAAATAAGACGACGCATAAGACAGTTTTTGTACTAGTGTAAATTGTCAATTACAGGAAATGATAGAACTGGAGGAAATCAAGTGGATTTTTCTATGAAGGATGATGATCTACTAAACGAGTAGAATCTATTGGCGTAACTGAATCTCCGAGTTTTATCATTGTTCTGTTTATTTTATTCGGATATTATTTTCCTACGTGTTGATTTATTCATTTGTTGAATTTATTTTTTTTAAAAACCTAAATACTTAAATTTGGTTTGATTCAGATATGTATGTATGATTTTATTTGAATTTGGTTTCATGATACTTTGGTATCGTGTATTCATATATGATTCGTTATTATTGTTATATATTTAGAACATAGGAGAAGATTGTTGGATAATATGTTCAAAATATATTAATAATAATAATTTGATAAATATTAATTATATTTTATTAATTAATATTATATGTGGACAAAAAGCTGAAAGTGTATTTACAAATGTTAAATCTTAATAAGAATGAGTTTATGTTAAATTTGATAACTATGTTGAGTTTGATAACCTGATAATATTCCAAACTTGATATTTTAAATATAATATTTTAAATAAATTTAAAATATATTTTATATTTTTTTAATTATTTATTTAATTATTGTTCTTGTCTATTGATATAACAACCCGTTGTGGGTGTTAGAAATAGAAGGAGAAAGAAGGTGGTTAGCGGCTAGTTGGAGCAGATGAGGGAGAAGAGAAAACCAAGCTCCGTGGTCTTTCCTATATCGTTGTCTTCTTTATTAAATTGCTTTATTTATTTGTTTTGTGGTTTGCTTGATTATTTGCGATTCTGGTGTGCGCGATCGTATAATTTCATAACAATTTAACTTCATTCTTTGTTTGTTAATTGTAATTCAATTTTGTGTACAAAATTTGTTTGAATTAAAAATAAATAAATTATTATGCTCCCTTATATAACAGCACTATACAACTGTACCTATCGTTAAAACAACAAGAAGTAATGCATTATCTAATGTTTTATGGCTCATTATTCTATGTACTAAATTGATTATTATACAGAATAATAAAATATAAGAAAATGACAAAAACAACATGTACGGTACAACAGAAAAGGTACAGCTCGCCTCACATGTTAATTCTTATATGCATCTCCACGTAAGCTAATCAAAGCTAAATGATTATGATAGATTGATAGCGATGACTGATAAGGATTTGATTAGCTTTCATTCGCTTCAATCTTTTTTTTAATGCTCCTAGAGTTCTTCGATTTAAAACATTATAGATATATTTTAATTTTGTAAAATTTTTATAATTTAAAATTAAAATAAAATTATTCTTTATGTTTTAAAATTAGATATACGTTTTTAAAATAATAATTTTTAAACATAAATTTTATGTTCCAAATATATTTATATTATCATTTTTTTTAATAATAACGAGAGTTATGGTAGAAATCACAAAATAATAGCTGTAGTTGAGTTAATTGAAATAGTAAAATTGTTTAAATGATATTTAAGAAATTTCATTATTTTTTATAGTTTAAAAATAAAAAATATGTATATAATTTTGGAACAATCTGTAAAAAAAATACGTATATCTAATTTTAAAATAAAGAGAATATTAATTTAAAGAACTTTAAAATGAAACATAATAAAATATATAAAAAATACTTTTAAATATAAATTTAGATATTTTGACATTCTTACCTATCTATATATCATAAAAAAAATTATAAAATTTACAAACATTATTACCATTAGAAGAGAAATATCCCTAATTCAGATTGACAGGTTGTCACAAATATATCTCGTTAATTGTAAACGAATTAATTCGTCTCATTCAGCTTTATCCGATAGATTGATCTCAACGGTTGATGGGACTTGGGAGGATATGTCATCTGTAACTCTTCAGTAATTATCTTGGCTAATATTTTTCATAAATCTATAATTATTTTAAAAAATTTAATAGTACAAATTAAAATAAATATAAAAAAAATAGTGTATAATTCTTTTTAACGTTTTTGTGATATATAATATAATTTTTTTATAATAATGCAAAATTAATATTTTTTTAAAAGATTAAGATAGATTAATTTATACATGATTATAAAATTTGTAAAGAAGTTCAAACAATTTAAAAACTTATAAACCTCAATCTGGTGAAACTGCTTCATGAACCCTTTTTTTTTCCCCCTGTTTTGGCAGCTGCTTTGTGAAAATTTTATTTCGATGAAATTGAATTTCAAAAGAATTCATAATTTTGGTTATAAAAAGATTAAAATCATATAAATTTCAGGTTACGCTTATTTCATTAAGTGTTTGTATCTAAATAAATTAATCAGATCTGAATTTAATGAACTAATTAAGTATTTATGTCTAAAATCGGATACAAAATTTATTATTTATTTAACTTTTTGTCTTAATATATAATTGATCTATTTTATATTTTATCAAAAAGAATAAAAGTCATAACATACTTATTCAAGTTCATTTTAACGACATACTTGATTTAGAAAAAACTGAGTGTATTAAGAATGAGTTATGTAATTAGGTCAATGCTTTCAGTTTGTGACGATTACGATAGGGGTCTTAGTAGTTTATTTAATATTTAAATATAACACTTTTAAATTGATAGCGAAACTATTATATTAAGACAAATGTCACAGTTTATGAACCGATATCGAACAAATACGACTGCTGCAAATGCCTTGTCAAAAACTATCATAAAAATCATGATATTAGCATATTGTACCGTTTTTAGAGTCTAACATAATATTTTTTTGTAAATCTCAATTGGCGTCTTTTTTTGTAGTGTATGTACTTTTTTTTTTCACTATGTAATTAAAAATCGTGATATAACTACAATATAATTTTTTTTTCAAGTACATAAACTCTTAGGAACATGTAATTATAGATAAATAATGTTCAGAATTATAGTATTTGATAATAATGTATAATACTTAAAATTGTTAGAGTTTGTAATTGTATTGAAACTACTGATGTGTTATATAAACATCAGCAGATAAATTGCAGTTAGTTTTGTTTAAGTATTATCATTTAACAATGTAAATTGTTTATCAGTGGATAATAGACAGACTAATAGAAGTTATTCTCTAACAGTGTAAAAGTTACATCAGAAGATAAATTAGAGGATAAATCATCACAACAACCATCAGAGGATAATCCGCAATAGAGAAATTTTGTAGAAACTTCAGAGGATATTCTGCAAAAACATGTTCATTTTACAGTAGAGTCAATGGCTACCAGCGGATAAAGGTTATCTGCAGTAGGTTGGTCATTAGCAGATAAATTACAGACCATCAACAAATAAATCTATACATTAGAGTATAAACACTTATCAACAGTTGAGTTGCAACATAAGATAAATTGTCTATCAGTAAATATTCTGCAGCAGTGGATAAGTTGTTCATCAGAGGTTAAGCCATCAAAAGATAAATTGTCATAAGAGGATAAATGTCTTTGATCAACAGATAAATGGTCATCAACAGATAATATGCATAAGTGAACAAATGGTCATCAACAGATAAATTCTTCATCAGCAGATAATGACCATCAGTAGTTAATATACCCCAGAGGTCATCAATAGACAATGACCATCAATGGATATTAACGATGATATATGGTTGACTGCAGCAGACCCCCTACTAGAGGTCATCAGTAGATAAAGAAGGCATCAACAGATAAATGACCATTAGTAGATATGGAAGATGACATATGGATGATATATAGCTGACTGCAATAGACCCTAAGTCGATTAGGGTTTTGAAATTAAAATAATGAAGCTGGTCCAATAAAGAGAGATTGTGTATCAAAGATGATGCACAAAAAAGTTACATAGCAGAGATAACGTGCAAGAGATTATGTAAAAGAGAAGTTATGTAATAAAGCTGAAATTACGAAGACATGAGAGATATTTTTCAAAAAGATAGATTGAAGAAGAAGATGAAGAAGAAAGCTGTGCCTATAAATAGAGATACAGAGCAGTGAACAAAACACAATCTGAGATCACACATCTAAGAATAATCTCAACATCTCATATACATATCGAGAGAAAAATTGAGAGAGAGCAACTGTATCAAGATATAACGAGTTAAATATTGAGATACATATAGAGAAGCTGGTTCTTCTTTGAACAATATCAAGATATTGTAGATGTTCTTCTTTGAACAGTATTCTTAGAAACTGGTCATCTCCACCAGTGAGTTTTTATAATTTTTTTTAATTAATAAAAGTTTAGAAATATTTGTAATATATTATATTTTTTCAATTCTGTATTTTTCAATACAATATATTTATTGTGTTCATAAAGTTCAAATTTTTTTTTGATTTGTATTCAACCTCTTTTACAAACTATCAACTTTGGTACAAATAAATAATAATAAAATAAACATCAACAAATACTTTAATTACGACTCTCCTTGTTATGTGAAAAAAAAATCCGATATAATGGACACATGTCAAACTTAAAAGATATATAACATGAGATGGGAGGCTAGTTACAAGAAATTAATTGGGTTCTCCTTAAAATCTCTTTTAAAAAAAGTGGCTACATGATATTAAAATACACATTAACTACACAAGAAAAGGAAGATATCCAAATTTTAATTTTTATTAGCTAATAAAGTAGTATTACAAGTGTAAGTTGTGATTGTGCGAATTCTAGATATTAATAGGTTGTTTAGCTTATGTTTGTCCTGTGGAGTAATTATAAAAGGAGGGTTGAATACAATTTCTAAATTTTCTTTGAATTAAACTGTTTAGCACAATTTAAAACTTAAGAACAGTTATAACAACTTTACTGAAAATATATAACAAGTGAAACAGTAAAGCAAATTGCAAGATATAAATATCAATTAACAATATGAATTTGTATTGTTAATCAGTTTGAATCTTTACAATTTTCTCTGGTAATGATTACCAGCTGCAAGTAACTCTGTTGAAAAATAATAGCTACACTCTAGAAAAATGATTTCTAGCCACTTAAGTTCTAAAAACTTGTTACTCTCAAGTTATGAAAAATCTTGTTTCTCTTAAGTTATGAAAAACTTTGTTGTTGCACCCCTACTTATATAATCTTTGCTTAAACGTTTATTCATTATTTAGTATATAAGAATTGATGATGTAATATAGTCCTTACTTAAGTATTGTAAAAGGACTTAGAAAAATATCCAACTTGTTAGGTGGATATAATTGGTAGTTAAGCAAGGAGTTTTGATCACCATTGAAGTCTGTTGAAGAAGGTTGCTGAAGATGCAAGAAATATTCTAAGTATAGTCTTGCTTAGAATGGAAATAAGCAAGGACCTTTATCCACTTAGAATATCCCAAGTATAGTCCTGCTTAGAATGGAAATAAGCAAGGACTTTAGTAATCAAGATCCTTTGCTTATCAAAGTGAAGATTTTCAGAAAAGTTATCTTAACTCTTGCTTAGTCAACTTCTAGGAAACTCTTCTGAAGGGCACTAGAAGACAAAAAAAAGGCTAACTTTTTTGAACTAAGCAAGGACTGCTGAAAAGGTACAAGTCACATCAAGGACAGTATACTCCAACGGATCTATTTCAAATCTCCAACGGATAGTTTTTTGGAGAAGTATAAATAGAAGTCATAAATTTCATTTATGACTAACCAATGAACCAACTACCTCCAACTGAACAAAACTCTCTGACATCTTAAAGACTACAGCAAGACATCATAAAGCTTGAACAAGTGCTATCTATCTGCTCAACTAAGGAGCAATCTACTTGAAGATAGCAAACAAGATTTTCTCAAATCTTCCTAGAGTCTGTGTGACTAAATTGGACTAAGTGTCCTCCTGCTAAGTTGGTCTAAGTGACCTATTGTAAATTGGACTAAGTGTCCTCTTGCTGATTGTTCTGTGTGAACAAGTTCTAGTGATAGCCTTCTCAAGTAAAAGAGAAGAAGAGTGGAATAGGATTATTCCGAACCACTATAAAAATTCTATCTTTACTCCTGCTTATCTTTTATATTACTTACTTGCTTTGCTGTGCTTTGCTTTAGTCCTGCTGAACTCTTTCAGCAAAGACTTACTATCTTTGCTACTTCTAGCCATTAACCTTTGCTACAAAAACTAAGGGGTACTTTGCTTAAACAATTCCGCTGCTAAATTCTTTGAAAACATAATAAACTCTTTTATAATCAATAAGTGTTTTAATTCAGTAAAGTTTTCTAAGCAAGACTCAATTTTTGAAAAACACTATTCAAACCCCCCTTCTAGTATTTTTACCCTTTGGGACCTAACAAGTGGTATCAGAGCTTAACACTCTTTGCTAAGCCCTAAAACTTGAGAGGATCCAAACTTAAACTTTCTAATGGCTTTAAGAAGTGATTTTGGTGGCAAGCCCCCTATGTGTACCAGAGATAGATTTGCTAATTGGAAATTGAGAATACAGGTATACATGGATGCCATTGATGAGGAATTATATGAAGCAATAAAGGTTGGACCCTACATTCCAGAAAAGCTATCTGCTGATGATCCAAATAAGCTTATTCCTAAGCAGAGAAAGGAATGGACGGATGAAGAAAAGAAGTTAGTAAGATACAATAAGAAGGCAATAAACATTCTCTTCATGGCTCTTGAAGAGGAAATGTTCGAAAGTGTGTCTAACTGCACCTCTGCTAAAGAGGTATGGGATGCCTTGCTGGTACTCAATGAAGGAACGGTTGAAGTCAGAGAGAATAAGCAATCCTTGCTTATTCAACAATATGAAATGTTCAGCATGCAGCAGGGGGAGAATCTCACTGCTATGTACGAAAGATTTACTGTCATGCTTAACAATTTGCGTACTCTAGGGAAGACCTATGACATAAAGGACATTAATCTTAAATTCATGAGATCTCTACCAAGGCAGTGGGATCCTAAAACCACTACTGTGAAAGAGTTGAGAAATTTACATAGTACTGATCTTCAACAACTCTATGGAAACCTGCTTACATATGAAATGGAATTAGCTCAGAGAGAGGCTACATCTGAGCCAAGGAGGAAAGATAGAGGAGTTGCTTTGAAGGCTGCTGAGTCTAAGCAACAAGTAGATTCTGACTCTGAATCTGCTGATAGTGATGAAGATATGACTATGCTAGCCAGAAAATTCAGAAGGTTCATGAAGAAGGATAGAGGAAACTTCAGAAGAAATACAAGCAGCAGTAAAAGAGATCCATCAAAGGATCTATGCTATAATTGCAAGAAGCCAGGTCACTATGCTGCTGATTGCCGAAGTTCAGCAAGAGATGAAAAGAAATTCCCTACTAATGACAAGAGCAAGGGAAAAGAATATTACAAGAAGAAGTACCAGCAGAAGAATACTTCAAACTTCAAGAAGGACAAGGGACTTATTGCTGAAAAGTCTTGGAGTGACAGTGAAAGCGACTCAGAAGACTCCAGACCAGAGATTGCCAACTTTTGCTTAATGGCAAGGGAATCCGAACCCAACAAGGAGGTTGATCTTACTGAGGTATTTGATTTTGACTCTTCCGACATCACAGAAGCTGAGTTGCGCTCCTTGCTTAAGGATGTTGCATCTCAGTGGCATAAATATAGAAGATTGCTGAGAGTTGCTTCAGCAGAGTCTGATCAACTAAGGAGCAAGAACTCTGAAATCTTGCTTACACTTGAAAGGGTGCAATCTGAGAATTTGGAGTTACTTGCTGCTGATGATGAGAGGACATTGCTTAGACAGCATCACAGAGACCCTCAAGAGAGAGAGTCTAAGTTATCCTCCCAAGTTGAGGAATTAACTACTACAATCTCCACATGGAACAAATCCTCTTCAAATGCATGTGCTTTGCTGAAAAGTCAAAGAAGCATGCTAGACAGAAGTGGAATTGGATCCAGGACTTGCGAAGTCCTTGCTGAAAGTAGTGGAGAAAGTGATGCTGAGTCTATCAGCAGAACAATCTCTGTGCATTTAGCAGAGTGTAAAACTCCTGCTAAAACCAAAGGTAATAGAAATGTTACCTTGCTAAATAACAAATTCCTTGCTGACCGTAACTATAAGCAGGGACATGGTGCTAAACAGACCAAGGGTGGAAAGTTTAGCAAGAACCATGTTCCTCCTGCTTATAATTACAACAATGTGAGGAATTTGAAATTTAGCAAAGGTTGGGTTAGGAGCAAACACTGGAAACAACCTCAACCTAAGAAAAGAGGTAAGCAACACACACATCGCAACATGACGCATTTGAGATGCTATTGTTGCCATAGGATTGGTCACATTGCTTCTCTTTGCCTTGCTGACCCTTACTATATTGGTTGGTCTCAAAAACCAAAAATGAGACAAGTATGGGTCCCCAAGGGTACTAACCTTACTGGACCCAAGTTTTGCTGGGTACCAAAGTGATTGCTTATGTTTTGCAGGTTGTGAGTAAGGAACAAATTTGGTACTTGGACAGTGGATGTTCAAGACATATGACAGGAGATAAAGCCTTGCTCACCAATTTCAAAGAAAAGGATGGACCTCAAGTGATCCTTGGAGATAATAGTGCTGGAAGAACTAGGGGATATGGTTCAGCAGGAAATGAGTTAGTCTGCTTCAACAAGGTTGCCTACGTGGAAGGTCTCAAACACAACTTGCTTAGCATAAGTCAGTTGTGTGACAAAGGGCATAAGGTCACCTTCCTAGACAATCAATGTCAGGTAAGAGATCTTCAAACAAATTCTCTGAAGCTTTCTGGTTCAAGAAATGGGAATGTTTATGTAGTAGATTTGGCTAAGCTAAGTCCTGCTGAAATAACTTGCTTTCTTGCTAAAGCTTCAACAGATACTAGTTGGTTATGGCATAAGAGACTTTCACACTTAAATTTTAAAACAATTTCAAAACTAGCTGCTAAAGATCTTGTAAAAGGTTTGCCTAAATTTTCCTTTAAAAAAGAAAAACCATGTAGAGCTTGTCAATTTAGTAAGCAAACAAAACAATCCTTCTTAAGCAAACCTAAAAAATCAAACTCTCTGCCCCTCCAACTATTACATCTTGATTTGTTTGGCCCTATATCAAGTAGTCTTGGTGGAATGAAATATGCATTCACTATTGTGGATGACTTCACATGATTTACATGGGCATTATTTCTTGCTCACAAGAATGATGCATTAGCAGAGTTTGAGAAATTCAGCAGACAAGTTCAAAATGAGAAGGAACTCAGAATCAAGTCAGTAAGAAGTGACCATGGAAGAGAATTCGACTTTGGAGGCTTTACTGAGTTCTGTGATGAGCAAGGAATTTCTCATAACTTCTCTGCACTAAGGACTCCACAACAAAACGGAATGGTTGAAAAGAAGAATAGAACCTTGAAAGAAACTGGAAGAACATTGCTTGCTGATGCTAAGCTTCCTGAGTACTTCTGGGCAGAAGCAGTGAACACTGCTTGCTATACTCAAAATCGATCACTCATTCATCCAACCTTAAGTAAAACTCCATATGAGCTATGGAAAGGAAGAAAACCAAACATAAGCTATTTCAGAATCTTTGGATGCCCCTGCTATGTTCACAATAATGGTAAAGAGTACTTAACTAAATTTCAAGCAAAATCTGATGAAGATATTTTCTTAGGATATTCTACTCACAGCAAAGTTTTTCGTATTTTCAATAAAAGAATTCTAACAGTAGAAGAGTCAGTCTATGTAGTATTTGATGAAACTAACCATGAGGAACCAAGTGGTTCACTCCCTCTTATAGTTGAGCAGGAACCAAATGAGAATCAACAGGCTGCAGAGACTAAGGAAGACCCTGCTGAAGCACCTTCAGAAAGCATTGCTCCATTGGATAGCACCCTTGCTGAAGTAAAAGATAATGAACCCAACTTGGAGGAACTAAGACAGCAAGATATTCGATCAGATCTACCGAGAAGGATGAAATGGACCAAGTCTCATTCAGAAAACTTGATCATTGGAAATCCTACAAGTTCAGTAAAGACAAGAAGATCTGTTCAAAATGAAAGTAGTTTTCTAAGCTTCCTATCCCAAATGGAACCTAAGAAAATTGAGGATGCTCTTGCTGATACTGATTGGGTCCTTGCTATGCAAGAAGAGCTAAACCAATTCAGCAGGAACAAAGTTTGGAATCTTGTTCCCAGGCCAAGGAATTATGCAGTAATTGGCACCAAGTGGGTATTTCGAAATAAGATGGATGAAGATGGAATCATCACAAGGAACAAGGCAAGACTTGTGGCTAAAGGCTATTCTCAGGAGGAAGGAATCGACTATGATGAAACCTTTGCTCCAGTAGCAAGGCTCGAAGCCATAAGAATATTTCTTGCCTATGCTGCTTATCAAGACTTCAAGGTGTTTCAAATGGACGTCAAGAGTGCTTTTCTGAATGGAGAACTTCAGGAGGAAGTCTATGTGGAGCAACCCCCAGGCTGATCACGCCAATCCTCATCATGTATATAGGCTTGATAAAGCTTTATATGGTCTTAAGCAAGCCCCACGAGCATGGAATGATACTTTATCTTCCTTTTTAATTAATGAAGGTTTCAGCAGAGGTAAAGTTGACATTACTCTTTTCATTAAAAAGCATAAAAATAAAACATTGTTGGTACAAATCTATGTAGACGATATAAACTGTGGTTCTACTGATGAAAAACTTTGTGCAAGATTTGCTAAGCTTATGCAGAGTAAATTTGAGATGAGCATGATGGGAGAGCTGAACTTCTTCCTTGGACTTCAAATTAAGCAAAGAGGTGATGTAATTTTCATCAATCAATCGAAGTACACCAAAGACCTGCTTAAGAAGTTTGGGTTAGAATCAGCAAGTCCTATGAAAACTCCCATGTCATCAGCAACAAAGTTAGATAAAGATGAGCAAGGTAAATCCGTAGATATAACAAGTTATCGAGGTATGATCGGATCCCTACTATACTTAACTGCTAGTAGACCAGATATTATGTTTGCTACATGTATTTGTGCACGTTTTCAAGCCAACCCCAAGGAATCACATTTAGCTTCTGTTAAGAGAATTTTCAGATATCTCAAGGGAACTCCCAACTTAGGAATATGGTATCCAAAAGATTCAAATTTCAACCTTGCTAGATATTCCGATGCGGACTTTGCTGGGTGTAAAATAGATAGGAAAAGCACAAGTGGAACATGCCAATTTCTTGGAGGGAGACTTGTTTCGTGGTTCAGCAAGAAGCAAAACTCCGTGTCAACATCCACTGTTGAAGCTGAATACATATCAGCAGGAAGCTGTATCGCTCAAATTTTGTGGATGAAAAACCAACTTGCTGACTACGGGTTTGATTTCAAGTTTATCCCTATATTCTGTGATAATACTAGTGCTGTAGCCATTGCTTATAATCCTGTTTTACACTCTAGGACTAAACATATAGATATAAGGCATCATTTCATTAGAGATCACGTTCAGCAAGACACCATAGAGATAAACTACATTCCTACTAAAAATCAATTAGCAGATGTTTTTACAAAACCCTTGGATGAAAATCGTTTTAACAAACTGATAAGTGAATTAGGCATTTTGCTACTAACATCTTGTATGCTTAAGCAAGGACTTTCGTTCTTAGCAAGTTAATTTCAGGAGGAAAAGCACTGCTGATGTCTCAGCAGACCTTTCTATCCCTGCTGATTGACGTATCAAACGCTGTTGAACAAAGACGCTGCTGAGAGAACTCTTGCTGAAACGTCAAAGATGCTGCTGAAAGAAGAATCCCTTTTGACAAAATACAAATGCTGTTGAAAAATCTACATCAACCTTGCTGAAAAATTCTGAAAAATGGGAGATGTCCAGACAAAAAGGGGATACTTCAAAAACTATGTAAACCCCTGCTGGAACGTCAAAAATGCTGCTGAAAGGACCCCTGCTGATCAAAGAACTCCTGCTGATCAAATGTTGCTGGAAAACCTACAACCCTGCTGAAAAATTCTGAAAAATAGGAGACGTCCAGAGAAAACTACTATCTCAAAAACTATGTTAACTCCTGTTGTTTCCATGAGCAAAGGATGATCCTGCTAAAACATCCAAAATCAGCAAGGATATTATTCCTGCTGACTCAAGCTATATCCTTTCACATCAGCAAAGGTGTGCTACAGCAAGCCTGCTTGTTTCCATCTTTATCGTCGGAAAAATAGGTCATCATATCAAGCCGTAATTTTTCTCTCTCCTCATTAAATGCCACTCTACCCCATGATCTTTTACGGCTGCTGTCCTTTCGGTAATTAATTCTCACCACTACCCATATTTTTCTCCCACTAACTCTTCACCTTCTCAAAGCAGTTACCACTCTCTAAACCCTTCAACTTCTTTTACCTCCTATATAAACTCCTTTTTAACCTTTCTCAAATTTTACCAAATCCACAACTCTGATCTCTCTCTATAATCTCTCTATAAACCCCTTTTGAAAATCGCCGAAAACCTTCTCCGACCCTCTTTTCCGATCACTTTCAGCAGACATGGCAAACTGGCTTGATAGAATTGAATCTGAGTCCGTCATTGACTTAGATTCCTTTGCTGACACCGAAGATACTGAAGTTGCTGAAGTAATAACCCTACTGAGGAACAACGGGGTATGATATGTAATCTCTACTGATACTCCTATATATGGGGAAGTAATCAGAGAGTTCTGCTCAACCATGCAAGTCCGTGATCACAGCATTATCAGACGTACAAGTGGTCAGTTGGTCCTCATCACTCCAACAAGCATCGCTCACGTACTACAGATGCCAAGTGTAGGTCTGCTGACTCCACCTACTATCTCCGCTGCTGTCCTTGCTGATCTTGGCTACGTTAAGACTCATGCCAGCAAGAAGAGGAAGGACTTCCCAAGAAAATGGGATTTCCTTATGGATATTCTACACAAGACCTTGCTGTGTAAGTTCACCTCACAGGACGAGGCATCAGCAAGGGTCATCTCTATTGTATCCCTGCTGAAATCAGGAAAGCCTATCAATTGGGCTCAAATAATGTTTGAAGTCCTTGCTGAATCATTCTCCAGCAAGAGGAAGACGAAGATTTGCCATGGACAAACTTTGTCTCTGCTGCTCAAGGGACTACTTGGAGAAAACTTCCCAGCAGGGACCCAGGCCAAAAAGCTCATTAGCAGCAAGGTGATCACTCCATCCCTGCTGAAAAATTATGGTCGCAACCCTGCTGCCCTAGCCAAAGCGGCTGCTGAAAGGAGAGCAAGGGGACCAGCAAAGTCACAGGGGCAAACATCTTTAACCCCGAATGCAGAAGTGACGAACGCATCCCTGCTGGTCAACCCAACAAGAAAAGGAGAGCAACAAGTCAAATTCAGATGCCCAAAAAGAAATCAAAGGCAACGCCTGCTGAATTTGATCCCTCAACTTTAACCGAAGAGGAGAGGGAAATCTATGATTTCTACATGGAACTATATGATGAAGATTTGGCTACTGAAGCCATTGCTGCTGGAGGATCCGATGTGGAGCCTCCTTCTGAAGAAGATATCCCCACAGCAGTTCCTCTCACTCCCGAGTCAGCAGGGGATGAAATCTTTGATGAAATCGACAACTATATCCCTGCTGACTTGTCTCCGACTCCTGCTAATGATCAGCAAAGCTCCTCCACCGAGCTCTTCAAGGAGATCGATGAGATCACAGAAGTGGCGACTCCTGCTGAAACAACTCCTACTGACACAACAGCAGCAGAGCCAGCCACTCCTACTGAACTATTGGCGCTCACGGAGACGAAGTCTGCTGATACTTTAGACTCCATCACAGGACCTGCTGAAGTGGAGATTGTCATCCATGCTGCGAATAAAGCTAATCCTCCTCCCTTCTACTTCACTGGTGAAATCGATAGATCAGCAGTGTCGCCCAAATCCTCTGCTGCACGAAGACTCATCCTCCCTGGCTTTGTTATCCATTCACCTGCTGACCCGACCCTTCCTTCCAGAAGAAAACATGCTGCTGTTAAGGGCAAAGGTAAGGGAAAGCAGATCCAAGCATCCAACAGCAGCAGTGACAGTGACCCTGATGATGTTCCTGCTGTACGAGCAAAGGAAAAACAATCAGAGGAACTCATCAAGGCCCTGCTAATCGAAGATGCTCTTTCAGCTGGCTTGGATCCTGAGGTGTACCTTGCTGAGAACATCCCAGAAGGCCCCAGCCACATCTCTCCAGCAAGGGTACTAACCGAGGGGGAGCCCACTCCTGCTGAATCATCTGCTGAGATGCTTGCTATTGAGGGGGAGGACAAGGACACTCCTGCTGATGGAGAAGCTCATTCTGAAGAACCTGCTGGATCCGACCCTCAACCTGCTGTCAGCAAGGTTTCTCCTACTTCACAGAAGCTTGCTAAACTCGAAGCCCAATTGGCACAAGTTTTAGCAAGACTTCCTGCTGTGAGCACTCCTGCTGCCGAAACCTCTGCTGATCCTGCCTTAGCCTCCAGACTGATCAAGATGGAGCATAAGCTTGAAAAACTACAGCAAACAATGAATAAGCTGATTGACTTCCTCCCTATCATGGTCGATGATATCAAAAAGGGGGAGAAAGGTCATGAAGCACAACAAGAACAAGCAGAACAAATCTTCCCAACATCTGCTGATCCTACTCTTGCTGATAAGATCCCTGCTGTTGCTCATGTTGCTGTTCCAAGGAGAAAAAGACTTCCCAAGCATATCCCTGAGTCTGCTGTGCAAATCATGAATCCGTCCCCGTACATGAGACTTCAGAAGGCCCTTGAAGAAGCTGATGTCATTTCAATGAAGTCAGGGCTTGCTGAAAGTCTCAAGCTGATAGCAAGCATCAAGGAATCAAAATCAAGAATTAAGCAGTACGAGGTGGAAATGAAGAGACTCAGGGTACAAGAAATGCAGCTGGAGTATGACAGAAAGAAGGAAAGGATACAGAGGAGGAAAGAAGAAAAGGAGGCAAGGAAAAGGGAAAAAGAGGCAGCAGAGGAAAAGCGAAGGCAAGACCTGCTGAAGTTTGGTAAAGGTGAAGACCAGCAGAGTTCGGATGAACCTGCTAATGATGTATAATTGTAATTTTATTTTTGTAATTTCATTTTATATTGTATTTCTTGAACACTTTGAAATAAAATGAAATTCTTTTTGGTTCTTGCTGTGGTGATCAAAATAACTCGTTTTGACATCATCAATTAGGGGGAGATTGTTGTTGCACCCCTGCTTATATAATCTTTGCTTAAACGTTTATTCATTATTTAGTATATAAGAATTGATGATGTAATATAGTCCTTGCTTAAGTATTATAAAAGGACATAGAAAAATATCCAACTTGTTAGGTGGATATAATTGGTAGTTAAGCAAGGAGTTTTGATCACCATTGAAGTCTGTTGAAGAAGGTTGCTGAAGATGCAAGAAATATTCTAAGTATAGTCTTGCTTAGAATGAAAATAAGCAAGGACCTTTATCCACTTATAATATCCCAAGTATAGTCCTGCTTAGAATGGAAATAAGCAAGGACTTTAGTAAGCAAGATCATTTGCTTATCAAAGTGAAGATTGTTAGAAAAGTTATCTTAACCCTTGCTTAGTCAACTTCTGGGAAACTCTTCTGAAGGACACTAGAAGACAGAAAAAAGGCTAACTTTTTGAACTAAGCAAGGACTGCTGAAAAGGTACAAGTCACATCAAGGATAGTACACTCCAACGGATCTATTTCAAATCTCCAACGGATAGTTTTTTGGAGAAGTATAAATAGAAGTCATAAATTTCATTTATGACTAACCAATGAACCAACTACCTCTAACTGAACAAAACTCTCTGACATCTTAAAGACTACAGCAAGACATAATAAAGCTTGAACAAGTGCTATCTATCTGCTCAACTAAGGAGCAATCTACTTGAAGATAGCAAGTAAGATTTTCTCAAATCTTCCTAGAGTCTGTGTGACTTAATTGGACTAAGTGTCCTCCTGCTAAGTTGGTCTAAGTGACCTACTGTAAATTGGACTAAGTGTCCTCTTGCTGATTGTTCTGTGTGAACAAGTTCTAGTGATAGCCTTCTCAAGTAAAAGAGAAGAAGAGTGGAGTAGGATTATTCCGAACCACTATAAAAAAATCTATCTTTACTCTTGCTTATCTTTTATATTGCTTACTTGCTTTGTTGTGCTTTGCTTTAGTCCTGCTGAACTCTTTCAGCAAAGACTTACTATCTTTGCTACTTCTAGCCATTAACCTTTGCTACAAAAACTAAGAGGTACTTTGCTTAAACAATTCCGCTGCTAAATTCTTTGAAAACATAAGAAACTCTTTTATAATTAATAAGTATTTTAATTCAGTAAAGTTTTCTAAGCAAGACTCAATTTTTGAAAAACACTATTCAACCCCCCCTCTAGTATTTTTACCCTTTGGGACCTAACAAACTTGTTTCTTTCTGAGATAATAAGAATACTTGTGTTTTTGTGTATCTTAGTGTGTTATGTTATCTCCCCTCTTATCTCAGCTGCTCCATGTCTCTATTTATAGACATAGTTCCCTTGTCCTCCAAGCTTCCACAGTGAGTTGCCTCCAAAAATATCTCTGATATTCTTTGGTAATTACAGTTCTGTCACATAACTTATCTTTTTTGCATGACCTTTCTTGCACGCCAACCTATTATGTAACATCTCTGGTGTATCAGCATGCCAGCTTCCTGAATTTCCTCTTGGAGTTCCCATGATAAGTTATTTCTGCAGTGAATAACTTATCTATATGAGCTTCCTGCTTTTTTATTGGACCAGCTTCTATATTTTACTCTTCAAGTTTCTATAAGCTACAACTGCAGTTTTCATACTTGCAGTTTTATACGCATATTTGTGTATAAGTATGACTTATCTTCATATTAATGTTCACACCTGTAGTGTATAACTTATCTCCTTGAAACTTCTTTAGTATCCAATCTCTCCTTATTGGACCTCCATTTATATTTTAATTTCGCTGTTTTTAACATGACTTAGTGGATTTGTGAACTCAGCCATGTGTCCTCCCATATGTCATTTTTTGTTTATGAAAATTTCATCCCCTGACAGACAGTCTCTGATGCTGAGAATTTATCCCCTGACGCCGAGAAACATATCCCCTAATGCCGAGAAAGTTTATCCCCCTGATGCCTAGACTCTGGTGATAGGTAAATGACTTTGGTTTTAGTAAAATCATCTCAAGGCTACTTTAATGCATTGAAGTGTCTTTGTTTTAGTATTTGGTAGCTTTAACATTAGTCTCCGATGAACAAACACCTAGTCTCTGAAAGACTTAGTTTCTAAAAGACTTAGACTCTAATGAACAAAAACATAGTCTCCGATAAACAAAAATTTAGTCTCCGATGAACAAAAACTTAGTCTCCAAGAGGCTAATTTTACTTGATTAACGTTGACTTTTGTTGAGCTCTCCAAATGCATTCCTTGTAGTCTCTAATGCTCACCTACAATATTTGAAAGTAGATTCTCATAGTGCACTACTGCAGGTACTTGTATAATTATAAATTAAACAATTCTAAGTGCTTATACATCATCATCAATTGTTATAATTTCTAACAGCTTAATAGAATCATTTAAGATGGAATAAGAATGAGAATAAGAACGAAAATGGAATTGAAATGAATTTTTTCATTGATACATTTGATATGCTATTTCAAAAATACGTTGAATTGGAATTATATTATAAAAATTTATTAGAATGCCCGTTTATGGCGATTGATTTAGGAGGTCATTAAAATTACATTCATTCACAGTAACAGTTTACTTTGCCTTTTTTAATTTTCATATTGATTTTTTTCAACTTTCAATCCCAATCAATATATAGAACCACCGATTAGGAAGAAAACCCTAGGAACCTCAAAGTAAAGCTTGAACAATTATTTACAAATTGGTCAAATAAATAAGGGACTATTAACATACATGTACCAAATACGAAGAGACACCGGGCAAGTCCCTCAATCAACTCACCTTCACTCAACAAATGAACTCAATAACTTTAACGAGTTACTAATTAACAGGGGCACGAAACCAAGGATCTCAAATAAATACTTGATCAATTCATTAATCATATGATCTACTTAATTACTTCTATTGTCAGATTTCAATTGAATTATTTTATTGGTTTGGTTGTTAACATAGTTGTTCCAATTTCAAATAAGCTACGAAGTCTTACTTACAAAAAAATTAATAACAATATCCAGCTTATTTAAAAACAGGTAATTAATGTTCCATCGAAGGTTGTGTACTTACACAATTTACTTAGCGTAAATGTTCTAGATTTTGTATTAAAAAAATTTCCACTCTAGAATTTGTATTTAACAACATTTCTAGTTTTTCATTGCACAACTGAGTACTAATAAAAGTGTATTATCATTGTTAAATAATTTTTTTTATAGTCATTTAGATTCGTTAAGTGTTTGTCGATATGATATGATGGAATGCTATTATAAATAGGTCAAGGATATTTTAATGTATATAGACATATAATATACCATTTTAATAACTGAATTTTCATTGATTTTTCTTTAATACTAAAATTACTATTGAAAGTATTAAAATTATTATAAAAAATACTAAAAGTATTATAGAAAGTATTAAAATTACTATTTAAAGAACTAATATGAAAGCGTAAAATATTTGTTTGACTAAATGTAAAACTCCCCCCAAAAATGCACAAAAGTGTCGTTTTCTCTTATAAGTAATGCAATTAAAATACTTCATCTATCCTTGAAAGAGTGTTTTAAGGATATACACAAATTTGTCCTCAAAATAATTTTTAAAAGTACATATTTTATTATAAAAAGACAAATATATTCTTCTTTTATAATTTCTCTTTATTACTTTAACTCTTCAATCTCATATTTTAAAATTTTAAACCACATACTCAAAAATTACTTCAAAAACAAAAAAGTGACAAATTTATTAAATTTTTTTACTATTTAATTTACGTATTTGAATATATTTAATTTACGTATTTTTTTACTATTTGAATATATTTGAAACGCTTCAGGGGCGGAGGGAATAATAAAACCAATGATGATAATATACATTTTATCATAACATATATTATCCAAATACAACACAATGAGATTTAGTGCCTAACTGCCTATAAAATACTAAAAATTTTAGAAGACGCGCATTAGAAGTCACATGGAGCTTGTAAAAAAGTACAAATCGATGGCGTACGGCAAGATAAAGTCAGATTGTATTGGTCGTAGACACACATTTTTTTATATGAGAAGGTTGAAAATGAGTTGTGGTCTAATTTTTATTTATTTATTTAGACTTTTAATATTTTTTTATTTTGAAATTTGTTTTTGAAAAATCTAATTATATAGATGAAAAATTATTGAAAAATAAGAAGACATGTAATTTTTCATGATGAACATTATTGTTTTTTTAATTATTTAAGTTGAAAATATTTTGTACGGTAATTTATTTTGATATTTTTATGATGTAATAAAATTTACTATTCACATCATCAAAAACTATGAAAATTTACAAACATTCATATTTTTAGTGTCCTATCCATTTATGAGGTTGGACATTTTAAATACTTTATAAAAACAAAGAAAAAAATATTTAATACAATCCGCATTTATAAAAATAGACTGTAACTTCTGATATATATATATATATAAACAAAAAAAAAGGATTTCACAAACCAGGTAGGTTATAAAAAGCTGGAATTAGCATTAAGTATTGGCTAGCTTAATCCAACTGGAGGAAGGGGAAATTTACTTTGTATGCGTTCTAATATTTACGTGAAAAGGCACCACCCTTTGAAAAGGCACCACCCTTTGAAAAGGCTTATGAGTCGCAACTCGCAAAAGTACAAATCCTGTCGTTGCTGTGTTGTATAATTACATAAAGATAAAAGTAAAATGCAATATGTTTAGTGCCCAACTAGGGCGTTTCAACTATTAATTTTTGACCGTCTGATCATTGATTTCACTGGTTATCTTATTAATTGTTATAAAAAGTGAGTACTGCAAAATAGTTAATTAGACACGTATATGAGTTTTTAGACAATATTCTCTTATGTAACAAAAACAAAAATAAAATAAAATAAATCATAGTTTAGAAACGTTGGATATGTAAGTCTCAATGTAACAAAAACAGAAAAAATAAAAAAATTGAAAAACGGTTTAGAAACGTTAGATATATAAGTCTCAAAACTAAATCTACTGTGATAGTAATTCACAATAGACCTCAAATGAATTCAGATTGTGAAAATATAGAAATAAGTGTCAATAATGAAGGAGATTTTGAATTGTATTGTGTTCCAACTTGAAAAAAATATTCTTGTATAAGCAATGTAAAAAAACCAGAAAAACAAACACTCTTACAAAATACTCCTCCATCCCAAAATATGTGGCTTAATCCACTTTTTCCATGAAGTTTTATATATAATTTAATATATGTTAAATATTTTATTTTATTTAACAAAAATAATGAAAAAAACTTTGGGAGATGATGATTAATACCATAAAAAATTAAATTTATTTTAAATATCTAACATGTAATAAATTTAACATAAAAATGTGTGTTGTTACAGTAGGTAAACTACTTAATTTAAGACGGAAGTAGTAGATGTAAAAAGTACCGCAAACAATAATATCACAAATAAGTATAAGAAGGAATTAACAAAAGGAGGAATAAAACAAAATATATTATTCATATAATGACTCCCCAATTTTTAAAAAAAATAATACAAAAAAGTTTATTGAAAATAATAATAATAATTTATCTCAATTTCTATATTTCTAATAAAAATTTAGAATAACATAATTCTACGGAAAAAAAGCACTATATTTCTATTTTGATCACAATTTATTTTCTTGATATATAATCCTAGATAAAAGAAAATTTGTCTAAGAAGAATAGTTCGTTATACTAACTATAGTAATTTGACATTTTTTGGGTTAATTTTAGTCCACTAACATTTTCAAATTTCTAACAAATAGAAATGAAACCCTAAAATAAATATTCCATTCAAATTTGCCAACTTTAATCTAAAGTCATCACACTCATACAAAACTTTCATCTAGCAACAGATTTTTAATTTAAATTGTCATTTTCTATCTAAAATTCTACACAATAGCGCGTACAAATATTTGGTTTAGCGTATATCTTAGTACCTCCAAAGAAAAAATCAATTTACGATCTTTTTGAATATACAACAAAACCTCTATAAATTAATATTCGATAAATTAATAAATTCTCTAAATTAATAATTTTACCATGTCCCGACTTGGATCAGTTATAAAAATTACAAATTTGGATAAAATAATAAGATAATAATTTTTCGGGAGATCCCTATATAAATATATGATCCTAATAAAACTATAAACTAATAATTCTTCAAAATTATAAATATACCTAAGACAATTTAGCGAAATATTATTCTATGTTGCTTGTTTTTTTTTAAAAAAAAATTATATCTAGTTAGAACTCATCTCGAACCTTTCTTATTACATCCAAAAGTTCTGGTATTGTCATCTCTAATTTATAAAAGTTTTACTGTATGTACAATGAATTTATCAACAATGTATTTTTGATGTAATTAAAATTCAACTTTATTACAGTAAAATTTCGATAAATTAATAAATATTAATTTGTCGATTAATTAATACCTCTTTAAAATAATAAAATTCTTATGTCTCAATATTATTAATTTGTAGAGGTTTATTGTATGTATATCATAATAATTACTGCCTTAAGACAGATATAATAATAAACCAAAAAAAGCCCATAACTACCTAAAGCTAATTTATTTACTAAAGAACAAAATCACAAAAAAAAAAAAAAAAAAAACAGAGAAGAAAAAAGAAAGAGGAAAGTATTAAAAAAAGATAGAATAAATCTGTACACTTTATTTAGTCAATATGTTCAAAATTTTCCCCAAAACGACTTCCGGTATATATATATATATATATATATAAGAATAATCAATAAAGGACCAATTAATTCTACCAAACATCAGACAAATACCAGTATAAAAAGTTGCACGTTAATCATAACATTAGCTATATAAAAAAAAAATTAACATAATAGTAACAAACAACATGTTAAAAAATCTCCACACATCACGAATGTAAATACAACTCTATATATTTTAACAAAAATTCAAAATCAACCTAACAGCCGCAGAGCCCGTGTTGGACTAGTTATATTTAAACTACAAAAAACAAAGAATAATATGAACTCAAATGATGTAAGGGGTCCACCAACGTAGACTTATGCCAAACAATTTCATGTTACAGTATGTAGACACGTGCTTTGATCCTCGTCTCTTAGATGCTAACGGCCGTTTTTGCTTTGACCGTTAATTCTGTCTCCTCTGCGTCTGTCACAATTCCCTTTACTTTAACGCAATTGCAAGTGCTTAAAAAATTAATCACTTTTGACCCTCATAAGTGGTGATGGTCGAATAAGAATCACAATGATATTCATCCCTCGTAATAATAATCGTTTTAAAAAAATTTATAAATATTAATAAATATATTAATTGTTAAATTATTAATTAAATATAATTTTAAATTATGATATAATCCTTACTATAATTAATCTACACTTTCCTATAAATAATACTTATTCCAATTTACAATAAATGTTGTTTTAGAATTTTGTTAAAATTTCATTTTAAGTGATATTTTGTGATAATCTAAGCAATTCGATGAGAAAATTTACTATACTACCCTTATTTATTAGTGATGAATTTAATTTTTTCTAAGTGTAATTAATTTTTCTAATTGTTTCCAAGGTAATGCACACTTAAATTGTTTTATGAAAATGTGCAAACTAATTGAAAAAAGTGAAAATTTGATTAATTATTTTAAAGGTAAAATTGTAATTTAGAGTTATATTTAATCATTAATTTTTCTAATTATTGATCTCCTTAATATCCCTGAATTCTCCTAAAATAACTGTTGTTTTGAATCAAATGGAGTAAATAAGAGTAATATAGTAAACTTTTTTATTCATTTGCCTTAATTATTATATTGCGTCAATTAAAATAAAATTTTAACAAATCTTTAAAACGACTATTATTGTGAACCAGAGGGACTGCTACATTTGCGACACATTCATAAAATTTGCACGTAGATGCACGACAGTTACGATGTGACACGCGATATAATTTTATATTTAATATCTGCATCTTTATAAATGTCGATGTGAATACATTTAATTCCGTACTGTAATATATAAGTATAATATAGAACATTTGGTTTAAAATAATTATTGCTTAATTTTTTTATATGTAAATTTAAGTGAATTTTTTATATGTTAAATATTTTATTTTAGTTAAAAATTTTATTTATATTAATTGTTATTTACATTTTTTTTTGTTATTAATATTTTTAAAATAAAATAAAATATTTAATTATAAAAAAATTTACTAAAACTTACGTGTAAAAAAATCAAATGACAATTATTATGAACTGGAGGGAGTATTTTGTTCTATATTATATATATACATATGGATTTTAACCATTTACACATTAAGTAAACTAAAATCTATGTCAATATTTTGATAGGTTAATAATTTTATCCCATCATGAATGAATATAGTATTATGCTAAGGGGAGAGAGAGAGGTAGTTTACTAATTTTATCCCATCATGAATGAATATAGTATTATGCCAAGGAGGGAGGGAGGGAAGATAGAGAGTTGTGTTGTGTGATAATATGACACAAAAAAAAAAAGAATGAAATAGAGTAATTATTATAATTTATCCGATGATAATATAAGGAACATAAGTGATAAGTTTCTAGATATTCTTGTAAGTGTATCAATTATTGTAAAAAGAGGGAGCACATATATTCTTATTAATTTTGCATATTATGTAGAATGTCAATACATATAGGGGTGACAAAATGAGTTGGTGGATCGTATTCGTGTCGTGCCGATCCCATGTAACGACATAATTAAGTATAATACGAACACGACACGATTAATAAATATGTCAAAATTTGAAACACAAACACGACACGACTTTTAAATGGATAATACGACATGACACAAATAATACAATTAATTCAAATTTAATTTTACAAACACAACCTAATAACCCAAATAACTCAAGTAACCCGAATAACCCGTTTACACATTACTACACGAATAACCTGTTTAGTTTTGATAATTGGGTTAAATGAGTGATAAATGAGTCAAACCTAATTGCAACCCGTTTGACTCGATTACCAAAATGAGGTCTTTTTTTAAATAGATTTTGACAGGTTAACCCGCAAATCAATTATTTTAATTATGTTTTAAACATGTTGACTTGTTTATGACCTAAACTCATATAAAATAACACAAATCCTACTAAGTTGTGTCGTGTTTATGTCGAGTTATCGTGTCGTGTCAAAAATCGTCACCTCTAAGAATATATGTTGACTTTTAACTTTTATTTTTGGAGTTAATCATATTAATTTTACATTTTTTAATTTTGGCGTTAATCATGTATTCATTTATGTTGATCAATATTTTAGTGACTTGTGAAGTTTGAACTGATAATCTGAGATATTCTTGTAAGTGTATCGATGTTGTCTTTAACTACCAAGTCCGCAACTCTATGCTTTTCGTAAATTGAAAGTGTGGGAGAAAAAAACAAAATTTATCTTTTTGATTGATGGCATTAAAAATAAATTCTTATTTGAAAATTTCTTATTTATTTGTAGTGCAATTTTGCAACAGTATCCGCAACTCAATCGTATCACATTTGTATAAAATCGTATTGTTATGGATTCTAAGTCTAGTATTCGTATATAGTGGTTGCAGATATAATGTGTGCTTGTATCTTCATCACACCATACCGTGCTCTCACCTATAAAGGCGATAAATTGTTGTAAAAATTTCCACCCAGATCAATTAGTACCTTCTTTTAAGGATAAGCATCAAGCGGTTATCTATTATTTAACGTATCATTCTGCCTAATTTCGTATTTTATTTTTTATAGTTATACATTTGTGTAATCAAATTGTAAAAATTAAATTATTTTTATATTTGTTTATAATTTTTAAGTATTCGTAATCATTATCGGAGTTATATTTTAATAAAATTTTATTGCAATAAAAAGTTAAAAACTTTACAACTCTAAATAAATTGATTGTATACATAAAAATTATAGTTGATTACAAATTAAATTTTAATTAGAAAAGTGATAAATCATGTTGTACTAAATTAAAATAAAATTGGAGAATTTTTAGAGATAAGATCTAAATTTGGCGTAATTAGTATAAAATCAAAATTTGGTGTAATTTGTACATAATCAATTTTATTAAATGTTGAACAGAGTTGGAACAATAATAGAATTAATTTAAGCACATATTTAGGAGATTTTTGATAAAATTTTTGTTCATCTTTTTATATATAAAGATATATTACACGTTGTTTTATTATCTGTATATGCCTTTTTTTTTTGTAATCTTGTAGTAATTTATAAATTAAATATAATACTATATCATGTGCCTCATTAAAAATAATACTCCCTCCGTCCCCAAAAAAATGACTTAAGTACAAAGAATTTTTGTCCCAAAAAAATGATTTAAGCATATTAATAAATTATAAGTTAACTACTTTAACATTACAAGTTGACTTATTTTCTTATTGAGAATAACAATAAGTACAACTACGATATTTAACAATTATTATATGGACTCACTATAAAAGATATATTGGTAACCTTCTTTGAATTTTTTTTCTTAAAAAGTGTGTAAATTTTACTTAAACCATTCTTTTCGTAAGAGGTAATATTAACTAGTCAATTTTTTTTTATTTTTTAAATTAAGCTCTTCTTATGTCAGACCTGATCCGGCTGCAAACTGGAGTTGTCAGTTTGTTACCAAATGTGATGACTTCGGCTTAGAGCGGAACACCGAGCCATCAATGAGACAGAAATAAACTAACATTCATAGCATGAGCTAGAATAGAGCATAACAAGCGGTTATTACAAATATTGTGCCAACAGGGTTTAACAACGAATAACATAATAGGTTCTCTACTATAATACCATAATCGGAATCGTACTTATGAACTCTTAACAGTTAGTCCTATCGGTACATCTTTTTCTTACCCTACCCTACTAACTATCACATTTTTAACATTTAATTGAAAGAGAATCAAATCAAATATGAGCGATAAATGCTCAGCAAGTAATATACTATATGATAAGTAAGAAGAATAAAAGCTTTGTAGCTAGTTCAGGTAGACTATTTCAAGGCAGTGTTAAGCAATATGAATAAAATAAAGAGTTCAAATAAGTGGATTTCCGACGCAGATGAAGGTGAATCCATATTTTCCGTTAAGGAAAAGTTGGCAATTAATGTCACTGAGTGAAATTCCACATAAGCTTTTGACATCTTTCTGTTCATGACTTACTAGATTGCCTTAGCTTTGTTTAGTACTAGAATTTACTGAGAGTACTTCTTACCATTTGATGATAGCAAGCCAAGTCATCTCAATATGATATGCGGTATACATACGTATGACACTTAAATAGATATAATTCCATCTACAGGGCTCAGCAGAATAGAATAAACTATTCTCAACTCTGGGGTGTTCCCTCATTAGCTTATATAGTAGATTAACCCTTGACACCTTGGTGAGGGTCATTGGGTATGAACATTGATGATATCACAACAATGTAAAGGTATAACATTTAGAAGAGTTGAATTAAATCAAATAATTCAATATATCATGAAATCGATAGGATACTTGCAAATTGGAAACAAGTAGTTAAGGATTTAACAATAAAATCTAAGCTCAAGTTGAATAAATATCTTTTATCCTCTATCAGTACATATATAAAATAATTATGTATACGTAAGAAGAAAAGTATAAGCACTTGTATATCATATCATAACAAATACATTACTTTCCTTGATCAGGGTGATAAATTATATTGGGTTCACGTGTTCCTGCAAGATCTGTTTTTGATCCATAAACGATTAAAAGTTAAAATTATAGTTATCTCTAAATAATATGACTCTTTATGTAATGTTTATCAGATTATGTATCATATAATTTATTAAGAGTGTTTCATTTCAGTTGTTATGCATTCTTATATTGAGTGATAACTGAACTCAAGCTATTCAACTTAGGACAATAAGATGTTCACTGTTTATCAATCGGTGTATAGTGGTTGTAAATGTCAACAATTATTGCAGAATTACTCATTTGAGTTAAATGATACCTTTAGTTCATAACTGTCACTTTTGAATGCGTCTGATGGTGATGCATATACTTGAAATTATTAGTTTTGTTATTGTACAGTAACTACATGTGTGTTCTATAACATAAGTAGAATTGTTTTTAAAACTAAATTTTCTTCAAGTATTATTATCATCTGATGAGTTATTTGCTCATCAGTGGATAATAGTTAGGTTCAATTGTGCTTTAGGGGATAAATCACACATCAGAAGATAAATTATACATCAGTGGTTACTGTGCATCAGAGGATAAATTACACATCAGGGGATAAACTATGCATCAGCAGTTACTGTGCATCAGGAGATAAAATGTGCATCAGAGGATAAATTGCACATCAGAGGATAAATGTGCATTAGCAGTTACAGTGCATCAGATGATAAAATGTGCATCAGAGGATAAATTGCACATCAGAGGATAAATGTGTATCAATAGTTACTGCATCAGAGGATAAATTACACATCAGGGGATAAACTATGCATCATCAGTTATTATGTATCAGATAATAAATTACACATCAGGGGATAAAATATGCATCATCAGTTATTGTGCATCAGGGGATAAACTATGCATCAACAATTACTGTGCATCAGAGGATATTTTTGTTCATTGGAGGATAATGTCATCAGGAAATAAATTTATCCATCGATGGATATTTCTATTCATCAGAGACTAACATGTTCATCAGAGGATAACTAGTCATCGATAGTTAATGATTTGAAGTTTGTAAGCAAGAAGTCAATCCAGATTCAAAACAAAGTCAGTGATTATGTTTAGTTTATCAGAGACTAACTGCTACAGATTGAAGATAAATTAAAGTTAGTAAGCGTATCGGAGACTAAGTGTAAAGACCTAGAAAATTTGTTTATCTATAAATAATTTATTTATATTATTCTTTTTATATATTAACGTGTATAGTTAATATATGATGTTTTTGGAATAACTAAATATTTTGGATTCATTAAAGGATTTTGTTTGATGCTGGATTATAAGATCAAGTAAATTGTGTTATATGTTGGTAACATTCGTTATTGCTTGAAGAAGTCAAGCGTTGAGATCAGTAGATCTCTTGATGAATAGAATGACATATGTAAGAAGGATGACATCATGTGTACGTATGAAAATTTGATTAATAAGCTGCTTGTGTGTCATCAAGTGGATTAAACGTATGTGTATGAAGGACATCAGGTTTATTACACTTGCTTAGCTGCTAAGGATCATGATGAGCAGCCGTTTTACCGTCCAGTTTAACCAATCATTTTATTTCAAAACTTAATCTCAGCCTCCTATAAATACCTCATTCGGAGGAACATCTCAATCTCTTTTCTAAAAGTTTCTCTTCCAAAGTTCTTCCTTAAACCTATCACTTCCATATAATTTCAAGATTTCTCTTTTCTGGACGATTGATATTAATCAAGCTTTGATCTCTTTCATCAACCCAGGAGGTAAGAATTTTAAGCTCTCCTCTGTTGTTCTTTTTTGCATAGCATCCGAGAGTATTAGCAGTCCATATTAGGTTTTCAAGGAAGAGTGAAGTTTTGAAAGAAAAGTTGCGTTCTTTTACATATTCATATTCATGAAGTATCCTAGGTTAAGTTTGTTCATGTAAGGTTTTCCATTGAAGCCGAAACAAGCTTTGTTTTTAGTCTCTGACGAGATAATTCTAGTCTCTGATGAGTTAATATTAGTCTCCGATGAGATATTATTAGTCTCTGATGAGATGTTCTGTAGTCTCCGATGTTTTAAAAAAATCCTAGTCTCTGATGACGTCAGCTTTAGTCCCCGACAGGTTAAAGTCTAGTCCCTGATGACGTCATCCACAGTCTCTGATGAACAAAGTATGTTAGTCTCTAATAACTAAAGTTCTTAGTCCCCGACGAGTTCAGCGCTGAACAAGTGAGTTTGGCGATGGACAAATCATTCCCTGACAGCCGAGGGGTTTGGCGATGAGTAAATCATCCACTGATGAGTTCAGCGATGACTTAGTGAGTTCAGTGTTGAGCAAGTTGTCAACCGACTAGTTTGGCGATGACTTGTCGAGTTTGGCGCTGAACTACTTTTCCCTGAGGAGTTTGGTGCTGAACAGATTGTCCACTGATGAAGTTCAGTGATAGTCAAAGTCACCAACTGATGAGTTTGGCGATGAAGGAATTATCCCCTGACGAGTAAATTATCCCCTGACAGGCATGCATCCCCTGATGGGTAAGGTATCCCCTGACGGGTAAGTTATCCCCTGACGATCATCCCCTGACGAGTGTAGTATTCCCTGACGGGCAACTTCGTGCCCTGATGATCATTCTCTGATTATACATAGTCATCTTTTAAGTATAGATTTCTCATGTTATACCCACAATGATGTTTTACAGAACTTTATTGGCAACTAGTATAGTGAATCTAGCTAAGGACCAAGGCAAGTATATATTCATTCCACTTTCTTTCTTACGGATTACGTATAATCATTAATTCAATTTACGTAAATGAATGATGTTAGTGCCTATGCATGATGATGATTTCTTTTATGATTAAGTAACGTACGATCATTGAATCCGATGTACGTGAAAAGATGTTGATGATTGAACTATGTGCTATTGGGTGGTTGCTAGCTGTTTAAATTTCCTAACACAACAAATGATGATGTTTGGGTGTTGTAAGTCATGAACTTGTATGCACACCCAAGTAATTTCTGTATGGATATATAGTTCCGTTTGTGATGGTCACTGTCTTTTAATTGTTGAGCACGCCAATATGTGTTGTTGGCAGTCGCTGCTTTTAATTGTTCAGCACATTAAGGCTATTCAAAATTGAGAAAATGTTTACAAGAAGGTATATCCATATGGAAAGTTAAGGGGCTGTTGAATACTTTCGCCTGGTATTCTGGCCAATGATGATAAAGAATGATAGACCAAGGCAAGGCATCGGTAATGAGACTTTTTGCAGACCATATGCTTTCTGCAAGTGACTACGTATGTCAAATGATGAATCAAACAACCAGGCTGACCAGCTGGGATGAAATTTGATTATGTAAGGTAGTCAGATAATGATCAGTCTGGTCAGGTGATGCATTACCTGATGAGTAAAGGGCGAATCATGATTTATTGAAAGAGGGTTAACCCTTGATATCACTCGGGTACCCTAAATGATACATGTTTATTTATCATCACCAGGTGTTGGTAAATGATACATGTTTATTCATTATCACGAGGTATTGGCATTGCTTCGCCTAATCTCAATGAATATTAAAGCTTTTGAATTATCTATTCTTCTTGCTTATGATTATATACTTGCTGAGCGTAAACGCTCATGTGGAATGCTATGAATGTTTTTCAGGTTTTGTCTTGAGGGCTGATTCGCCTAAGAAAGAGAAAGAGAGAATGACATAAGAGTGTTATAGTTGTAAGGCTGTATGAGCCATCTAAAGTTTTGTTTCCGTTGCAGCTTGTTTATTTTCAAGCTTTGAGGTTTTGTAAGATGATGAGGACCTTAAGATATTGTAATGATGTTTTGAGAATATATTTCTCATATAAGTATTGTAAATGCGTGGCTGTGTTGTGAAGTTGTCCTGCAGTTCCCTGGCGTGGCTTGGGATCCCAGCCTGGAGATCTCGGGGATTGTCATCCAAATTGCTGGCAGTGCCCGAGGCCCGGCTTGGGGAATTTTCGGGGGCGCCACACTAAGAATTAGTTTATCAGAGATTAAGGATTAACCTAACGGAGACTAAGGATTAGCCTGACAGAGACTAAAGCTTGTCCAAGGACATGATGCTCATATCCTTAGCTTCTCTGACAGCAGTTGTCTTGACATCCCAAGACTTTGGAAGTGACCTTATGAACTTTATGTTTGTGTCTATATTTTCATAGAATTTCCCATGTAATCTTAGATCATGGATAAGTCTGTTGAATCTATCATATAATTGTGTAATAGACTCACCAGTTTTGGCAGTGAACTACTCATATTGTTGAATGAGTAATGATCTTTTGTTGGCCCTTATTTCTTATGTTCCTTCACATAGAACCTGAATTGTCTCCTAGATCTCCTTGGAACTTTGGCAGTTAATGATACTGTTAAACATGTCATTATCCAACCCATTGTAAAGAATGTTCATGATCTTTCTATCTTTTAGAACTTCCTCTTTTTTTTCTTTGGTGAGCTTCTTTAGCTGTTTAGGCATAAATGTTTCTGGGATTGGAATGCCATTAATAATATTCTATGACACAACCTTCATGGGTATAACAGGTCCTTCTTTGAGAATGTCAGCATATTGTGAATTAGTTGATTCCAGATGTAAAAATATTCTTCTCTTCCACATGAAGTATTCATCCCTTTTGAGCATAAGAATTTTAACATTGCCATCCTTTTGTCCCATCTTTAGATCACTGTTTATATATCAAAATAGTCTGCTCTGATGCCAATTATTTGTCCCTTGATAGATGGTTTAAGTATCTTTTTTTTTTGGGGTTAGGGTGGTGGTGGGGGGCTATTACTGCAACTTCTTTCAATTCTTTAAAAGTAATAGATTAACTTGTGTAATAATAAAGAATCTCAAGAACACAATATATATCAATCTTTAAACTTTATTAATCTCAATCAAAGATTACAAAGTTATCAAATAATCAAAATAATGTTTATCATTTTATATACTCTGTTCCTGAAGAACAACTACAATTTAGAATATAATCCTAGCTTCTCAAGTTTTACAAACTTGTTACTTTGTATCTCACAATATTTATCTCTCTGTAAATCAATTACGGCTTCTTTCTGTATTTGTTTCAATTTGATAATTCTTTTTTTTTTTTAATCTGATTTGAATCTGAATATATACACATTTTTTATAATTCTAATTCAAATCAGCTTCCCAACTTTGTTTCCTGATGTGATTTTGATCTGGAACTCAGTTGACTTCTTGTTCAATATCAACTCCTATTAGGTTTAGGATTGCTGCAAACTCTGATCTTCCTTTTCTTTCTCAAATTCTAAGAACTTGAATTGTTCCAGTTTTTGATTCGAAAATTTTCTTCTTAATTTCAGAATCCTAATCGAATTAAAACTCTGTTGCATCAGAGAGTAATTATCCCCTGATGGATTAAATATCTCTTGATGCCTGTTAAGGTTAAACACTGATGATGATAGTTTAGTAATAAGTTGTGCAAATTGTATATACTTAAGGTGTTGTATAAACCTTGAAATAAGCACAAGTTTTGCATCCGCTGATGATAATAATATCCATCAGTGAATGATTTAGTTCTTCACAAGACAAGTCAGAAAATGGAACATTTGAAGGGCTTGGCTTCGTGGAGAAGAATGTCTGATGTTACTCAAACAGTCAAAGTATTACGCACATCAGATATTCTAAAAAGAGTTACGTTGATTTCATACCATCAGGGGAATCCATCAGGGTGAACCCGTCAGGGGGATCTCGTCAGGGGAACCCGTCAGGGGGAGCTCGTCAGGAGAACCAGTCAGGGGGAACCCGTCAGGGGGAGCTTGTCAGGGGAATCAGTCAGAGGAACCTATCAGGGGATGACGAAGGCAGACCAACCCATCAGGGGGACACTTCAAGATATGTCAGTGTCAGGCCAATTCATCAGGGTAACCTGTCGGGGGGGGATTGGTCAAACATGACATCAGTGGAAGCCATAAATGTATGCAGTCAGTCATAACCATCAGGATCAAGAAGCACTGAGTAAATCTCAAGTGAAGAACGAAGCCCTGATCCAGTCAATATGCATCAGGGGGTCCAGAAGCACTGATCAAGATCCATCAGGGTTGACCATCAGTGGATCGTTATGACAGCATACATCCGTCATCAACATATACACGAAAATCAATGTAACTTGAACAGAAGCAAGAGATATCAACTGGAAAGATATTTCTTGAAGTCTGTATCCATCCAATGAGAACTCTTGCGCATTAAATGCATACAGATCAGGGGAAGAAAAAGAAGTAACAAAGCATGCATTAGTCTGACATATTAGGCAGTGATGTGACATACTTGCGGCTAAGTTGAAAAAGGCAGCACGTCTCAAGCACGTGATTTTCAACCTCTGATTTACATATATAAAGAAGGAGTTTTCATTGATGAAAGAGACCAATAGAAGCACACAAAAACACTAGGAAGCTCTGTAATATTTCTTGAGAGATTTATTGTCAGAGAGAAATCTTTGTAGCTAGTGAGTGTGAGAAGCTGTGAATTTCATTCACAGAAATTGTAGTTGTAATTCACATTTGTGATATTACAGATTTCTAGAAAAACACCAAGTTATAATACAACTATTTTAACTTGAATCTGAGTGTTATTATTTCACTGTTTTTCTGTTATCTTGCTATTTCTGGAAGGAGCTATCGAAGTTCAACAGAGCGAAAAAGTTTTGAGTGTTTGTATTCATCCCCCCCCCCCCCCCGTCTACAAACACTTGAGCTTATTTTGCTCTAACAATTGGTATCAGAGCCATTTAGCAGATTACACGTGCTAACAACGATCGACATCATGGCTAGCAAATCCGGAAATAGTAAAGTCCCCATTCTGGAAAGGGGCAAATACTTCTTCTGGAGACAAAAAATGTTAGTTCGTCTCCGAGCAATCGATGATGAATATCTGCAGATTCTAGAAGAAGGTCCTCACATCCTAAAGAAGCTCGTTCCTCAAGAAGTCATAGATGGTATTTCTCGTCCAGAGAAATTAGTACCAAAAACAAATGAAGAGATGACTACTGAGGAAAGAGAAAAGGTAAAGAAAGATCTGAAAATTACAGGTATTCTTTACAATGGCTTAGATGATGATATGCTTAATAGCATAATGAACTTGACAACATCTAAGTCCATATGGGATACTATTCGTATCCTGTGTGATGGTACTGAGGAAGTGAGGGAGAATAAATTGCAGCTGTTGACACAACAGTATGAATGGTTCATGATGAAAAGTGGTGAATCGTTAATTGAGATGTTTGACAGGTTTAACAGGTTGGTGAATGATCTGAGGATGTATGGGAAAGTGTATGCCAACAAAGACATCAACAGAAAATTTATGAGGGCATTACCTATCTTATGGGATCCAAAGACGACAGCTATCAGGGAGTCCAAGGACATGAATCTCCTAAACTTGGACAGTCTCTATGGTACTCTCAAGACATATGAACTCGAGGTTCAACAAAGATCAGAAATATCAGGAGATACTAGGAAACTAAAATCTGTAGCACTGATGGTTGCCAGGAAGAACCGACCAGAAACAAGGCCAAGTGTCTTGATGAAGCAGCATCTAGGAGATGCTGAGATGAGTGAAAGTGGGGAGGAAAACGAAGCTGACTCCAAGGAGGATGAGTACACTCTAGAAGAGTTAGAGGAGCTGGATGAAACCATGGCCTTTCTTGCTAAAAGATTCTCCAAGCTGAAATTTCGAAAGCCTGCGGGATCTAAAAGATTCTCAGCAAGGAAATCAAGTAGCACAATTAACTTTATTAATAAATCAAGGATAAAGTGCTATAAATGCAATGAGATGGGTCACTTTGCCAATGAATGTAGCAAAGCTCTGAAGGAGGGTGAATCCAGAAATAAAGAAGCGTTGTGGATTATAAAAAGAAATACTTTGACCTTCTAAATGCCAACAAGAAGGGAAAAGCATACATAGCAGAGGGAAAGGACTGGGCTGACTCTGATGAAGAAGAAAATGAAGAGTATGTCAACCTAGCCCTAATGGCCTCATCCACTGACAGAAGCAGCTCTTAGAATTGACAGAAAGAATTCATCAGGAAGCTGTCAATCTCTAAGAGATACATCGCAGCTGGAAGTTGTTGTGCACAAATTCTATGGATGAAGAATCAGCTGATGGATTATGGCCTGAACTATACCAAGATTCCAATAAGGTGTGATAACACTAGTGCCATTGCCATTGCTGAAAATCCAGTACAACATTCCAGAACCAAGCATATAGATATCAGATATCATTTTATCAGGGAGCATGTCATGAATGGAAATATTGAACTACAATTTGTACCGTCCAACAAGCAGTTGACAGATATATTCACCAAAGCTCTTAATGAAGCCACTTTCTCAAAACTTGTGGGAGAGCTGGGCATGGTGAATTATTCGTCAGGGTCAAACTCCTAAGTTCTGGTATTTCTAACTCATTTCATAAGTTTCTGATAAAAACAATTGATATGTGATTATATATGTTTGGTTTATGTAAATATGTAAACATATACTTGTACATACTATATTTTTGTTTGTTTGGTGTTTTTCTTTTTGAACTGATGCATCAGGGTCAGGGCCTCCAATAGGACGCATCAGGGTCAGGGTGTCTGACTCGTACGTCAGGGTCAGGATGTCCGACTCATACGTCAGGGTCAGGGTGTCCGACTGGCACGTCAGGGTCAGGGTGTCCGACTTGCACGTCAGGGTCAGGGTGTCCGACTCATGCGTCAGGGTGAGGAAGTCCGACTTATGCATCAGGGTCAGGGTATGTAAATATGGTAAACTTCAGGGTAAGTTTAAATGTGTTAACCACTTCGGGAATCACGCTCAGTTAAGTAATGACAACTCATCATTAAGCTCTTATCTCACTGATGATGTGTCATCACTGAAACTGAACTGACACCCTGATAGCGTGTTTAAAGGAGCAGTTTTCAAACGTCAACAGGCGGGTATTAATACCCTATCTCTCCTACTTGTTAAAACTCCTTAACACATTTAATCTTTCTCTAATATTTGCTCGAGTTTTTGTTTCTCTTTCTCTCTCTCTTTTTTCGCAGAAACCCTAGTTCTTCAAAGCTATCAAGCATCAATGGCACGCCAAGAAATTCCAAGGTACCTGACAGTCCCACCTACAAACTATGTGGGCTTCTCTGATATTAATGAGGTAAATGATTGCTTTAAAACTATGATGAATTATCTACTCACTTCTGAGTATAAGAAAGCAATCTTTACCGATGACGAAATATCGGGGGAGGCATTGTCTCAACTTTGGACAAGCGCCAAGTTCATGTACTCAACCACACGCACTGATGTGGTCAAGGGAATCTCATTCAGAGTTTCTTTTGAGAAAGGGAAAATAACCCCATCCAGAATTAACTCTGCTTTGGGACTACCTAATCAAGACCTGGTGGAAGTACCCAGTGATGCAGAACTCCTGGATTTCTTGAGGGAACTGGGCTATAACGCTGCTCCCAACGCAGTGTTAAAGTTCAAGGACCTCAAGAGGGTGAACGTGAAGAGAGAGATTTCTTACCTTTTCGACACCATCACTAAGGTGTTCTCAGGTAAGTGTTCTAACTTTGAAGTCATTACTTCTTTAACTTTAAAAATAGCATACGCAATAATCAAAAATGTAAATATAAATATAGGTAAAATAATTTTTGATGACCTTGTAAATAAATTAGGTAATTTTAATAATAGGAAAACTGAAGTATACTATTCTAGATTTTTGTTTATGATTATTAAAGATTAGATTTTTAACTTTTCTTTTGAGAATGATATACTTGTACAGATATACAAGCAAACAAAGAAATTGTTTGCAGAAATAATAAAGAAGTCCTATACAGCCGAACCATTTGCACTTCCACAGCACATGGTACAGGTAGTAAATTCTTCTCCTTCCACTTCTCACACTGTACATTCTTCACCTTCATCTACTAGGCAGAGAAAACAACCACCTCTCTGCCTACCCAAGTAGAACAACCAATTTCTTCACAACCACTCTCAATAGCCCAACCCACAGTCTCCCAAAAGACTGTTGGGATTAAAAGAAAACCCAATGAAATTACCACATCAACTGAGGGGGAGCAAGGAGAGAGAGTGATTGGCTATAGGAGAAGATTGAAGAAGAAGAAGGGAGCCACGAGTGTTACCCAAAAGCCTGACCTGACAGTATCCTCTCAAAAGGATGCTGCTTTTGATAAGGAATTAAACATATTTCTAACTAGTTCCTTTCAAAAGGAATTAGTTATTGAAAATAGTCCTCAACTAAGGACACAGATGAGTGAGGCACATACACTGACCATAGACACTGATGAACTTACCATCAGGGTCTCTGAGAGCCACTTGCAGAAATCTGACACAGTGAGTGCACACACCACTCAAGATGTTGTAGCTCAGAAGCTTCTCAATAAGATCCACATGAGTCATCAGCATTCTTCTACAGCATCTTTTGATGAATCACTTCCTCGTTCAGTGATTCAGCCAACTCTCCCATCTACACCACTTCCTTCTTTCTCTGTTCCTCAAATTTCTTCAGATATAATGACACAAACATTAAGTGTCATACAATCAGATTCTCCACATTTTCAATTCGTGGAGGAGCCAACACTCTCTGACACAGTGTTTGATAGTCACCACTCTCACATGGTGGACTCATTTTTACTTGATACAAACACTGATGATCAATCAGGGGATATAAACTCTACTGTACATACTACAACAATAACACTTTATGTACCCCCAATTGTATATACATCCTATACAGAAACATACACTTCTCCAATTGTACATACACATTCTTCTTTCAATCCTTCTCCTATCACTGTTGTGGAACCAGAACCTGTACATACCTTACTTGAACTGGCCACAATAGCTGATCTCCAAGCCAATAGGAGCCCTTCTAGGACAATTTTGAGTGAGGCTGAGAGAATATATAGTGAAAAGAGGCAAAGTCAAACCCCTGAGAGGACTTTGGCAAAAGGAGAGGAAGAGAGTACTGCCTTAGTAGGCAATGAAAAAGGAGAGGATATGAGCGATGCCTTAGAAGGTACAGAAAAAGGAGAGGATGAGAGAGATAAGGATGAGATCTTTGTAAATAAAGAACAGAGAGAAAACACTGATACTGTAAATATTACTTCTTCTTCTGCAAGTGATGAAGATGATTCTCCACAAGATGATTTTTCCCAGTTCATCGGAGCTGATTTATACTTTAGACAGAACCAAATGTCTGATACTGTACAGTTATTGAAGCAGGAGTTAGCTAGGACTACTGATCCAGTTTTGATCAAAGTGTTAAAATCACAGATCATGATTGGTCAGTCCATAGATATAGAAATTCAAAAATTGTATACACATTTTTCCACAAAGTTACAGAATATACAACAAGTTGTCGACTCCTTGGTCACCAGCCAGACTCTACCCCGGATGAAGAAACAAGTTGACAATGTTGACCACAAGCTTACTGAACTTTTAACTCAAATGAACAGCATGGATACTCTGCAACAATCCATGGCTGACACAATGCAACAACTTCTTCAAGTCACATCTCGACTCTCAACTCCCACTGATGATGTTGTCAAAAAGGGGGAGAATTCAACCAAGCAGTTGTCAGGGGATGTTGCTGAGAAATCAAGTCAACCATCAGGGGATGTGACTACTCCTGTTCCTGCTCCAAATCCCAAGGACAAAGGCAAAGGCATCCTGATTAAGGAACCCAAAAAGAAATCCAACACTCAATCAGGGCCTAAGCTACTTGGAGACGCTATGAAGACAGCCCACTTTCCAACACCTGTTGAAGTTATTATTGATGGGAAAATGGAGCTGGTCTACCCTCAAGACAAAAAGCTGGTAGAAGCTGATGCAATCTTTGCACAGCAACTTCAAGAAGAAGAGGAGAGGGAAATGGCAAAGGAACGGGAGGAAGAAATAAAGAAGAAGAAAAATGTCAAGCCAAGGACCTCCAGGAAACCTCAGCCTAGAAGATTACAGAACCCTAGAAGTGCATCAGGGGATAAAAATCAAGATAAATCTAAAGACCCTGATGCCACTACAAAAAAGTCAGAAGAAGCCAAGGACAAAGCACCATCTCCTGATACCAAAGAATATGGTCCACCCACTCTAGCTGAATTTCTTAAAGAAGAAAGGCGCAAAAACCTGACATTTATGTTCTCAATAAAAAGCATAGATGTCAGGTTCAACAATAGAAGAGATCAGCTGATTACAATTCAATTAAAGAATGGGTCAGAATTTAATGTGGCAATGGGCTGGTTCAGGAGAATGGATGCTGAACAATTAGGACTGGTTCTAAACCTGATTCCAAGATCTTCTCAGGCTAATAAAGACTTAAGGGGGATAATCGATAGGCTGAGGAGTGTCATCAACAATGAAAGAAGCCTGCCCACAGCATTAGAAAGTCCACTAAAGTTATTTTATAAATCCACTGATGGGCGGGAGAAGAGTATAAGGATTAAAGAGGTTGATGGCATAAGCCTGGAGGAAGCGATGCATGTTCTGAATCAAATTGCAAATCACAAGAACGAACATGTCATCAAATTCAGAGTCCTGCTGATTCAAAGAGTACTGAAAGAGATTGAAGAAACCAAAGCTGATGATAGGAACTCTGCAGTAAGGAATGTGCCACCAGTAAAGGGATTCAAAGTCTATCCCAAAATGATCACCAACCCCATGGGAGTACAATTCAAAAATAAAAAGGGGGAGATCATTACCTTTTACTGGTCACAACTTGCTGCAGCCAATATTCAAGAAATCAAGACTGTCCTTGAAGCTTTGGAATCAAGCAGAAATGTCAACATAGTCAATTTCAGAAAGCTTCCTCAAAAGGAACTAGAGCAACTGGAGACAGGAGCAGTAGACAACAGACTCAGAATTCCTTATCAAAACCCTGAACAAAGAAGACAAGGCCTTGGTAGTGACTCCCAACCGATTGAATCAAGTCATCCATTGCCATTTATCTAAGCTAAAAGAAAAAGGGATTCTGATGTCTAAATACTAAATTCTTTTTATAATAGATGTAGGTTATACTTGTACAGAAATTCTTTTATTAGTTTATTCATTATTCTTTCTTAAATTTTATTTATTTTATTGGTTTTGACACCATCATCAGTGTATCTAGAGATTTATAATTATCAAATTGATAAACATAAATAGGGGGAGATTGTTAAGGTTAAACACTGATGATGATAGTTTAGTAATAAGTTGTGCAAATTGTATATACTTAAGGTGTTGTATAAACCTTGAAATAAGCACAAGTTTTGCATCCGCTGATGATAATAATATCCATCAGTGAATGATTTAGTTCTTCACAAGACAAGTCAGAAAATGGAACATTTGAAGGGCTTGGCTTCGTGGAGAAGAATGTCTGATGTTACTCAAACAGTCAAAGTATTACGCACATCAGATATTCTAAAAAGAGTTATGTTGATTTCATACCATCAGGGGAATCCATCAGGGTGAACCCGTCAGGGGGAGCTCGTCTGGGGAACCCGTCAGGGGGAGCTCGTCAGGGGAACCAGTCAGGGGGAACCCGTCAGGGGGAGCTCGTCAAGGGAACCAGTCAGGGGAACCTATCAGGGGATGACAAAGGCAGACCAACCCATCAGGGGGACACTTCAAGATATGTCAGTGTCAGGCCAATTCATCAGGGTAACCTGTCAGGGGGGATTGGTCAAACATGACATCAGTGGAAGCCATAAATGTATGCAATCAGTCATAACCATCAAGATCAAGAAGCACTGAGTAATTCTCAAGTGAAGAACGAAGCCCTGATCCAGTCAATATGCATCAGGGGGTCCAGAAGCACTGATCAAGATCCATTAGGGTTGACCATCAGTGGATCGTTATGACAGCATACATCCGTCATCAGCATATACACGAAAATCAATGTAACTTGAACAGAAGCAAGAGATATCAACTGGAAAGATATTTCTTGAAGTCTGTATCCATCCAATGAGAACTCTTGCGCATTAAATGCATACAGATCAGGGGAAGAAAAAGAAGTAACAAAGCATGCATTAGTCTGACATATTAGGCAGTGATGTGACATACTTGCGGCTAAGTTGAAAAAGGCAGCACGTCTCAAGCACGTGATTTTCAACCACTGATTTACATATATAAAGAAGGAGTTTTCATTGATGAAAGAGACGAATAGAAGCACACAAAAACACTAGGAAGCTCTGTAATATTTCTTGAGAGATTTATTGTCAGAGAGAAATCTTTGTAGCTAATGAGTGTGAGAAGCTGTGAATTTCATTCACAGAAATTGTAGCTGTAATTCACATTTGTGATATTACAGATTTCCAGAAAAACACCAAGTTATAATACAACTATTTTAACTTGAATCTGAGTGTTATTATTTCACTGTTTTTCTGTTATCTTGTTATTTCTGGAAGGAGCTATCGAAGTTCAACAGAGCGAAAAAGTTTTGAGTGTTTGTATTCATCCCCCCCCCCCCCCCCCCCCCCCCCCCCCCCCCCCCCT